>CM077094.1:157867662-159080732 GCA_039513925.1 Platanthera zijinensis
CCTTGGAACATTGCCACAGGCTATGCAAGTTGAATAAGCTACTCTTAGGTTAAGGGATCAACACTAGTTTGGTGTGGACAATAGAGAGATCTCGGTTCAATTTAGCAAGCCCCCATCACCACGTGGGCTGAGTTTAAAACACAACTTCGAAAACGATATGTACCCCCCCTGATTATTTGCAGACCCTGTACTGCCGGTTACATAAACCTTCAGCTACGGCATAGACAAATAATCGGTGGATGACTATACGAATGAATTCCTAGTTCTTCAGTCTCGCCTCGACCTTCCGAGAGGATGACGATATGGACCGTCTCCCGTAATCTGGACGGGTTACATATGTCATTAGAGATCAATAGAATTATTTGATTATAAGGACCCAGGAGAGATCTCGAGCCGCGCACGTAGAGTAGAGTCTTCAAAGAAGACATGCGAACATTGGAGTCAGGTCTACTGATAGGCCTCACCGACTCACACTTACATTCCTGCTGATAGGATTGCTGGACCCTCTCGACCTGCAGTACCCATGAGTACCCCGACACTCCCTGCCCCACCCTCTAGAGGCAAGGAGGTTATAGGCACTAGACCTTAGCCTAGGACGTTTTGATGTTTCAAAGTGTATGGAGTCGGATCATAAATCTTCTGAGTGCCTGCGACGCCACTTCGTCTTCATCATTGATTCTGATAGTCGATCAGAACCTGAGTATGGGGTCTTCCTTAGTGATTCTCAGATTGACCCGACCCCTGAGACTGAGTTCGAGAGCGAGTGCGAAGTTAAGGGAGAGCAATCTGATCAGTTAGTGTATATTCTCCAACATAGTCTCCTAAATCCTAAAGACTCCCGCTGACGACTGGTTGAGAAAATAATATTTTTCGTACCATCGTCAGCATACAGGGACAGTTCTACTCCATCATCATAGATAGCGGTAGCATGAAGAACTTTGTTTCTCAACGCATGGTTGATAAGTTAAAATTAAAAACGCAGCCCCTAGAAAAACCTATAGTTTGTCATAGGTCACTAGCAGTACGACCATCTCTATCACGCACCAGTGTCGAGTCGAGTTTTCCATAGGTAGTACGTATCAGGATGTAGTATGGTGTCACGTTGCTACTATCGAGGTTCGCCACATCCTATTAGGATGACCTTGGCAGTACGATAGGCACGTTATTCACAACAGTGAAAAGAAATCTCACTCCTTCAAGCGCATTGAACACAAGATCGTTCTTCTTCCCCAGAAGAATAGTCTTGTCCTCAGAGCCCCAGAGAGGCCTTCATACCCACCTACTGTAGTCTCTGCGATATCTTTTCCCTCCGCCACCATGTTACTGACTGGGTCCCCATTCCAAGAGGAGATAAAGGATAGTGAGGTCGTTTATATGTTATTTGGTATCGATTCCGCTCCCACTACATTAGACGTCCCTAGTATAGTGTGCGACCACTCATTGATGAGTTCTCTGAAATTATGTCGGAGGAGTTGCCCGATCAACTACCCCCAATGAGAGATGCACAGCACTACAACGACCTCATCCCAGGAGTTAGCTTACCTTGTTTACCCCATTATCGCATGAGGCTGAAAGAGCATAAGAAGCTACATAGGCAGGTGACCGATCTAATTTTGAAGGGTAACGTTAGAGAGAGTATGAGTGTGTGTGTCGTCTCTGCATTACTAGTTCCCAAGAAAGATGGGACTTGGCGTATATGTGTAGACAGTCGGGCGATTAATAAAATTACGATTAAATATCGCTTTCCGATTCCCCGATTGGATGACATGCTTGATATGCTTAGTGGATCCCACGTATTTTCGAAGACTGATTTAAAAAGTGGATACCACCAGATTAGCATTCGCTCGGGGATGAATAGAAGACTGTATTTAAGACTAGAGAGGGTTTATACAAGCGGTTGGTGATGCCTTTTGGTTTCTCCAATGCACCCAACACCTTTATGCGAGTGATGAATCGGGTGCTTAGGCCACTCATAGGAATCTGCATAGTGGTATATTTGATGATATATTAATTTATAGTCTCAATCCTGATCAGCACCTGACTCATCTGAGGCAAGTATTAGAAATCCAGCGCACAAATAAATCCAGCGCACTAGTCTGATCTTCTAGGATATATCGTTTCTTCTGAGGGTATTAAAGTTGATAGAGAGAAGGTCAAGACAATAGAATCATGGTCTAGCCCTATGACGATTACTGAGACTCGGGGATTTCATGGGCTAGCATCTTTTTATTGGCGATTTATTCGGAACTTTAGTACCTTGATAGCAAATGTGACTGATTGTTTGAAGAAGGGACTGTTCATTTCAACTGAAGAAGTCGAGCGTGCGTTTATATTAGTTAAAGAGAGACTCACAAGTGCACCTGTATTAGCGATGTCTATTTGATAAAAAATTTGAGATTGATTGTGATGCATCTATAATAGGCATCAGCGAAGTTTTGAGCCAGGAGGATCAACCCATGACATTCTTTATTGAGAAGCTGGACGAGGCAAAAACTAAGATAGTTTCACCTATGACAGAGTTTTACGTTATCGTTCAAGCTCTCCGCCATTGGAGACACTATATAATTCACCATGAGTTTGTGCTGAATACTGATCACGAGTTACTAAAACACCTGAACTCCTAAAAGAATCGGACGTCATGCCAAGTGGGTTGCTTACCTGCGGGAGTTCACTTTTCATTTAAAGCACCAACTTGGTGTCACGAATCGCATAGCCAACGCACTTAGTCGTCGTTCTCATTTACTAGTCACACTGCAGCCTTTCATTATGACTTAGACTCAACGCGATTTATACGCCACTAATCATTTTTGCGACATTTGGATCTCATATCAGCATAATGGAACTGATCCCACTACATAGTACGTAGTGAGTGAGGATATCTATTTAGGGGCACCCACATTTGTATTGCGAAGGACTACTTTGAGAGACACTACTTTGAGAGCTTCACTCATCCGGGTTAGCGGACACGTAGGTCAATCTAAGTTGTTAGATCTTGCCAGTACTAGTATTATTGGCCTAGGATGAAGCACGATGTCATTGAGTTCATTAGGCACTGTAGGTCTTGTCAATTATATAAAGGGCGCGCTTTAAAACACCAAATTATACATACCCTTATCGACACCTGAGAGACTATGGGATGACATCTCGATGGACTTCGTGGTAGGACTTCCTCGCACTCATAGAAAAGTTGATTCTATTGTTGTCGTTGTCGATCGTTTTCAAAAATGGCGCATTTTATTTCGTGTAGAAAAACTTCCAGTGATGTATACGTCGTCGAACTCTTCTTTAAAAAAAATCGTTAGATGACACGACATTCCTAGATCGATCACCTCTGATAGAGATAATCGTTTTATGGGATATTTTTGAAAAACACTGTGGACCCGATTGAAAACCAAACTCGAATTTAGCAACACATACCACCCTCAGATCGATGGACAGACTGAGGTCGTTAATAGGAGTTTGGGAGACTTTCTTAGGTGTTTGACTGGGGAGAATCCGAAGAAATGGGATATGTTACTGGCACAAGTTGAATTTGCATTCAATAATTCTACTAATCGCTCCACCAATAAATCACTTTTTGAGATTGTTTATGGGTTCCATATACCTCATCTTCTTGATCATCAATCCATTCCAACCCATCAAGGTGTCTCCTTTGAAGCACAAGCTCTTATTGATTATTTAAAAGATTTACATAAAATATTATTAATAAATTGCGAGCGACTTCTGAAAAATATAAATCAATGGTCGATCGTCATCGTCGGGAGTTATATTTTTCATAAAGAGATCGAGTGTTTGCTTATTTCGAGAAGCAGAGATTCACTCTGGGTACGTATCATAAGTTAAAGCAGAGGAAGTTTGACCATTTCTGAATCCAGAAGCGCATTGGGAGAATGAGTATCTCTTAGATTTGCCCGTCAAGTTTTGTACTTCGTCGATAGTCGATCTAACGCCCTTTTTATGGAGATCCACCTAGTTCCAGCCCCAGCCCACCTGATGCAGCTCCAGAGATACAGTCGGACTTGGCACTAGTGCAGACACCCACTACTGAGGAGATAAGCCAGGTTCTTGATGTACGAGGGTTCCTCACTCGCCATGAGACATACCAGCGCTACTTAATTTCCTAGCAAGGACGAGATATCACAAATGGTTCTTGGATTACCAATGAAGAGTTACGGCGACGACGTCCAGATCTCTCCATCGTCAGTATTTGCGAGTTCTCGTTGGGTCGAGCTCTCTCAACCCCGGGGGAATTGATGCGCCATGGGACGCACTCTAGCTTCATTTACTTTGCATTTACGTATCTTATTTCACGTATTTATCTCGCACAATTGTCTTATTTTGCGGCTCTTCTGGTTGACCGTTCGAAGAGACTTTAAATAAAAAGGTCTGGTAATTTAGGTAAATGGGGCGAGAAAGGCAAGCCTAGGTATTTTAAGGAATACATAAATTTAAAATTAGAGCAATAGAAATATTATAGTTGGTCGTGTAATTTCTTACTAATAATGTTATTGATGGAGGCAAGAAGAGATTTATTATTTGCGGCACTTCCAAGATGAAACTTGCCATTTAAAAGTTCATACCAAAATTAGGCTCTCCTGCTGTATTAATATGGGCCCGTACAAGAAGAAAAAACAACTGGGAAGAATTACAGGAGAACAATCAATCATTCTCCATGTATTATCGGTGAAAATCATTCATATGCCCTGGCTGATTCCTTCTTCGGGAGTCCCACCCGCACACCGCCGTTTTCCTTGGGAAACACCGGGCCACCCAGGACGTGATCGAAGAGTTCCCGTCGACTGCTCCAACCCGTGATCAAGTCATCCAACGTTGTCGTCCCTGTCACCTCCTCGGGCGTCGGCCGTTCCAGTTGTGTGGGAGTCCTGCCGACTTTAGTTCCCTGTTCCGGTGCTCCCTCTGCTCGCTCAACTTGCCGATTGGAGCAATCAATGGACCGATCCTTATTTTCTCTCCCCCGCTACACTGATTTGGTCTGAAAGTGCTTTCTCGACGTAACTTTGGGTACTCTCGCTCCAATCACATAGTTTTTTTTTGTGCTCCGTAAATAATCTTAAACTTGCCTCGAACGTTCTATTTGTTTATTTTATCGTTATTCATAAACTATTGTTGTAATTTTGCTTGTGGTAGTATTAATCCAGTGGAGGGTTCGATTTGTAGGACACGTAAGAATTTCACTCGAGCGATATTAGTGAATCTCTTAAAGCTCGGAGCGACGAGATTGATTTGATTTATCTGCTCGGCCCTCTTTGTTTTCCAAAATTAATTTTAAACCCTAATAACGGCTTACATCACTTGTGAATCGATCAATTTTCGAAGATGGAGCACTTAATAGCTTGTCGCAAGATGGCGAACACATCACATGTTGCATCCATCATTATGAAGGACGTCTTCAGGTTGCATGGTCTACCTAAGTCTAGGGTGAGCATAAAAAACCGCAAAACACAAAAATCGTTGGCACCGCACAAACCGCAACATTTTTAAAAACAACACCACATAGTTTCGGTGCGGTGCAATTTTGAACTTTTACAAACCGAGTGTGATTCGGTGAGGTGCATTTTTCGGATCTTGAAAACCGCAAAAAACGCACTGCAGAAACTAATTAAATATTTTTAATTTTCATCAACATGTGACATTTGACATATCACGTACATCTAAATAAAAGTATAACTTATTAATTATTAAATATCAATTAATAATAGTAATTAACTAATTATATTATTGTATATAGTTCCTTTCTTGCTTTAGTTTATTTGTCTCTATCAATTTATTAATGAATTTGCTAATTTATATTCTTAAGTACAAATAGTATCATAATGATTCATCTAACTGTAAATGCGTATTCACTAGTCTTATCTTAAAATTTCATGTTTGAAAGATAAATAAAGCTACAATTATGTGATGTTGTGCATGTCTAGGACTTGAAACAATTCACATTCATTATATTTGCATTTAAAGTATCATTTCATATGCAACTAAAGCACTTATATCATGAGGATTAAAGTATTTGAAGATCTCTTTTTAGCCTGTGGTTTATTTTGTAGTATTTGTATTTTAAAAATATATGTATTACACATTTTTTCATAATAATATAATTTATGGAATTATGTTCTTGCTTAAATTTAAAATCTTATTCACCTCACATTATCTTTTTTGTGTTTATGTATATCGCGTGATTAAAACCGCACCAAAATCGCAACCGCACCGCAAAAATCTGCACCAAACTGAAACTGCACCGCGCAATTTTTGCTCAGTGCAATTTTGCTCGAGCCAAAACTGCGCCCTTGTGTTGCGGTTGAACCAAAACCGCACCAAACTGCACCCTGTACACCCCTACCTAAGTCTATTGTGTAAGACCGAGGTGTGAGGTTTATGAGTTATTTCTGGAAGACCTTCTAGCATAAGACTGGCACTACCCTCAAGTTTTCTTCAGCCTATCCTCCCAGACTGAGGTAGTGAATCGTAGCTTAAGAAACCTACTGAGGTGTTTTAGTAGGCCAACATCTAGCTAGTTGGAACTTCGTTCTTCCTATCGCGGAGTTTGCACACAATAGTTTTGTCAATAAGTCTACTGAATTAAGTTCATTCCATGTAGTATCAGGATACAAACCTAGGAAGGCTATCGATCTTATTCTCAGTCCACTAGAGTCACGCCCTAGCGAGTCCGCTGAGTCATTGCACGTCATTTGCATGAGTTGCACGATTCGGTTCGTTGTCGAGTCATTACGAGCAATGAACATTATAAAACTTATGCAGATATGCGCAAGCAGGAACAAGTATTTCAGAAAGGTGAATAGGTAATGGTGTGAATCCGCCCTGAGAGGCCCCTCCAGGGCCTGCCAAAAAGCTAAGTGCAAAGCGAATGAGCTCATACTTGATCATAAGTCGCATCGGATGAATGGCTACAGATATGATATCCCTGAAAGTATGGGTATTCATCTGGTATTTAATGTTGAAGATCCAACATCAAACTACGAGCATCGCGAGTATATGGACTCAAATAGTGGGGACATCCACCCACACCTCCAGGCATGTCACCTTGTCACCAACGCATTCCGCCCATTCCTAATGTCCACCCCCACAGTTCACCCATTTCTGACGCCCATGCACCTGTGAATTCGTCTTTTATGGCTTCACCCACGGCACCGAAGATCGCACCGGAATCCACACCTCATGAGCTGAGCGATGAGAGCATTACGGAGATCATATCCAACCAACACATTCTTACTACAGACGGACCTCTTTGACGTTACTTAATGAACTTGCAGGGCCGCCCAGACGTTAATGGCACATGGATGCTACCAACAGAACCTAATCGACTCCCTCCTGGATTTCGAATTCAATACGACTGTCTCCATTCATCGGAGATGAAGGCTTTTCAAACAAGGGGAGTTGATGGGGATCCATCAGAGCATGCACCGAGAGGGGTTTGCCGCAAAGAAGGAGCCACATTCATGTACTAGCGCGGGAGGATTGATTAGATCGCCCACGGCAGTCGGCACCGCCGATCACACCAGGATCTACCATGCATGAGCTGATACGTCTGAATTCGTGTTCCAACACGTTTTCATATATTATATTGTTATTTTTGCTTTTGTTTTGATGTAATCAAGTTACCTCATCTCTAGCCAATCATACTCGTTGATGGTGGGACGGCCTAGTATCTCTTTATTATAAATAGAGGGTAGGGGGCTAATTAAGGAATTGCATATTTTGGAGTGTATTTCGGAAATCTTGTGATTACTCTACGGTGCCGACTCTGTGGAACCCTAGGTGACGACTCCTAGACCCTCTCCCGTTTCCCAAAGGTAAGCCTAACCCATAGCCACCTTCCTCCACCTCTTAAAGCCTCTACTGACGCATCTATTGGTGTTTTTTGTTACCGTTGCCCGCCTGTTCTCAGTTTTCTCTACCGTCGCCCGGCCGTTTCCATTTCATGCTACCACTGCCAGCCCTCTTCTCACTTCCTGCTACTGCCACCCCTCTTTTTAAAATTCATGCTACCGCCGGCCTTTCCCTACTATTGTTTTCTGCTACCGCCGACTCCTCCAGCCACCATCCTCCTTTTCTGGACCCACCACAAGTCTTCTCGCCATCAGATCTGCCTCCCACGGCTCGTATCTGCCTCCATACAGCCAGATCTACCCTCCCACAGTCTGGATCCGCCTTCATACAGTCGAATCTACCTCCTCACCGCCTGAACCTGCCTCCATACAGATGAATCTACCTTCCCATAGCTTGGATCTGCCTCCATACAGTCGAATCTACCTTTCCTAGCCCGATCCCACCTCCCACAATCAGATCAAGCCGTCTCCATCATCGTCACGCCTCTAATTCCTCCTCGAATCGTCATCAAAGCGCAGCGTTTCCCAGGATCTCCATTGCCTTGGACAACACTCACTTGGTGAACTACTTGTCGTACGAGATTATTATTTTCAGTATTATATTATCGTTTGTTCTCATATTTGCTTAGATAGAATTGTTTGTGGATAAATCGTTCTAAATCGTTTGTGATTTGCAGGTGGGACCAATTTGTCTCAAGCTTTGCTTTGGCCCATTGAGCGGAGGAAAACCATTAATTGTCTAGCTAATTGAATGCCTTGTTTTCCTGTTTTAATATTATTGCGTGAGTTGATTATCTTTGTTGCTCGTGGTGATTTGACGATTGCACTGCATATAGAATAGGGGATCTGTGTGTCTAGTTGTACCACCATAGTAGTCTCAGATTTGTGCAACCCTATAGCCTACCCTACATCATGGAGTCTTATAAAAGATTTCAGAGTTCTGTAGAATTACGTAAAGATTTCTAGAATATTAAAAAAGTGTGTATAATACTCTAGAATATTCTAGAAGAGTGTGTAACCTTTTGGATAACATTAGGTGTGTAGAGGTATTTAGAATGATGTGAAGTTTTGTAGAAGTTGAGAATAATCTAGAATAGTCTAGAGTACTCCTGAATGTTGTAGAATAGTCTAGAGTACTCTTGTGTTCTATATTTAAAAATAACTTGAGTTTATTATTTTAAAATTGGAATCGAGAATCCGATTTAAATCACTTGCACATAGTCATAAGAGGAGTACATAATAATTTAGAAGAGTCTAGAGTGAGAGTTTTTTAGATTCCTTTTTTGGTTGGAGGGAAAATTCCTTAAAAGCTATAAAAAAGGATGTGGGTTCATTTGAGTCAAGCATTCCTAGAATCAATCAAAGCAATATATGTAACCCACCAATAAGTTGAGAGTTGTCAATGTTATGAATAAAATTTGAGTGTTCTCCCTTTTACACCATAAACTTGTGTGTACATCTAATTTCATTACTAGAAAAGAGGTAAAGCACTTAGCTATTCCGAAGGGAGCAAAAAGGAGCTAAGGCCGCAAGGATCGAGGTTTGAGCGTGTGTCTAGCGCTATGCCCGTTGTAACGGCGCATAGACCCCAACGGGATAACAGTGTGCATTTCAGTTCAAACATTTATGAGCGCAATTTAAGAATCATAATATGTTGCAAGAATACAACAACAACATTCAAGCCATTATCCCACAATAGTGGGGTCGGCAATAAGGATCCTTTGTCGTCATTGTGCCCTATCTTTTGTCATAATCTCACTAATGCCTAAGTTACATCATGTCTTTCCATACAATTTCATTCCAAGTCTTTTTTGGTCTATCCGAAGGGCCCAAAAAGGAGTTAAGGAAGCAATGATCAAGGTTTGAGCGTGTGTCCAGCGCTATGCCCGTTGTAGCGGCGCATAGACCCCCATGGGATAACAGTGCGCATTTCAGTTCAAACATTTATGAGCGCAGTTTAAGAATCATAATATGTTGCAAGAATACAACAACAACATTCAAGCTTTTATCCCACTATAATGGGGTCGGCTATAAGGATCCTTTGTCGTCATTGTGCCCTATCTTTTGTCATAATCTCACCAATGCCTAAGTACATCATGTCTTTCCTTACAGTTTCATTCCAAGTCTTTATTGGTCTACCCCTCCCTCGTTTAGCATTCCTAGTAAGTAGACTCTCATAACGCCTAACAGGTGCCTCTAATGGTCTCCTTTGTACGTGCCCAAAAAATCTTAGACGAGCTTCTCGCATCTTCTCTGCAATTGGTGCTACTCCTGTCTTATCCGTGATACGTTCATTCCTAATTTTATCCAATCTCGTGTGTCCAAACATCCACCTAAGCATTCTCATCTCCGCAACTCCCATTTTTTGCTCATGTACACAATTCACTGCCCAACAATCAGAACCATAGAGCGTCGCAGGTCTAATTGCAGTTCGATAAAACTTGCCCTTAAGTTTTAGTGGTACTCTACGATCACATAAGATCCCTAACGCGCCTCTCCACTTCAACCAACCTGCTTGGATTCTATGTGTCGCATCTTTATCAATACCTCCGTCTTTTTGAACTATCGATCCAAGATATTTAAAACACTCACTAAGGGAAATATCTTGATCACCCAACTTAATAGCGAAGTCGCCTGTCCTTCTTGTACTGCTAAATTTAAGCTCCATATACTCCGTCTTTGTCATGCTCAACCTAAAACCCTACTTTTCTAAAGTATCTCGCCAAGATTCAAGTTTTGCGTTTACAACCTTGCGCGTCTCATCAACCAAAACGATATCATCTGCAAACGATAAATACAAAGGTATTGCTTGTTGGATATGTCTGGTGAGCTCATCTAAGATGAGGGTAAAGAGATAAGGGCTTAAAGTTGAACCTTGATGTAAGCCAATAGTGATAGGGAATTCCTGTGTTAATCCTCCAGATGTCCTCACCCTTGTCACTGAATTTGTATATATATTTTTGATTGTGTCAATATATGATATATTTACACCTTTCTTTTCTAAGACTCTTCATAAGATCTCTCTTGGAACTTTATCATAAGCTTTCTCAAGATCAATAAACAACATATGCAAATCTTGTTTTTGTTCTCGATAGTTGTCAAATGAGTCTCCTCAAGATATGTATAGCTTCCACGGTCGACCTCCCTGGCATAATCCAAATTGATTCTTTGAGATGTTAGTCTCTCGTCTTAATCTTCTTTCTATTACTCGTTCTCATAGTTTCATGGTATGAATCATCAATTTAATTCCTCTGTAATTAACACAATGTTGTATATCCCATTTATTCTTATACAAAAGTATCAAGATACTGTCTCTTCATTGGTCTGACATGCTCTTTGACTTCAGTATCTTATTAAAAAAACATGTAAGCCACAAAATTCCTTCATTTCCTAAACATTTTCATACTTCGATGGGTATATCGTCTGGCCCAATCGCCTTTTCATGTTTCATCTTATTTAGAACATCTTTTACCTCTGATACTTGAATTTTACGATAAAACGTTATGTTCTTATACTTCTCTGATTTACTTAACTATTTCAAGTTCAATTCATTGTTCTTTATTTCATTATAGAGTTGATAAAAGTATCTTTTCATCGCTCTTTAATATCCACATCAACCGTCAAAAATGTATCTGTCTCGACCTTTATGCATTTTACTTGACTTAAATTTCTTGTCTTTTTTTCTCTAACTCGAGCAATTTAAAAAGAAAGACGAGAGATTTAAGTCAAGTAAGATCCATAAAGGATGAGACAGATACAATTTTGACGGTTGATGTGGAAATTAAAGAGCGATGAAAAAAATATTTTTATCAACCCTATAATGAAACAAAGGACAGTGAATTGAATTTTGAAGAGTTAAATGAATCAGAGAAGTATAAGAACATAATGTTTTATCGTAAAATTCAAGTATCAGAGGCAAAAGATGCTCTAAATAAGATGAAAAAAGGAATTTACATATATTAAATAAAATTTACAGAAATAAACTCTTATTCCAAGTAATTTACATATCTTATATGTCCAAAACAAATACATATTTATACATGTTCAGCACATATTGATTTTATGAGCTATCCTAGTAGTTTCTTTGGTAAGTGAGGAACTTCAAGTTTTGGCACCATCCCTCATTATCATTAGCCACTTTAAAATTCCCTACTATTCATTTCAACCATAAATGATAAAATTCTTCTCTATTTTGTCTTACGCGTATGATGTAGACCAAGGGTTAGGGTTTTAAAAATAAATATTTTTTAAGCAAAATAATAGATATGTGATAAAAAAATTAGGATTTTAAAAATGGTTTGATTTTTAATTTTTTTTTAAGGGGGATTGGCTAAAATCGAGTTCTCGCGTGTAATCAAACTCGTCGTTTGGACTTCAGGAAATTCGTTGATTTCGTTTGAGTAGAACTCTCAAGTACTTATTCGGATCGAACCTTGCACGAGATTAACACAACCATAAGCAAATCTAAATTACCAATTTATGAAATAACGGAATTTAAAATAGCGATAACGTTCGAAGGCAAGCTCAAGATTATTTAAGTTGTTGCCTAAATTTAATCTAATAAAAGGAGCATGAGAAGAGTGAGGGATACCACAATCGAGTTGATCCACTCGGTGCAAACACGCGATCGCTGACTTCGACGATGGAGGTTGAAACTGGACGAAGGAGTGTTGTCGTGGGGGAAGGGTGCTGGAATAAAAATGGCGAAGTCGACAACACCCAGCTTGCAGGTGGAGGCCAGCGACAACGGAATGCCAATGATGGCGTGGTTCGTCGTTGACGAGCGGAGGTTGCATAGCAGGAGGGGCCGGCGGCGAAGATCTGCCGGCAATTAGTGATAGATTGCAGTCGGCGTCGTCACCGAACGGGTGCAGCAACAGGCAGGAGGTTCCGGCCGGCATTTTGGCGCGGAGATGAACGGAGGCGTCACTTTCTGGAGGATCCTTTAAATCGAAACTCCAGGTGTTGAGTTGAACTTGCAGGTGTTGATGGGATTCCGCCGGCAATGCAGAGGGAATAAGCGTGGATTCGTTCTCTGCAATTTGTCCTGGTCCCCTTCTTCCTTTGGTAGAGGCCTATTTAATAGACAGTTAATGTTGGCTGCCATTATTATATTTTATTCTTATTTCTTTCCTTTTCAAAATCAAACCTGACATTCTTTATTAGTGCAATTTTTCAAATGATTTCCCAAATATATCATTCTCTGTTTGACTATTTCCAACACAACGGCTTCCATAATTGATTTCTTTGGATTTCAATTATTGAATTGTAGATCCTATTCTCAATTAAATTTATGCGAATTTTAAATAATTTGAGCTTGCATTTTCTCGTCCTAACTTTCCTAAATTACTGGACCATTTATTTAAGGTCTCACCGTGTGGTCAAACCGACGAGCCGACAAAATATTGTAGGTGCACGGGAAAGAAATACGAGACAATAACAAAACATAATAATGATAACCCATGACACATGATGACATCATGTATATTTGGATGCGGTGGAGGTTGCATCAGCTTAGATCCTAAAAAAGTTGGAATGGAAAAAAGTTAGCCTTTAAATAAAAAACTAAGCGAGAAACTTACCTATTTAACTGCTATACAAGCAAAACAAAGGTTTACTAACAATATTCACATGGCATTTTCTTTCAAAAAGTAAAAAGCAGTCTACTTAATCAGTTTATAAGGCAAATTTCATATTTTGTTTATATGAATAAATAAAAGTAATTATAAGAAGGTGTAATAGACAAGTAACATTCAATGGAGAAATATTCATTCTTAACAATTCATGCTTTCATATTTCATTCCAATGTATTCATTTATTTTTTGCTATTTCTATATTCATTTTCAATGTGTTTTCATTTCATTATGTTAAAGATCGATGAATTTATATCAGTCTTCAATCTTTGGGCCAATTCCACTTTGGTCAAACTCAATGCACACAACTCGCTTAAGACCAGTTAAGGCTTGCGTGAGTTGACCCGGGAGTTTGATCCAATGCACACAACTCGATTAAGATGTTGATAATTTGTGAATTCTCTACCTTTAATGGTAATAGTTTTCATCCATATACTATAAATTTCTGATGCGATAAATAAGTTCATCATGGAATATAATTTCAGTAATGAAAATACTTGAAGGTAGGCCATAATTAAAGAGATGATCCCTCACCCTGAGTTTCCCTTTTCCTTTGTCCTTCCTGGGATCATCGTGATGTTTATGTGGTGACGTCATCCCTCTTCATATCTGAAAGTAAACATCAATTGAACATGGTTCATGGCATTAATTATTTATGGTGTAGAATCTAAGGGTGATTTAGACAAAAAAGGTTTGTAGTGTAAGGGAAAATGACTCCTAAAATCATATTATATCCTCAAATGAAGCCAATTTCATCTCCAATACAATTAGAATGTCTAATTTTTCCTAATATATTTGTTTGCTCTTATAATTATATGCTTATCTTTATCATCATTTATGTCCCATGAAGTGAAAACTATTCAACAATTCATGACATCCCAATATTATCATATTAACAAATCATGCATTCTTACAATCAGCCGCCTCATAAATCCCAATCAAGTATACATAAAGTATTTAATTCAGTAAATCCTTCATCATTCATACAATAATACGAAGCTAATCAACTCTAAAATTTAAATAAAACCATAGATAATCATGATTTATTGTGGACATATATGAAAATGCAATAATTATATGCAAAAGCAACCCTCTCATGGGCAAAAACAGCAGCCCCGTGAGTGAAAATTGTAATTTCAGCCATTTCCTATAAAGGACGGCAGTCCTAGGAATAAAAACAACAATTCCATCCATTAGACATGAATTTCCAGCAATCTTTCGTGTGATTCACGGCAGAATATTCAACATTAATAATTATAAATATGATCCCCTAAAATTCCAGCAAGATGGGAATCGAACCCCCATCAATTCCAATTAATTTCTTCATGAAAATGTTTAATAAGCTTACATGCAATCCAACCAAGGGCATTCATACATACATGTATAACAATCCATGATTTAAAACTCTAAAATAAGGATTGAAAATCCAAATCAACATCCAAATGAAATCCCCATAGCCGGCCCTATTAAATTCAAGAATTTAAAGCTCTAATTCCTTACAATCTCAAAGAAATCCTTACTTCTCATATTATCAAAATTTTCTATGGGAATTCTGAAGTTTTCTTCTTTCAAATTTCCAAAAAATCATAACTATGATGCTCAATATTTGCATAAAGGAGAGAGGAAAAAGGAGGAGAAGGGCTTACGGTGAGGAATAATGAAAAATGTGAAGATATTTGAGTCTAACAAGCAAATCCTTTAATAGCCCAAACACTAAAATTGCAGCTCTTACCAGCCGACTAGGGAGAGAGATCAGAGCAAATGGAGGACTTTCTCCCCGTTGAAATCCAGACCAAAGGGAGGGAGATTGGCGAGAAACAGGGAAGGAGACGTGTGGCTTTTGAGAGCCCTAGGTGAGAGCGGCGAGACTTCTGGGTGAGGCACGCGAGATTTAGAAGATAAGGAGGGGCTCAGAAATGTTTAATCTCCTTGGGCCGGTCCAAATATCACCACCCAACTCTAAAACTAGATTAATTAGTGTTGGAACCAAAAACTGGCCCTCAACGAGAGTTCGGACCATGGGGTGTAGCTAACACCTACTTCTCCCAAGCCCAGGCCCCTGACCAGCAACAAGGAATCAAAGAACTGACCCTAGGCTACAGCACGGAGGTCCCTCCACTAACCCGGAAGATCTCAGAGCGCTTCCCCTCCTTAGTCAAGTGTTGAGCTAAGGATATCTCAGAAAGCGCTACAAGACTTCAGAAAATGAGAAAAACTTTGTCTTCTGAGGTATCCTGTGGGTCTATTTATAGATTCCAACAATCTTGTCTGTCTACAGCGTAGCTCCGCTGTTCCAAAAGACTATATGCAGCCCAAACTGATCTGCCAACAGCTAAACTCCGTTGTTCTGAGGAGCTAGATGCAGACCTCTAGGGACAGCAAGGTAAATTTACCACTGGACCAAACTGTGCGGAAGGCTTCCCGCATACCTAGGTGAAAGCCCTTCCGCCTGCCCCGGCGAAAGCCCTTCCGCCTGCCCCGATGTGGGTCTGCCCGCCCAAGGAAATCGATCTAAGAGCTGATGCGTCGAGTACAGAAGGATCATTCAACGTCTTAGGACAAAAGAGCGTCGAGAGCGTTGAGTGAAGGGTGATCACTCGACGCCTAAAACCAAAGAGCGTCGAGAGCGTTGAGAGCGAGAGCTACACTCAACGCCTTAACTCAAAAAACACTGAGAGCGTTGAGAGCGAGAGCTACACTCAACGCCTTAACTCAGAAAACGCCGAGAGCGTTGAGAACGAGAGCTACACTCAACGCCTTAACTCAGAAATTGTCGAGAGCGTTGAGAGCGAAAGCTATACTCAACGCCTAAACTCAGAAAGCGCCGAGAGCGTTGAGAGCGAGAGCTACACTCAACGCCTTAACTCAGAAATCACTGAGAGCGTTGAGAGCGAGAGCTACACTCAACGCTTTAACTCAGAAAGCGCCGAGAGCGTTGAGAGTGAGAGCTACACTCAACGTCTGAACTCAGAAAGCGTTGAGAGCATTGAAAGCGAGAGCTACACTCAACGCCTGAACTCAGAAAGCGCTGAGAGCGTTGAGCGCGAGAGCTACACTCAACGCCTCAACTCAGAAAGCGTTGAGAGCGAGAGCTACACTCAACGCCTTAACTCAGAAAGCGCTGAGAGCGTTGAGAGCAAGAGCTACACTCAACGCCTCAACTCAGAAAGCGCTGAGAGAGTTGAGAGCGAGAGCTACACTCAACACTTTAACTCAGAAATTGCTGAGAGCGTTGAGAGCGAGAGCTACACTCAATGCCTTAACTCAGAAAGCGCCGAGAGCGTTGAGAGCGAGAGCTACACTCAACGCCTTAACTCAAAAAGCGTTGAGAGTGTTGAGAGTGAGAGCTACACTCAACGCCTTAACTCAGAAAATGACGAGAGCGTTGAGAGCGAGAGCTACACTCAACGCCTTAACTCAGAAATCGCTGAGAGCGTTGAGAGCGAGAGCTACACTCTACGCTTTAACTCAGAAAGCGCCGAGAGCGTTGAGAGCGAGAGCTACACTCAACGCCTTAACTCAGAAATCGCTGAGAGCGTTGAGAGCGAGAGCTACACTCAACACTTTAACTCAAAAAGCGCTGAGAGCGTTGAGAGCGAGAGCTACACTCAACGCCTGAACTCGGAAAGCGTTGAGAGCGTTGAGAGCGAGAGATACACTCAACGCCTGAACTCAGAAAGCGCTGAGAGCGCTGAGAGCGAGAGCTACACTCAACGCCTCAACTCAGAAAGCGCTGAGAGCGTTGAGATCGAGAGCTACACTCAACGCCTTAACTCAGAAAGCGCTGAGAACGTTGAGAGAAAGAGCTACACTCAACGCCTCAACTCAGAAAGCGTTGAGAGCGTTGAGAGGGAGAGCTACACTCAACACCTCAACTCAGAAAGCGTTGAGAGCGTTGAGAGCGTTGAGAGCGAGAGCTACACTCAACTCCTTAACTCAGAAAGCGCTGAGAGCGAGAGCTACACTCAACGCCTTAGGTCCGATGAGTTCTGCCCACTCTGGGGGCTTTCCGCCTACCCAGGCGGAAGCCTTTCCGCCTGCCCTGGCGAAAGGCTCTTGAATTACCTACCATGGGGAAAAAGACTCACTCAGCGAATACGGGGTTGTACACAATCTCCGTTCTTTGCGAGCGAGTCCTACGCTCGGAAAGAAAAGTCCAACCCCTAATATTCGGTGAGTGCTTGCTGACCTGGAAGGAAATCTTTTGTGGGTCCCACTTCGGCCCTATATATATGCCCGAGCATGTCTCCAAGACATCGTTCATCATGCTATTGCTTATCGCTTGAGCTCTCGCGTTACTTTGAGGATGTATGCCAAACGAGCCGCGAGACCGCTCTCGAAATAGGTCCAGGACCGCCTTGTCGCTGCTCAGGCGAGAGCTCTCGCCGATTGCGCTGGGTTCTAGGAATGAGCCCGCCTCGCCGACCCCAACCCCTGCCCGCGAGGAGCCTGCTCTTCCGCCAGAGGTTCTTTTCTTGCCCCGCCTTTTGGCGCTAACCCCCAAAGTGGGCTTGTCGTATTGATATACTACCACTCTCGCAGGGGACGGTTCCGGAAGGCGTCGTCGATGCTTCTCCGGCGAATACCGAGTCAACCCGGCTTCCCGAAAAAAACTTACAGTCGGTCTCGGAGGCTGCCCCTCCGATTACCCGGGTCGGACCTGTGGTTGCTTCCGGTAATTTTCTTGTCTGGCTTTCGCTTTAACTGACTTGCTTTTTCTTCTTTCGCTTATATAGCTTTCCGCAGTACCCACTTCCGAAATCTTGGGTGTCGTCAGCCCGAGGCCCAGGACTCCCACCGCTAAGGACCCTATCGATCCAGCGACCGACCTTCCCCTCTCGCCCAGGAGAGCTGCTGACAAGTCTCCTACTCCTGCGTCGGATTCTCGCCCACCCGGCGTGGAGGGCACTGCCCTCTCGCCTCTGGCCGAGACTCATTCGCCGGGGCAGACATCCTTCCCCCCGGGTCGGGGAAAACCGCACCGCCCACTCCTTAGGAAGCCTTTTGAAGGGCGGCTTGGATCTTCCCACCAACAATCAGGTAAACACTGCCCCTTCTCGCCCCTTGATTACTCCTCCCGCCCCTAAATTGGCCCTGACAAAGCCCCCTCACCAGATCATCGGGAGACTGCGGAGGAGCCCGACGTGGATGAGAAGGTGATCTCACTGCCACCTTCCCCAAGCGAGATGGTGAGCTTCCTTGAAGCCTCTGGAGATGCCGAGAAGCAGAGGGAGAGAATAGTTGAAGTCCAGTCGAAGCTCATTTGGATGCGGCGAGAGGCCTCCTTACGGGAAACTACCCTCCTGGCAGCGATTGAGCGGCGTCTATGCGTGATCGAGCAGGATTATACGCACCTTCTTGGCGAGGCAGAGCGCCTGAGAGGCGGATGCGAAGAGACTTCTCCCGGAAGGCACATCGCGCGGGCTCGGGACCAACTACGCCTGCTCCACCAGGAGCTTACCGCCGTGACAGCCTATCACTATCCGTGAGTGCCCCCGAGGACAGGGAGGCGAGGTCGGGGTCACTGGCGGTGGGAGCAATACTGAGCCCCGCTGGTTCTCGCCCCTTCTTACCCCAACCTCCCGGCCTACCCTTCTCGTCATGTACCCCTTTTCACGCTTATGTAATAAACAGTGAATATATATTTTTTTATAGCTCTCGCACAGCGAGAGGCCTATTGTATCTGACCTTTTATTTTTCACGTCATTCTTATTATCTTGTCGAATGCCTAGCTCTCGCGACATGTTTACTTTTCATACTTGTCGTTGCTTCGCTCTCACCCGGGATCCCTCCCGGAGGCTCTCGCCATCTGTAGGTACAGGAAGCGTCGGCGGGGCGGGGAGGGATACGAAGCGTCAAAATATCAAAGTTGTTATCCGCAGTTCCGCCGTTAGGAAAAATCTCATGATTACCGTATTTTTCTATAAATAGATCACCTTACCGACCGCATTTACTTCCATTTGATTATGAACCTTCGTCTTCCTCCTTCCTCGCTCTCGCCACTTCTGCAACCTCAAGCCTCTCGCCTACGATTCTCCTCTCCCTTTCCGCCTTTTTACAAAATTCCAGGCGAGACCGAGGACCGCACCAGGTGCGCGCAGAACTTCATCGAGCACGACTTCCCACCTGTCGTTTAACCGAGGCGGAGTATGGCTTCGTAGTCGCGAACTATATTCCGCATGAGTTCGTCGCGCGCAACCCCGGGAGTGAAGATAGGGTCAACTTCGTGCCGGAAGGGGAGCTTGCCATAAGGGGCGGACCCACCTTGAGACGAGCGTGGGCGGACGCCCACACTCATTTTTAAAAAAAAAAAATTAATAGTATTTGCCACGGTTCAAAAACCGTGGCAAATACAGTTCAAATCGTGGTGAATTCTCTATTTTTTAAAAATTAACAATATTAGCCACGATTTAAACTGTGGCTAATACCCTATTTTTTAAAATTTATCTATATTGGTCACGGTTTAAACTATAAATCGTGGCTAATACCCTATTTTTTTAAAAACTATCTGTATTAGCCACGGTTTAAACCGTGGCTAATACCATATTCTTACAAAAATTATAGTATTAGCCACGGTTTAAACCGTGGCTAATACCCTATTGTTCAAAAAAAATATTATTAGACTTAGTTTAATAGTATCAATCAAACAACTTGTAAGTCCGCCTACACTGAAAAAAGTTTCTGCGTTCGCCACTGCTTGCCATGTCGCTAGAGCACTTTGAGGTAGGGTTACGCCTCCCCCTCTGGCCGGAATTGCGTCAGGCCCTCCGGTACTATGGAGTGGTCCCGGCCCAACTCAATCCTAACTCGGTTGAGCTTCTAGTGGCTTTCGTCTGTTATATGCGCGCGGAAAGGATTTAGTTCAACCTCTCCATCTTCCGGAAACTATTCAACTTCCGGGCCAAAAGCGGGATCGTCTTCTTCTCGGGGCAGACGATCAAGATCAACGGTCTCGCCAACAAGAATCACAACTGGCCTCAGAAATTCGTTTTTGTATCTGAGAACTTCGGCAACGTTCCCCTCTCGCCGATCCAGTACGATGAGGCGACTTACAAGCCTCTGGCACTTGGGGGACACGAGACAGCCAAGCTCACCTTCTTCGGGATCAAGAACTTCGAAGTCAAGTTTTTGCGGCGGGATCTCGACTCTCTTCCACCGGCTTCCGCCGGCGAAGGTACCATTCCGCCTTATCCCTTTAATCTCTTGCTTCGAACTATAAGACTTACTTTTACGGCTTTCATAGGTGAGCGAGAGATCCCCCTCAACCAACCTTTCGACGAGACCAAGGGTTCCGCCGCCACCCTGGCTCTCGACAAGTCCGCAGCCCTCGCTTGCCGGAATGAGTCGGGCTCTTCCTCCCAGCCGAGTGTCCGGAAGCGGAAGCCTGACGCTCCTCCTTCGTCCCCTTCCAAGAAGTCAAAACCATCTGCGGCGGACAAGGGCAAATCCGTCGCCAAAACCCCAGCCGAAGCCCAACCTACCGCAGGTGAAACGGATGTTGTCGCGCAGGTTGTCGTTGCCTCAAAGAAAGTTCCCGCGAAACCGGTGTCAAGAGGGCATCGGAATTTCGGCCTTGGCGGGAAGCACCTGGATGAGGAGGGTCAACCCCTTCTTCAGTGGGACCTGGAGGCTAACCGGGTCTCCATCTCGTCGCTCCTTCCCTCATGGATGGAGCAGGACACAAGCAGCAACGAAGCCTTCGCGCTCGGCTTCGGGCTTTACAGCCGGGTGGATGCAAGCATATACGACCGGGAATCTACCAGGGCTCTCGCACATGAACCTGTTCGAACCCAGCTGCGCGCGTTTGAGCTTACGCATATGTCTGTGCGTCGCAGCCTCAGCATTGAGCGCAACCTGGGCGAGGCGCTCAAGTCGCGAGATCTCGCCGCTGCCGAGGTGGTCACCCTGAAGGCCGATCTGGCGGCCTCCCAGAAACTTCTCGCTCTCCGCCCGGCGATTGAGGTACATGAAACTTTTAAGGCCTTCCGCCTCATGGCTATTTCCTGCTACTTAGCTCTAAATGAATTTCCTCGCACGATTCCGCTCAGGACCAGCTATCGCGTGCGCGGGAGGCTGCTCTTAGGTGCGAGATCACGCTGTTAAAGGTCGAGCTCAAACGAGTGCAAGAGGCCAAGGCACCGGTTCTGCCGTCGCTGGACGAGAAGGTCAAGCATCATCAATATTCCAATTATGACATAGAAGTGATGATGCAGGAGAATGCTCAGGCGGCGGTCAAGTGCGTGATCAAGGTGCTGCGAGAGTCTGGGTTTTTGAACGAGGGCGGCGAGACGCTCACGCCGCGCGGGATCCTGCCTTGGCTGTTCGAACTCATCGCTAAGCCAGCGGGAGAGGATGACTCCTCGGGCGAAGATGACGAAGTAATCTTCGGCGAGAGCGACGGGTCTACTGGCGAGACGTCCAGGGAGAAGCCCGTCGACTCATCCTGAAGACCTTTTGCATGTTCTTTTAACTTGTAATTTTTCTTTTTCTTTGAACTTTCATGTAAGGGGCGAGACCCCCAAAAATGTATAATCTTTTTGGGATGTAAGTTGAGTTTTATTCTGTCTTTGCCGAAATACCTTTTATCGTTAATTTTCACCTCGCCTATTGTCATTCGCAAGTGCTTCCGCACATTCGCTCAAACCTTAGGCTCTTAGGTGATGACCGCGTGGAACCCTTACTCGCCGAGTGGAGTTTGCCGGAAGGATCTTGCCGAAATGCTATTGTCTGAGACCCTCTCTTTTTGCTTCATATCAATCGTGCGCATTTTCACACTTTCGCATACGCCTTAGGCTCTTAGGCGATGACCGCAGTCCGTTCGCTGAATAGATTAATTAGGTAAACTTCGTCGAGAAGGGTATGCCGAGAGGGACATGCCAAAGAGACACGCCGAGAACCACCTACTGAGAGAAAGGTGTCGAGATGGATCTAGATTACCTTGTCCCTACTTAGGATAGCTGTTAGTTGTTTGAAAACTATTGGCGAAGCTCTTCGTAATGCTTGTCATGAGTCTGACAGTCCCGTCAGCTAGGTGAGAGACTGACAGTAGGAGCGGCTCCAGATCTAATTACTCCAAGCACTTTACGACTTGCCACCGAGCGAGCCTTCAGATCTGCCAGCTAGTGAGAGTCTGGACAGCGGGTCTACTCGGGGTCATCAAAACCACAAACTTTTTACCTTACCCCCCAAGCGAGCCTACGGCCCTGCCAGCTAGTGAGAGTCTGGACAGCAGGTCTACTCGAGGCCGAGTGCGCCTTCCAGCCCTGCCAGCTGATGGGAGCCTGATCAGCGGGATCTACTCGGGTTCGTTCAAACCACAAACTTTTTAGTTTTTACCTTACCCCCCAAGCGAGCCTACGGCCCTGCCAGCTAATGAGAACCTGTACAGCGGGTCTACTCGGGGCCGAGTGCGTCTTCCAGCCCTGCCAGCTGATGGGAGCCTGGTCAGCGGGATCTACTCGGGGTCGTTCAAACCACAAACTTTTTACCTTACCCCCCAAGCGAGCCTACGGCCCTGCCAGCTAGTGAGAGCCTGGACAGCGGGTCTACTCGGGGCCGAGTACGTCTTCCAGCTCTGCTAGCTGATGGGAGCATGGTCAGTGGGATCTACTCGGGGTCGTTCAAACCACAAACTTTTTACCTTACCCCCAGCGAGCCTACGGCCCTGCCAGCTAGTGAGAGTCTGGACAACGGGTCTACTCGGGGCCGAGTGCGCCTTCCAGCCCTGCCAGCTGGTAGGAGCCTAGTCAGCGGGATCTACTCGGGGTCGTTCAAACCTCAAACTTTTTATCTTACCCCCAAGCGAGCCTACGGCCCTACCAGCTAGTGAGAGCCTGAACAGCGGGTCTACTCGGGGCCAAGTGTGCCTTCCAGCCCTGCCAGCTGATGGGAGCCAGGTCAGCGGGATCTACTCGGGGTCGTTCAAACCACAAACTTTTACGCAAACTTCAAGAGAAACAAACCCAAAACAATTCAATGAATTCATTATAATATGACGTACAATCTTACCCCAACTAAGGGTAGAAACGCTTCAGGTCGTCGTCACTCCAAGTGTGGCCCATGGTCACCCCTTCCACATCCTGGAGGTGGTATCCTCCCGACCTCAGGGCCTTTTCAACTATGTAGGGACCCTCCCAGTTAAGATTGCGCTTCCCAACGGCTGCCGACCTTCCAGCGGCGTCGACCTTCTTCAAGACCAGATCTCCTTCTTTGAACTGCTTGATCCTGACATGTTTATCGAAGTACTTTGTCATCCTCCGTTTAATCTCCTCCTGTCTGACGGCGGCCACGTCGCGAAGTTCCTCTATCATGTCCAGAGAGAGTCGCAGATCCCCTTCATTTTCTTCCATCCATTCCTCATCTCCTCTGCTGGCGATCACGACTCGCGGCGACCGAACCTCAAACTCCACGGGCAAGACTGTCTCGCACCCATGAGAAAGTTTGAAGGGGGTCTCTTCGGTGGTCGTATTGGGGGTTGTCCGCATAGCCGCCCTAGGCCGCTCGTCAGGTTGAGGGGTCCACAACACCGAGGGGAGTTGCTCTACCCAACTCCCCCTCAAGTTCTCTACCTTCTTCTTAAGCAGGTTCACGATGATTTTGTTTGACGCATCCACCTGGTCGTTGCTCCTTGGGTGGTGGACGGAGGCAAACCTGAGGTCAATCCCCAACTAGGTGCAGAAACTGATGAATTCTTCGCTGGCAAACTGGGGCTCATTATCCGTGACAATGGCTTGAGGCAACTCATGTCAGCAAATGATCTCCCCCCATACAAATTTTTTGATGATTTGGGAGGTCACTTTGGCCAACGCCTTGACCTCCAGCCACTTTGAGAAATAATCAATCATTACTAAAAGGAACCTTCTCTGCCCGCTTGCCGGGGGAAAAGGCCCAACCAAGTCCATCCCCCAGATGGCGAAAGGTCATGGCACTGTGATGCTTCGAAGCCTTTGGGAGAGCAAGAGTTGGAGGGGGCATATAGCTGACACTTTTGGCACCTCCTTGCAAACTCTGTCGTATCCCTCCTCAGGGATGGCCAGAAGTACCCCTGCCTGACCACCCTTGCTTCCAAAGTTCTGCCTCCCGAGTGACTGCCACATTCGCCATAGTGTATTTCCTCCAGGATCCGCGGGATCTTCTATTCTGCTATGCATCACGCCAGGAGCCCTGACAACATCTTTCGATGCAGCCCTCCTTCAAGCATTAAGTAATGTGTTGATTTGTGTCTGAAGCCCTTCGCATCTCTGATCTCTTCGGGAAGTTTACCGGTAGTTAAGAAAGCTACGAAGGGATCCACCCATGAGGGTCGCCGATCCACTTCCATCAACTCTCCCTCCTCGATCGCCGGGTGGAACAGCTTGGTCAAAGTTCCTCCACCCCGGGGTCCAAATTTAGCCAACCGATCGGCTACTGCACTCTCCTCCCTGGGGACATGCTGGATTGAGAAGGTCTGGAACCCGCCAACAATCACCCTTACTTTGGACAAGTATTTCATAAGGGTAGGCTCCCTAGCCTCATACTCATCCCTGACCTGCGACGCCACCACCAACGAGTCTGTGAACACTTCCACGTCATGTACACCGAGCTCTTTGGCCAGTCGCAGCCCTGTTATGACGGCATCATATTCCGCTTGATTGTTGGTGATGGGGAAGTGCAAGACCGCAGCCTGTTCTATGGTGAAGCCCTGAGGGCTTACTAGCACTACTCATCCCCCTAGAGAATGCTTTCTTGAGGCTCCGTCAACCAACATCTTCCAAGCATCCCACGGCGGTGGCTTCTCACCTTCTACTTCAACGACGTAGTCGGCCAAAAAATCGGCCACCACTTGCGCCTTGATGGAGAGCCGCGGCACAAAAGTGATATCAAACTCACTCAACTCGATGGACCACTTAGCCAGCCGCCCCGAGTGCTCCACCCCTTCGAAAATCTTGCGCAGGGGGTGGTCCGTCACTACCTTAGTCGAATGGGTCTGAAAGTACGGCCTAAGCTTCCTGGCAGAGATGATCACGAAGAAGACCAACTTCTCCAGGATGGGGTAACGAAGCTTAGCCTTCTTCAAGATTCTACTGACGTAGTAGATGGGTAACTGCTTTTTCCCTTCTTCCCTGACCAAAACGGGGTTGTACGGCCTAAGCTTCCTGGCGAAAGACTCTTGAATTACCTGCCCTGGGGGAAAAGACTCACTCGGCGAATACAGGGTTGTACAATTAGGTCTTAAATGAACCCAATCAATTTATTACTTCTTTAATTCTCCTAATCAGACAGATTTTATGATTGGTACAACATTAGCAATTAGCACACCAATGTGCAATAATATTTGTTATTCGCACATCAAAATAAATCAGCATGCATAACAATTTCAATTAAAAACTTCGTTAAAACATAAGTTATGAATTAAAATTATTACGGTGACATTTAGTCAATAAGTTTCTCTTATTTATTTTTCGAAAAATAATTTATTTAAAAGTTTATTAGTTTTATGCAGTCGCGCGAGATTCGGGTGTTACATCCGCGACATTTGGTATCAAATCCATGTTATGCAAGGGGACGCATCAATCAACAAGGCATATGAGGGAAGAGTTCCGACGGAGTTTTAGGGGTCATAAGACAACATCGCAATGTTGCTTAAGCAATATGGAGTTTGTTATTGCGACAGTCCAAGCGAGGGGTGAGGACATATCCAAGTGCATGGTGGAGCCAAAATCCAAAGAGGAGGTCCAAAGAGAGATGTAGGATGTTCTTGATGTGAAGGCTAGTAAACTCTTGAAGAGGAGGGAATCTCTATCAACCATGTTGAAAGCTAAAAATCAATAGAAAGGGGAAGTGATGAATGGAAAACGTCAGTTCATCATATATGCAAAATCATCTACCACAAGTGGTTCAAGGGTCTTGGAACAACAGAATAGGTTTGTTGGAGGTCCAGCATACACCACTCGATCAGTGGCGTTATTGCTACTTTCTTATAGGAAAAAAGTAACACTTTTTCCATAAGTTCGAGCTTATGGACCAGTTTGGTATGAGTGTGATCCTACAAATTGGTATTAGAGGTCACGGGATCGAGATGGGGGGAGAAGGCAATAGTCTACTTGTAATTAGCTTGATATCCCATGGGTGGGGATTGTTGGGGTCCAGCATCCACCACTCGATCTGTGGCGCCATTGTTACATTCTTATTGGAAAAAGTAGAACTCTGGGGGGATTGTTGGGGTCCAGCATCCACCACTCAATTTGTGGCGCCATTGTTACATTCTTATTGAAAAAGTAAAACTCTTTCCATAAGTTTGAGCTTATGCACCAGTTGGGTATGCGCTTGATCCTTTTAAGCAACTAAAGAAGACAGGAACTCTTTTCATAAGTTTGAGCTTATGCACTAGTTGAGTATGAGCTTGATCCTTTTAAGCAGCTAAAGAAGACAGGAACAACCACAATAAAAGTGTTGAAGTTGACAGAAACATTTCTTAGAATACAAATTCGTGCGAAAGACTGCAATTAAGCACTAAAATGGCAGAAACGTGCTTACCTTCTGCGAGCCCGGGCAGGGAAGAGCTTTGCGAGTTCGTCAGTGGACATGTCAAGGAGGGCATCAAGATCCACGCCTCTGTAGCTGAACTTACGAAACAACCTCTTCTTCGGCTGGCTCGAAGCGATATCAGCCCCCACGTCCGCCTGCATAAATTCCTAGGGTTTGAGACGGTAGCTAGCCATGACGAACATTAAGATCGGTTTCATGTAGAAGATGATAGGGCCTCTCACCATTGCTCGAATCTAGATTTGGATGCTGGATAGATCGACTTCGACGGCGACGAATTTTTCTTGCGGCGGCGATGAGGTTGTTCGGCAAGGTTTCGATAGCGGTCAACCGAGAAAACATGGAAGTTGAACCGCGAAAACCTATTTATGGGTTCGTGCTTCTCTTAAACATGGATTATATCACATAAATAACAGTCGAGTAATACATAAAATTAATATATATTAATAAAAATCCATTAATATAGGGCGTTGTTACGTGCACATCACTTTTGGCTATGTGCACACCTTTGATATGTACACATCATAAATTTTATTTGCAGACCAAAATATTAAGTAAACGTCATAAATTTTATTTGCATGTCAAATTGTTGAATAAACACCAAAATAAAGTAAAGAGTTTTTTTTTACTTCAAATACAAAAGATTTCTTCTCTTTTACATTTTAAAGCAACAAAAAAAACAAAATAAAAAACAAAAATCACCGATATAACTAAAAATTTGCACGGCCCATTTTTAAGTTCTTGTAGACATGCACGAACATAAAGATATGAATATTAGTTGTCTTAAATAAATAAAATATTTGCAAGTTACTTAAAATTAAATATTTTTACCTGCACGGTCTTTTTGCTTGTTCAAGCTTCCTTTTGGTCGCCCTTTTAAGCGAACCGAAACCAAAGGTTCTACAATTTTGCTTGCTGTAGATCCAATAGCTCCTGTAGTTTTCGTTTCAATTCAGTTTTTTGAATAGCCGATGATATATTGTATTTTTGGAGTATCTCATCCAACTCTACTTGTATGTCATGTGAAGCGAGGCTGAAGCTGGGGTGAGGATAGGGTTTCGGCTTTTGGGAGAAAATAGAAGCGAGGTGTGCATTTAGGTTTAATATGGGTGGGATTGAAAAAAAGTAATGATATTGTTTACTTTAAGAGTTTGGTGTGCACAGCCAAAAGTGGTGTGCACGTAACAACTCCCTTTATTTTAAGAGTTTGGTGTGCACATAGCCAAAAGTGGTGTGCACGTAACAGCGCCCTATTTAAATCATATAATTATTATTTCTAATAATCTCTCACTCGGGCCAACATATATTTAATTTTTAATTGTGCATTACATGATGACCTTGTGAGCTGAAAAATTGATGTCATTATCGAAAATATTTTAATTCAATTTTGTTCATAATTATACTAACAAAGGATCAAAGATATCTTCGATACAATAATCGTAGATAGACTCATCAATGGATGAATTTGTGTGCATGAGTGGCAGGCACAAGGCTCCGCCTCTACGACAATCGCGATAGTATTCTGATTGTGATAGTGAACGGGGCAGACCCCCAATGCCCTGCGCAAAAACACTCTGTTCGCGACATTGCATTGGCGTGAGGGCACTCCCTCCTCTCGCAAACCCCCGAACAATATACTCCGCCCGCCACTCGTTTTTTTCTTGTGCATGGTGTTGGAACCAAAAATCGGCATCAACGAAAGTTCGGACCCTGGGGTGTAGCTAACACCTACTTCTCTCAAAGTCAGACCATTGACCAGTGACTTGGAACTAAACAACCGACCCTAGGCTACAGCTTAGAGGTCCCTATACTAATCCGGGAGATCTCAGAGCGCCACATACGCCACTTCCCTTCTCTCTTCTTTATCATTATCATATTGGAGACCCAGCCTTGATACTGGATCTCTGAGATGAAACCTGCGTCAAGAAGCTTCTTGACCTACTCTTAGATGGAATCCTCCAGCTTGGTGGCGATGGTCCTCATCTTCTGGCGGATGGGACGCATCTTAGGGTCCAGGTTCAAGCGGTGGCATGCCACGTCTGCGTCAATGCCCGACATGTCTGCCGCACTACAGGCGATGACGTCGACATTCTTCTGGATGCACTCCCGCATCCTCGCCTGGTCTTCGAGGCTCAGGTCGTCGCTGATCCGCACCCTCTCCGCCTTCCCTGCCTTGGTGAAGACCTCCATCTCCACGACCTCCTCTATCGACTCCAGTTGGGACTGCTCCCTACCGTCCCTCTGCTCCTCCTGTCCAAACTCTTCCTCTCCTCCTACTTCCTCAACCTCTATCGCCTCTACCAAGCTCTCCTTTGGCTCCACTTCTCCGCCTCCCTGGGCCTCCACCCCAACTTCTCCTCCTCCGTACTCCTTTGCAGTCTTCTTTTCCGCCTCCACTAGGCTCACTTCTCCTTCTTCTGCAGCCTCCTCCTGCATTGCCATCTCCTTCTCCAATTCTTCCGCCTCTGCCATCCTGGATATGGTGTCGACGGCAGTCACATAGCACTGTCTCGCCACCTTCGGGTCCCCCCTGACCCTGACCTGGACTCCTCCACTGCTAAACTTGAGGCACTGATGAAAAGTGGAGGGGACGCAACGAAAAGCACTGATGAGGGGGCGTCCAAAAATGGCGTTATAGCTACTTGGAGCGTCGATGATGACGAACCGATAGTTCCTCGACACACACCCCAACTTCACGTATAGTACCACCCCTCCTTCTACTTCCTTCCTTTCCCCTGAGAACCTTGACACACACACCCAACTTCACATGCAGTCCATCAACTCTCCTTCCTCGATCGCCGGGTGGAAAATCTCGGTCAAGGTTCCTCCACCCCGGGGTCCAAACTTAGCCGACCAATCGGTCACTGTGCTATCCTCCCTGAGGACATGCTGGATGGAGAATGTCTGAAACCTGCCGACCAACCCCCTTACCTTGGACAAGTACTTCATTAGGGTAGGCTCCCTAGCCTCATACTCACCCCTGATCTGCGACGCCACGACCAACGAGTCTGTGGACACTTCCACATCATGTACCCCGAGCTCTTTGGCCAGTCGCATCCCTGCTATGACGGCCTCGTACTCTGTCTGGTTGTTGGTGATGGGGAAGCGCAAGACCACGACCTGCACAATGATGACCCCCTGAGGGCTTACCAACACTACCCCCCAAAGAATGCTTCCCTGAGGCTCTGTCGACCAACATCTTCCAAGCATCCTGGGGTGGCGGCTTCTCACCCTCTACCTCGACAACGTAGTCGGCCAAGAAATCGGCCACTACTTGTGCTTTAATGGAGTGTCGTGGCACAAAACTGATGTCAAAATCACTTAGCTCGATGGACCACTTGGCCAACCGCCCTGAGTGCTCTACCCCCTTCGAAAATCCGGCGTAGAGGATGGTCCATCACTACCTTGATTGAATAGGTCTGAAAGTACGACCTGAGCTTCCTAGCTGAGATGACCAGGGAGAATGCCTACTTTTCCAGGATGGGGTAACGGAACTCAGCCTTCTTTAAGATTCTGCTGATATAATAGACGGGTAACTGCTTTCCCCTCTTTCCTGAGCAGGATAGAGCTTACGGCCTCCGCCCCTTCCCCGAGGTACAGAGCTAGATCCTCCCCCTCTCTCGAGCTCTAAAGAAGCGGCGCTTGGGAGAGCTGACCCTTAATTGATCGAAAAGCCTCCTCGCATTCTTTCGTCCACTCGAACTTCTGGTTTCCCCGCAGTGCCCTGAAGAAAGATTAGCATTTCTCTCCGGCCCGGGAGAGGAACCTACTTAGCTTGGTGAGTTTACCCATCATACGCTGAACCTTGTTGGCATTGCGCGGCGACTCCAACTCTATGATAGCCTTTACTTATCTGGGTTAGGTTCCACCCCTGCTAGGGTGAGGAGGTTACCTAGAAACTTTCCTCAGCTTTCCCCAAAGACACACTTTTGGGCGTTGAGCCTCATTTTGAATTTCCTTAAGGTGGCGAATGTCTCTTCCAAGTCAGAGGGATGTGAACCCACGTCTCTACTCTTCACCAGGAGATCATCTACGTAAACCTCCAGATTTTTACCTCTCTGGCTTTGGAAGACCTGGTCCATCATGCGCTGGTACGTAGCCCCCGCATTCTTTAGCCCGAAGGGCATCATCTTATAACTGAATCATCCCTCCCTCGTGATTAAGGAGACATCCTTGACGTTTGGGGGATGCATGCGAATCTGATGGTAACCCTAAAAAACATCCAAAAAACTCATAATAGAAAAACCGACGGCTGAATCAACCAGCGCGTCGATCCGACGCAGGGGGTAGCAATCCTTAGGGCATGATTTATTTAAAAGAGAAAAGTCTACACATATACGCCACTTTCCTTCTCCCTTCTTTACCATTACCACATTGGAGACCCAGTTTGGATACTGGATCTCCGAGATGAAACCTGCATCAAGAAGCTTCTTGACCTTCTCGCGGATGGGCTCCTCCAGCTTGGTGGCGATGTTCCTCATCTTCTGGCGGATGGGACGCGTCTTAGGGTCCAGGTTCAAGCGGTGGCATGCAAGGTCTGCGTCAATGCCCGGCATGTCTGTCGCACTACAGACAAAGACGTCGACATTCTTCTGGATGCACTCCCGCATCCTCGTCTGGTCTTCAGGGCTCAGGCCGCCGCTGATCCACACCCTCTCTGCCTTACCTGCCTTGGTGAAGACCTCCATCTCCACTACCTCCTCTGCCGGCTCCAACCAGGATTGCTCCCTACCGGCCCTCTGCTCCTCCTACCCAAACTCTTCCTCCCCTCCTACTTCCTCAACCTCCATCGCCTCTACCAGGCTCTCTTTTGGCCCCACTTATCCGCCTCCCTGGGCCTCCACCCCAGCTTCTCCTCCTCCCTGCTCCTCCGCAGCCTTCTTTCCAGCCTCCATTAGTCTCACTTCTCCTTCTTCTGCAGCTTCCTCCTGCATTGTCATCTCCTTCTCCATTTCTTCCGTCTCTACCATCCTGGATATGGTGTTGACGACAGTCACATAGCACTGTATGACCACCTTCTGGTCCCCCCTGACCCTGACCTGGACTCCTCCACTGCTAAACTTGAGGCACTGATGAAAAGTGGAGGGGACAAAACGAAAAGCACTGATGAGGGGGCGTCCAAAATGGTGTTGTAGATGCTCGAAGTGTCAACGATGATGAACCGACAGTTCCTCAACACACACCCCAACTTCACGTGCAGTCCCACCCCTCCCTCTACTTCTTTCCTTTCCCCTGAGAACCCGAACAATGGTCCATCCGAGGCCAAAACCCTCTGGGTCTCAACCTTCGTCTCATTGAACGCCTTCTTGAAGACCACGTTCACCGAGCTTCCGTTGTCCACCAGAATCCGGGAGACGATGAAATTCTCTACGGCCGTCCGAATCACCAAGGCGTCACAAAATGGGTCCTCGAAGTTGAGCATATCTTTTGAAGAGAAGGTGATTTTTTCCTCCGGGGGGGGGGGGGGGCTGGGAGGTCGAGGCGACGCTCCTGCGGTACATGGTCTGGAAACTCCCTTTACAGGTGGCTTCAATTCCAACTTCCTCATGGATCACTCTGATCCCTCCTCGGGCCCCCTCATCTATCTGGTCCTCGCATCTATCCTCTCCCCCTGGTAGAACTTCCTCAATCCTCACAGGTAGTTGCTGCCTCACCTACCCCCTGGCCTCCCTCATCTCCAAAAACTTCAGGCAGGTGGCCGTCGCGTGACCTACCTCCTGATGGAAGTCACAGAAAGGCAACGCCACCCTGCCTTCCCTTCTCCTCGCTCCTCCTTGGGCTCCTCTCCTTCCTCCTCTACCTCAGACGATCTCCATTGCCTCCTGTTGCTGCGGGAGGGGAGCCCTCTACTCCTACCTCCACGACGGCTGATGGAACCTTCCATGCTCACAGAAGTTATCCTTGCCTTGGAATCCTCCCCCCTGCCCCTGGGGATGACCTTCTTGGGGCCTCCATCCCAACCGGTTGTTCGGCTCTCGCTGCCTCCAACCCGGGTGCTGCCCCTAACCTCTAGGCCCCTCTCTCCTCCTCTATTATCTTGTCTATCTTTGCCTCCTTGCTCCTTGCTCCTTCACATCTTTCTCTGCCAACTTGGCCAACTTCTTTGCGAAAGCCGGGTTGCCTGCCTCGATCTCTATCTCTTTCGCCGCCCTCTCCATCAGCTCCTCAAAAGAGAGGGGGGACTCTCTTCAGCTCTATACTAAAGAAACTTGGCCTCAACCCGAGGGTAAAGGCGAGCATTACGGTGTGCCCTGACATTTCCTAGACCTGTAGAATTTCCTCATGGAACCTATCAACATAGCGTCTCAGGGTCTCCTCCGGCTTTTGTTTGATGGCAAACAATCACTCTGCCGACTTCTTCCTCTTCTTTGACGTCGAGAACCTCAACAAGAACCCTCAGCGCAAATCCTCAAAGCACAAAATAGAGCTTCCAGGGAGTTGATGGAACCAGTCCCTTGACTCTTCCTTCAAAGTGATGGCAAAGAGCTGACACTTAAAGGCATCTGACATCTATGTTATGGAAACGACATCCTCGAACCATTGCACGTGTTGCACGGGGTGGTCCCTGCCCGTGTAGTAGGACATGTCGGGCTCTCGGAACCCGTCTGGGACCGGGGCCGAGATGATCAGCTCGCTAAAAGGGCATCTGCCCACCACCTGCCGAGCGGGTACATCTCGGGATCTCGGCTCGCTGAGCCCCTCAGCACTAGCCTTCTCGGGGAAGAGCTCCCGCCCGTCGACATCCCTCTCGCCAACCTCTGTCGAAACCTCCTTTCCCGAATGCTGCCCGGGAGCGTTCTCGCCCAACGACGGAGCGGCAACCACTTGAACCTGAGGCGTCGCCCACTCGCTCCTTGTCGAGAACACCAAGTGGATTGTCTGCAAGACTTCTCGCGTGAAGTCTTCCAGCATCCCCAATTAATGTCACCCCACTCGCCGGGGGTGGAGAACTTACTGACCCCGCTCCTTCCTCCTCGCCTCTAGCCATGAGACTAAGCCTGAGATTTTCTTCTATTAATTACAGTCCACGCTCACCGCACCAGAAATGTTAGAACCGAAAATCAGCCTCAACGAGAGTTCGGACCCTGGGGTGTAGCTAACACCTACTTCTCCCAAACCCAGACCCTTGACCAGTGACTTGGAACTAAACAACTGACCCTGTGATATAGCTTGGAGGTCCCTCCACTAACCCGAGAGATCTCAGAGCGCTCCCTCTCCTTATCCAAATGTTGAGTTAAGGATATCTCAGAAAACGCTACAAGACTCTTAGAAGAATGAGAACTTTCTTTTTGAGGTATCTTGTGAGTCTATTTATAGATTCCCAATATCTGGTCTGCCAACAACGTAATTCCGTTGTTCTAAAATTACTGAAATACCCTGGGCTGGTCTGCCAACAGCCAAACTATGCTGTTTTGAATAGCTAAATGCAGACCTCCAAGGGCATATAGGTAAATTTACCTCTGGACCCTACAATGGCGTTGAGTGGAGAAGCACCACTCAACGCCAACCCTTGAAGCTTCCCGCTGACACGGGCGCAAACCTTCCCGCCAGCCCTGGGCGGGAACTCTTCTGGCGTCAGGGACTAGGGCGCTGAGTGGAGAAGCCTCACTCAACGCCCACCCTGAGGGCCTCCCGCCGGCCCGAGGGTAAGCCGTCTTGCAAGCCCTATGTGGGAACCCTTTCGCAAGCACTACTCGCCTGACCCGATTTAGCCTAAAGCCTATTCAAACCTGGGCCCTGGGCCTTTGGGACCCACTCGACGAATATGGAGTTGTACACATGGGGTTTGCGAACGACGGTGAGAGCACATTTTTATTGTAGGTAAGAAATTTTGCCTATATAAGAGCACATTTTTTTAAATTAAAAAACACATTAATTAATGAGATTGAAAATTATGTAATAAAGAGGGTACAATTGGAAGCATGAATGTTTAACCAAAGAGTGTTTTTTTTCTTTTTAATATATTATAGATAATCAATGACATAGATTAAGTATGGATGTGTGGCATGTAAATTACATGCAATGTGCTCTAGACATGATTATTTCCAACTGGTCCTACTTTAACTTTAATGAGATAACAATAATTAGATCTAGAGTTCGATAATAAATACTTTATTCTGTAGAATAATAATTAAAAAAATTGTCTAAAACATATAAGCATAAAAAATACAAATGCACACTAATACAACATATCCTATAATGATAAGACACACATATGAGAGTGTGTTTATGAAAGACCTTTGGAGTCAATCTCTTAGCAAGTGTATTTGCTAACATAAAGTTTATCTCAATATGCTCGATAAACATCTAACCATACTAAACTCTTTTTTTAACAACCATGAACTTAATTTTTATGAGAAAAGTTGCTCTTAATACTGCCACAAAATAACTTGAGTGGTCTTTCAACATCATCCAAAATATGTACCCTAGTGACAAAATTATGCAGTCATATCTCATGATTGGATGCCTAATAACACGTTATGAATTTTGTCGTCAAAGTCGAAGAAGCTATGAGTGTATGTTTGATACTTTTCCATGACATCCAGTAAAATCTGAATCAAAATACTCAATGATCTCTAGCAAATCTGACCTTCTATAAGTAAGCAGGAAAGTCTTTATCCTTTGTAGGTATCACATGTTCCGTTTAGCTATTTTCCAATAATCTAATCTTGGATTACTCAGATATCTATCCAACATTATAATTGTGAATGCAATATTCAGATGCGTACGTACTTGAGCATTCATGAGACTTCCTATAATTGATGCATAAGGAAGTTTTTGCATCTCCAATTTCTCTGCTTTAATTTTGGGGCATTGATTGAGACAAAATTTGTCTCCCTCAACTATAGGGGTATCTCCTGAATTACAGGCTTGCATGCCAAACCTTTTGAGAACCTTATCGATACAGTTTTCCAGCAAACCCAAGTATACCCCGAGTGCGATCTCAGTGTATATATATGCCCAGTACAAAAAGGCATCATCAAGATATTTAATTTCAAATTTCTATATAATAATTTTTTTTGATTCATGCAGTACATTTAGATCACTGCGGGCAAGCAAGTTCTCATCCACATATAAGACTAGGAAAATGTATCTACTCTTATTGAATCTGTTATGTGTATAATCATTATTAGCATTCATCTAAAAACCGAAGAAAACGACTACTTGAGTCCATAAATGGATTTATTTATTTTGCAAACCATTTGTTTTGGATTTCCAAACTAAAAGTAATTTAGTTGCACCATATAAATCATCTCATCAATGTCTTATTTGAGAAACGCAATCTCAATACTCATCTGATGTAACTCAAGGCAAAAATGTGTTACTAATGTCATAATAATTCTAAAAGAGTCTTTCGATGAAAACAAAAAGACTTTTGCGCTCATGTCTCTTTATAGTTAATGTTTTCATTTTGAGTAAATCATTTAGCGATAAAACGTGTTTTATATCTTTCAATATTACCATTTGAATTTCTTTTAGTTTAAATATTCATTTACAACTAATGAATTTCACACCTTTGGGTGATGTGACAAGATTCCAAATATCATTTTCCTTCATGAACTTCATCTCTTCCTTTATGAAATTAATTCATTGTTGAGAATTAAGAAAACTCTGAATAGACGAATTGAGAATGGTTGGATCATCATAACACCCCCTTGTCATCTTTATGTTTTTGGGGAAAGATGATATAATCAATTGGTATCTCGCTTCTCCTTTCACTAATGGATCTTCATAATGTCAAATGTTTTTGAGATTAGTGAGTTTCTTATTTGAGACTATATGAGGAAGTTATTTAATAATATTTTGATCCTTCATTCTTTTTGATGAAATGATCTTGTGGCTGGATTTATTCTCGTGTTCATCTAGTCAGAGGAGTGGGGGAAAGAAACTCATTTCTCTTTCTCTCACTCTCACTCTCTTCAAACCTCTCTTCAACCTTAGAAGAAAATAAGAAAGGAGGAAGAGGGTTGGAGGAAGACCTTTGGAGAGCTGCTGAAGGAGTTCGTATGGTTGGATTTGAGATCTGAGGCTAGATCCGCGAAGAGAAAGGCAAGGTGATCCTTTCTGCCTGGACAAAATCCTTATTCATGGCTCCTAAGCGATCTACAAGGGTAACGACATTCCTTCTTGGACAAGTGAAGTCCTTATTTAGCATGTATATAGAAACCCTCACCAATTGGTGATAACGAGAGATTTCTAATAGGTTGATAGATGATATCCCCGGTATGAAACTTGCATATAGAATTCAAAATCGAAGTACGGAATAGACATGCTGTGTGAAGCTTGTCCGGACAGGTTGGTCTGGATTAGTGATGTTTGATTTGCATGCCGGAGAAGACTCCATGGTTAAACGTATAGATTACGGAGTCAGGATTATTGCAGGTGTTGTAGAAAGTATTGGAGGTGTGCTCCAAGAAAACACCCTTGATTGCAGTAGAATTGAAGTTCTGTTAGTTCCGCGTCGCGGTAGTGTTAACGTCGACGGTAGCTCCTGGTCATATCCAACAAGCTGATTGTGATATATGTGAAGCCCGGGTCCCGGGGACAGGCGTGCAACATCACACAGCGTGAAGGCCTGTTTTGCCTAACTGAAGAACAAATGTTATGAATCTGTCAGTATTGCGTCACGGTAGTGCTACCACTTGCGATAACTCCCAATGAGCTGATTTGAGATTGCGAGCCTAGGTCCTGGAGACAAGGTGGGTGGCAGGTGAAGCTACGAGGCCTGCAATGCCTAGCTTAGTGGCCTTGAGTTGGTTATCATATACGGGCTGAGGAAAAGTTCTACCCGCGTCGTGCCAGTGTGATGTCGACGATATGAGCACGGGCAAGCCAATCTGAACTCGTCCCTTACTGGTTGGTGAAGAGGTAGCCCCTCGGTGCCCTATTTGATTTTGGGATAGTTTGTAAGGCATGGTAGCCATGACGGTGAAAGCTTAGTGATGAACCATTAGTCTGGGACTGAGGATGGTCGTAGGAATAGGAATCTAGTATACAGATAATGTGCCCTGAGTGCACGGGATGTGTGGACTTATGAGCCAACGTCTGTGGTGAATGGTGCATGAATTGCACGTTCTAATTTCATGAGATATACATGATGTTTACCTGCAGGGAAGGAGCACCGCCGCCCCGAGTGAGGCGCAAGGTCGTTATAATTTGGTTAGCTAAAGCTGACCATTGCCTTGTTTTGCCACCTCTTGGTGGATTGCCCCTATACAAGTGCTAGAGAGTCGAGCAGGAGGTAGAGGGATGCAACCCCTTTTAGTTGTGCCAGCTCTCGAAGGCCAAGCGAAACGTGTTTTACTGTTTTCATGTATGGTCGACATGTTTGCTGATGTATGTAATATACTTTTTTGAATAAAACAGTTTGTAAGGCCTTAAGGTCAAAGTACTTTACGTATTTTATTATCATTCCTTTGGGTGTTGTTAATGGACATGCCTGGTGTTGGGATCTTCTTGACTTAAAATCATCCGCTATAATGCAACTCTGAGTTAAGATGCGTTAATGTTTCAGTTTCAATGTATAACTCCACTGACTATCTGTAGAATATGGCGCGACGCCCCGATCGGACCTTTTGTTATATCCTACGTGACGGGTGGGAGTGTTATAATTTGATATCAGACTCTCGTGTCAGTCTTCCATCTTCAAATTCATGGACGAATTCTTTTAAGGGGTGATGACCACATGTATGTGTGTTACCTTTATAACATGAATGTACCCATGAATGTTCACTTAGGAATGAAAATACACATGTTTGTGGAATCGATGTGTTCCTATAATTGTTTTTTGCAATATGTTTGGTCGCTTAATTGTGTGTTTCACGATTATAGGGGAACAGAAGCGGTGCGGGGCAGTCTCAGCCCCAGCGCTTGACGGAGAGTAGTGTACCAGCTGAGGTGCCTACACCTCCTCCTTATGCTGAAACAATATGATTGGTTGCTAAAGTCATAGTTGAGTCGGTGGCTATGCAGTTAGTGCTTGATGATCCTTTAGCGATGAGGCGCGCGACATGAAAGTAACTGAAGCATGTTATGTGCTTTCATCCTCCAACGTGGCAGGGAACTGGATCCCCCACTCATGCCGGAGATTGGCTCTCAAGAATAAAGAGAACTCTGACGGCGACAAAGATTGAGGAGAGGCAGAAAGTGCATGTAGCTACCTTTCTTTTGGAAGGAGAGGTAAGACTTTGGTGGGATGAGCTGGAACTACACCAGTTTACTCGAAGACAACTGTCCAATATCAGTTCTAATGGTTTGCTATGAAGAATCAGTTCTAAAGGTTAACTCAGGGTGAGAGTTGTGTTGATGACTACTTGCATGAGTTTACAAGATTGGGGCGGTATGCGGGCTCTACATTTACTAACAAGGAGTGCAAGACAAACAGATTCTATGAAGGTCTATATGACGATCTGAGGCTGCTTCTTTCAGGTCCGATGATGCGACGCTTTCTGACGTTGGTCAATACTGCCCGATCCTTGGAACAAGATCTGAAAAGAGTTCAAAGCAAGAAATACTTTGGTGTGAAAAAGTGAGAGTTTAAAGTACCAATCTCTGCAAAATTTGGATACCACAGTAGGTGGGACAAGAAGTCTAACTTTTCTGGGACAACTTCTTCATATGTTGTTTATGGAGCAACTATTGGGTGAGGCCCATTTATTTGTTATTCTTGTGGCAAGCAAGGATACATTGCCTGAGACTATCAGCATTGTACTCTGAAGGCGGGTGCGACTTATGCGGAGAAACGGAAGGCAAATGAGTCAGTTGCATTTCATTATGCTCTAGCCTAGCCCAGAGTATACAATATTGGCCAGCAGGATGCTATAAAGCAAAGCGATGCGGTGACAGATACGGTTTAGTATACAGCTTTTACTGTTTTATATACTTTTTACCCTATGTCTTGCTTACTTGTCTGATTTAGGCTTTGTCTTGATTTTGGACTATCCGATGAGGGTATTATTCGATACAGGGGCTTCTCGCTCATTACTATCCGAGGACTTCATGTTGCATATCGGAGTGCATTTTATAATGTCGAAAGATAGATTGGATATATTACTGCCAAACGTATGTCTGATGCACACAAAAAATCTTGATGTGTTCAGGTGCGGATAGGAGGTCATGACTTTGGATTAGAAGAATCTATGCTGCCAATATTTGAGTTCGATGTGATCTTTAACATGGACTAGCTCTTGGAGCAGCGTGTTTGTATTGATTGCAACTTAAAGGAAGTCATGTTGGGGCAGAACATCGAACGTGTGACTAACTTCGTTAGTATGTGAGGATCGAGCAAGATACTGATGTCTGCTCTCTAAGTGGTGAAGGCGGTTCAGAAGGGCGCAGAGTTGTTTTTCACGCTATTGGAGGTCGTAGGACTGAAGCCCAGTCTGACTAACGTTCTTATTTTATCAGAGATTGTAGATGTGTTACCTAAAGATCTCCCTAGGATTTCACCTAAGACAGAGATCGACTTCGCTATTGAGTTGGTGTCAGGCGTGAAGACTGTATCATGCTCACCAGACCGTATAGTGTTAAAGGTGATGGTGGAATTAAAGGTTCAGGTACAGGAGTTGCTAGAGCAAGACTACATAGGTCCGAGTATGCCACCTTGGAGTGCATCAGTCCTCTTTGTGAAGAAAAACAATGGAAGCTTGCGTATATGCATTGACTACAGTGAACAGAACAAGCTGACGGAAAAGAACAAGTATCCAATTCCAAGAATCAATGATTTATTTGATCAGCTGGTAGGATCAACTGTCTATTTGAAGCAGTATTTGAAGTCTGGTTATTATCAGCTGAGGATCAGAGAAAGTGATATTCCCAAGAATGCGTTTATCCATTATGAGTTCACTGTAATGTCATTTGGTTTAACAAATGCGTCATTAGTATTCATGGACTTGATGTACAGGACCTTTCAAGAGTATCTGGATCGATTTCTAATCGTCTTTATTGATGATATTTTGGTATATTCTCAGTCAGAAGAGGATCATGCAAATCATTTGCGGTTAGTTTTGCATACCCTGAGGAGGAATCAGCTTTATGTCAAGTTCTCTAAGTGTAAGTTTTGGCTATCATCAGTGGTTTTTCTTAGTCATATGGTTAGTGGAGAGGGTATTGTCGTAGATTCGACGAAGATAACTGCGATACAGGAGTGGCCTGTGTTGACTATTGTGGCGGAAGTCAGAAGCTTTCTTGGACTTGCTGGCTACTATAGGTGCTTCGTAGAGAACTTTTTATGGATAGCTCTACCTCTCACCACGTTGACAAGGAAAGATCAGAAGTTTATTTGGATGCCAGAGTGCGCGTGAGCTTTTGAGGATTTGAAGATCGTCTGACCACGATGCTTATTTTGTGTTTGTCATGTGGTACAGAAGGCTATGAGATCTACAATGATGCATCAGGGAGCAGCTTAGGCTGCTGCGTTCTTCTGCAGTTCAGGAAGGTTATAGCTTATGACTCTCGCCAGTTGAAGATGCATGAAAGGAATTATCCAGTCCACGACTTGGAGTTGACAGCTATATTATTCACCCTAAAGCTGTGGCGACATTACTTATATGACATTAAGATCAACATTTTTACAGACCATAAGAGTCTAAAGTACTTGTTAAACCAAAAGGATTTGAATATGCGACAAAGGAGATGAATGGAGTATCTTGAAGACTATACGTTTGAGATACACTATGTTCCCAGGAAGGGAAATATTGTCGCAGATGCATTGAGTCACAGGGTTCCATTGAAGGCCAACGGCTACAGATGAATGATGATCATCTTATTCGAGACTTGGACGACTTGGAGAGCATTTGCGTTGATAGGAGCTCTAGTGCAAATGCATGTTTAAACTGGACGGAGGTGCTATGTGACCTTGTAGATAGGATTTGCCAGACATTGGAGCTTGACAAGAGCATGAAATGCTATTTGGAAGAAACTAGGGATGGGTCAAATACCTAGTTTACTTTTGAAGATAGTCTCTTGTGGAAGGACAGTCGGTTATGTGTCCCAAATGTGGGCAAATTACCGGAGGAATTGATGTATGGGGCATATTTTACAAAGTACTCAATCCACCCGGGGAGTACAAAAATGTTCAAGGATATAAGAAAGCTGTTTTGGTGGCTAGGGTTGAAGGGCATAGCTCTTTATGTGGCGAAGTGTCATACTTGAGCCCTAATAAAGGCTGAATGTCAGAAATCTGACGGTTTCCTGAAGTCGTTACCAGTACCGAAGTGGAAATTTGACGACTATCTATGGATTTCGTGCACGGCTTGCCGAGATTGCAAAAAGGGAACGATGCCGTTTAGGTGATCATTGATCGATTGCCAAAGGTGTCACACTTCATTCCGAATAGGAGGGGCGATTCAGTGGAAAGTTGGCCAAACTTTATGTTGAACAAATTGTTGATTGCACGGTGTGCCTCGTAGCATCGTTAGTGCCTGAGATGAGCGTTTCACATCAAATGATTAGAGGGTTATTCATTAACTGTTGGGTACCAAGCTGAAATTTAGCACGACCTTTCATCCTCAGACGGATGGTCAAACCGAGAGGGTAAACAAAACGATGGAGGATATGCTTTGCATGTGAGCCTTGGATTTTGGGAAGAGGTAGGATGACCATCTCTATATGATCGAATTCGCCTATAATAATATCTACCAAGAGAGTATTAGGATGTCGTCATTCGAGGCCTTATATGGTAGGAAGTGTCGTACTCCGTTGGTTTGGGTAGAAACAATTGAATCGAAGCTTTATAAGCGTAAAGATGTCGAAGATGCAACTTCGACGATACTTTGATTCAGGAGCGCCTATTGGTTGCTTAAGATAGGCAGTCAAAGTAGTACAATGCAAAAAACCAAAATGTGGAGTGTGCGGTGGGTGATTGGGTGTATCTCAAGATAAAGTCGTTTAAGGGCGTATATAGGATTCGACGCTTAAAAAAGCTGAGTCTGAGATACATTGGGCCGTTTGAAATCGTTGAGCGGATTAGTGAAGCTGCTTATTGACTGAATCATTCAGCTGAACTCAGTAATTTGCACGGTGTGTTTCACATATCAGTGTTGTGGAAGATTGTGCAAAAGCCTGGACAAGAGGTTGCAGCGGATTAAGTGTCGGTTAATGGTGGGTTGACGATGAAAGTCAAGCTCATTCGAATCAAAGACATGAAAATCAAGCAGTTACGGAACAAGGCAATCAGGATAGTCAAGGTCTGCTGGGACAATTATGGCCGTGAGGAACTATCATGGGAGCGCGAGCAAACCATGAGAGAGGAGTTCCCCGAGCGGTTTTGTTGAAGTATACATAAAATGTATATTTTGTACTTATATGTTGTTTTTTGTTATGTCTAATTTCGGGATGAATTTTCATAAATGAGGGGAGATTTGTAACATCCCTGATTTCCTGTAATGAAAACAACAAAAAGTTGGTCTTTGGAGCTATCACTGACATTAGCTTGCTATTGCCAGGCGATAGCGTATCATGTGGCAGTCGTCCACGTATTGGCAGGCGGCGAAGCAGTCATTGAGCGGCGTTGACTGGGTCAAGCAGCCACAGTTGGAGCTATCGCGCCGCGATAGTGGATATCGCCCGACGATAACATTAGTTTAAGTTTTGCTGCTAAAATCGCGACCATTCATTCCTTTTGATGAAATGATCTTGTGGTTGTGTTTAATCCTGTATCCACTTAGTCAGAGGAGTGGGGGAAAGAAACTCATTTCTCTTTCTCTCACACTCTCTCTTCAAACCTCTCTTCAACCTAAGAAGAAAAGAAGAAAGGAGGAAAATGGCTGGAGAAATACCTTTGGAGAGATGCTGAAGGAGTTCCTGCGATTGAATTTGCGATCTGAGGCTAGATCCACAAAGAAAAAGGCAAGACGATCCTTTCTATTCAGACAAAATCCTTGTTCATGGCTCCTAAGCGATTTACAAAGGTAATAACCTTTCTTCTTAGACAAGTGAAGTTCTTATTTGATATGTACATGGAAACACTCACTAATTGGTGAAGAATGAGAGATTTTTAACGGGTTGATCGATGATATTCCTGGTATGAAACTTGCATATAGAATCCGAAATCGAAGTACAGAATAAGCGTGCTGTGTGAAGCCCATCCATACATGTTGGTCTGGATTGGTGATGATTGATTTGCTTGTCGGAGAAAACTCTGTGGTTAAACGTATAGATTATGGAGTCAGGGTTGTTACAGGTTGCTGCAAAAAGTACTTGAGGTGTGCTTCAGGAAAACAACCTTGATTGTAGCAGAATCGAAGTTCTGTTAGTACTGCATCGCGGTAGTGTTACCGTAGGCAATTGCTCCTTGTTGTATACAACGAGCCGATTATGATGGATGTGAAGCCCAGGTCTTGGGGACGGGGGGTGTAGTATCAGACAATATAAAGGCTCGTTGTGCCTAGCTGAAGAATAGATGTTGTGAAACTGTCGGTATCGTATCGCGGTATTGCTACTGCCAGTGATAGCTCCCAGTAAGCTGATTTGAGATTGCGAGCCCGGGTCCTGACGACAAGGTGGGTGGCAAGTGAAGCTTTGAGGCCTGCAGTGCATAGCTCGGTGGTCTTAAGTACCATTGTTTGATAATGTTGGTTATCATATATGGGTTAAGGGAAAGTTGTACCCGCATCATGCTAGTGTGATGCCGACGATATGAGTACGGGCAAGGCCAATCTGAACCCATCTCTTACTGGTTGGTGAAGAGGTAGCCACTCGGTGCACCATCTGATTTTGGGATAGTCTGTAAAGTATGGTGGCCTTGACGGTGAAAGCTCAGTGATGAACCATCGGTCTAGAACTGGGGATAGTCGTGGGACTGGGAATCCAGTACGCAGATAATATGCCTTGAGTGCACGAGACGTGCGGCCTTACGAGCCAACGTTTGTGGTGAATGATGCTTGAATTACACGTTCTGATGTCATGAGATATGCATGTTGTTTACCTGTAGGGAAGGAGCACCGCCGCCCCGAGTGAGGGGTGGGGTAGTTATAATTTAGTCAGCTAAAGCTGACTGTTGCCTTATTTTGTCACCTCTTGGTGGATTATCCCTATACAGGTGCTGGAGAACCGAGCAGGTGGTAGAGGGTTGCAACCCCTTTTAGCTATGTCGGCCCTCAAAGGCCAAACGAAGCATGTTTTACTGTTTTCATGTGTGACTGGCCTATATGCCGATGCATGTAATATACTCTTGTGAAGAGAACAATTTGTGAGGCCTTAAGGCCAAAGCACTTTGTGTATTTTATTATCGTTCACTTGGGTGTTGTTAGTGGACATTCCTGGTGTTAGGTTCTTCTTAACTTAAAATCTTCCACTAGAATGCAACTCTGAGTTAGGATGTATTAATGTTTCAGTTTCAATGTGTAACTCCACTGACTGTTTGTGGAATATGGCGTGGGCCCCCGGCCGGACCTTCTGTTATATCCTACGTGACGGATGAGGGTGTTACATTATATCTTCCTCTAGAGCATCCAATTGGATCATCAACGTAGGCGCATCACGTCACGTGATAGGAAATGCAAGCGAGTTTTCCTCCTACACTCGTCTAGCAGATAACATCCAGACGGCGGACGGTATGTTCCAGCCAGTGGTCGGTAAGGGTATTGTTAATTATTCAAGTTCAGTAAAACTATCCAATATTTTGCATGCTCATTCCTTTCCAGTTAGTCTTTTATTCATTAGTTCCATAATCATTCAACTAAGATGTGTTGTTTCTTTTGATATTCCCAAGATAACTTTCCTAGAGAAAAAGACGAGTCAGATACTAGGGACTAGAACTTGGCATGACGGGCTGTGGTATCTGGATCGGGAAGGATTATAATAGGCTCTTGTCACTATGGTAGAGAAGACGAGAGTTAGAGGACATAAGAAGAGTGTTGAGGATATGTTGATACTTCATCACATGCGGTTGGGGCACCCCTCTTTTAGGACTGCAACTAGATTATTTTCTGCTCTTTTATAACAACAAATAAAATAAAATCGGTGTGTGATGCTTGTGATTTAAGCAAGCTTACTATAAGTTCGTATGCTAGCACGGGTCGAAGAAGCTCTTCTGTTTTTGATGTTATTAGTTCTGATGTTTGGGGACCTTGTACTCTAAGTTTTTTGAATGGTTATAAGTATTTTTTGTTACTTTTATTGATTGTACATCTCGTATTACCTGACTATATCTGATAAAAACTAAGAGTGAGGTACTTACCTGCTTTCAAGATTTCCATAAGCTTGTTTAGATACAATACACAGTGGTGATTAAGGTACTAAAGTCAGATAATAGGACAAAATACACTAACAAAACAATGGAGGAATACTTATTAGCTCATAAGATATTGCACTAGACCAACCGTGACTACATACCGACACAAAACGGAGTGATGAAAAGGAAGAACGGACACCTTTTGGAGTTGGTAAGGAGTATGTTGCTCAACATGAATGTGTCTCAGAGTTTGTGGGGATATGCAGTGTTAACAATGATATAACTGATCAACAGGATGCCATCATAGGTTCTAGGGTGGAAGTCGTCGTGTCAGCAGTTGTAGGGTCATAATGAGGGGATACTTCCCTTGAAGGTATTTGGGTGTGTGTGCTTCGTGAGGGACAATAAGTCGGGTGTCGGTAAGCTTGATGCAAGGGCAGTTAAGTGTATGTTTGTGGGCTACACTCGTACTCAGAAGTGGTACATGTGTTGGAGTCTAGTGGAGAAAGATGCTTTTTGAGTATGGATGTTCACTTTAGAGAGCTAGAATAGTACTATCGACAAGAGGGAGCTCCACCTACATTAGACTCATTAGATACCGAAAGTATGAGACTAGAGGGAGAAAGGTTGGTGATAGATCTGGGAATATGGCAGGGAGGATCAGTGGAAGAGGAGCATGAGAGTGGTGATGAGCAGTAGGAGGAGATTGAGGTGGAGAGGTGAGATGTGAGACTTGCGGCTCAGGGGGAGCTGCTGACATACAGTAGGAGGAGGAAACTGCCAACAGTACCAGATCCAGTGTCAGTGCCCAGTCTAGCCCCTAGTCCCTTGGCTACATCACCCCTACTCTTGGAGCACCTACATCTTTATAAGACTCAATTGATATCATTTCCCCTTCCCCTATTTCTTCTCTTACGATACGAAGGACTACTCACAGCAATGCGGGAAATCCTCCTAATAGATACAGTTGGAGCCTTGCGTCTTTTGTCTCTTACGATCATATCTCCTCTATACACGGAACATTCATTGCATATTTGGACAGTGTTATTTTACTTAACAATTGGCAGGTTGACAAAGATAATCCGAAATGGAAGACATCGATGAAGGAAGAGATGAGGGCTCTTGAGAAGAACAAGACCTGGGAGCTGGCACGACTGCCAAAGGACAAGAAGGTCGTTGGGTGCAAGTGGATGTTCATCGTAAAGCAAAACCGAGATGGACATGTTAAGCACTATAAAGCTCGATTGGTTACTAAAGGGTACAACCAGACCTATGGCAACGACTACGATGAGACGTTTGCACCCGTTGAAAAGATGAGCACTGTTAGGACTCTCATCAGCCTGGGAATGAATGGTGGATGGATGTTGCACCAACTAGATGTAAAGAATGTATATCTTCATGGAGATCTAACATAGGAGGTGTACAGGAGATACCATCGGGGTTTGGTACGGCCAAGATAGAAGGAAGTGTCTGCAAGTTGAAGAAATCCCTCTATGGGCTAAAGTTGTCACCTCACGCGTGGTTCGACAGGTTCAGGAAAGCAATGATTGGGATGAGGTATCACTAGATCAATGCAGATCACACAGTTTTTTCCAGGTAGAATGAATGTCACATCACCACGTTTATGGTGTATGTGAACGACATGATCATTATTGGGGATGATGAGCATGAGATTGGCTGCCTCAAGGGGGCTCTGGGCAAGGAGTTAGAGGTGAAGGACCTGGGTCTTAGGTATTTCCTTAAGATTAAGATTGTGTATGAGGCAAAGGGGGTTGTCCTTTCCAAGAGGGATTTTCACTGGATCTCCTCACCGAAACTAGGATATTGGGGTGCAAATTTGCTGTGATGCCAATCGATTTGAGGTATAAATTGGGTGTAGAGGCTGGAGAACCAGTAGACCGGGAAATGTACTAAATGCTAGTTGGAAAGTTGATCTATTTGAGCCACTCGCCCAAACATCTCCTTTTCTGTAAGCATAGTGGGTCGTTACATGCATGACCCGAGGAAGGGTCATATGAATGCGGTGTACCGGATTTTGCAATACTTGAAGAGTGCTCTTAGAAAGGGGCTGAACTTCAAAAGGAACGGGCACGTGAAGATTGAAGGATATTGTGACTCTTACCAGGCAAGTTGTACGATGATAGGAGGTCTACTTTAGGTTATTGCATATTTGCGGGAGGCAACCTTGACTCATGGAGGAGCAAGAAACAGTCGGTAGTGGCTAGATCGATAGTAGAGGCAAAGTACAGAACCATGTTAGTAGGGGCTGTAGAGCTTCTGTGGCTGAAAGGGATGCTCATGGAGTTGAAGCTGGATCAAGGAGAGAGGATGGAACTGTGGTGTGACAGTCAGTCGACCATCAACATCACAAATTATCCAGTCCAACATGATCGCACCAAGTATATAGAGATTGATAGTTTTTTTATATAAAGGAGAGGCTTGATAGTGGGCTACTGGAGTTGAGTCATGTCCTGACCAAGGGTCAGGTTGCTGACTGCTTAACCAAGGGACTCAGTTCAGAGGATATGATCAGTGATTATAACAAGATGGATTTAGTGAATATCTTTCGCCAATCTTGAGGAGGAGTGTTGTAATATTGAAAGTATCGTGTAGGCTATAAATAGCCATAATGTTTGCCCTAATGAATATACACTTTTGTATTCAACTCTGCACATCATTTCAATTACAACGTATCAAAGCAAGAAAGCAAATACAACAATCTATTTATTGGCTCGCATGCCGAAATGTTAAAAACGAGAAAAGTGGTTATCCTCTCTATATGAAGTCTTGGGATTTAATCCCGCTAAGCTCCACTGCGCACTATGACACCTACACAAAACACAAGTCAGAGGAAAACAAGTGTCAGTTATGAGTTATCCACACACCACGTAGTAATCCCTCTCAACCGTCATCCTAATGGGCTCTGATGTGAATATCTGCACACCTGCAAGCGCGTATGTAACATGCAATATGTATCAAATTGAAAGTTTAACTAAGACACACTTGGTGAATGCTCAAACATAATCAGTCTTCTAGGTTGGGCATATAAAAATGGTGAACCTAGATACTTCAAATCATGATTGTTGAGTTAACCCAAAGATTCGCCACAACCATCTATAACAACACGGTATTAAGCTAACAAAGCAATCATGTAAACATATAATGCTCATGGGTACTCATGACCGCACAAGTTCATGCACTTTGGACACGCTCAAAATTTCTTCGGTATGGACTTTATGTTCATCTCCCTCAACGAGGATTCAATCAAGGGTGCATAGGTTCATCTCCCTAAATGATTTTTTGATGGGGGTATTGGTTCATCATCCTAATCAATTATCTAGACATGAGGTTAATCTTCAACTTCCGTTTACCTAGGAGGATTGAATTTTACTCATCTTAGATCGATTGCAGGAGGTCTAGGTCATCTCCAAGACTCGATCTAAAATGAAGGCATATGGGCATCTCCGACGCTCAAGCACAACACAAATGAAATCTTATAGCGGATCTAAATGTCAATCAATTAAGTGATTATAGGCTCTATCCCAAGATCAGGACGTATAGGTCATCTCCACTACAAGACGTGACAAAGGTCTAGGTTCATCCTTGTTCACCTTCTCATTTTCACAGGTTGCAAATAGCACAATTGTCTAACCCACTCCATATTGTGGTGTCCCAAATGTACCATTCTAGCGATTTCCAAATCTTGATATCATGAATTCATCACACAATAATGTTATGCTCACGGTCATCGAACTACGATCATTCCTCGATTGTTTTCTATTTAGTGGAGTCCATTAAAGACCAATTCATCGCCTGCTAGCGAAACTAGGTTATTATCACGTTTGCCAATCATTGACTATTTCAATAATAGTTTTAACGATGTAGTAACCTTTAAAGGCCATCAACTGAGGGCTTTTACTAGGAATACTATGTACTTCTAAGTCCCCAAACTCCGTATACAATATGACACATTTCTCAGAGTATTTCTTTGACAACCTAAATGCAATGTTATATAAATAATCACTGATTCAGGTCTATGACCATGGGTACGCTTCACCCATAATACCCAAATCCACAACGATTTCTTGATTTCAAATACAATTTTGTGTCGATAACGCAATCTCAGGCTCCAGGATTCTATCCAACCAAAAGAGGTCATACCCTCCATTAATTAGTGGAGGAGACTCTTACAGAAGAAAACCAAAAATGAATGGGCATATATCATCCAAAATCATGGATAATCATCGTTACCTTTGGATCTCATTTTGGCGCTATGGAACTTTGCAAGAGGAGGGATGGAAACGACCAAAATGAACTCCTCTCCGTGAATCTAGCATCAACTCGATGTTTGGAGCTCCAAAGCACCCTCCAATGATGGGATTCTCTTTTCCTTCCTCCTCCTTCCTCTCCATCTCAAGGCTGAGAGAGAAACAAAATGAGAGAAATGAGCTTCTAAGGGCTCATTCCTGGTATAAAATACCTAGGATTCAATCTTATCCATCAAATTTAAAAATCCCAAATTGAATGACACACCATTTAAGCTTAAAAGGCACACACGACCTCCCACATGACTGTGTACCGAGCCGTGTAGCTCTTGGGATAAAAAATTTTGAGCGTGATTTCATTCTGGGCACGGACACGCTCAGTGATACGACTTGATCGGGTCATGCCCCCTACACGGCAGCCAACCCAGACGTGTAGATTAATTCTCTGAGTTGTGTAGTTCATGAGATAAATGGGTTCTCTAAGCGACCTCTATATGATTATGTACACACCATGCATGTGTCTATCGTGTAGAGCCAAATTTGGCTCTAAATGATCCCCAAACGACCCTCAAGTTGTCACATTCTCTTAGGGACTTAACTAACGCACCAAACAACTATTTTGTTGTACACATATCCTAAAATTGGGGTGTTACACCTTTGCCCTGGTAGTGATGATGAAAACCATCAAGATGATCACCAGCCATTGCTCATGCCACCTAGAATAAACTTTCAATTTATCAATTGGATATTAAATCTGCATTCTTGAATGAGACTCTATCACAAGAAATCTATGTGGAACAACCAAATGAGTTCAAAAGGAAAGGAGAACAAATAGAAGGTGTACAAGTTAGTGAAAGCCATGTATGGACTAAAGCATGCACCATGCGCCAATAAATCAAATTTCGACAAACTGATGAAGGTTTTGACAAATGCCTGGCTAAAGCACCATTATACATAAAATAGGTGTAAGAAAGCTCCATTATACATAAAATAGGTGCAAGAAAAATTTGTAATGATTTGCAATTATATCGATGATTTTATCATTACAGGAACATCAAAAGAACTAATACAAGTCTTCAAAAAGTGCATGAAAAATAAACGATCAATCTAGATGATGAAATAAAAAAACTTCGAAATTTAATATTTCTCTCTCATGACAAATATTCATCTGAACTACTAAAACAATATAAGTTAAAAGACTGCAACCCCACAATGCCCCAATGAAAATGGATGAATAGTATTATTGTTCTCTAAACGACTCTCTTATTTATATCATCATCACCAGAACCGACATCAAATAAGTTGTTTACATGGTCCCCAGATTTTTTCAAACCAATGCATACTCCATCTTGCAGTCGCCAAGAAAATTCTAAGATACATCCAAATTAAGTACAAAGAATTTTGTGCTAGCGGGAGAAGAAGATGCTAACGAGAGACCTGGCTGAGGATGCCCTATGGAAGAGGATGCTAACGAGAGATCTGGTCGTGGAAGCCCGTGGAAGAAGATGCTAGAGGAATTTCTTACATTGTGGAGGGACTCGCGATATCTCGAACTGAGATGCGGAGAAAAACGTTGATAGAAAAGTAGGGGTGTTGTGGTTGGAAATAACTCTAAACTTGCTTACAACAACACTCAAGCCTTTATCCCACTAAACTTGCTTATTTTAGAAAAAGAGTTTTAGGTTTAAGCTCCCGCAAACAAAATAATACAGTAAAACTCTATTTTCGCCAAAACGAAAAGGAGGCCAGATGCCAAAACTAACAAACCCTTCAATGAAAGGAAAGCACACGGGGATAAATATTTTCTTAGAAAAAAAAATCCAATTTCCTAGATCTCCGGGAAGCAGCAAATGATAACTTTGTCTTCCACAGAGGCTGAATATCTGTACATGAGCATTACAGCATGTGAAGTCTTTTAGCTACAACAAGTCAAGAAACACTTAAGAGAAGGAGAGAAGGTGAAAGAAAAAAAAACATAAGCCGTCATACTATTGTGTGATAATACTTTTGCAATCACTCTTTAAAAAAACTAATATTTCATGGCAGAAGTAGGCACATAGAAATCAAACACCACTTTATTCAAGAGCAAATTGACAAAAAAAAATCCAACTCAAACATTGTTGAATGCAAGGATAGCTAACTGATTTGATGACAAAAGCCCTAACCCAAGAAAATTTCTTTGTGATTAGGAAAAAATTAACTGTCTTGCCATCTCGATATTAAGAGGGGTTAAAGAAAATGACAAGAAAAGCTGCTGTAAAGAAGAAAAAACTTATTGTAATCCTTAACAACCCGATTGAAGAAGGAATTGGCTACATGGAAGAAGATTGCGGATCTCTGATGAGTGTGATTTTTACCATGTTTCCACCAAGCTTTTCTTATCAATTTCACCCAATTGCGTACTAATTATGCATGGTTTTAGATTCTGTTTTATGTATATGGTATATCTAGACTGCATGATTGGACTATTTTCACAGGTGTGGACTTTTCGTACTATTTGGGGGAGACAATGTCAAATTTATCTCACGCACGCCAGTGCGGAATTTCCACACGCGCGTGCGTCTCCTTCTCCCTTGAGCTAGGCAAAAAATGGCAATCTGAATTTGGGTGCGCGGTTTTATCGCACACACGTGTAATTGCATGTGCATGGTCCTTTTTGTGCTTCAAGCGCCAATTTTGGTGGTCTGAATTTGTGTGTTTGTGATTTCCGCACGCACGTGTGTGCGCGTGTAAATTCATGTGCGCAGTTTGGCACCGAATGAAATCTCTCCCCATTGACCTTCTGCATGCGCGTGCGCTTTGTGTCGCATGCCCGTGCACCCTGTTTTAATATGTGTATTCAGTGCACAAGCTTCCGCTAAGAGACGCTTCGCTCACCATTTTCTCGCCATTTCAGACTTGGAGTTCCTCTCCAAGGTTGAGCTTCTATTCCTTGTGGTCCTCCTTCACCAAGGGCTATAGACTGAAGGTGTTTCCCATTCTCTTCTCTGCAAATCAAGGTCGAGCTCGAGGGTAACGTGGACGACATAGACAATCAAGAAGACGGGTAAAGTAGGAGGTGGTGTCAGCTCTTCTGAACCATGGACGGAACCGATGAACATGCAAAGGCCACGTCTTGACAACCTGGTGGACTCCTTTCACTTTTACGACAAAAGACTTGAAATCCATTTGTATTTCTCCTCTTCTCCTCCGCCCCCTACGATTTGTGGTAGGAATATCTTCTGCTTTTGATGACAAGCAATGACAATGCTTGTATGAACCTATATTAGCTTTGAGTGCAATTTCTTTTAGTTTCTTGAAAGTATATATATGGTATTCATTCATGGTGTTTGAGGTATCTTGTTTGGTTAATGCTCTAGCTTAGAGATTGGCTATAAGCCTTGGTGTGTTTGAGTCTGGTGCAAGTGAGTGAACATGTGTTGTCGACCCTCATCACATTCTCAATTGAGTGAGGCGATGAAGACGACCCACACATGTTCTTGTTTTTGCAACGCGGTGTCGACGCCCCGCACAATTTTCTTTTCATGCAAATAGTATTATGCAAAATCAACCCAATCCAAGTTTTAGCATTTTTATACTTTTATAATCGTTTTTCTAAAATCACAAAGCAATCCAAGCAGTGTTTATTGTGAGATCGATACTTGGGGAGCTACTCCTCATTTTATATTACTTGAACGACCGGTGAACTTGCTGTCGTCGCATCAAGTTTTTGGCATCATTGTCGGGGAACACAACTACGATGTTGCTTTTCTGTTTTAGGAATTAATTGTAAGGGATTTCTCTTATTTTGTTTTTAAAGTTTTAAATCTTTTAATTCACTTTTCCATTTTAAATTATTGGTTTCCCTAGTTTGGTTTTGTTGCGTGTAGAAGATTTATGCAAAACGAGTTTAGTTGATTAACTTGAATCCACCCCTGTAGCATTATGTATTCGTATTATCGATGTTGATGGTACGAGGAATATAATCACTCAATTGATGAATGCTATGCTAGATATCGTAGTTGTAATCCACACAGCTCACCTTATGGAGCACCGCAATCATACAGTACTTCATATAGCTCGCACAAGTTTTATAACTATGTGCTCCCATCGCAAACATCGTCTTCCTGTTTCAACCCAGCCCTTAAAGGCCGAGTGGAAATGGAAAATAATGCTTGTTCTGTCAGTGCACTGATCGCGCTCTGGAAGATTGTGTTGCATTTAAACGCAAAATGGAGGAATATAATGAGCTGGACATCCAGATCGTATCTACTCCCCATTAGAGCAGCACTCCTTCAGCCTTTGATAGATTATTTACAACGCCACCATGTCTTCATGGGGTCGGTGCATATATGCCGATCAAAATCGTGGCTGATCCATATTCTGACATGGTGAATCCCTTCTCCCACGTACATACATTGTCATCTATAGATTTTTTCCCTTTGGAGGAATCAATGTACACAATTCTTAATTCTAACATTGATGTCAATAATTCAATCTCTTTGTATAGCCCTACTTCCACCTTTTTCAGATGATCCTATCATTGATATGTTGGAGCTTGAGTCAAAGGATCTTGTGGCTGTGTCGTGTTCCGTGGGGCAAGATGACATCCTTAATGATGAGGTATCCTCATCATTAGAGGAAGAAATCTCACTCCTCGCTGAAACTTTGCTTAGCTCTTTGAACTCTGGCCCGACATCCACACATCTTGATAGTCTCACTCTAGTGGTACCCTTGGGAAGTAAAACTACACTCACTTCCCCCTTCGAGGCATATAATTAACACGACATATCTTATAATTAACACGTCTTATCATATAATTAACACGTCATATATTTAACGACGTCTTTGAGTTAGGGTTTGTTCTTTTGGCAACCAAGGATTGCATGGGGAATGTCTCCATGCAACATGAAAGACTTCTAAATTGTGATTCTTCTTCTTCTCCTTTAACTTTCGGATGGGTATATGGTCGCAGTTCCTATAAGGAAATAAAAGTTTGTGGATGATCTTGTGGTCTCTCTAGGCAATCCGAACTAGAATAATATTTTGGAAAAGGTGTCAAGTGGAAGTTATGGCTATATATTGAGGTATGTGATATTTAATTGATTTAAAGTTTAGTTGAATGCATAAATGGAATTTATATAAAATTTAATCTACTTAAACTGATTGCGTGAAAGACCCTGAACACGTACCTTCATTGTCTCCACGTTAATTCGAGCTTTTTGGGTCAAGGAATGACAAAGAAACCTTGGTTGTAGAAAATATTTGCTCTTAGCTTCCATTTCAATGAAGGGTTGTTTTACAATATACAAGCTTTCAAGTTTATACTTATATAAATGACAAAAGTGCAGTGAAATGCCTCTTACATGTAAACATCAATTGTTGTTTCACAATCTTACACATACAAAGGAAAACAAATCCCATTTGGTGTAGAAATAGAAATGAAAATAAGATTAAAGCAACAATCCACAACATGTACTAATATTATAAATTATGTAGCCACTCGTAGACTCATGCATGCATATAAACATTTACTTATATGTGTAGAGTTATGAAGAAACATTTGAAAAGGGGTCTTGATATTGACAATGATATTTGTAAAGTGCTCTTGATTGCACCCTCTTCACAAAATGAAGTCATGTAAATTTCTATGTTGGTCAACATTATTGTCCCTAGGGTCTCGGTGTTGATAACTCGGAACAAATTTGATCAATTTTTTGATTTGTTGTCTCAAAGTTGAATTTCAATAAAGCACCTGACTCTAGTTAAGTCCAACTTCAGTCTGAACTTTAATTGAGTCGTACATGCGTGTAAACAAGTTGGTTTGAGTTATAATCGAGAGGAATACTCATGCATATATGCACGGAGGCATATATGCACGGAGGCATATATGCACGGAGGCATATATGCACGGAGGCATATATGCACGGAGGCATATATGCACGGAGGCATATATGCACGGAGGCATATATGCACGGAGGCATATATGCACGGAGGCATATATGCACGGAGGCATATATGCACGGAGGCATATATGCACAGAGGCATATATGCACGGAGGCATATATGCATGCATAAACATTAATCAATGAATTTCTTTCGATATATTCATGCACACGAGCATTTACACATAAACTTTTGCATTTCTCGAGTACGTGTGTACGCCAACTTACAATTTTTTTGAATGAAAATTTATCTCAAAAGATCAAAACTGATAAAAACCGAAAACATTTCCAGCTAAAATCGTCCATAATTACTCATGCCTGATCTAAATCCATATATGATTCGACCAAGCCTATACATCTCAGAACTCGACAACCCAATGAGTGCAACTGATAACAATAAACTGATACTGAACAACGACTCTATCGAATCATAATTGGATCGCTTAATGCCCTTACCATCTAATAAAAAAAGTATTATATTCAACAACTTCAATCAACTCATAGGTAAAATTTCATGACTTGAGCATACACATTTTCATTAATATTTCCACCTAATTCATTAATTTTCATTGCTCAATAGAACCTTGTGATCAACAATGCTGAATATCACTCTCTTGGGAGAGATTTCAATGTGTGGAGGCAAGTTTATGTGAACAAAAAGTGGGTTTTCCTATTCAAAAGCAAGAAAACATCATTATCATGTGCATAATGAATAAAAAAATTAATTATGTAAAATTAATCTATAAAAGCATTATTTCTATAACCAAAACACATTAAATCACATCAAAGTTTTCAAAATCAAAATTTTCCATGAAATATGATAGAAAAACAGAAATTCCAATCAAAATCTCATGCCAAAAGCACCATCAAGATCAAAACATGGTGTTCTCTTTCACCACTTTAGTTTCACTATAAAATCATCAATTCTAATCCAATTTTAATAATTTCAAGTTCAATGTGCTCCTTTGCTCCTCTACTATCACCCAGAGCAGAAAAAACAGGAATCATCAATCAAAATCTGCTGCAGGAGATCTGAAACTCCAGCAAACTCACACAAAACCATGTGCATGACCAATTTTACTAAAAAATCTGTAATTTTCTCAATACTCCATCAAATCATGCAAATTTATATTTGATTTAAAGCTAAGGTTCCAAGCTTCAAAATGATATAAAATTTAGCTGAAATGGTTCAGTAGATCTCAAGTTATTTGCGAAAGAATTGAGGGGGAAAGCACACTTTTTCTCAACTGCAAACCCCTCATTTCCAGCCCAGTCTATCCTTACCTCACATTCAGGAGCCTTCACAGCCGTTGATTAGAAAAATATCCAAAGGCCGAAATTTAAACTATTTGCGAAAGGAATCCGCGAGACGCGATGTTATCCAATAAAATATTTCCACGTGTATTCATTTGTGCTGGCGTTCGGTATTTAATCGCAATTCCCTCCTACACCGTCTCCCACATCGGTAGATCTCTAAACTTCCTCTCCTTCCTCCTCCCGATTCCTTGTTTGCCCTAATTCCGATTCTTCTTCATGGCAACTGAAGAGCTCTTACCGGCGTCCGTTGAGGAGCCCATCGCCGATTCTGCTCCGGCGGAGCCCGCCGACGATAAGCCTGTCGAGGCCGCCGGCGAAGAGAAGGACGCCGCTCCTAAAAAGACGAAGGCGAAGGCGAAGAAGCCTCGCAAGCCTCGCCCCGCCACCTCTCATCCGACCTATCTAGAGGTAATTCTTCGATCGATTTCGTTTCCCGGCTTCTTCAATCTGATTCCTACCGCAGCGATATTCGGATCTGATTTGTTTATTGCGAATGCTGTTTATCATAGATGGTGGTCGACGCCATAACTACGCTTAAGGAGAGAACTGGCTCGAGCCAGTACGCCATCACCAAATTTGTTGAGGACAAGCACAAGGATAAGTTGCCGGCGAACTTCAAAAAGCTCCTCCTCGTTCAGCTCCGCAATCTCACCGCAAGTGGGAAGCTAACGAAGGTTAAGGCCTCCTATAAGGTCCCGTCCACCGCTCGACCCAAGCCGAAGACCGTTGGCACTAAGAAATCCGCCACCTCTGCGCCGGCAAAGGCCAAAAAGGCCGCCGCCACCAAAGCCAAGCCTAGAGTTAAGAGTGCTGCCTCCAAGGCCAAGCCTAAGGCCAAGGCAAAGCCTGCTGTTGTTGCCAAGCCGAAAGGGAAGGTGGTTGTTAAGCCTAAGCCTAAGCCGGTTGCTGTAGCCAAGCCGAAACAAACTGCCCCTCCCAAGCCTGCTGCAAAGTCAAAGCCCGTGGCTGCTGTGAAGCCCAAGCCACCGGCGAAGGTCGTGAAGCCGAAGCCGAAAACAGCAGCGGCTAAGCCCAGCACCCGTCCGGCAAAGGTGGCGAAGACCTCTGCTAAGGATACTCCGTCGAAGAAGGCGGTTGCGGCGGCGAAGAAGCCTGTGCCGGCGGCCAAGAAGCCGGCCATTCCGGCGAAAGCTACCAAGAGTGCGAAGCCTGCGGCGAAGGCTGCCCCAGTAAAGAAAACCCCTGCCAGGAAGGCGAAGAAGTAGAGAGGAGATGTTTTTAGTGAGCTTGAGTTTTTTTTTCTTCTTCTGGTTAATGTCTGTTGGTTCTGTATCCCCTCAAGGGCAGTAGATGTAAATTTAAATATTTTCTTAGGGTGTGTTGACATTTCTGCTATAATATCATTGTTTTCTGTTATTGAACTTCTTTGTCGGTTTTTTAATAATTTCTGCTAAAAATAATTTTGTTATTAGCAAACCTTATTTAATTGTTAACAAATCTAAAATTTCTCAAATATTGTTAACAAGTCTATAATTTTCTCAACTATTACTTGTGTTATTTTGAATTTTTCTCAAATATTGTTAACACATTTCTCAAATATTGTTAACACATTTCTCAAAATATGCTCTGATTCAGGTAGAATTCTACTGGCAAGATCTTTGATTTGGGATAAGCAATTTTAGTTTATACCATATGAAGTTATTTGAATGTGGTGCATTATTGAAAATGATTTCATCAAAGTTGAAAGATTCTGAAACAATAATTTTGACAGTTATTATAAATTATAGAAGTAAAAATTTTAGCAAATTTGTTCTTTAATATTTTGAATGAATTGTCTTTAAAAAAAGAGTTGTCTATTTTAGGATGGTTTTAAGTTTTTATTGTGATTTTTTAGTCAAATTTTTTTCTTAAATAATCACTTTTAAATATGATGTTTTGCGTCTAGTAATAATTTACTAGAAGTAATATCAAAATTTTTAATAACTGCACCCTTAATTGATTGCCCCCTCGGTTATCATTTAGTTGCTCTTATGGCCTTATCACATAAGGTATGCATATTAATATTTGTAAATAGCTAAATAAATTAGTTTAAGTATTAATGTATGATCTTATTAGAAACGTATGATATGAATAATATTATTATTATAAGTTTATGGATCATGATTTGTCTATTTTTTTATTCAAATATGTAATTTATTTTTTTGGCAGTCCTAGAATTAATATTATCTTGTTCATTTGCCGTAGAAAAAATCTCACAAGTTATCAAATTGTTTTTGAAGATTTGTGTTTATCTAAAAGTTTCGAATAATTAGAAATTCTAAAATAAATTTAAATTAGAGGGCAATTGATTGATGGTTGCAGATTTCTTTGAGAAAGCGCGGTTGATGTGGTCGATAACCTGAAGTTGTGAATGAAAATTGGATCGAATTTGGGCAGGCGAGGGGTTCTACTGAAGAAGGAGATTGTGGGGGAGAGCGAAATTAGGAGAACAGAGAAATTCCCTCCGAAAATGAATATTTTGGAATTATATAATGAGGGTTTTTTAAAAAAAATTGGTTTTGAGAACCCATAATGAGGGGTAACCTTTGGTTTTAGGGTAGCCTAGATAAAATTGGCGGGGGTGCAATTCTGTCCACTCGACTTGCGATTAGACTGTAAAAAAATGTCATGTCCTTTATGAATTGTGGTGGATTTTAAGAAAACTTGATGTCTGCTTGAATCTTATTTTTAAGAAGGAATTGTTATAGGCATCATGATTTTAACTATTGATACAATTTTGATAAAAGCATCAAGCAATGTTAAAAACATTTTCAAATGTTGATTGGATCGTACAGAATTTACACATTCTAATTGATGAGTTACAACATTATTTATAAGGAGGATTTCCCATGATTTCCTTCTAAATTGGAGGATCATGGGGCTGATCAAGTCAACATTCAACCCCCATGAACTCTCCCCATGATGAGGAAAACAAGTGGGGGGGGGGGGAGCGCACTCCCTCTCTCTCCACCAAAGCCGCCCCACTCTTGGGGGGGGGGAACACTTGTTGTTTGTCTCACGAATGTTAAAAATACAAAATATAAGCCGTGATGATGGAACTCTGGATGCTCATTTGGCAGAAAGCGAACTCTTATTTGAGATGTTTATTATACGGATCGTCTAAGTCCCGGATCATTCTTGACATGTTGATTCAGAACCTTTGTTTAGGAGAGAACTTTCGAGGTATCCAAGGCGAACGAATTGTTCGATTTCTGTCTTCAATCTTAAACAATCTTCGGTCTTATGCCCGTGATCTTGATGAAAGTTGCAATACTTAGATTGATCAACGAAATTTGGAGTAAGAGCCCTTGGCCTGTGGAGAGACGGATGGTTGCGTATGGCGAGCAACACTTCCGCTCGCGAAGTGTTGAGGGTAGTGACGGCTTGATGTTGGTGATGCCCCCCAGCCCGTCGACAGTTGACACGACGCGAGTTGCTCTTTTTGGGAACCGACAGTGGTGTCAACCCCTGCTCTCACTGTCTCTTTGAATTGCTTTTGAATTGTTGGCGGTGTGCTTCGATTGCATCGTAAACGGCGATCTGGGCATCGATCCGTTGAACAAGATCAGAATAGCTGAGTATAGTTTCTTGTACTAGTGCGGAGTGGAAGCCACAAGGGCGGAGCCCTCCAAGAAGAAATCCGCGTAGGAGTTCTGCTTTTATTTCAGGGATTCGTCGTGCTTCAGTAGTGAAACGACGGAAGAAATCTTTAAGGGTTTTCCCTTCACTTTGACGGATACCGGACAGGTGGGAAGGATCGTTGAATATTCGGCGGATGGCGATGAACTCATCAGTGAATTGTTGCATTAGTTCTGCGAAATCCTTGATTTCTCCTTCCTTCAGGGACATGAACCATGCACGAGCTTGAATTTTCAAAGTTGGTGGGAAAGCTTGACACAATAGTTGATCTGAGGCGTTTCAAAGTTGCATCATGATTGCGAAGTGTCTGACATGCTCTGACGGGTTACTTGTACGATCATATGCCTCGATCTTTGGGAGCATGAAACTGTGAGGGATTGGGTGTGCTCGAACCTCGGGTGCAAATGGTGAGTATTGATGGAGAGGCCGACTGGCGGGAGCGGCACGTTGCTTGGCCCGCTCGCGTTCTTCTGTGATTAAGTTGAGAACTTCTTCATGTGTGAGCCTTTCAACTTCTATTGGTCTGATGCATGTTGTTTTTGGGTGATTGTAGTGATGCTGAACTTCAGATCCTTTGTCTAAGCGGCTCTATGGCCGTGGTCATCCGCACTTAGGAGTTCTCCTTCTTGTCTGACGACACACCGGTGAGGGGGACTTGGACCAACCTGCCCACCGAGTGATGTCCCTTCTGTCGTGCAGGCAGCTTCTCCCGTCATGGTCTTTAGTTATGAGTACCGTTGTGTTGAGGGTACTGTCTTTTGAGGATGTTGGGAACTCGCTTCCCACAAACGGCGCCAAACTGTTGCGGACTAACTCGACGTCCCGGTCGGACCGGAATTCTTGGACCGTCTTAGCTCTCGGAACGGTCGAGCGCGCACATAGTCAATGAAAATCTAAAGTTGACAAGGTAATTTTTTTAACGTGGAAAATCTTGAAAAGAGGTGAAAAACCACGTGACCGGATCTGTGCCGACCAAACCTCCACTAGATCTGAGTGCTGTTACAGAGCATTTTCAAGAACTCGAGGGCGACATGCCGCCTCTCGTTAAAATTATTGGGGAGAGTGAGAGAACATGGAGGGTGACAGAACACCACTCACAGAGCTAATTACTTCTTCGAGTGACGTGGGGAGCGATGCGCTCGTCGTATTCTGGAGTCTTCTAATAATTCATGGAGGCGAGAGTAGCTTGTTGTACACGTTCTGAAGTCTAGAGCTTTGAGGCTCGGAGGCCCGCTTAACGCGCCTTACCCCCCGCTTCCTGTCTCTAATTATCTTTTGAAGAAACGTCGTTTGGTTATCATATCAGTAGATTGAGCGCTTGTTCTTGAGCGCGTAGTGCGCTTATTGGCAAAGAACGTGTTGAGCGCTTGCTGGAGGAGAGCGCGCGGGGCGCTTGTTGGAGGAGAGCGCGCGGGGCGCTTGTTGGAGGAGAGCGCGCGAGGCACTTGTTGGAGGAGAGCGTGCATGGCGCTTGCTAGTGGAGAGCGTATAAGGCGCTTGTTGGAGGATTGCGCGCAGGGCGCTTGCTAGAGGAGAGCGCGCAGGGCACTTGTTGGAGGAGAGCACGCAACACTTGCTAGAGGAGAGCACGTTGGGCGCTTGTTGGAGAAGAGCGCGTGGAGCGCTGGGTAAAGACACCCGTGCAAGGGAGCAACTTGTGTGATAACGCACGGGAGCGTGCAGGGGATAGACGAGCGTGATAACGTGCAAGGAGGTGGCGCACGCAGGAGCGCACAAGGAGGCGGCACGTGCAGGAGCGCGCAAGGGAGAAATGCGCACGAGAGAGCGCAAGGAGGCACCGCGTGCAGGAGCGCGCAAGGGAGAAATGCGCGCGACAGCGTGCAAGGAGGCGGCGCGCGCAAGGAATAGGCGCGCGAGGGAGAGCGTATGAGAGAAATGCGCGCGAGAGCACGCAAGGAGGCGGCGCGCACGGGAGCGCGCAAGGGAGAAATGCGCACGGGAGCGCGCAAGGAGGAGGCGAGCGTGGGAGACTGATGACGACGGCGGCGCTCGTGGAACGACGACGGCGGCGGCGGCCGTGGGAGAAACGGACGACGACGGCGGTCGTACAGTCGGGAAATAATGGCGGCGGCAACGACATTGGGAGACGACAACGGTGGCGGCCGCGGGAGAAACAAACGATGATGGCGGTCGTGGAGTCGGGAAATTACGGCGGCGGCGGCCGCGACGTTGGGAGACGACGGCGGCGACCGCGACGTTGGGAGACGGCGGCCGCGACGTTGGGAGACGGCGGCGGCGGCCGCGGGAGAAACGAACGACGACGGCAGTCGTGGAGTCGGGAAATAATGGCGGCGGCGGCCGCAACGTTGGGAGACGGCGGCGGCCGCGGCCGCGGGAGAAACGGACGACAACGGCGGTCGTGGAGTCGGGAAAAAACAGCGGCGGCGGCTGCGGCATTGGGAGACTGCTGCGGCGGCGGACGCGGGCGAAACGGACGACGACGACGGTCGTGAAGTCGGGAAATAACGGTGGCGGTGGCCGCGACGTTGGGAGACCGCGGCGGCGGCGGCCGCGGGAGCAACGGACGACGACGGCGGTCGCGGGAGAAATGGACGACGATAGCGGTCGCAGGAGAGAGGAGGGGGGACGCACTGCCGACACGAGCCGGCGTGCCCTACGGAAACTGCCGCACCACCAAGGGGTGGTGCGGCAGCTTGCCCCGGATCCCTGTTGGGGAGTGCACTCCCCAACAGGGAGGCCAAATATATGCGCTGACCAAGTTAGCGCCTAAATATCTAGGCGCTGACTTGGTCAGCGTCGTTTTCCAGCCAATGAGGATTTTATCCCCATTGGCTGGAAAGGGGAATCGAGATTCCCGCGTGCACAGGAATTTGGAGCGCGCGCAGGAATTTGAGCGCACGAGCACAAAATAAATCTCGTGCGCGCGCATGCCGCGCGGGAGGATTTCAACGTGTGCGAGTGTGGCGCTCATCCTGCACAGATGGGAACTTGTTGTAGGCGTGGTTGACGATCAGGATGCGCTTGCTCGGACTGCGGCTCGACCGGGAGCGAAAACAGGGAGTCCATCACTTGAATAAAGATTTTATAAAAGTAATGATGAATAAGTAATCGACTGTTTGGATAGTTTGTTCATAAGTGATTATCTAAAATTTCATTCATTCATAAGTGTCTGTTCGTTTGGGCGCGTTTTTTTCGCTATGACGCGATTTTTTCGTCCGGGCGTTTTTTATTCGCGTGCTTACGATTTTTTTGACCAGTCGCGATTTTTTTCCCGAACTCGATTTTTTTTCACCCGAACTCGATTTTTTTCACTCGGACAGTATTTTTAGCCCGACCGCAATTTTTTTGCCCGGTCGTGGTTTTTTCGCCCGATCACGATTTTTTTCGCTCAGACAGTTTTTTCGCCCGGACACATTTTTTTGTACCGAACGCGATTTTTTCCACCCAGGCACGTTCTTTTTCAATCGAGCACATTTTTTTTGCCTGCACACGTTTTTTTTCCCGATCGCGATTTTTTTCGCCCGGACGTGATTTTTTTGAAAATGCGCGTTTTTTTCCACTGGACGCGGTTTTTTGCCCGAGAGAAAAGGAAAAACACGGTCAGGGGAAAAATCATGCCTGCGCGAAAAAACACGCCAGGGCCAAAAATTCGTGTTCGAGCGAAAAAATCGCATGCGTGCGGAAAAAATTGCGCCTGGGCAAAAAAAATCGCTCCTTGCTTCGCCTGGGAAAAATGACTTCAAGGTACAAAAATTGCTCCTATGCGAAAAAATCGCTCCCGGGAGAAAAAAATCGCGCCTGGGAGAAAAAATCGCTACCGGGCGAAAAAAATGCACTCGGTCGAAAAAACCGCCCGGGAGAAAGAACCATGACTGGGCGGAAAGAACCGTGGCCGGGCGAAAAAAACCGCGACCGGGCAAAAAAATAGCGTTCGGGCGAAAAAAACGCGACGGGGCGAAAAAATCGACCCCGGTCGAAAAAATCGCTTCCGGACGAAAAACTCTCCCGAGCGAAAAATTCACGTCAGGGCAAAAAACCATGCCCCGTGAAAAAATTCCGCACATGCAAAAAATATCGCGTTGTGGTAAAAAATATATTGCCCCGGCATAAAAACGCTCCCGGGCGAAAAAAAGCGTGTCATGACCAAAAAATTGTGTGTTGGAGAAAAAATCACACTCGGGCTAAAAGATGGTGCCCGGACGAGAAGATCGTCGCCGGGCGAAAAAATTCCCGCCTAGTTAAAAAAATTGCGTCAGGGTGAAAAATTCTGGCTTGGTCGAAAAAATCGCTCTCTTGCGAAAAAATTTCGCCCGGTCGAAAAAATCGCCTTGAGCGATAAATTCTTTCGCGGACAAGAAATTAATGCACATGCAAGAAAATCGCGTCCGGATAAAAAAATCACATTCGAAAAAAAAAATTACGCATATGACTTTTTAAAGAGATAATCCCTTATGAGAAGCTATAAGCTGGACCCGTGTAGCTTATGAAAAATCAACTTATCGTCAATTTTAAAATATGTGATTTTTTATAAACTGCATAAACAAACAGCTATAAAATTGCGTTTGCGTTTTAAATAGAGATTATTTTTCAGCATAAGCTGACTCAAACAGAGCCTAAGTTGAGAGAAGATAAAAACAAATCTGAACTATTTTTCAAGAAACAAAGTCGCAATAAAAGTTGTGATGTCAGTGGAATCTTAATGTAATGACTCAGGATAGAACCTGGCTGCTGGGTTCACCAACGTGGCAATCCCGATCATCCGGGTTGTAGCCCTTGCACCCAACCATCTCTCTCCATCTATTTCTCAGTGCAGCAGGTTGTCGAGGTGGGGATCGAACCTGAGACCTCCTTGATAATAATTACAAAAAAGTGCATTTTTAATTGTAAAGACACGGGATAGACAATCCCACCACTGAGTTCACCAGCGTGGCAATCCGGGAATCGTTCATGCTACAGGCTATGCAACCCCAACCAGCTCTTTGCGCATGTCTATTGAGGTTGGAGATCAAACTCAAGACATCCTTGATACAGACTCATTGTCAATGCAGAAGTTAGTAATGAGACTCCGTTGAAGGAGTCCTTATCAAGGAGGTCTCGAGTCCGATCCCTGGCCTCAACATCTGCTGCGCCGAGAAACATCCGCATAGAGCTAGTTAGGGTTGCATGGGTTACAACCCAGATGACCAGGGATTGCCGGATCACCATTGGAGGGGTTTAGTTTGGGTCTCTCTATAGGTCTGTCCTAGGTTGCTACACATCAGCATAAGTTTGTTGAACACGAGCAAAAAACAATCAAAAGACGAGAAGCAATCACACAGAAGAGCTATAACCAGACATAGCAAAACACATCAATCGAATAAAGAAATGGTGTTCTCATTTCAAATCGAATTGGAATAATATAGAGAGCTACCCCTAAGGTTTTGAATAGGGTTTGTTTGCGCTAGAGGGGGGGATTGCTTGAAAGTGAACGAGGGTAGATGGAGAAGCGGAATCATGGAAACGCCAGATTCATCGTTGTGCATGTGGAATCATAGATGGAGAGGCACTGGGTCTAATTATGTGCGATGGAGAAGGTTATTCTTGTTGGTTCAATTTCACGAGAGCAGGAGTCGAAGGCCACAACTGTAACACCTCCGTCCGCCCCGTAAAATTTAACAGAAGCTCCGGTCGCGGCACCACGCCATATTTCACAGATCGTTAGCAGAGTTACATGTTAATATCAAAAAGATCAAATGAATTCTAACTCAGAGCATTCTAGCGGAAGCTTCATGGGTTGATTGAACTCAAGTAACACAAATGTTCATAGTAAAGCGTGCTTGTGCGAGAGTAGTATTGGGATGGGTGACCTCCAGGGAAGTCCCCGTACGACCCAGCTTAACTCTCGAGTTCGCTCATCAAAGGTAGGTTGTGGCCACCGACAACCTGTCAGTGGGTTGGAGAGGGGTTGAGGTGCTTGGGATGTAGCACGGTAACGGTCTGCATAAGGCCTAGTGGTGTTGTGATCCACGAAAGGTGAAATGAAATGTTACAACAACCTTCTGACGCACGAAGAACGCGCAACAACATGAAGAAACGATTGACATGAAGAAACGAGCAGCATCACTGTAGACGTGCACGATTTGTGTGTCGTTATTTTTTTTATGAACTGTAAACTCTTAAAAATGGCATCCCGCCAACAATGACCACTTCCATTGCTGCATCAGTTTCTCTCTTTGCCGGGACAGTAAAAAATTTGGGTTACTGAAAGTCCACCTAGTGCTAACTACCTTCACCTATGGAGGGGTGAATAAGTGTCTTGCAGCGTTTTTGCGGAATTAAAATTATACCTGCACAAATAAACAAAACAACACAGCACAAGCAAACACATACAGTTATAGTGGTTCCCCGATTTGGGTACGTCCACTTTCCCCCTTCGATCTATCTCCCAACAAGGAACGACTCGGTCACTTCACCAACCGGATTGAAATCCAATCCTCACACTAACGGAAGGAACCCTTCTAAACGAAGGAGTCACTACTCCTCCACCACGGGTTGCACCCAACCCTTACAACGAGGAACCTACGTTCCTTTACAACAAAAATAAAATGGAATGTATAAAATATACAAACTACTTATGGAGTGCTAGGTGTCCCTCTTCGTTCGATGACGCGTTCTTGACGAAGACGAAGAGTCCACGACCTTAGCTCTCACTTAGAATGAATCTCCACGAAACCGGCAGCGGCAAGAAGAGCGGCGGCTTGGCTTTCGGGATCGGCGGCGGCAAGAAGTGCGGCGGCTGAGCTTTGGAGATCCAACCTTCGTAGCAAAGCTAGCAAAGTCTACCAACGGTCACTCTAGGATCGATCGTCTCGATCGATTCGGAAAGAGAAGGTATTCCCGATCAACGAACCAAGAGACAAAGGATCTCTAGATAGACACGTGAGACGTGTTGCTTGGCTGAGCTTCTGTCGCCGGGAGATCAGGAGGTATCCACGATCACAGGCAGCGACTATCTTCCCGAGCGACGACGGCGACGACGGAAGAGAGATCCGCGATCTAGGTCACGTCGGCGGCTCAGTTTTCTTTCTCATGTATGCGTTCTTGTTACTGTTCAAAATACTGAAGTATTTATATAGTAGGTCATGCAATATGACCGTTGTGGGCCCCACCAAAAGAAACCCTAGCTCCGGTTCAAAACAGCGCCTGAAACTTGGTCCGGTCTAGCGAGCAGAAGAAATTCGCCTAAGGCAAATTCGGCGAGAATCATTGGTGATTCTCGACGAATCGGCGAGAATCACTTATGATTCTCGCCGAATTCTACTTGGCAGAATTCTGGCTGAAGATCTTGCCACCCGGAGAGAATCGGCGAGAATCATAATTCATTCTCGACGAATCGGCGAGAATGCAAAGTCATTCTCGACGATTCTGCGAGAATCAACTAGTGATTCTCGACGATTCTGCCTTAAGAAAAAATTAAGACGGCGTTGAGACAGCTGGCTGCAATCGGCAAGAATCAGCGAGTGATTCTCGACGATTCGGCGAGAATCACTCGTCGAATCGGCGAGAATCACTTAGTGATTCTCGACGATTTCTACTTAGACGATTTTTGTCTTTCTTCTCGCGAGTTGCTTTGACCCATCCTTGCTCCTTGTCTACTCTTGATTTTTCTCAGCCCTGTACTTGAAAATAAGTACACTCCAATAGAGAGAGTACACGTAAGCCAACACCCTGATCTGCTCAACAAGGGATTACGTTGCGCATACCCGTGTATATTGACCTACTGCACCATGGCATTGGTGTGTACTTAGCGTGGAATAACTACAAGCACAACTTGAAGACAAATGATCAAATACATTGTCCATTCACCTTAGCTGGTTCAGAGGCTTCTTCAAATCAGGTACATTGTGGATACAATACTCAACAATCTCCCCATATTTGAAGAAGCCTAAACCCTACAAGCTAAGGTGAATATACCGGCTGGAAGAGAACACAACTTTGAAAAATGAGTTGAAATTCCATACCATTATCTTTGGAGCATGCACCTTAGCACTTTAGCCGAGAGCAAGGTTGTCAGGATTGAGATCCTATGTGGGATCGTTTCAGGGGTTGGATCGGATCAGATTGTAGGATCGGATCGAGGATCGTAAGATCCTACATCCTAGTATCCTACTACATTCATAAAGCCAGACTTATAAAATAAAAATGAATTTGAAGTCATACAATTACACAAATAATTTATAAAAAAATTATATAGTTAATAATTTTCATTGGTTGACTCTAAGGCTAAGGCAAAATAAGAACATGAATAAAGAAACATTTATAATTATAAATGTACCTGAGTACTAGTGAAACTTCCGAGTTCTGACTCTACTTTAGCAACTGTAAAGCCAAGATGAGTATACTTTTTTGTCCTAACTGTCCCATCCTTTTCAAACTATCTTCAGTAACCAAGTTATGAAGATGAACCTACGAATGAGAAAACATAAATCTGAGAGATAATCATAAAGAAATCACATTGTCTAATAATCTAACCTCAGAAGCAAATGATGAAGCATCAGGAGCTACTTGGCTAGGATGGAATCGTGGACTGTTGCAAGCTTGCATGACAAATTTCCAATTTAAGTTTATAGTTAAAACGATAACAATGCTAGTAGATCATTAATTTTGAAATATAAAATATAACAAAAAACAAAAATCATTAGCAACCACATCAAATAGAAGTTTTCCAACATATCAAATAGGAAATAAAAAAAAGTCTAACACAAAATAACAAATCTAAGAGGTCCATGGTCTATCAGAAAATCATCAGAACAGATCATTAACAGACACATCAACCATATCTTCATCAGCAATAATCGCATCTTCCTCATCACCACCACTGGCATCCTTATCGTCATCTCATTCACCTTCACTAATATACTCAGTAACTTCGAGATCACTGTGCCTTAAGGTCAGATCTTCGACTCCACCTATAAGAAGAAGAAGATAATTAAACGAGTTATTTACACTTGATACTAATAGTGAAAACTTGAATTTTACAAATATTCTTCATTAATTATAAAACTTACCTTCTTCATTTACTTCTTTAGTATATTCTTCATCATTCTTTTCAACACTGTCATCACTACAAATTTCATGTGTACTGCGAAGGATCCCCAACCAGTTGCCCATACGTGGAAGAACTGGATCTTCCCTCTCCATGATCAATTCGTCATCTGAAGGGATATCCTCGAAATTATAAAACTTTTCCTTCAATTGTATATCCCTTCTATCTTGTCTTTCCATTAACCTTATGTTGTACATCACAAAAACCAGGTCGTTCATTTTTTTTTGATGCAAACGATTTCTTTTTTTGGAATGCACCTATTAAATATCATGACAATTAAAAACAGTAAGAATACAAATATAAGAATTATTATTCATCATTCAAACAATTTCTTTATTTGAAGGTCACCATCTCAAATGCGCTCCAATTGCGTTCACATTTAGAAGAGCTACATGTCAAACTTAGAACGCGAATAGCAAATTTTTTCAATTCCGGACAATTACCACCATAGGAATCCCACCAATCAGCTATAAAATACAATGTTGTAAACTTGTACTTGATTAAAATGATATTAATTATTTAATATGCAAGATGATTAATAAACTAAAATATTTTACCTGGAGCTCTTTTACTTCTAGTTGTCTTTGCCGAGTCTAAGCTAAATAAGCCTCATGCGTGTTTGAAATCATCCATCTGAATATCTATCTTTGTCCTCTCATCTTCGTTTGGAATCATCCGTTGGAGGCAACTATAAAAGCCAATTTTAACCTCTACATCCGCTCTAAAACTCGGGCTAAAGTGATAATGTGGATTTAAATAATATGCTGCCGCATGCAATGGTCTATAAAGTTGGCTTGACCATCTCTCATCAATGATGACCCATATTGGCTCATATCTGCATAAGAAACAATATTGTACATTATCACAAAACAAAAAAATAAAATAACAATTGCATATATTATAAACACTTAAATACAAAATAACCAACTTACTAACTTTTTTTGATGTTATCAAAATTGAGTTGAATTTTTTCCTTTGCTTTATCCATCTGTTCATATATAAATCCCATCATAGGCCCTTCTGAGTCAACCATTCTAAGCACCTTAATTAGTGGAAATGCTGCTTTCAAACATATGGTCACATGAGACCAAAAACGCCCCGTGTTTAAAACAATTTTTTGAATCAATTTTCCCCCCTTAGAACCAGCAAATCTACTAGACTTCCATTTGACGGAAGTAAACATTGTCATCAAACCACCTTTGTTCTCCGAAAGACATCCCAATGTCAAGTAAGCAGTTGCAAATCTGGTCACTGCAGGTCGAATCAATTCTCTCCCCTTTGTAAATTCAAGTAACCAAGCATGAACCAAAGTTCTAGAGTAGATATATGTTGTTATTTTTCTACCCTTTGCTATTGTTGATTTATGCAGCTCAATTTTTTTTTCAAAATCTTCTAACATCAAGTCAATACAGTGGGCAGCACATGGTGTCCAATATAAGTTTTTTCTCTTCTCCATCAACATATGACCAGCCGCCTTATAGTTCGATGCATTATCAGTTACTACTTGCACAACGTTTTCCTCCCCGACCTTCTCCACAACCTCATCTAACATTTGAAAAACTTTTTTGGAGGTCTTAGCAATGTCAGAAGTATCTATAGAAGACAAGAACACAGTACCTTTGGGACTATTTACCAAAAAGTTACATATAGATCTTCTTTTTCTATCTGACCATCCATCAGACATAATTGTGCAACCAACTGTTCTCCATTCTGCCTTGTAGTCCTCTAATCTTTGTAGAGTTAGGTCGACCTCCTGTTTCAGGTATTTGACTCTTATGTCGTTATAAGATGGAGGTTTCATTCCGGGGCCATGTTGTCCGATCGCTTCAACCATACTTATGAATTTCGGATTCTTCACACAATTGAAGGAAATTGCACTTGTGTAGAAGAAACGAGCAATTTGTTGGCATGCTTTTTCGCGTGCATCTTTTTTAAATATAGCTCCAATTGTTGATTGACTGGTCTTTCTTACAAAAGCATTCATTGACTCTTTTCCCTTTGTTTTTTTTAGTTGCCCCAACTCAGCTTCGTAGTCAACTGTTGCTTCCTCAATATCTCTTTTCTTCTTTAAAGTGTCCTCTCCATGAGCTTGAAGAATGCTCAAAAATTGATTTCTCACTTTTTCAGGTACTTTAGTGCAGGCTTCCACGTTAAATTTTGTCCCTGCTAGATGATATTTCAACCTATATATTCCACCGGATCTAATGACCAAACAATATTTACATTGTACTTTTTTTGTTGTGCTGTCTATTTCGATCGATCCCATGCTCCCACCCAGGATCACTTCTAGAGCCGGATGCATTTTTTCTAGACTTTTTGCTTATTGGATTTGACCCAGAAGGTCCAGAACCCGAGGTTGACATCTAAATATTAACAAAAATTAACCCATGATTTCTAGAATAAAATCAGTCCAGAAAATATAACCCATGAGTTCAGAAATCATCCAGAAAATATAGCATAGCAGTACAAAGAAGAAACTAGAGCATAACAGTGCCAGTAATCATCCAGACTAGAGCAGAAATCATCCAGATATTAAGAAATGACAAGAAGAAGAGAAATCAGTCCAGTTATTAAGAAATGACAAAAGTACGAAGAAGAAGAAGAAGAAGAAGAGCAGGGAGCGTCGGGGTCGGGAGGGGAAATAGGGTTTAGAAGAAGAAGAAGAAGGAGGAGGAGGAGGAGGAGGACCTGAGCCGTGAGCCGTGAGCCGTCGCTGGAGCAGTAGGGAGCGTCGGGGTCGGGAGGGGAAATAGGGTTTAGGAAATGCGGGGTCGGGAGAGGGGAAATAGGATTAGGAAATGCTCAGCCCGCACCTTTTAACTATTCCGCCCGGATCGTGGAATCGGGCTTGCAGATCGCGATCCTACCGATTCCACGATCCGGATCGCGATCCCGCTTGATCTCACCCTGATTTCGATCCGGATCGAAATGTAGGATCTGGATCGTAGGATTGTCCGGGACGATCCTACGATCCGGATCGCGATCCTGACAACATTGGCCGAGAGGGTAATCTCCCCCTTTTCGGCTTCTGCAAATCTGGGACTGTAGCACTTGTCACCATGCTCCCCTTCAGTTCTTGCACCTGTGCGTACACTTGAGTTCCTAGCAGATGCTCCCCTAGATGCATGAGCCTGGAGCTTCTATAGTCTTCATTCCTCATAGTTTAGCATCCCCAGTTCAGTTTTGAAGAGACTGAACTTGGCCTCGTCTAGGGGCTTTGTGAAAATATCTGCAATCTGCTTATCCGTGGGGACATAGCAGAGAGAGATGTCCTTGTTTTCCACGTGCTCCCGAATGAAGTGGTAGCGCACTTCAATATGCTTCGTCCTGCTGTGCGATACCGGATTGTTCGCAATGACAATTGCACTGGAGGAGTCGCAGTACATAGGTATTTCTTTGAACTGAAGGTCATAGTCTGCTAATTGGTTTCTGATCCATAGTAGTTGTGCGCAACAGCTGCATGCCGAGATATATTCAGACTCTACTGTGGAGGTTGCTACACAATTCTGCTTCTTGCTGTTCCATGAGATAAGCCTTCTTCCGAGGAATTGACACGTCCCGGAAGTGCTTTTCCTGTCATCCCTACTCCCTGCAAAATCAGCATCTGAAAAACCTATTAGCTCGACATCATTGTTTCTCGGGTACCATAAGCCAAGATTAGGGGTACCTTTAAGGTATCTAAGAATTCGCTTTGCAGCGACATAGTGAGATTCCTTAGTGTTCACCTGATATCTGGCACAAACACATGTGGAGAACATGATATCTGGTCTACTTGCAGTAAGGTAGAGCAGAGATCCAATGATGCTTCTATATTTGATTTCATCAAAAGGTTTTCCTTTCTCATCCTTATCCAGAGACATAGTGGATTCCATTGGAGTCCTCATCGAGGTTGCATTCTCCATTCTGAATTTCTTGAGGAGTTCATTTGTGAACTTCGTCTGAGAAATGAAGATTCCATCCTCAGACTGTTTCACTTGAAGTCCCAAGAAATACTTTAGCTCTCCCATACTGCTCATTTCAAACTTTCCTTGCATAAGTTTAGAAAACTTTTTGCAAAGAATGTTGTCCGTTGAGCCGAATATAATGTCATCGACATAGATTTGCACCAGCAAGATCTTGCCTTTGACTTCCCTAAGAAACAATATTTTATCTATTTTTCCTCTAGAGAACTTGTTCTCAAGAAGAAAGCTAGACAAGGTCTCATACCAAGCTCGTGGAGCTTGTTTTAAGCCATATAGAGCTTTATTAAGAAAGTATACATGATTAGGATAAGTAGAATTGACAAAACTTGAGGGTTGAGCGACGTATACTTCCTCTTTCAGGTCTCCATTCAAGAATGCCGATTTCACGTCCATCTGATAGACTGTGAATCCTTTGTGAGAGGCATATGCTAGAAACAGTCGGATTGCCTCGAGCCTTGCAACCGGCGCAAACGTTTGGTCGAAGTCGATCCCCTCCTCCTATCTGTATCCTTGAGCCACCAGTCTGGCCTTATTCTTGATGATGACCCCGTGTTCATCTAGCTTGTTCCTGAAGATCCACTTGGTGCCAATCACGTTCTGCGTCTTTGGTCTGGGAACTAGCGTCCAGACGTTGCATCGTTCGAATTGATGCAGCTCATCTTGCATGGCAAATATCCATGACGCATCTTTGTTCGCTTCGTCGAACTTCTTTGGCTCAACCTGCGACAGGAAGCTAAAATGCAGAAACTCGTTGAGCGTACCTCGGCGAGTTTTGACACCGTCTCGAGGATCTCCGATGATTTGATTTCTGGGATGATCCCTCACGTGTCGGAGCTCTAGTTGTCTTGCCTCAGGAGCTCTAGCATTTTCTGGGGCTCCTTCCTCTTCAGGGAGGACTACTCCATCCTGACCGTCATCATCTCCGATCGGCGTTGAGGTGAATACCTTGACGTACTTTGGAGTTGCATCTTTATCGGGCTCATCTAGGTGTAGCTGTTCGATTCTTGCACCTGCATCTTCAAGAAAACTACTGGAAGAATTGCAATTAAGCAAGCTTCCTTCATCAAATGCAACATTTATTGATTCCTCTACCACTAGGGTTTTCTTATTGAAAACCCTATAAGCCCGGCTATGGCTACTATAGCCCATGAATATGCCTTCGAAACATTTTTCACCAAACTTAGTACGTGGGTACTTCCCGTTATTCAGTACATAACATCGGCAGCCAAAGATCCTCAAATAGGACATGGTTGGTTTCCTGCCTTTCAGTAGCTCATAAAGCGTCTTACGATGGCTCTTGTTGATCAACGCCTAGTTTTGTACATGACAAGTTGTATTGACAGCCTCGGCCCAGAAGTATTCTGGGAGAGAAGCGCCATTCAACATTGTCGTGCAGGCTTCAATGAGCATTCTATTTCTCCTCTTCGCAACTCCATTTTGTTGAGGAGTGCGCGGGGAGGAAAACTCATGAAAGATACCAAGTTCTTCACAGAACTCTGTCATAGCACCAGACTCGAACTCTGTTCCATGGTCACTTCTGATTTTGACCACTGAGCAGTTAAGTTCGTTCTGAATCTGCTTGACAAAACTGGTGAAGATGTCAAACGTATCAGACTTGCGTTTTAAAAAGAATACCCAAGTAAACCGAGAGTGATCATCTACAATCACTAGCGTATAAGACTTATCTCCTAAGCTGTGAACTTGCATTGGACCAAACAAGTCCATATGCAGAAGATAAAGACATCTGGAGGAGTCTTTGTCTGTGATGGCCTTAAAGGTAGCCCGAGACTGTTTGCCCTTCTGGTATGCAGGACAGGGGCTATCTTTGATGCACTTAATAATGGGAGCATCCCTTACTAAATTTTTAGAAAACAACATACTAATTGTCTTGAAATTAATATGTGCCAATCTCTTGTGCCATTGTTCACAAAGAGATGCACTGCCTTTTGCTACTAGGCATACGGGGGTAGAAGAATCTAAACTAAGAAAATCTAAACAAAAGATATTTCTGCTCCTAATGTCGGTTAATATCGTCTCCGAAGAGGGACACGATATTATCAGGCATTTATCCTTGCAGAACTTAACGTCATAGCCTTTATCACATAACTGACTTACACTGATCAGGTTATGATTTAACCCTTCAACATAAGCCACGTTAGTGATAGAGATTACACCGTTGGAAATCATACCGTAACCTCTGGTGACTCCCCGATCAGATCCCCCAAAGATGACTTTGGGTCCATTCTCGACTGGAGAGTACTCCCGCAGCAGGCTTCTTGTCCCAGTCATGTGTCGGGAGCATCCATTGTCAAAATACCATATGGGAGTTTTGGTGGCCTTTGGACATTCCTGCAAAACAACATTAATTTCTCTTAGGAACCCAATCGAACTTGGGTCCTAGATTCCTCGTTAGCATACTCCCCCTCGGGTGGTTAGCCCTACGAGTGATCGGCCTCGTATTGCTAACTTGAGGAGTCTCGTTATTCCTTGGATTAAACCAGCAATCCATGTCAACGTGACCAACTTTTTCACAACACCAGCAGTCAAACCTGTTTTACTTTCTCCTAGGCGCCTGCTTCACCCTTGGAACGGGGGGGGGGGGGGGGGGGTCCAACTGGGGCCTTGGACCTGGAGGTGGAGGCATCATGATGACCACAGTCGCATGATTTCTTCACCTCCTGGTTTCTCAGTGTAACAGGCTTGACCTTTGGTGTCTGCTTCCGATTATGGCCGCTAGAAAAGTGACCATAATTTTCCACACGGATTTCCTCATAAGGTGCCTTGAAGATACTCTCACTGAAGTTGCGGGGAATGGTCAAACCATCATATCGGCTCTTTGACTTTGCAACCGAGGGCCTGAAATGATGACCAAATGTTGACTCAAAGTCATGTTGGTTGCAGGGAAAGCTAGGCTTCCTGAACGCAATAGGACTGAGTGAGGCCTTTCCCTTTTCAGCAGCAGAGGCCTTCTTAGCGGCCTTATTCTTTCTCTGGTTCCTGTTTCTCCTGAATGAGGAACCAGATACCCCTACATGCCCTAAGCCAGCTCCTTTGGCCTGAGCAGAGAAGGTATCAACCAGTGGAAGAACTGTTTTTGGCATAGAGAAGCTCTTGACGATCTTCTTTTCTGCCGCAGGTTGTTCTTCCAACTTGTCGATTTCCTCCTGCTTAAGATCAAGGAGCCTAAGAGACTCTGAATGCTTCGAAGTCAGGTCCAAGTGCTCCTGTCGGAGGGAGATCAAACTGGTGATCTCTTCCCTTAGGGAGACACTCTCACCCTTAAGGAATTTAACTTCCTTTTTCTCAGCCTTCAATCTTTTCCGGCACTCCTCGAAAGTGTTGAGCAGAAGCTCATACTTATCGAGGAGCTCAGCTTTACGGGATGAAGGGCTATCCTCAAGGTCATCATCCTGAGACTCAGGATCAGAGTCAGAGTCGGAGAGAGGGGTGTGAGCTTTTACCTTCCCAGTAAATGGGGGGCATTCTCCTTCTAAGTCAGAGCGACCCATTAGCCCAAAGTAGGCTTCCTCGTCATCACTGGTGTCTTACGTGTCAGATTCACTTAGCGTCTTCGGCTTCTTTGCGATGTAGCTTCTCTCCTTCTTCTTGTCTCTAGAGGACCTCTGCTCCTCTCCCTTTCCCTTCTCTCTCTTGCCTTGTTGGCAATCAGCCACGACGTGTCCTGGCTTATTGCATCCAAAACAAATAATGTCATAGGAGCGATGTTTGTTCGGTTTGGAAGCATACCTGTCAGAAGAATAAATCTTCTTCTGATGCCTGGAGGAGGAGCCATCTCTCTTTCTTTGATTCCTCAGCTTGAGGAACTTCTTGAATTCCCGGATGATGAGGGAGAAATCTTCCTCTGACAACTCTGAGCCGGAGGAGCATGGCTCGGAGTCTTCCTCCTCATCCTTTTTCCACACGCGGGAAACAGCAGCACCCTTGCCCTTTCTGGAGTGAATGGCTTTTAGGGCCACAGTCTTTTCTTTGGCTGCGGCTTTCTCTGCTTCCTCTTCAACTTTCCTTGTGTTCAGTTGAAGCTCATATGACATGAGCTTCCCAAACAGGATTTGCGGATCTGTTTCAGCTAGTCTGCCAAACTCTCGGATGACGCAGATCTTTGTGTCCCATTCCTTAGTAAGGGACCTAAGGAATTTATCATTAAGTTCACCGTCAGTGAACACTCTTCCATATCCCTTGAGTGCATTGACGATCTTGAGGAAGTTTTCGAAGGTAACTCCGATCTCTTCCTTGGGCCCTTGCCTGAAGGCCTCGTATTTCTGGTTGAGGAGGGATCTCCGATCATCCCTCACTTCATCTGTGCCCTCCATTAGGACAATCAGGCAGTTCTAGAGATCCTTGGCTGTCCGGCAGTTGCAGAAGTTCTGCATCATAGAGTCGTCAACTGCGCTTACCAAGATGTTCTGCGCTTTCTTGTCGAGTCCAACCAGCACCATCTCATCCTTGTCCATTTCTGATAACTTCTCAGGCACTTGTCTGGTAGGATAAAGGGAGGAGGCCTTGGTGGGAACATAAGGTCCCTCCTCAACTATCATGAAGAGTCGTGGGTCGACTGCTTCCATGTAAAATCTAATTCTTTCCTTCTAGATAGGAAAGTTTAGCCTGGTGCACACTAGGATTTTGCCCGAGTACTTGAGTTCGTCCATAGTAGATATCTGTCTTCTTCTTGACACTGGTGGCAGGATTCTACTCAAGGTGTTAACCTTATTGATGAGTAACCTCCATTTGATACCACTTGAAAGTCCACCTAGTGCCAACTACCTTCACCTATGGGGGGGGAATAGGTGTCTTGCAGCGTTTTTGTGGAATTAAAATTATACCTGCACAAATAAACAAAACAGCACAGCACAAGCAAACACAGACAGTTATAGTGGTTCCCCGATTTAGGTACGTCCACTTTCCCCCTTCGACCTATCTCCCAACAAGGGACGACTCGGTCACTTCACCAACCGGATTGAAATCCAATCCTCACACTAACGGAAGGAACCCTTCCAAACGAAGGAGTCACTATTCCTCCACCACGGGTTGCACCCAACCCTTACAACGAGGAACCTACGTTCCTTTACAACAAAAATAAAATGGAATGTATAAAATATACAAACTACTTATAGAGTGCTAGGTGTCCTTCTTCGTTCGATGACGCGTTCTTGACGAAGACGAAGAGTCCACGACCTTAGCTCTCACTTAGAATGAATCTCCACGAAACCGGCAGCGGCAAGAAGAGCGGCGGCTTGGCTTTCGGGATCGGCGGCGGCAAGAAGTGCGGCGGCTGAGCTTTGGAGATCCAACCTTCGTAGCAAAGCTAGCAAAGTCTACCAACGGTCACTCTAGGATCGATCGTCTCGATCGATTCGGAAAGAGAAGGTATTCCCGATCAACGAACCAAGAGACAAAGGATCTCTGGATAGACACGTGAGACGCGTTGCTTGGCTGAGCTTCTGTCGCCGGGAGATCAGGAGGTATCCACGATCACAGGCGGCAACTATCTTCCCGAGCGACGGCGGCGGCGACAGAAGAGAGATCCGCGATCTAGGTTACGTCGGCGGCTCGATTTTCTTTCTCGTGTATGCGTTCTTGTTACTGTTCAAAATACCAAAGTATTTATACAGTAGGTCATGCAATATGACCGTTGTGGGCCCCACCAAAAGAAACCCTAGCTCCGGTTCAAAACAGCGCTTGAAACTTGGTCCGGTCCAGCGAGCAGAAGAAATTCGCCTAGGGCAAATTCGGCGAGAATCATTGGTGATTCTCGACGAATCGGCGAGAATCACTTATGATTCTCGCCGAATTCTACTTGGCAGAATTCTGGCTGAAGATCTTGCCACCCGGAGAGAATCGGCGAGAATCATAATTCATTCTCGACGAATCGGCGAGAATGCAAAGTCATTCTCGACGATTCGGCGAGAATCAACTAGTGATTCTCGACGATTCTGCCTTAAGCAGAAATCAAGACGGCGTTGAGACAGCCGACTGCAATCGGCAAGAATCAGCGAGTGATTCTCGACGATTCGGCGAGAATCACTTAGTGATTCTCGACGATATCTACTTAGACGATTTTCGTCTTTCTTCCCGCGAGTTGCTTTGACTCATCCTTGCTCCTTGTCTGCTCTTGATTTTTCTCAGCCCTGTACTTGAAAATAAGTACACTCCAATAGAGAGAGTACACGTAAGCCAACACCCTGATCTGCTCAACGAGGGATTACGTTGTGCAGACCCGTGTATATTGACCTACTGCACCCTGACATTGATGTGTACTTAGCGTGGAATAACTGCAAACACAACTTGAAGACAAATGATGAAATACATTGTCCATTCACCTTAGCTGGTTCAGGGGCTTCTTCAAATCAGGTACATTGTGGATACAATACCCAACAGTTACGCCGCTCGAAAAAAGTGGAGCCAGACAAACTAGCAAACCTAAAATTTGACCATTAAAATGTTAAAATTTAAAAAAATCTTAATGCAGTAAAACGCTATACCGCCCGATAATCCCCCCTTCCAAAAAAATAGAGATTTTTTTCATGCGTGTAACATACCAAAGATCACTGTGCGAGACAACGAGACACACTGTCACACCGTTGTTTTCCGCATGCAAGACTTTTACGCTTGATTGATCTAAAATACATTCCTATTTTATTATGATCGTATTATGCCTGTATTTTTGCACACAATCTTCACTGTTGAATCGCAAATCATATGAATGTATTTTATCCAGCACAATCATCTTTGATAAATCGATTTTTTTTGTATGCCCGACGCAAGGGAGAAAGGTGCGCGTGTGCATTGCTCGCCATCTGATCCATCCTGCTCGCCGTACAACTCGCGCACATTCTTTTTTTATTTTCCCCTCCATTTTGGGCTGACGGTCAGATCCCAAATCCTACTGCTAGATTTCTACTCGTCCCGCACAAAAAAGGGGATTGTTATCCGCAGACATGAAATGGCTATTCGTAGACCCAAAAAAGGTTTTTTTAAAGGTTTAAATCCACAGCTCCAAATCCATTTTCTTCATTCTCAAACCAAAAGCCCTAAATGCATCTTCCCCGACACCTGTGGCCACCGTCGCTCGCCCGTAAATCGCAGCCTTTAGCACATGCGTTCGCCGGCAAATTAGGAGCCCTCTAAGTCACCGACGAAGAAGAATCCTTCTGTTCGAAGCCCCGACCCTTCGCTTCTTCACTTAGTTCGAAGGAGCCAACCGTTCGCTGCGCCTCCCCCGCTGTGAGTACACCATCTTTCGTCGAATACATTCCTAATCTGAGCCACATGTAAGTAAATAACATTCCCTAATACAGAGACGTGGAGCGTCCTTAGTAGTGCCTCCTGTTCGAAGACCCCGTCCTTACCCGTCGAGAATGCTGTGAATGGTTGTCGAGTTGTGCCTCCTGTTCGAAGCCCCCATCCTTACCCGTCGAGAATGCAGTGCCTCATTCTCCGTATTTTGTGAGTTGGGAGTAAATTTTTATGTATTTTTATGTAGCTGAACCCTATTCTCCAAATTTTTATGTGAGTTAGGAGTAAATTTTTATGCAATGCCTCCTGTAAGCTAATTTGTATGTAGCTTTGTCTCATTCTCCATATATATGTAGCTTAAATGGCTGAACCTCATTCTCCATATATATATGTGCTTTGCAAATTATTGTATGTAGCTGAACCTCACTCTTCATATATATGTAGCTGATGTCAATTCTCTACTTCCTCATCAATGTAGGTGATTTCTAGGTGAAATGTTGACATAGTTCTTGAAGATCAGTGGATATCGTCTCAAATATAGAGACCAATGAAGAAAATGTGTCAGCGTATGATAATGGTCTAAATGTTTTCTCTAAAGATTTATGTGAGTTAATAACAAATATTTATACTTTGTTTTGCATAGATATGTCTACACACTTTCAGTCCAATGTTGTATTTGGGTCAAGAGATGAGTTAATTGCGTGGGTACGAAATGTTGGCAGAACACTTAGACCGAGACCTTCCTCCCCTCCGTTTCCAGCCTCGCCTCCCTCCCTCCAGTCCGAGACCTCCCTTTCCACCCGCCGGGAGTAAACGCCACCGCCGCGCTAAATGAAGCCTTAGTTTTGTTGTCACCATACAGAGTTCTGATAAATTGGATGGTAGACCACGCCCCGAGTTATTCTGGGCTGTGATAGAGCGGGATATGTTCGTGAAAGTCAGAATAAAAAGGGATGGGTTAAGAAAAATTTGAGAAAAACCACCACTAAGAAATGTGGGTGTCCCTTCTCTATTAAAGGGCAAAAGGAGGTTAATGTTGAGGAATGGAGAGTATAAGTTTTAAACGGTACTCATAACTATAGAGTCGTTCATTTGGAGGCGCATCCATATGATGGGAGATTGGGTGAAAATGAGGAGATATTGGTTGAAGTTATGTACTCATCAGGGGTTAAACCGAGAAAAATATTAACTGCACTTAAGACAAGATATATACACAGTTTTAGTAGGATACATTTCTTTGTCTGCACTTGGGTTCATTAAAGAAGAAGAAGACCGTGTAAAATCAGGTAACTATGAAAAGCTAGTGATTGCACGCATAAGACAAGATATTCATTGGGCTTGCCGCGCGCTCATGAATTGAAACCATATATTACTCAGTCTTTAGCATTTCCATTATGCTTGGTCCACATACATTGGAGGCTCTTGCCATTAAATGAGAATATTAATATAGATCAACCGGATGACGTATCTGCTGAATTTGAAGGGATAAGCTTAAGATTCTATGCTGCAAGTTCTAAACAAAGAAAAAAAGGAAACTTCGTGAAATTATGGATCCAACCTCCTCACAAATAGTTGAGCCTAAAATACCTTTAAAGCTAAAGTGTCGACCGAAGGGAGCCTACAAAAAACTAAGTGAGGATCCTAGGTCTACTAAAAGAAATCCTTCACACTTTGAGCACGTCTTAATGAATGAGGGAGAGAAGACAAAATAACAACACAAGGCAAAAATGACGGCTAGAAAAAGGGCACGTTACTCATTTCTGAAGCCTACGTTTACTACTACCCAACAATTTTTTGTTGATGTATGTAGGCAAATGCTGGTATATATAACAAATCATATTATAGAAGTGAATAATGTTCTTGGTGACGGACATTGTGGCTATCGAGTGATTAGCTGAGCTATGGATATGGGGAGAACTGGGCCCAAGTGAGGTTGGACCTCACTAGGGAACTACGGATTAAGGAGAACATCTACAAGAATATTTATGGTGTATCAAGATTCAAGTGTTTATTATCATCCCTTAATTGTGCTCAAATACCAACACCACAAGAGAAATGGCTGTAAATGTCAGATATGGGCTTTGTGGTGTCATCTTGCTACAATATTGCATTAATCCAGCTTTCAACATTTCAAAGTCTAACATTTCTTCCCTTAAATTCTAGACCACCGGCTACACCAAGACTAGTATGTATGAGCTTTATAGATGATAATCATTTTGTACACTTGATGTTGTGTGACGAGTGTCCATTGTCGTGTCTTGTCTCTCCATGGAGAAGGTATCAGGATCCTATCGTCAAGTCATGGGAAGATATAGTTATTTCAAGATTGTAGACCACTCAAATGCAAGAGAATACACAATAGGAGATAGTTAATTTGGATGGTTAGTACTTTTGTGGTATGTTAATGCTTTTTATAATATTGTTTTTATTTCTTAATGCAATTATTGATTAGTACCAACATGAGTGTCAATAATTTGAAGATATTTCTTTTACAGGTTAGTAGCAAGGTGCTGATGTTGTTGAACACTTATGGTTTTGAGCTACTTATATAACATTTTGATGTAGACTTGATATTTTTTGAGCACTTGCGGTACTGGTGCTTCATATTTTTTGATGCAAGTTATGTATATTTTGATGCACTTGATATTTTTTGAGTATTTGTGGTGCTGGTGCTTCATATTTTTTTATGCATGCTATATATATTTTGATGTAAGCTTCAATTTTGGTGGTAATGAGCTATGCCCTTGCTGGTACTTGTGGTGTTGGTGCACTTCTTGATATTTTTTTACTTTAATGTTGATCTGTGAATAACAATAATTTCTGTGAATAATAATTTTAAATATCTTTAGACCTGCGAATATGTATTTTCGATCTGCGGATAACAATACAAAAAAGGGTATTGTTATTTAGACCCCATAAATGGATATTTGTAACCCATGGATACTTGTACCCTAAGCTGATATTTGTACCCATATATGATAATCGTACCCAAACATGAGAATATTTTTTGCATAGATAACATCCAAAAAACATTTCCAAAATATGCATAATGTGTTCTATAACTGTTATAACATCAAAATAATTTTTCCGAAAGAGTACGTAATGTGTTCTCTAAATGTTTATAACATCAAAACAACATTTCCAAAAGAGTACATAATGTATTCAACAAAAAATATATGTAGTATTTCAAATTATCATTAACATTTGCAAGTCCTATTTTTCCTGCTAAAAAGATACCCCGCCTACAAAAAAATGATTTGAATCAGAAAGTATATTTAAAATAATAAATAACTGAGTAAATATCTTACATATTTTTGAACTTAATGTGTTGTGTTTCTTGAAAAACCCTAGTCATAAAACAACCTGCAGTCAACAAATACAAAATATTTTAATTGATGATTACTTAAAGCTTTAATGTAGTTGTCAATCAAATTATTTAAATAGACATACCTGGCTAATTAAATTAAACGTGTAATATATGGAATGTCCCACTTTTTGGCTATTTGTTCATGATACGTTCTCCACACCAAAAATATAGGAGGTAACAGATATTCTTCTTTCATCCTCAATAGAACGAAGTGGTTGTCATTTATAAATCTCATATGAATTGTCTTTCGACTCGCCGGTGGAGTTGAATGAAGCGGTAGAAAGGTGAATGATTGTTTGCTTGAAAAATGAACAAATTGTATGTTGTACCATGATGTAACAAGTAGACCCATGTCATGCATTGACATCCGCCTATCAAGTGGGGCTGGCACCACCCAATAGTCAAGAGATTTTAGTAATTCTAATCTCCTTGATGTTCCAAAAATTTTCATATATAATAATTTTTTTTCATGAAGTTCTCTTGCAAGATCATGTCTCACTTGCATCCAATTATCACCCATATTTAGAGCGATGGTAATAACTCTATATCCGCAATGCCCATCACCCATAACATCAACAACATCAAGTAGATGTGATTGCACACCCTGTGGCATTTGATTACACACAATTTCTAGAAAACCACTCCTTGTACTTCTACATTTCTTTGTCAACCTGGTTGTTTTAATCTTTAACGCATCTTGTTCATCCCTCAAAACATGCTTGAAATGTGATGGGTTTTTTTTGGTGGATTTATAATCTTAATTGAACTTTTCCAAACTCCTCCTGGGACAACCTCTTAATTTTATAGGCAATGTAGGATCCTTTGTTTGGCTAGCATCCAAGTTAACGATTTCACGCAATTTTCTTTTAATTTCCCTTCTTTGGAGATCACTTATACTACTATATTTTTTCAATATTCCATCCACATCATTCTCTATGTCGGCTGATTCTTTTTGTTCTTCCTTTATGTGTAAATCAGACTTCTCATTCAATGTTAACTGTTTCCATTGTTTGCGTACCATCCATAATGGTAATGCATTACACTCTTTCATGTAAGATATAAGTTCATGCGCACAAGGTAATCCAAGTGTATACCTGTTCTTATGATTACACTGCCCAAACTGAAAGACCCCAGATTTTATGGACTCTTCTTATTTTTTGATTATATCTAAAGCAGCATTGGAGACACTTCACACAAGATTTGCATATAACGTACTTTTGAAACCTGAAAAAACTTGAATTTTACTTTGCCCAAATAGTCGTTTGATTTCGGTATGATGTAAATTGATCATGTTATGAAATGTTTTCCAGACTGTAGTTAGATTTCCAATTGATACCTCAAGACATTTCTTGAGTTGGCTATGACCCCCCTTTACACGGTTGGTAGAAGTGGTGCCTAAATGCAAGTACTTGTCAATCTATGTAGAAACAAACATTTTCTTGTGCGGCTCTAACCACGTATTTGTAACATAACCAAGAACATCAAGATAATTGCTAGAATAATCACTTACATTTCATTAACCCGCACTTGAAACTCATTTTCAGTATCTGCATTTACTATAAGCTACCAAACACCCAAAAAAACATCACATTCTTTGCCTTGTAAAAAATACTTTCTGCAATTCGCCAAAATATTTCGGTGTATATGAACTTGACATAGAATGTTTCTGGCTTGTGGAAATATAACTTTTATTACATTCATCAATGCAAGCTCTCGGTCCGTCACAAATACCGTAGGATGCACACTCTTATCAAAAGTAAACTTAAAACATTCATGTGCCCATTTATAGCAGCCTTCATTTTCATTAGACATAAAGGCAAATGAACAGAAAAATGATTGATTGGTCGATGTAACGCCAACTGTTGAAAGTAATGACAAACTATAGCGGTTGGTCTTATAAGTGCAGTCAACCATAAAAATATTTGAGAACATATTACTCAGACGAATAGCCGTTGGATGGGCAAAAAAATACTTTCTAGTTGTATGGTACTCTCATTTACTTGAGTGAAACTGATATAATCAGAATCACTAATGCATTTGAACAAGTGTTGAATTGGAGTTCCACCTTGTAGTTGTGTTCTATATAGCTTAGCCTTCGCATTGTAGATTGTTCTAATGGTTGTAGTATTACCCGGATTTCTCTTCTTTAGCATGACTAAAATTTTATGTGGCTTACATCCAGCATCGTAGATCTCCTCGACAATCTTGTGCCCATCGATATCTAGCCTCCCGACATATGAGTGTGCTTCAAGATGAACAAACTCATGATTGTGCACACCATGTGTTACTTCAAGTTCTCATTCATTGTTCTCATTTTTATGTCCTTTAAGTGCAAATTTACACTCACACCGCTTGGAACTTAATTTTTTGATATTTCTTTTAACATATCCTTTATTTTTTTTGAGTACCTTGAGGTAACCCATCTCTATCACACCCCAAAATAACTCTGGGCGTTGCTCTGTCACCGAGCTTATCTGCCCTTATTATAATAATGACAAACCCCAACTGTTTGGCAACATTCCTAGCCCATTCAATCAAATCTTCTTTGCTTTGAAAACAAGCGGATGTGTGAAAGTGCATTCCAACGTCTATGAAAAATTTGTCATTTTCAAAAAGTGTCAACTCTTTTGAGCTCATGATTAATTAGACTCCTAAAGACAATCATAACATGCATACTAATGATAATCATACCATTCATAAACATACAAAAAAGTAGACTAATCAACCAAAAACCTAAACTACATCACAAAGTATACCTTCAGATATTTCAAACAGTGTCAACTCTTCAATGATCTTTTGGTGCTCCTTGCTTGTTTGGATCGAAAAACCTCAACTGCCCTGCCATGAAATCCCAAATTATTAAGGAAACTAAAGCTTAACAAAGATGAAAAGGTTGAAAAATATGCAGCAAAACTAGCATTTCATTGAGCCAATAAAGTAGTTACAAAACATGCTTCCTTTACATATGCTTGACAAAAACAAAAACAACAGGGGACTTTAAATATCAGCCACAATAATACAATATATGACAAACAAAAGGGGGCTTTAGGTAAAGTGAGGAGTTAGCGGCTGATCATCTGTTCCATAACCACTACCATAACCAAATTTTTGATTACACTTCGACACAATCTCCCACAATCACGCAATTAAATGCAACTAGCCCAACATTACCGAAGGGAATAACGACAATCTGCCACGATTTCCTGTGAGGAGTTACCTCAAGGGAATAACTAAGGCCGTGCGGGTGGAAAGAATTTGGGAAGAGGAGTTACCTGTAAAGGTTCTGCGAAGAGGAGTTGACGGCGAGCCAACAGTCGTGAGGGTGGAAGGAAGACCGGCGATCAAACGGTGTTGCGGGAGGTGCGAAGGAGTTAGCGGCGAGGGCTCGGTTCCACGAGTTGCGAAGAGAGGTTGCCGGCAAGGGAGCGGATGCGAGGGAGGAAGGAAGATTCACGTCGGGGAAGATCACCGCTGCGAGCGGCCGAGGAACGAGGGCTATGCGGGAAATGAAATTAGGGTTCAATGGATAGAATTTGGATATAAATATCATTTTTTGTTTAAAAAACGTTTAAATTTGATATATTTTGAGTGTCAAATATTCAAAATGGGTGTAAATATAACAATACCAAAAAAAACAAAAGGTGATTCTGTTTGAGTGCTCAACACCGGAGAACCGCTGATCCTCTAAAAACCGATATAAGGCCATGCCGCCATGCCGCGCGTTTCATTTTGCGCCAGGAAAGCGTTCGCGAGCGTTAGGGTTTTGATGCGGGGAGCGGCGACGAAAGAGCCGCCGGCGACAACCATGGAGTGGCCTGCAAGGAGGGTGCGGGAGACGTTCGTCAGCTTCTTCGAGGAAAAGGGGCACGTCAACTGGCTTTCAAGCCCCGTTGTTCCCCTCGATGATCCAACTCTCCTCTTTGCCAACGCCGGGATGAACCAATTCAAGCCCATCTTTCTCGGGAACGTCAACCCCAACACGCCGCTTGGAAAGCTCTCCCGAGCCTGCAACACCCAGAAGTGCATCCGCGCCGGCGGCAAGCATAATGACCTGGACGATGTCGGCAAGGACACCTACCATCACACCTTCTTCGAGATGCTCGGTAACTGGTCTTTCGGTGATTACTTCAAGAGGGAAGCGATTACATGGGCTTGGGAGCTTCTCACAGAGGTAGGTCTCTCTCCGATCTAGCTAAATTGTGCTTTGTAATTTATATTTTGGGATAAATTTAGGATATTGGACTATTAAATCCTGTGAAATTGCTGCTGTTTAGGTTTATGCTCTCCCCAAAGATCGTTTTTATGCTACTTATTTTGGAGGTGATGAGAAAGCTGGCCTTCTTCCTGATAATGAAGCAAAGAGCGTATGGATGGAGTTCTTACCATCTGAGAGAGTATTACCTTTTGGATGTAAGGTTAGTTAATCTTGAAAGCCAGTAAATTCCAATTTTTCCACGGAAGAAACCGGAGCTCATTTGTTACACTCTAATTAATTCATTGTCTTGTAGATATTTTCCTTCTTCGCAATCGGTTCAGTAACTTGAATTGTTTAGTAAATAAAAAAAATGAAATTTCAAGGGGCTGATTGGCACCTTGCACCCCCGATTTACACTATTTTGGCACTTTGCACCCTAAATTATTAAATTTGGCACTTTGCATCCCCATTTACACTTTATTTGGCACTTAGGACCCCATGGCAATTTAAGTGGGGGTATTTTTGTCCGGTGAGATTAAGAATAGGGGTTTAGGGTTGTCGAAACCTTTTCATTTTCTCATTTCCAACAATCCAGTTTTTTCTCCAAATCAATAGCTAGGGTTCCACAGCTCCTGGAGCGTTGTTCCAATTGGTGGCTGAGCGTGGAGCGCCGTTCTTGCCGTTCTTCATCGATCACAGAGCACGTTGAGCATTCCTCGTCGTTCTTTCATTGCTTGTTGCTGTCGTCCTTCCCAGAGCTCGCTCCTCTTGAGGTACCCTAGATCTGAGCCATTTTTTTGTTTCTTCCAAAATGTAGGGCTTATTATCCCAACAATCAGGTATTCCAAGCTCGCCTAATCTTCTCGTCAAGCATTCCTTGTCGTTCTTCTCAGCAACCATTTTTTTGTTTCTTCTCAGATCTTAATCATTTTCGGTGGCAATCCAGATCGACATATCAATTTTGATAAGAGGCCTTTGGTCTGCAGCATAATGTAAATGAATGACCCTAAAAGTTAGTATTCTCCATGAATGTAGTTTATAATTACAGTAAAAAACTGGTTGCGTCCATATTTTTATAGAAGCCGGCAATCAGAAAAAAAATTTCAATTCAAAATGACAATGTGACCGAAATACCCTCTCATATTTAAGGCTGGGGTGCAAAGTGTCAAAGAAAGTGTAAATGGGGGGGGGGTGCAAGGTGCCAAATTTAATAATTTGGGGTGCAAAGTGGCAAAATGGTGTTATTGGGGGGTGCAAAGTGCCAATTACTCAATTTCAAGGGGTTAATATTTTGAGGCTATGGAATATAAACTGATAACTTTGATTATATGAATATTTTTTGGATTTTTTTGCAACATATTTGTTAGCATATGTAGTGCTTGTAGAAATATTATTGCATTTTATTAAAATATTATGGCATTATTGAACTCACTTAGGCTTTGTTTGACATGACGTTTTTGCTCTCGCGGGTTTGGACAAATTTGCCATCATCATAGAATGTATGTTTGGAATGACAATTGTGAGAAAATTTAAATAACAGTATTTTCATTTCACAAAAGGTTAAATTACATGGGTATGACCCCTATTTATAAGAGATATGAGATAGAAAGATAACACAACAGACGATGTGAGACTAAATTGCAACAAACCGACTAGGCGAACTAACATTTATAGACCACATAATGCTGAGCGGTTAGACAAACTATTCACTCCTCAACTAGAGTCCGCCGATCTCTCCTCCTCAGATCGCCGCTGATCTCCAGAAGAACCAGAAGCGGTTAGTCGTCTATAACCGCCAGATTGCTGCGGCCTCAGCCTCCTGACCTCCAAACCGCATCAGCGCAAGAACTCGAGCATGAGACGCACATCGTTCTATTTTTATATTTATGCGTATTTTGTTTTCCCACTGTTTAAACCCATGTGGGGGGCCCGCAACTTTTGTATTATTATGCAGTATATATCCTCTTGGGGATGGACCGGTGGAATGAAGAAGGAAAAATAACAATTTGCTCTTCTCACCTAACTCTCTCTCTCTCTCTCATCCCGACTGCTCCCCTTACTCTAATCTCCCGAACCAACCGCAACCCGCCCGCCTCTCGAAGTCGCCTACTCCCAAAAGCTGGATTTTCTTTCTTCCGCCTGCCGACAGACGCATTCCCAGTCCTCGTCTCGTAACAAATTGTTTTTGGAGAGAATTATCAATATCGTGCAATTATTATTTATTAACTGTTCAATTCTGCTTGTACTCTTTCTGTATATGTTTAAGAACATTCATGGCTAAATGTTCTACCTTTTGTAGTTTTGTTTGGAGTTCTTACTAGTTTTCCTCATTCAATTTGGGCTCCTTTTCTGTTCAAGTTGCCGAGATTTTTTTTCAGTTACTCCTATGCTCTTGATTGCTGGAAACTGTTTTACTGCTTTGTGATTTAACTTTGCTGGATTCTGATTGCTCAATCATGATCATGAACAGGACAACTTTTGGGAGATGGGTGATACTGGCCCCTGTGGTCCTTGTACTGAGATTCATTTTGATCGCCTTGGGAACCGTGATGCCTCAGATTTGGTCAATAATGATGATCCAACTTGCATAGAAATATGGAATCTTGTATTTATTCAGGTATACTGAAAATTCTATTTAATATTTCAATATTGATAATTCTATGTAATAGTTTGAAAAGCATGTTATACCCAAATAGTGACTTCTTTGTAGCATTAATGCTTGTAATTTACTAATTTCTACTTATCTACTCTTGATCTTAAATGTCAAATATTGTTTTTTTCCAGTTTAATAGGGAGGGTGATGGCAGCTTAAAGTCCTTACCTGCCAAACACGTTGACACAGGGATGGGATATGAGCGTTTGACTTCTATACTTCAGAAGAAAATGAGCAATTATGATACTGATGTGTTCATGCCAATATTTGGTGCCATACAGGCGGTACGCCCATAACCTTGGCTTAAAAATTATTTCTTTGACTTTGTAGGTTTTCTAAAAAGCATCTCATCAAACCATTTACAAATGGGGTTTACTTGACCATTTTTATGTGTGGGTAATTTTAGGTAACTGGTGCTCATCCATACTCTGGGAAGGTTGGGGCAGATGATGTGGATAAAGTTGACATGGCATACAGGGTGGTAGCTGATCATATAAGAACACTGTCATTTGCTATTGCTGATGGTTCTCGTCCTGGTATTTTTTTTCCTCCAGACGTTCATATCTGCATGTCAAACAAACACATGCATAACACATAAAAAAATTCTATATTTGTGTTTCGTTGCATTTTTTTCTTTATCTTTTAGCATTTTTTTTGAAGTATGACTATATACTCGTGATAAATTAGAAAGGGAGCCTTTGCACAACGGTTAAGGGGTTGCCGTGTGACCTTGAGGCCACGGGTTGGAGTCCTAAAAGCATCCTCTTGCAAAAATGCAGGATAAGGTTTGTTTTACGAATCCGAAAGAAGGGTTACTGCAGTAGAAATGGGAGGAAGTGAAGAGAGAAGAGGATTAATTAACCTTAGGGTTTCACCTTTTCATTAGACTACAAAGATAAATATAATACACGTATCTTGGGCTTATATAGTACCTAATCCAAATACAACATAGCAAAATAAAGATACATGTTGTTTCCCAACCCTTCACGTCACTTAATAACCTTCCGCCGACATGTTGCTCGTGGGTCTCACGACATCCGTAAACCCTGCACACCGGTGGACGTCCTTCTCCCTCCTCTGCATCCGTAACAGTGCTGCTCTATGGAAAATTCACCTTGTCCTCAAGCAGAAGTCTAGAAAATGAGTACGAAAATCTGACCTGCCCATCCATGTGGTTTCCGAAGGTGGGCGATCATGCCGGAGCACCAAGACATGATGGACCAGAATCTCTACATGATGGACCGGATCGTATACGTGTCTGAAATGCACTGGGGAAGGAAAACTGATGGGGTGACACTGGGAGCGGGCGGAGGCAGCGTCACTTCGATAGGATGTTCACCAATGACCCACTTCAGCTGAGACACATGAAACACCAGGTGTATATGATTGTCAGGTTGGAGGTCGAGGTAGTATGCCTGCGTGCCAATCCGGGGTAAACTACCGGTTACCGCAGAGCTTGCCCGCTAACTTGGAATGGTCCCTCAGGGTCACTGGAACCTGGCAGTGTGGACGGAGCTCGACGAACTCCATATCTCCGTCTGTGAACTGAACGCCTCGATGGTGGCAGTTGGCCGAGTACACCATCCGGTCCTGCGTGCACTGGAGGTGTTGGCGGAGGTGGAGTAGTATGGTCTGCATGGAGTTCTGACCGCGGAGGGGATCGGCTAGAGAAGCAACGCCACATTAGTGGAATGGAAAGAAAAAATATATTTCGATGCCCGGGATACTTTGTGCACCAGTTTCCCCTTTTATCTCTTAGAATTTTTAGGCCAGAATGCTATAAAGAAATGTTATTTGTTACTGTGAAAGTTCCGTGTTATTCTCTTGAGGTTTTTCTCAAGTCTCGACTTATATTCCTCCTACAATAGGGTGATCGACCCCCATCTTCCTACTACTCAGAGTTCACCCAACTTTATCAGGAGTATCATCATTTTCATTCTCTGACCCTCGTGTTTTCAAAAATGAGGTGCTGGTGAGAGCAAGGGAAAGCCAAAATTACCTCTTTGAATTTCTTCACGGCTTACATCGAGATTTTGACCTCATTAGGATTCATATCCTTGAGTGCTCTCCTTTTCCGTCTATACCAGAAGTGTACAACCTTGTCCTGCAAGAATTCGACCGCCGACTAACTCTCCTTCCCGACTCTACCACCGCGGGATCTGCTTTTGTTACTCTTTCTCACCATGAGGTTCGTTCCGCTCGCTACAGTAGATCGAAGCCTACGGAGAAAGATCATGTCTGTGATTATTGCGGGAAGTCTCACCATACCAGAGATATTTGCTTCAAGCTCAATGGATATCCTTCTCCCAGAGGCAGTCTTGCACAGTTGCACCTCGCGGTGACCGTGGTCCTGGTCTCTCCCAACACCGATCATCTCGGTTTAGATCGACACACTTGTCTGATGCTCTGAAGGACACCTTTGTTCATCACTCTCTGGATTCCAACGCGGCACCTCCCGCTCTTTCAGTTGAAGAAATTCTGATTTTTCGCCAGTTGATGCATGACTCTCCTGCTGAGCAGTCCAATTCATCCTCCTCTTCATATACCCACCAGGGACCTGCATGTGCTCATTCTGCTTCCACCCACCTGTACTCACAATGGATCATTGATTTCAGAGCCACTAATCACATGACTGGGTGATGTAGGCTGGGTTAGGGTTTCAAAATAAATGAATTTTCTTTTGTAAAATTATTTGATCGAGATAAAAAGAAACTAAATTTTGGGATGTAATTTTGAGAGAACGACGAAGGCCGAGTGGCCAAAACGAATATTCACACACAACTCAAGACTCGTCGCGTGAACCTTCAGAGGCTCGTTAATCTTGCTAAAGTGGACTTCACAAGTATTTGTCGAGTCGAACCTTCCACAAATTTTATAGTCACAAGCGTCAAATTACAAACAATAATTTATGGATAAACAATATTAATAGCTATAAGAACGCAACAACGAGCCCAAAATTATTCAAGCGAGGAGTATAAAGTAATACTAATAGAAGGGAGAGAACGAGTATACCAAGTACACACAGAAGGATGAGTGATCCGACTGAACCCTTCACACACAGGGAAGAATGACCCAGATTTATCGGGGTAGCCGTTTGTACCAGCAGCCGAAAGGAAGACTGAAGTTGATGACGCTAATCGGTGGCCGGGACGTCGGCCAGGTGTTCTGAAGTCGACGACACCCGGTAAGGTTCACGGTCGATGTCGCTAATCAGCGGCCGGTGCGTCGGGCAGTTTTTACGAATTCGACGGCGCCCATCGATCTCTTTCCCAATAACGTGGTGGCGGTGACTGGATTCAGCGGGGGAAGTGGATGCAGCACGCCGATAGGAAGGGAAAAGTACCGTCAATCCTTCCTAGAGGCGGGTAGGCAGTGGAAATTTCAGGGGAGATTAATCGGCAATAAGTAGAAACGAATTTCGTTTCCAACTTTGTCCGATTCTACTGTCTTTTTTGTTCGGTGGATTAAATAGAGGGCTGTAGAAAATTTCTCTCAAAATTTCTTTCCTAATGTCTTTCCAATCAATATTTTCCAAATTATTAACTTTCTAATTTTGTCTCTCTCCTCACTTCGGAAAGTTACATTTTTGAATTTTAAATTATGCGTTCTTGAATAATTTAGGTTTGCCCATACGGTCCTACCACACTAATAATATTGGATCTCTTTATTTATGGTCCCAATTGCCGGTCAAGCCGATGAGTTGGGAAATAAAATGAGTACAAAATACTGAGAGCGAGTACATGAAATAATAAAATGCATAAATAAATATATGGGAAACTACGATGCGTCGCGGGATGCATCAATTTCCCTTGGGTTGGAAGAGCTCAACCTCGGCGAGAACTCGCAAAGACTAGCAATAAAGAGATCTGGGCGGCGGCGACGTTGCTCGTCAGTGCTGATCCAAGAGCTGTCTGTAATGTCTTGTCCTCGCCAGGAGACCAAGTAGCACTGGTAAGTCCATGACGAGTACGAAGCTCTCGTACATCAAGAACCTAATTTGTCTCCTCAGTGGTGGGTGTCTACGCTGGAAAGTCATGTGAAATATCTGGAGCTGCCGTAGGTGGGCTCGGGATGGAACTATGTGGATCTCCATAGAATGGCGTCAGATCGACCACATTAAATATCGAAGTACTGAATTCAACGGGCAAATCAAGGAGATAGACATTTTCCCCGATGTGTTTCCGAATTGGAACGGACCAAACTTTCTTTGTTGTAGCTTATGGTATGTACCCGTAGTGAATCTCTGCTTCCTGAAATAAGCAAATACCTAATCGCTCGGCCAAATGAAGGAGATCCACTAAGCATATCTAACATGTCATCCAGTCGGGGAATCAGAAAGTGATATTTGATCGTAATTTTATTAATCGCTCGACTGCCCATACACATACGTCACGTTCCATCTTTCTTAGGTACTAGAAGTGCGGGGACGACACATGAACTCATACTCTCTTTAACGTGACCCTTCAAAATCAGATCGATCATCTGCCTATATAGCTCCTCATGCTCTTTCAGACTCGTGCGATAATGGGGTAAATGAGGCTAGCTAACTCCTGAGATGAGGTCAATGCAGTGTTATATATCTCTCATCGGGAGTAGCTGATCGGATAACTCCTTCGACATATTCTCAGAGAACTTATCAATGAGAGGACGCACAGTACCAGAGATGTCTATAGTAATGGGGGGGGGGTGATATCGAGACCGTACAATATATAAACGACATCACTATCCTTCATCTCCTCCTGTAATTGGGACCCAGTCGGTAACATGGTGGCGGAGGGAAAAGATATTGCAGAGACAACAATAAGTGGGTGTGAATGCCTCTCCGGGGCTCTGTTAAGAAGATTATTCTTCTGGGAAAGAAGGACAATCTTGCGCTCATTGCGCTCGAAGGAGTGAGAGGTTTTTACACCGTCGTGACTAACGTATCTATCATACTGCTAAGGTCGTCGTAATAGGATGAGACAAATCTCGGTAGGACCAACATGACATAATACTGCATCCTGATACGTACTGCCTATGGAAAACTCTATGAGGCATTGGTGCGTGATAGGAATGACGTATCGCTAGTGACCCACAACAAACTGTAGGATTTTCTAAGGGCTATGTCTTCAATGTCAACTTATCAACCATGCGTTGAGAAACAATGTTCTCCATACTACTGCTGTCTATGATGATGAAGCAGAACTGTCCCTGTATGCGGGCGGTGGTATGAAAGATATTTTTCCATTTCCCTGTTATAAATAGGCATGCCTGTGGCCGGCCAAGGGATCGGGAGTTGCTGGCAAAGCAGCCGCTGGTCACCCTCGGTGGATTCCGAGTCTTGTTCCCCTGTGCGCCCCCCGCCTGGTTCGTCCCTGTTAGAAACCATGCCGGCCCCGAGGCTCCGAATGTATACGGGAATATCGGGCTAACTCCTGTTCATGGTAGACTGCAGTCTAACGACACAAGCATCCCCAACCAAATCTCCTGGGGCCCACACGGGAAATTCCAGGTAGGTTTTTGAGGCCCGGGGCTTGATCCCGGGACCTCCTTTATCAAGCTTCTTCATGAAGTCTTGATACCCAACTGTGCTGCAGCGCAATTAGGTATCAGGACTTCATGAAGAAGCTTGATAAAGGAGGTCCCGGGATCAAGCCCCGTGCCTCAACAACCTACTTGGAATTTCCCGTGTGGGCCCCAGGAGATTTGGTTGGGGATGCTTGTGCCGTTAGACATTAGTCTACCACGAACTGGAGTTAGCCCGATATTCCCGTATACATTCGGAGCCTCGGGGCCGGCGTGGTTTCTAACAGTCCGTCCTCTCCGACAATCTCACAGCCCCCGGTAAGCCCTCTCCCAGCCCTCCCGTTTTTTTGCACAGCCCCGTCAGTCCCCTTCCAGCCCTTCCGCCTCCCCTCCTCCCATGCCCCAGCTCCGTCAGTTCACTATCACCCTTCCGCCGATCCTCCCTTCTCGTTCCCCTGCCCTGTCAGCCACCCTCCTGTCCTCCATTACCCAGATCCATCATTACCCAGCCCCGACAGTCCCTCACCATCCCTTCCTCCGCCGGATCTACTACCTCGCTGTTCCGATAGCCCATCCCGCTACTCAGAACCTCCGGCTGAAGCTTCTCCTCCCTGTTCCAGCCCTGCCACCCCTTCCCCTTCAGCCCACCTTCACTCCTACAGAATTCCGCTCCCACATATCCCCAGAGTCAACCCTACCACCATGCCTCTTCCAGACCCGTATAACCCACTTACCGCCCCTCGTTGGAGCCACCCGCCCGTCTGAAACCGTTGCCGCTAGCAAATCATCCTTCCCCAAGCCATGCCGCCACATGCATGAGTAAATCGAGATTTGAGTGTTTTATTTTCTCTAGTTTGGATGCTTTGGTTTGAAATGTTGTCTTGGGATTATTGATTCTTATTTGTGATTGTGTTGTACTCATTGTTTGATTTGCGGGACGCATTCAATGTACTTGAGAGGATTTGCACCTCATTTGTTGGTTGATTATAGTTGTTTTTCTCATTCCATTACTTGTTACTAATTGTGCAAATTTGATGCTTATAGCTATGGTTACTTTAATTACTTGATGTTGATCGTGACTTGGACTGTCACCTCATGTTAGCACGTGCACGACATTTAGATCGCATCCTCTTTTAGATTGCAATTTTCATTGGTTGAAGTTCCTGTCCATCTCCACTGCATCAGTAGCTTTCCTTGTTTATGCTTTTCATTGAAATATAATGTGTTTCAGGCAATGAGGGGCGTGAATATGTTTTGAGGCGCATTCTTCGAAGGGCTGTACGTTATGGTAGAGAGGTTTTGAAAGCTGAAGAAGGTTTTTTTAGCAGGTAAGCATTTTTAAACATGTGGTATTTATCATGTTATCATTTTAGCATACAATCTATTGCTTAAAGGTTCATTCTTCGAAGGCTCACTGTGGCTTAAAAGTTTAGGCAAGTTAAAATACAACTGATGTCGTTACTTGATCTGAATCTTCTCCCTTTGGTTTCAAATATAAAGAATCTCTTTTTATTTTCTTTTTCAAATTTTGTAAGCTGTATAATAGCGGCTGTTTAATTGCTTTTTGGAATACTTGAAAGATAAATTTCAGGTCTATGCAATTTCTTTCATAGAAAGAACAGTTATGCATAATGACATCATGTTTGGGATGCTTTGATTCATCTGCTATTGGATTACAGTGGTTCAAGTCTGCGGTTTTGCTTCACAACTTGTTTGACGCACCGAGCCAACCAACCCATCGAGGGGGTAGCCACTGACATGAGGTTAATGGCCTCACTCACCCAGCTTGGTCGGAGGACTAAGGGAGGCACCCTTGACTTCTCGCTCCAGGCCAGATTAGAAGCGAACAACGGGAGACCGACAAATCATCTGCTATTTGATTACAGTGATTCAAGTCTGCGGTTTTGCTTCACAACTTGTTTGACGCACCGATCCAACCAACCCATCGAGGGGGTAGCCACTGACAGGAGGTTAATGACCTCACTCACCCAGCTTGCTCGGAGGACTAAGGGAGGCACCCTTGACTTCTCGCTCCAGGCTAGATTAGAAGTGGACAACGGGAGTCCGACAAATCATCGGGACGAGGGGCAAGCTGCATAGTAACCAGTTAACACAATATCGATCGCACGACCCCAATGTCAATTGGTCTTGTCGATGCTCTAGGTAATTGACTAGATAGTACCTAGAGGCGCCTCTTGCCTACTTAGATGACTGGGGCTCTAGGAGTTCCCCGAGTTGAACATCCTCTTGGAGGATGTGTTTGAGACCACCCACAACCAATCAGAATATCGCATGCCAACCAATCATGTCAGTTCGACTTTGAAGATCTCGCCACTCGAAGAGGGCAAAGTCCTCTTCTCCTGGGAAGACATGTTGTTGCATGCCAATCCCTACAATGACGTTATTGTCAACAAAACTGTCATCCAAAACTTCTCCGTTGTTAAGATCTTGGTTGACAAAGGAAGTTCAGTTAATCTCATCTTCAAACCCACTTTCAATATGATGGTGCTCCACCGAATTGGGTAAGCGACGGCGCTATGTTTGGCTTTTCGGTGGAGACGAAGGAGGTTGAGTAAGGAGTTCAATTCCTCGCCACTTTGTGTGGCAAGTTCCGACAATGCTCTTTTGTTGTGGTATATGCACCCAACAATTATAATGTCATCCTCGAAAAGCCGCTCCTGTACACATATGAAGCTGTGATTTCAACTTTTTATCATACCTTGAAGTTCAATGTGGGTGGAACTCAATTCCGCGTTCACATCAACTCAACGCGGGCGGAACTCAATTCCGTGTTCACAATAATTCCCGTGTAACCCGCAAATGTAACATCATGTTGACCGACATCACCGAGGGGGTCGAGGAAGTTTTTTGTTGGTGGGGTGCCCGATTAGAATTTTCTACGCCGCCTACGAATCCAAAGGCTTACGCCAGGGAGAAATCTAGATAAGCATGCAAAAGAGGGGTAGGTCTTCAGAGGAGAGAGATTTCCCTACTGGGAGAAGTCATTAGTACAATCATTAAGACGTATGAAATATTAGATGTACATGCCCATATGGACACAATTTCCGGCTTTCCCATCGAAACTTGTTTGTACTTTAAAAAGAAAGTCCGGATGAGATAAAGTACTCACTTGATACAACTCGATGACAAACAAAGGTCGGTCATAATATTGTGAAAGAGAGACCTACAAGGGACTTGAAGAGGCGCTTCATATTGTCGGAGTGCCGCAAGTACAGCTGACAATGATGTCCGATTTCCTTGACTCATTGTCTTCTAGCATAGGCAGAGAGTTAGAAGATCAGCATTCCACAACTTCTTTGCAAGTAAAGAAGAAATCAAGATGAATTATTTAAAAGTTGAAGCCCGGGAAGAAAGTTCTTTCGAAGACAGGATCTCAAGTAGAATATCAAGAACGAAAAAAAATGTGCGGGGCAACCTCTCAAATACCAAATGGAAAGATGAAGGATCAAAAACATTCCCCCATCCCGACGAGGAATTTCTTATGCAACAAAGTAAGTTTCCTAATTATTAATGATTCTACTTATCAATAACCACACTCCTTTTATGTTGAACTAATGACACTCTATTTTATATGCAAAGAAAGAACATACCCATCAATGATGCAAGTATCGTGATAGGGACATATCTTCGATCAAAAGATTCAGTTGACATTGTTCATCATAAAGGGGCCGTGGGAAACCCCTTAATAAGTACTTAAAGTTTCAACGCATTGACATCATCATATTTTCATGCATTGATATTGTTACATCCTCCATGTGATGTTAACCATGCATCCTGCTGCCGACCTAGCTGACCCGACCTAAATCCATCCGCCTTACAACTGTATTGAGTGTCCTCCCTCCTAAGCAATGGTTGCCCACCCCTAAGGTGTGAACGTGGTTCCACTACGTTAACGGCTCGCCATTTAAGCTCCAAAGGACGACGTGTCTCATAACATCTCTTTTGCCGTGTTAACCGAATGTCTCGCCTCCGCCTTATCGAATAAGGCCATAATCTACCCGCCTTTCGATTGGACAGAGATTCCTCCCTTATCAGTTGCGGTTATAAACCCTTGAGGTGTGAACGTGGTTCTGGTATGTTAATGGATCACCGTCTCACCTCCCTTAGGCACAATGCCTCACAAGTCACAACAGTTTGGTAAGAGTTTGATCGTCAAGTTGAAGGTCCACAAGATCTGTCGTGCATGTCTCTCATCCGGGCTTCTCGCAACAAGGCCACTAGATCAAATCTCGCAGGTTACTCACCGAACTCATCAATTCAACCATTCTTTTACGTGTGACCCCTTTCTTTGATGGGTCTTGTCTTGCCCTGATACCCTCATTTCTGATCGAGAAAGTTAAAATAACCATATTTGCCTAAGTGTGTATGATCATGTCATAAGGTCTCGCTTGACCCCTTGGTGCCAACGTGACCTCCCGAATTCTATAAATGTTCTCCCGTGATGGATAGACATCCCTCTTATGCAAAACATCCCAAGAGCAATGAAGATTTTGAACCCTCTCCCTGGAGCAGCAAAAGGCAGTCTCGTGGAAATCTAAAGCAAATTGACATAAAAAGCAACAAAAATATAAATGCAGAGCCCAGATTCTATAATTTTTTGTATTATAGATTCATTGACTTTCATAATTTGACTATATATTCATCTCGCAGCATCTCCCAGATTAAAAAACCATCAAAAGAAGAGAAAATACAACAAGAGAAACACTAGTCATACAAAAACGTCCCGCTCATGCTCCGAATTGGGAGAGTATTTGCCATTGGCCTCGCTGGAGTTCGAAGAATTCCCAATTTCACTGGCAACAACATTTTCGCCTACACTGCTATTTCTATCAGAGCTACTGTCGCTCTTCTAAATCCCTCTCACGTCGTCGCGACCGCTTGTCGAACTATGAGAAATTGAAGGATCATGGGGAGGCGGAGGACCCGCCTGTTCAAAATGTGGGAATAAGTCAAAGAATGTGATGTCCCATCATTTCAGGATCAATTTCCCCCTCTCCCATATTTTCTCCATAATGGCAAAGCTGACCTTGCGACCCATATCATCAATAGCTTGGCGAACCCCCTTGATTTACCAGATGTCATCAAAAGCAGTGACAATAGGTTCCTATGTCACCTTCACCAACTACTTCTCAACCTTAGTAGTTTTTTCTTCTCGCTTTAGGGCTTCCGCTTGAAGGTCACCCTCTTCCGCGTTGTCAGATCTTTGTTATCCTGCGTGTATGCAGAGGAAGTGTCAAAAGAAGATTACCAAAGTTGAGGAAATGGCCGCCTAAGGACTAATCGACACACATGCGTGAGGGCCTCAGCCTTTCAGTGCGCACAAATCTCTTGATTTGCTCACTCATAGATGTGCATTTGCAACTTTCTATCACCCTTGTCATCTCCCCATGACAGAGCGCCACCTACGTACACAAATCCACCATTTCCTACTTAGGAGCCTCGCGTAAGGCAAGTACATCGTCTCAACTGTACAATGTGTGACACACTTTGAAGGTGTCTCTCCCTCACCCTCAACCAGGGAGGGGAGGCAAGTGCTCAACAAAGCCTTATAGCCCCACGGTTCAGGTCAGTATGGGATCCCCTTCGATATCCACTTCATCCGGAACCTATCCAAACATCCCTCCAACATCATGTGTCTAAAAATGAGGAGTACCCATAGAGAGAGTTTGCGCTCCGCTTTCTTTATTTTCCATTCCTCTCAACCAACGTTCTAAATGTCGGGCAAGGGCGAATTCCCGAGGGTGCCGCAGTAGAACGGGTTGCCAGTGCACTTAAATGATGCTCTCTTATAGCCTCTTTTGTAGCTCTCAACACCACTATTAGAGCAGCCCACTATAAGGAAAAACATTAAACTCTTTTGCTACGTAAACAAGAAATAGACGGGTCCGTCACATGAGCTCTTGCAAAATATTTACCTTCACTTGGAGAAATCAGAAGGGAAAAACCAATGAAGCGATGGTAGTATACAATTTTGAGATATCAGTTCTTAAGGAACGCAACGAGCTGTCATTCTGCTTTCAAAAGCTGGCAGTTATGGAAGGCAACTTCCTCTTATGCCTACGGAACGGTGTGGATGTCTCTAAAGACCCTCTGGATAAAAACAAGATGATGGTCACAACATTGTGTTTGATAGAAGTCCTCGTGTTGCAGAGGAGGTCAACGATGATGGACAACAAACACATAGAGCATTTTCGGAAGGAGTAGGTGTCGTTGATGGGAGCTATTGAGGGGCCTCCAATTGTCGTGGGCTCATCATTGAAGAGGTGTTTGGCTTTGGGGTAGGGCTTGTGTCTGATAGATTTTTGGAAATGAGACGAGGGTAGGGAGGGGCTTGTTCCCATTGACAAAAGAGAACAAATTCTGTAAAATGGAACAATATGTTGCGTGTCTACTTGCTCTATTTGACTAGGGCTCTATTGGATGTGAGAATTGAACTTTTTGACGGAGCATGTTGAAGATGACAAACTTTAATACCAAGTTGTTATGAGCTAATTTGTAGAACGACAAAGGATCATCGAAGGAACGTCCTGAAGTGGGGATAATGATGGGGGAGGGTACTACGGAGTTGGAACCACGAACGCCTAAGCGAGGTGTGCTCGTGAGAGAGAGAGAGAGAGAGAGCTACCACAATCTCATACAAAGGCAAGAGGAATAAACTAAAATTTTGGATTTCTTTTTACAAGATTTAAAGCCCTTTTAAATAAGATTACATGACTTTAATCTCTTAATGATTTCCACCATCCAACTACCTCATAATAATTGACAATTAAAAGATATAGACAATATAAAATGAAAGCTACATGTTAACCAGCCTAAGGCCCATAACATTTGTGGGCCCATAACAAGCATACCTTGTTCTCTAAATACTTTTGCTTTATCATAGCGTTACCAAAATATACACTTCATTGGGAAGCACACGCCCTCACACACATCAACGAGGGGAATACAACGGGGCTCCACAGAGCTTCCCGTTCTCATAAATATATGGTGAGAGATGGTATTATATCAAAGTAACTGACTTGGACTGGGCACCACCACAAATTAGTAGAGTCACAACACGTTTGAGACCGTCAAGCACAAGTGGAGGGGAAGGTCAACGAAGTTATCTATGTAGAATTCGAGTTCTCCCTCGCGGTTCGAGTTGAGTCTCTTTCCCTCCTCTGAATCTCTTACCGAGTAACTCTCCGGGAGGTGAGTCTCGTTGGAATTGCGCGCGTGCATTTTCGTGAACTAGCGACTTTGGTAAAGAGAGGCGTGGCAGAAACAACTCTGCATTATGTACGTTGACAAACTCGTTCATGACAGGGTTGAGGGAGGAACAACTTCGATCTAGACGAATCTCCTCGAAGGTCTCACCTAAGATGATAGCTTTGAAGCCGAGAGATTGAAAACACATTTAAAACATAACCCTCTATTTGGTGACCATTGAGAAGTTGAAGTGTTGCAGAAGCAATGTTTTTACTCGGTTCAGGATCTCTCGTTCAACACCTAGCGCTTAGATTATTTCGTCGCACTGAACTTTCAACATCTCGCTCAGGTCACTTCACAAACCTCAAAACTTCATTAAAGTTATGTTATATTCTTATTAAATGATAGATACAATCCTCCAAAGCAGACACAATTATTAAAGTAAAAGAAAACTAAAAGGTAATACAAGCACAAAGAAGAGAAATGCCAACAAAGGAATCAAGCTCGGCGAGAGGACACTTCTCATAGGCTGTCCTTTACACCATGCCAACAATACGCTCCCGCGTTGCCTGACGGTGCAAGACCTTGCAGTCAGTCTTGTATCCAAGGGGGAATGCACCGAGGACTGATGCTCACTCAAAATGGGGGTCTATCCTTATCTCCATCAGTGCCAACCTCAATTTGAAGTTCTGGAACTCAAGGGGGCAGCGGATAACATGATCCAGCTTGCAGATAAACTTTTCCTGGAGAGTCTGCTAGTGCTCCACTGCACATAGCTAGAATTGCGTGCACTACTCTTCAAGCTCCCAAATTTATCCGTTTTGTTTTGCCGTCAAAAGGTTGAAGGATCGCTAGAGGGAGCCAAGGGATCTCCCCACAACCATATTGAGTATCTCGGTGTCATCTCCCACTCGACAATAAGGCATGAGCGCATAAACATGAGGAGGAGAAGGAATTCCAAGGAATCTAGTCAAAGATGAAGGCCTCACAACATCTTGAGATCCTCACAATGTACCATGTTGCACGGCACTTGGATATATGAAAATGGTTATAAACGATGATGGAGAAAGATACGACATAAAACCATCTGAAGAGTATCATACTCAAAGGATTCGACAGTCGACTTCTCAGCTAATGGGAGAAAGCTTTTGCGGAATCAACAGCCAAAGATTTTCCTTGGCTCATTGTCTCTACAAGGACACAAAGGTACCTAAATCAACAAGTGAATGTTAGCCAAATGCAAAAGAAATAAGAAAATACAAACACCAAATAATCCATACCCGCGTGATGTGACTTCTTGCCGAGCATTCGGGGGATAGAAGGCGAGAGTCCTGCGGGAGTTGGGATTCCTGGAAAACAAAAGGTACTGGCAGTGGAGGTTACCCTAAATTCATTGCACGCAAAAAATGAGTATGTTTAGTGAGATCTATTTCAAGGATGTCACATAAAAAGTATAGAGTCTTCGTACCTGTGGAGATGGGGACAACAGTTGCATTCAACTGCCAGTTGAAGGAAGGGACCTTGTCCACGACATTTTTGGAGGACGTTGTAGGGGTGTTTTCTCGTAGACCAACCTCTTTCAACACTTTCTTCGTCTCATTGAGAGGTTAGAGAGGCGAAACGACACCAACAATGGTGTCTAGTCGGGTCTCCTTTAAGGGGGGGGGGGGGTCTACGGGACCACAATGCCCTCACTCGCACTCGCCAAGAGTGAGGTGGTCGTAATGAAATATTTTGAAACCTTCCATTTCTTTGTGGTTTTGTAGGGCGGAGACAAACTCGAGACCTCGACTTGGTCAATGGTTCCAGCCTACTTCATTGAATCACCATCAGACCAGGCGCTTTTGGGCTTCGTGCATGCTCCTTTCAACGCGGTCTCTTCTTTCAGTATCTATCCCTTTTCCATGTAAGGTTCCAAATTACAGTACACCCTCGACTAATTATTTAAGGAACATTTCTCGATAATTATGATACCCGTCTGGAAGATCAGAGGCCATGTTTTAGTTCTCACAGAGATTTTTGATATTTGAGAGAAAGTAACAAAGCACAAAGAACATGAAGACATGAGCTCAACTTATAGATCGGCCCTAGTATAGCCTGTGTACTCTAGGCAAAACATGTTTTTTGGGGCTCTTGCGAGATCCTGAAAAAATCCAGGCTCTTGTACTTCCCGTATTCAATGAATACACGAAGAATGGAGGAACATCAAAATTGAAGTACAAGGTCTCACACATGGGGTCTCGCATGACCTTGGGGAGTGATGTTGTGTGGCGACTTATCATATATGGCATGCCCGGATCAACGATCAAACTCCGTGGATGCTTCTGGATTAGCGTTGCGAATCAATTTCATATACAGCTTTGTATTTTTTGAGTTTTATTTCATGTAGTTTTTGCCCCGAAACCAACGGTCAATCATAGTCGTTGATTCCGGGTGCCCTAATTTCAGATTCTTATTTATATGATGTTTAGGGCAGCCGCCATCTTTATTGCTGGATGTTTGAAGAGCTCCTTGCTTCATTCCGGTGATCTCCTCCGCGGTGCCGACTCTGTGGAACCCCTTGGTGATGACTCCTCGGGTAAGCTTTGTATCTTTTGATTTTTCCCTCCATATTTCCCCTTTTGTCCTACTGTCCAGCCACCGCCGGTGCTGCTTTTCTGCCCAGATTTAAGCCGGCTACCCCTTTCCTCCTAAAGCCAGCCGACCACCCCCTTCCTCCATTAGATCCAAGCCTCCACCACCTTTAGGCCCCTCAACCAGCCACCCCCACTTCAGTCCGCCACCCCTCAACACCTCAGGCCGCCCTTCCATATCAGGCCGCTAACCCTAAATCCACCCCGAGCTCACTGCTTACCCTCCCCTCCCTGGCCCCAGCTCTGCCGCACCACCCCAGCATCCCACAACTCCTCCCACTTCACCGCCAGCCTCCCCCACTCCTAACAGCAACCTCCCCTCCCCACCACGTGGAGCCACCCCAAACGTCTGCCAAGTTGTTTTCCTCCAAAAACCAGCCCAGATTTGGACTTTTCCAGCCAGATCCAACCACCTCTCTCCCTGATCTAGCCCTCCTAATCCCCATCCAACCCTCCCCTTACCCCTCCCGGTCCACCCACCATCGAAATAACTCTTTGAGCCATTCAACGTTCAGATCTTTTATTTACAGCAGCCATAATATTCATTTTGTGTTTTGTATTAGTTTTGAGTTGTAAAACATTTTTATGGTTTGGTTAGTGATGCTTGCTTGGGATTAATGTTTATTATGCTATTTGTTTTATGAAAATCTCCAACTGCAGGAAGGGTTTATTCGCCGCACGCTCTTGCTTTGACCCTCCACGCAGAGGATAATTTAAGTTTGTTTTGCCCTAATAAATTATTCTGTCTTGCTGTGAATTGTTTGCGTAGAATGTTATTGTTTATTATCTAACTGTGGTTTAACCATCGGATTTGCCTAACATGTAAGGGCTTGACGATTTTCCGCCGCCTATAGAGTCCTTCTGCATCAATTGTTATCAGAGCCAGATTACACGCTCTTTCGATACACAGTCGTAGAGTCTATATGTTTTTCATTATGTTTATGTATCACAATTATTCCTTTCCTCACTTTGGAGGTTTCGAGTCCACTTACACTCGCTCTCATAGAGCCCCGTCAGGGAGATCCTTGCGTTACTACGATGATTTTTCACGATCCCAACACACCACTTCCAGAGATCGTGTTGACCCATCAACCCGGTCCCACTATGTTAGAGACGATCAGTATGATGATTGTCGTCATTCTTGTCCGTACACGCGAGCGTATCGTGTTGATCCTTCGACACGACTCGGTTACCTTAGGGATGATTATTATGAGGATCGTCGTTTCGAGAGAGATCTTGAGAGTCAGTTTCATACTGCTGCCCCTTCCTTTGACGACTCATCGAGTCCCGAGTCTTTCAGTTATTGGCTCGTTGATATGGAGTATCATCTTGATCATTTTGAGGTATTCAGTGAGTATCGCGTCAAGTTTGCAAAACTTAGACTTTTAGATCACGCGAGGGCTTATTGGTCTAGTGTTGAGAGGACTCACGAGTGAGAACGTCTACATCACGTCACTAGTTGGGTGGACATGAAGCGTACTTTGTGTCAGAGGTATCTGCCTTCATCGTATCGGAGTCGCTTGCTCGATCAATTATTTTCCCTTCATCAAGGATCCATGTCTGTCGCCGAGTACAAGGACCGTTTTGATGAGTTAGTGGTGATGAGTGATATCCATGAGGACCCAGCCATAACCATTTCCCGATTTCGGTCTGGACTTCTGTCTGACATACATACTAAGGTAGTTTATCATAACTCGAAGTCCCTCGAACAAACGTATCAGCTCGTCTTTCGTTATGAATAGTTTTTGAGATCCGCATGAGCTGGCTGATGGGATTCTCACCTAGACCACCACAGTACGAGTCCTTCCCATGCTGAAGTCACCACGATGTTTACCATTGTCCCCTCAGCTATGACAGAAGTCATCCCTGATGCGGATTGCTCTCACCCCAGTGAGGTGCTTTGCCCAGTGAGTGACCTATCTTTTATTTCTGATCTGTCTCTTGTGATGCCGACTGAGAGCGAGCCTGAGCGGCCTATTGAGTGTTTAGTGGTGTCCCTCACCCATAACTTTTCCTCTGCCATACACCGGGTTAGTTAACACCTGAACCACAGACCCATCTCCTGACATTGCACCCACAGATCCATTCTTGAGTATAGGTCTATGTCGATCTCCCATTGTCATTACCCTGAGTCACATCATGACCGAGAGCCCAGAGCCTGGTGTTGATCTCGTAGTGGCCATGTCACCCATTCATGAGGACACTACCCCTTACGATGGTACTCATATCTGGAGGACCATGACGAGTTCTATGAAGAGCCTCCAGTTGAGCCTCCATATGATCCGCCACATCCCGGTGAGGATGAGATTCAGGTGAGCCTCACATGTATGAGTATCGATTTATGGACGCCTCTTCCTTTATCGTCCCTAACCCCGCCCCAGAGGATGAATATTGTGAGGAGCATCCAATATTTAAGGCACCACCTGCTGACATATCACACTCTCGATGAGTTTTGAGACGCACCACCCGCTGACCCACTAGACGAGTTCTTTATTTTCGGGGATACTTACCACACTATATAGTCACGTCTTCTAGTTTGTGTACATGATTTTCACCCAGGTGGTCGTCTCATTCGCGATGACTTTTCGTTCACACCTCTTGGTGAGCCCCATTATGTGCTATGTTCCCGGAGAGACATTTGGCTGGTTACACGTTCGTATTTGAGTGTAGATATCTCACACAGTCACCAGAATACTCGACACACACAGAAGGAGTTTTTCTACACTCCGCCGAGGGAGCCACCTGATCGGCCACTACATTTTAGAGACACCACGATCATTATTAGGTTTTCCCATAGAGAGTATGTTGTGTCGGTCATGTTTCATTTGCATCATTTGCATGAGTACGTTGTGTCGTTTCGTCATCATTGACATAACTCTTTTGTGTTATCTGTTCATCGTTTACATGTGTGCCATGAGTCGGTCCGACGAATAATCCATATTGGTAATAAATCTTGTAAATCACTTGCGGATGTTCACTGGTAAGTGCAGGTACTCTATGAAGATGAGCATGTGATGATGAGAATCTGGGTTGTGAGGCTCCGTGCGAGGCTTGCTAGAAAAAGTTTGAGCGTTCGGCGAATGGGTTCCAACCCAGTCCTGAGACGTATCGGGACAAATGCTTATGAACTGGACATCCCCGCTAGCATGGGTATCCATACTGTGTTTAATGTTGAGGACCTGACGCCATACTTTGCACCTCACGAGTATTCAGGATCACATCTTGGTGGCCCTCCCGCGCATTTGCCACCGTTTTTACCACCCACCACTCAGTCTACCCCCGAGCCCTTGCCACCACATTCATTCTCCCGTGCTCAGCCCACCTCTGACCACCACTTACCCGGGATGCTGTCCCCAACTGCTTCACCAATGACACCTCGGATCCCATCGGATCCTTCTACCAGTGTGTTGAGAGATGAATTTATCACTGAGATCATTACGCATGAGTCCGTCCCCTCTACAGACAGTCTTGTGTTCCGCTACCTGGATCGCTAGCGCGGACGACCCGTCACCAACGATACTTGGATGCTACCAGCGGAGCTTGATCGAGTTGCCCTTGACTTCGACTTCAGTACGACCGTCTCAATTCATTGTAGATGAGAGCTTTTTAGTCCGGAGGAGTTGATTGGCGAGGACACTTTTCTATCGACGACATTTGGACGACCTCTGGTGAACCTCATCAAGTCTTGCCTGACATTCTTCGAGAGAATTCTAACCCCTATTCATTGAGAGATGAATTCTTTCAAGTCGGGGAGAGTGATGCGGTGTGTCGACTTACCATATATGACGTGCCTGGATCGATGATCGGACTCCGTGGATGCGTCCGTATTCGCGTTGCGAATCAATTTCATATATAGCTTTGTATTTTCGAGTTTTATTTCATGTTGTTTTGACCCCGAAATCAACAGTCAATCATAACCGTTGAGTCCGGGTGCCCTAATTTCAGATTCTTATTTATATGATGTTTTGGCTGCCGTCATCTTCATTGCTGAATGTTTCAAGAGCTTCTTCTTTCATTCTGGTGATCTCCACGGCGTCGACTCCGTGGAATCCCTTGGTGACGACTCCTCGGGTAAGCTTTGTATCTTTTGAATTTTCCCTTCATATTTCCCCTTTTGTCCCGCTGTCCAGCTACCGCTGGTGCGACTTTTTTGCCCAAGATTTCAGCCGGCCATCCCTTCCCTCCAAAAGCCAGCCGGCCACCCCCTTCCTCCATCAGATCCAAGCCTCCACCACCTTCAGGCCCCTCAACCATCCATCCCCACTTTGGGCCGCCACCCGTCAACACCTCATGCCGCCCTTCCATATCAGGTCGCTAGTCCTTATTCCACCCCGAGCCCTACTCCCTGTCCCCAGCCTTGCCGCACCACCCCAGTAGCCCACTACTTCCACTTCACCGCCACCCCCTCCTCCTAACAACCACCTCCCCTCCCCACCATGTGGAGCCACCCCAAACATCCGCCAAGCTGTTTTCCTCCCAAAATCAGTCTAGATCTGGACTTTTCCATCTAGATCCAACCACTTACCTCCCCGATCCAGCCCTCCTAATCCCCATCCAGCCCTCCCCTTACCTGTCCCGGTCCACCCACCACCGAAATCCCTCTTTGAGCCCCTCCAACGTTCAGATCTTTTATTTACAGCAGTCCTAATCTTCGTATTGTGTTTTGTATTAGTTTTGGGTTGTAAAACATTGTTATGGTATGGTTAGTGATGCTTGCTTGGGATTAATGTTTATTATGCTATTTGTTCTGTAAAAATCTCTAATTGCAGGAAGAGTTTATTCGCCGCACGCTCTTGCTTTGGCCCTCCACATGGAGGAAAACCTAAGTTTGTTTTGCCCTAATAAATTATTCTTTCTTGCTGTGAATTATTTGCGTGAGATGCTATTGTTTATTATCTAATTGTTGTTTAACCGTCGGATTTGCATATCATGTAAGGGTTAGGTCACCGATTTTCCTCCGCCTATAGAGTCCTCCTGCGTCAGGGAGTCTCATTCAACCCCTTTGGGATCTCACACACCATCCTAAGCGGGCTTAACATCATTTAGAGTATTGAATGTCTCTACAACACCCTTTTGCTAGACCTCTCTGTGCGCTCGAAAAATTATAAGTTGACACCATAAATGTCGAGGTTCCCGACAGCTGCCTGTAGGGCAGCCTCACCAAAATCATATAAACACCATTTGTTTGTGGGAAGACATCGGTTGCATCAGCTGGAGCCCCTCCAGAACTCGCGCACCTGCCTGACTGTCTTGCCTTAACCTGCTTCATGGTTTTTGGATGGAGAGTTCTTATACACTTGTGGGTTTGGGGTGAGACATCCAATCTTGGGAGTTCTTAGCAAAGCCGGATCACAGGCCTCAGCTTCAACTACTTCAACTTATTTTCTTTGTTGTTTTCGCATCTCTTAGTGTTGATCATCAAATCTGTTACTTCTGAACAAGTATTACTATTGTATAAAAGTTTGATACAACTGTGGGATTATCATGTTAAGATTATCGATTTTTGTTTAGTCTTGTAGGTGTATTGGTGAGAGTGATGGGGGACATTTTCCCAGAGCTTAAGCAACACGAGGAAAAGATTAGAGATATCATATCTGAAGAGGAAGCTAGTTTTGGAAGAACGTTAGTGAAGGTAATTTGATCAACAACCATGATTGGGGTATTCTTTTTCTGGATAAAGCTTCAATTCACATGTGTAATAAAATCAATGTTTCATCTTTTGTTTGATATTCTTTGCATTTCTGGTCATTTCCAGGGTAAACGTCCCTTCACCTTTTTGGATAAGAATTGATCTATGATATGCATTTATGTTCAAATGGCAATTTATTATCTATCCAAATATTTAATGGTCACCATTAGCAGTTAATAAATTCCATTCTCCCGCTTTGGTTTGTTCTGTTTAATTTCTTCAGGAGGTCTAAGCTTTACACAGTGGATAAAAAATGTTATTTCTTACGACTTAGATATCCATTAACTTCCATGCTGTACAAATTCACTGAGAACTTGAAATTTGTATGTTGGTTTTCTTTTTTCCCCTTCTGGACTATATTTTATATTTACTCACTGAACAACTTTCTCACCGAAGTAATTTAGAATAAATTGGTTACTTGATATGTTGGTATTCTCAAGACAACTTCTAAAATCGTAGAATTTGAGGAAATAGATTTTTTTTTATAGCTTAAACAGTTAAAACTGCATGTTTAGTATTTTACATGATAATTCTTGATAATGTTGACTTTTGTCGAAATGAAATATCCTTTTGAGTGATGATTTCCTTATTGTGGTTGTAATTTAAATTCCTGTTTCCAGGGAATTGAAAAGTTTAAGAAGGCATCTCAAGATCTTAAGGGAAATACATTGAGTGGGCAGGCAAGTATTAAGGATGTGTTTACTTTGTTCTACCCTACTTACAGCTTGCTTCACTTATTTACTTTTGTGATGATGTGTGGCTGTGTAGTTGATATATATATATATATATATGCATTTTGCGGCTAATCTCAAATGGGTTAGTTAGTATATTAAGTGTAATCTATCAACGTTATACTGTTTCTTCCTTTGATATGGATGTACCTTCTTTGTTAATTAACCCATCTTTTATCCATCCATGTATAAGAGACACTTTTGGCATTATACATGGCTCATTTGATTTCTTGAACTACAAGTGGGGGTAATCAATGTAGTTCAATTACACATATTTGGCTTAGAAATTGGCGTTAATTCAAACAAGTTGATGTTGAAAATGGTGCACGTACTATATATCACTATCTTAACAATATCAAGCTCGAGTTCCTTACCCTACATGAAATATCGTTTACACATGAATTTTCTAAAATTGCAACTAAAGAGGCTATGTTGTACATAAGTCATTGGTAACTATGTTTATTGTGATATACTGATGTAAGCAAATATGTTGGAGTAGGATAAAGTGGCGTGGTAGTAATCGTGCCCTAAGAGAACTCTAATGAATGAGTGTTAATTGTGTGTTGTGGGTGATCTAATTGAGCTTACTAATGCACACTACTTGGGGTACTTCCTTCACGGACTACAACCACACATTCATGCTCGCCTCAACATACAAAACCCTTCCACTCTGACCAGGGCTATGGAGCAAGCATGCTTAATGGAAGAGAGTTTCTTACCCTCTTAGATAGAGCTATGATGGTTCCGGTTCAGTTTCGATTCTACTAAAATCGTGAACTTAGCTGTCAAGGTCTTTGTAGCATGGGGACGAAAACGGGATACGATACGAAACGGATACGAGAAACGTATTTTTTTAAAAAATTAGGATACGAGAAACATTTTTAATTATTTTTAATTATTTTAATATAAGTATTAATTAATATAAGAATAAGACAACTAACAAATTATTTGTACATATCTTGAATTGTAACAAAAAAAATGAATAAGACTATATTATATATCATTGACATTTCATATAATGCTATAAATAAGTAAATAACATTCAAGGAAACAAGCACCTTAAAGAGCTTTTGTAAGGCTTACCACAAAAATTACATGTCAACTTATACTCTCATCTCCTTCAGTTAACTTGTTCCCTCTTGTCACATATTTCCAAAAAGGCTTTTCGTCATTTTCAGTAATGCCGCTACTTGAATCCATGCTGAAAGATAAGACCTAATTTAAACAACAATGAAATTCATAACAAACAGATCGACAAAATCGGGAGCGGAACGCCGACGGGATCGGGTGCGAAACTGAAAAACCTAATGCGTAAAATGAAATACGCGAGCTCTATATCTCACGGAATCGCGTATCCGAAAATAAAATATATATTTTTTAAAAAATGCATTTCATGGAGTTTCGGAAACGCGTTTCCGCGCATTTCCCATATCCGGTACGCGTTCGAGTCGATATATGAATCATTTTTAAGTTCTGTGCTTTGTAGGTCAAGGTTACGGTTCTTCAAATTAGAACCATAACCTTATTTGGTTTGACTGATTCTAGTTCCAGTTTCGGTTCCAACAGCTCTTTTGGAACCGCACTGCCTTTGGTTCAAGTTTCAGTTCAATAAGAACTAGAACCAAATTATACACGCACGGGTCTATAGACGCAAGAGAAGAGGTTATTATCGTTGTACATCGTGATATTTTGTGTATTTTTGTTTTTTTAATTCATGTCTTTGTGCGATTTGATGTTCCAGACGATCTATGTTGTTAAAGGCATACCTCAGGTGCGCTTAAGGCTCAAAGCTCATCAGACTAAGATGTTTGCACATTCATGCGGCTTGTTTGCGCCTTTGGAGAATAAAAAGCGCGTCTGAATGAGATTTTTGTTGTATTTTTTCAAAATAAAGAAAGAAATAATTTGAGAACTCAATAATTTTTGCATGATTTAGTGTTTGTGAAACATAATCGTTGTACAACCCCGTATTCGCTGAGTAGTCTCTCCCAGGTAAGTTCAGGGCATTGTTGGGCAAAGGCCTAAGAATACCAACTAGGCGAGTGAGACAGGCTAACCTGCACTCGCCCAGCCCCCTAAAGGGGGCATTCACATAAACTAGGGAGGGGGTATTCGCATAAACTTCAGGCGAGTGCGATCTCCATCAGGCACTCGCCCAGACCTCGCGCCTCAGCGCGTATGCAAAACAAACTCTCGTCCAGTGATGCAAACTACGCTCCTAAAACCCTAAGTGTAGGTGAAAATAAATGACGCAACGAATAAAGAGCAAGACACAGCTCAACTAACGGAAATCTAATGCAAGGGGTGAAACGAACGGCGAGGCATGATTAGGGTGAGCGCATGCTACACTGGATTGAAATCACCTTGCTGAAATTTAACATAATAATTTGCAAATAAAGTAGATTGAGGAGTGGGGAAAGAGCAGATCTCACCAAAGGGGCTTCCCAGTTTCTGATCCTTTCGGCACAAGCACAACAGAAGAGCGACAAGGGGGCTTCTGGATGGAGTTGCGGTGGAGGGGAAGAAGTAGGAGGGCCTCGGGCTGTAGTGGTGAACGTGACGACAGACGACAGTGGTGGGGGTAGGTTGTTGGAGAAGTGAGGAGGGAATAACGGTGGTCGGAGAAACGCAGGTGAACTCGACGACGGACGGGCTTCAGGAATACACAACGGTGGAGGTGTTGACGCCGGGGACTGGAGGCAGAGGCGGATTCAGGAAGGCTCGACGGTGGAGGTGTTGACGCCGGGGACTAGAGGCGGAGGCGGCTTCAGGAAGGCTCGGCGGTGGAGGTGTTGACGCCGGGAGCTAGAGACGGAGGCGGCTTCAGGACCTGGTTCGCGGAACGGGAGATGGGGAGAAAAACGGCGGAATTTTAACCGAGTGAGAATAATCTCAATCTCGGTTCTTATCCCTGGCAAGGCATTAGGGCAACCCCCATTTAATATTTATAGCCCCCTCCCCTTCCTCAATCAATAAAATAAAGCAAATTTCAACAAGTGATTTTACTTAACTAGATAAAATGCAACGACTCACCCCAACCATACCAAATCGGACCAATCCATTCAGGGACATGCGAGGTGGTCAATCTCACGCGCCGGGCCACAATACAAAAAATTTAAAATGTACATGTCCATGACAGAAAATAAATAAACGACAACACCAACATCATAACTGCGACAGTAAACAAGCAAATAAAACGAGACGGCACAAGAGTGCTGGCGACAGGATCACATCACCCAGCCAGGCGAATGGTTGCTCATGTGGGCACCCACCTTTTTAGAGACCGAATCTTCGGGCGAGTGGTGCCCCCCATAGACCACTCGTCCTGTGGGGTCCAGAGGTGAAATTACCTGGGTGCCCTTGTAGGGATGCATATAGCCATCCAGAACAGCGGAGATTGACTGTTGGCAGACCCAATTGGGCTGCATATAGCCATTCAGAACAACGGAGGTACGCTATTTGCAGACCGTTTTCAAAAAATTATAAATAGACCCAAAGGGGTACTTCAAAAGGCATGCTTACTTTGTGCCCTGGTCTTCTTGCGCTTTCTGAGGTACCCTTAACTCAGCACCTGTCTAAGGAGGGGAAGCGCTCTAAGATCTTCCGGGTGTGTGGTGGGACCTCCGTGTTGGAGCCTTGGGTATGTTCCTTGTGTTAAGTCTTTGGTTGTTTAGTTTGTGAGAGAGAAGTAAGTGTGCGATCATCTCATCCCCAGGGGTCGAACTCCACAGAGACCGATTTTTTGGTTTTAACAATCGTGCTTTGAGATAGATATGATGCAAGCGACCACATTGATTCTATTTTTTAAGAGATTTAAATGATAGTAATGGATGATTAATTTGTAGAATATATGAAAAATCTGCTCAAAAAGATGAATTGATGTTTGATGGTGATTATTTAAATGGACGTGGTTGCGCCTTTCCCTAGTCAGGCGCGCGCCTGCACCTTGAGCATAGGCTCCAAGACTCCTAAACCCTAAAGGGATCTTGGAAGCTCTCTCTTGAGCAACCCCGCTTAGGCAGCCACGGTTCTAGCTCCGTAGTATTTTCTGTCGCTGTTCTCTTTGCATCCGGTCATCTCCCAAGATCCTCCGGGCTAGGCGCATTACAGATTCCTGCGACATTCGGCCCCTCCACATAGTCGATTCCTCTTGGCCAGCCGGCCAACCCTCCCCATCCAGCAACCTCACACCTCCATCCCCCATTTTTGGATACAGTTGTAGCCAACCACTAAGACTCCCAATCAAGATTTTTGCGGCATTTGGTCCTTCCACACAGTTGATTTCTCTTGTCCAGCCGACCAGCCCTCCCAATCATGCAATCTCATGCCTCCATCCCCTGTTCCCTGAATACAGTTTCATCCAACCATCCATACGGCCCATACTTACAGGCCAGCACTAATTCTTGGCTGAAACAGCCTGGGCAACCTTCTCTTCCATTAAAATTTCTGTTGCAGTGTAGATTTTGGCCAGCACTGCCGATCCCTCTTCATTCTTCTTCACAATCCACATACTGTCCCAAACTCCTCATAACCCTCCCACCCTGTATTCTACATCAATCCCTGAAATTGGAGTAGACCACTCTAGGAATTGTTGTCCAGTCCAGATATCAGAAACATAGTGATGTAGGGTAGGCTGTGGGGTGAACTCCTAAGACACCTGCTAGTGACGTGCGGGGGGTGGACTCACCCTAACCAATGACTATATGCGAGATGAAATTAATCAGGCGTTAAATTAATTTAAGCAACAAGTCAAAATATAAAACATTACATTCATTCTAAACAAGAGAAACGATTTCTATTCAGCAATTTAGGCAATAGCGTTCCTCCGCACGGAGGGCTAATTTAAGCGCGCGACGAATAAAGCGTCCTGCAAGGCAAGAGATTCACAGGCAAATACAACGTGCTATAATTCCGTCAATCACAAGATCCACAACGTGCACAATATTTTATACCAACAACAATAAAATCCACATAAAAACAAGTACGAAATTCTGAATTAAAATTCAGACTGCAGGAAATATGTAAAGATCTGAAGTTTCGGGGTTAAGAGGGGCTTCCGGGTGGTGGCGAGACTGGATCGGGCAAGGGGGAGGGTGGATCCACGCGGGGGAATGAAGGGGGCTGCTGGTCGAAGGGAGAAAGGGGGGTTTTAGGGTCGGCTGGGCTGGATCCAGTGGGATCAGCCCAGATCTGGGCGGCAGGGTGCTGGCGGGCTGATGGGGGGGCAGCGGTTTGGGCTGGAGGGGCCTTTGTGGGGGGCTGCTGGTGGGGGAAATGAAGGGCGGCGGTAGATAGTTGTGGGGGAGGATTAGGGGGGGGGGGGCGGCGGCGTGGGGCTTGCAAGGGGGAAAGAGGTAGGAGCGGCGGGCTGTATGGAGGAGTTTAAGGGTGGCCGACGGTGGGGATTGATAGGGGAAAGGGGCTGGCGGCCAGATCTGGCAAGGAAGGGGGCGGGGCTGCTTGGTAGGGGAAAAGGACACAAGAAAAGATAGGAATCTTACCCAAGGAGTCGGCACCAAGGGGCTCCACGGCGTCAGCACCGCGGAATGATCACCGGAAGCGAGGAAGATGATCTTCTCCTAACTTCAGCAATCCCCATTCCTGCAGCCCTCCTATTCTATTTATAAGAAAGCCAAGATAGGGCAACCGGAATCGACGGCTATGATTGGCCGGCGGTTCCGTCCCCAAAACTATATAAAATAATATCCGAAATACAAAGTGCTATATATGAAAATGAATCTAAACGACGAGCCAGACGCATCCACGGTAACGGATCGCCGGTTTGATCAAGTCCGTCGGCGCGAATATACGAAGGTGGGGTCCGCCTTGCGCCGAAGTGCGCCCGATGGTCCCCCATCAACTCCCCCCGACTGAAAAGCCTTCAGCTCCGATGAATGGAGATGTTCGTACTGTAGTCGAAGCTTGGGGGCGAGTCGATCAAGCTTAGCTGCAATAACCCAAGTATCGTCGGATGAAGAATGTCCAAGCCAGCGAACCAAGTAGCGGCACACGGGTCCGTCAGTGGAAGGGACGAACTCATGTGCAATGATCTCTGTAATCTGCTCTACTCTCAGCTCTCGGGAGAAGTGGTCCGGTGATGGTGGTGGTGCCACAGGTGAAGCCACTGGTGGTGAACTCCTGGGGAAGTGGGAGTCAAGGGGAGGCTGGGTGGTGGGAGAACGGGGTGGTGGTAGAGGCTCGGGAGGGCCGCCAAGGTAGGGATTGGGGTACTCGTGGGGTGGAAAGTAAGGTGTCAGGTCCTCAATATTGAACACAGGGTGGATACCCATGCTCGCAGGAATGTCCAGCTCGTAAGCATTCAACCCGATCCGCCTCAAAACAGTGTAGGACCCAATTCGCCTGGCGCTCAGTTTCTTAGCAGGCCCCTGAGGGAGCCGCTCCGCACGAACTCGCACCATCACCTGTTCGCCAACCAGAAAATGTTTCTCCCGCCTATGTCTGTCTGCCAGTTCTTTATAATGTTCGTTGCTTAAATTGATTTTACGCCTGATAGACTCATGCAACTCATGTAAATGACGTGTGAAGGACTCAACAGACTCACTAGGACGTGACTCAGTCGGGACTGGTATAAGATCAATAGGCTTCCTAGGGTCATAACCTGACACTACCTGAAACGGGCTCAGACCGGTCGACCTATTGATGGAACTATTGTATGCAAACTCAGCTATAGGGAGCACGAAATCCCAGCTAGACGCATGCTCACCAACTAGACACCTCAGCAGGTTACCTAAACTTCTATTTATCACCTCAGTCTGACCGTCCGTCTGAGGGTGGTATGCGGAAGAGAATTTAAGTGTGGTCCCGGTCTTCCGCCATAACGTCTTCCAAAAGTAACTGACGAACCGCACATCCCGATCGGACACAATGGACTTTGGGAGACCGTGTAATCTAAAGACCTCGCTCATAAATAAGGCCGCGACGCGGGGGGCATCGGCGGTCTTACTACACGCAATAAAGTGCGCCATCTTAGAGAACCGGTCGACCACAACAAAAATAGAATCTTGCTTCCGCAGGGTGCGCGGAAGTCCCAACACGAAGTCCATACTAATGTCCTCCCAAGGACGATGGGGAACGGGTAAAGGAGTGTATAGACCCGTGTTCTGCTTTGTTCCCTTGGCCGTTTGGCACACACGGCAGTGTCGAACGATACGAGCCACATCTCTCTTCAGACTCGGCCAATAGAAATGATCTTCTACTATAGCAATCGACTTATCTCGCCCAAAATGGCCGGAGGCACCCCCGGCGTGTAGTTCCCAAACTAAATAATCACGATATGAGGTATTGGGCACACACAAGCGGGAGCCCCGGAACAAATACCTATCAATGATCCGAAACCCCTCAACAGGATCTGGAGGGTCCCTCGATAACGCGGTGTAAATCTCAGCAAAATCTGGACAAGTGGGGTAGTCCAAAATCACCCTCTCGAAACCATCCACCTGGGCCCTCAACGTGTGAAGTAGAGAGACTCGACGACTGAGTGCGTCGGCGGGTTTGTTCTCAACACCGGCGCGATGTTTGAGAACGTAGTGGAAATCCTGTAAATACTCTACCCACTTCGCATGGCGATGACTCAGCTTCCTCTGGGAGTCGAGGTAGCGTAGGGCCTGGTGATCCGAATACAGCACAAACTCCCGGGGAAGGAGGTAGTGTCTCCAATACCGCAACGACTGGACAATAGCATAAAATTCTCGATCGTAATTCGAGTATTTTTTCTTGGCTTCATTCAGTTTCTCACTAAAGTAAGAAACCGGGTGTCCCTCCTGACTCAACACTCCTCCAATACCTACGCCCGACGCGTCACACGCGACCTCGAAGGCTCTGCTAAAATCGGGGAGTCGCAAAACGGGGGCGGACGTCAGCTTGCCCTTAATCTCTTCAAATGCTCGAGTGGCCGCGGCAGTCCATTGAAAATCTCCCTTGCGCAGACAACTAGTGAATGGGGCCATAATCGAGCTAAAGCCCCTAACAAATCTCCGGTAAAAGGTCGCAAGTCCGTGGAAGCTACGGGCCTCATGAATGGTCGATGGTATGGGCCACTCGCGGATGGACTGGACCTTGTCAGGGTCAACTGACACGCCTGAGGAGGAGATAATAAATCCCAGAAAATGGACAGACTCGGCTAGGAAGGAGCACTTCTTCAAGTTGATAAACAATTTCTCTTTTCGGAGAATATCAAATAGAAGCCTCAAGTGCTCGAGGTGGTCTGGCTCGGTGTGGCTATAGATCAGAATGTCGTCGAAGTAGACGACTAGGAATTTGCCCATGTAGGGCCGTAGGACCTGGGTCATGACTCGCATAAACGTACTCGGGGCGTTCGAGAGCCCAAATGGCATGACCAGCCACTCATACAGACCGTCCTTCGTCTTAAACGCCGTCTTCCACTCGTCTCCCTCTCGAACCCTAATCTGGTGGTACCCGCTTCGGAGATCGATCTTCGAGAAGATCTGGGCCCCAGACATCGTGTCTAATAGGTCGTCTAGACGGGGGATCGGGAAACGATACTTCACCGTAATCTTGTTGATAGCTCTACTATCAATGCACATACGCCAGCTGCCGTCCTTCTTAGGGGTAAGAAGGGCGGGTACGACACATGGACTCAGGCTCTCACGGATAAACTGCTTCCGAAGAAGCTCGTCAACCTGCCTCTTGAGCTCAGCGTGCTCAACAGGGTTCATACGATAATGCGGCAGATTGGGGAACGAGGCCCCCGGGACTAAATCTATAGCATGCTGGATGTCCCGCAAAGGGGGTAACTTGTCAGGGAGCTCCTCTGGCATAATGTCTGCAAACGCATCTAGCAAAGGTCGCACGGCAGGAGGAGCCTCAGGTGTGGGGCCATCAGATGCCATAGTGGCGGCCACCACATACATGATACCAGCATCAGTGCTGTCTCCCAGGAACTCACCACATCGAAGGATATGCACGGGTCTCGAGGCAATCGTGCTAGTGGACGGCTCGACCCGGCCCTTAGGCCTCTCTCTGGGCTGGGTGGGAGATAAAGTGATCTTCCGCCCCTTGTCATAGAAGACACACGTGTTCGATCGACCGAAGCACGTGACATCGCGATCAAATAGCCAAGGGCGGCCTAGCAGAACGTGGGCGACGTCCATAGGGATGACATCACACCAAACCTGGTCCTCGTAGGATGCGATGGTGATAGGAACGAGACAGCGCAGGGTAACCTGGATAGCTGTCTTATCAACCCAGATGACACGATAAGGATGTGGGTGAGGCTCCACCTTCACCTGCATACGGTCTAGACCCTTCTGGGCCACGATGTTCACGCAACTCCCGCTATCAATAGCCAACTTGCAGGGTCCGCCTGCACTCGGGAAATACGTGTAGAAAATGGTGGTGCGGCGGCAGTCCTCATCGACACGGGGGGTGTGTAGGAGGCGTCTGACCACTCCCACCTCTAATGAACGCTCAACGTCGCTCTCCCATCCCTCCTCAACGGTGGTAGTGATCTCCTCGGTAACCTCTTCCTCTCCCTCTACTCCTTGCTCCTCATCCTCGATCAACAGACTCCTCGTGGGGCAGTGGGCCGCCACGTGTCCTCTGCCCGAACATCTAAAACACTGGATACCCCCAGACCTCTGGCCCTCAGTAGCGACAGCTTTGCCCTTCAAGTCAGTAGTGACCCGTGAGGGTAGGGCGGCTGTAGCCGTCTGGGCTGGAGCGGGCTTCCTAAACGTCGATGACTCCGTCCGGGAGGGAAACTGCCTCGTACCAGGTGTACGAAGGTACTGCTCGTACTCGAGGGCGAGCTGGAATATCTGATCCACGGTCTCCAGACGATGGGGAATCAGCTCTTTCCGGAGATCCGATCGGAGGCCAGCCTTGAATCGAGAGGCAGTGGCAATAGGCTCCTCCGAAATATCACTCCTAACGACTAGCTCGTCGAATCGAGCCATATACTCGGCTACGAAAAGCGTCCCCTGGCGTAAACTCTGCAGCTGGTCAAGTAGCTGATCACGGTAGGAGGCAGGAAGGTACTTATCCTTAAGCCTCTCCTTCATATCATCCCATCTGGTGATGGGGTAATAAGCATCACGTTCTAAGGCTCGCTCCACACTAATCCAATACACCTTGGCTTGCCCGACCAACTTCATCTTGGCAAACCGGACACATCGATCGTCACTCATATCGTACCAATCAAAGTAGTGATCCATGTCTAGGAGCCAATCACTAAAGACCTTCGGGTCTAGGCGGCCATCAAAGGTCGGGGCATCAAGACGAATCCTACGGGTAATATCAAAGGCGCGGTCGCCTCTCCGCGGGTCAGGATAATCGTCAGGATCGTCGTCGCGGTCATAATCGTGCCGAGCGGGTGGGGGTCCGCGCTCGCGTCGACCCGGTGGATAATACTCGTCTCGACGCTGGTTATAGCGATCGTGGGGAGGTACACGGTTCCTAGGGCCCGGCTGACGTGGGATGCGTTAATCTTCCCGCGGGGGCGGTGGTCGGCCACGTGCTGGCTCTGGGTTTCGCCTCGCAGGCGGGGTGGGGGCTCTCGCAGGAATCTCACGACGATAGCGGTCTGCCGGCGGCGGGTCATCTCTGACTTGCTGGCCGCGACGAGGACAGTTGTCTGGGTCATCTGCGATCTCATCGTCATGTAGGGAAGGAGCATCCCTAGCGTGCTCTAGCCGATCTAGGCGGCGATTCACCGCAGTGATATCGTGTCGCACGGTCTCCAACTGGGTGCCTAGGGCATCAAAGCGATCTAAGATAAGGCGCTCAAAATCCGTGGTGGCGGCGCTCGAATTCGAGCCGGCCGCTCGCTCGTGGGTGACTTGCGGATCTACCATGCCTCTAAATGTCCTACCACTACGGAGCATGCAAAATAGCCCAACCTGGCTCTGATACCAACTGATGTAGGGTAGGCTGTGGGGTGAACTCCTAAGACACCTGCTAGTGACGTGAGGGGGGGGTGGACTCACCCTAACCAATGACTATATGCGAGATGAAATTAATCAGGCATTAAATTAATTTAAGCAACAAGTCAAAATATAAAACATTACATTCATTCTAAACAAGAGAAACGATTTCTATTCAGCAATTTAGGCAATAGCGTTCCTCCGCACGGAGGGCTAATTTAAGCGCGCGGCGAATAAAGCGTCCTGCAAGGCAAGAGATTCACAGGCAAGAGATTCACAGGCAAATACAACGTGCTATAATTCCGTCAATCACAAGATCCACAACGTGCACAATATTTTATACCAACAACAATAAAATCCACATAAAAACAAGTACGAAATTCTGAATTAAAATTCGGACTGCAGGAAATATGTAAAGATCTGAAGTTTCGGGGTTAAGAGGGGCTTCCGGGTGGTGGCGAGACTGGATCGGGCAAGGGGGAGGGTGGATCCACGTGGGGGAATGAAGGGGGCTGCTGGTCGAAGGGAGAAAGGGGGGTTTTAGGGTCGGCTGGGCTGGATCCAGTGGGATCAGCCCAGATCTGGGCGGCAGGGTGCTGGCGGGCTGATGGGGGGGGGGGCAGCGGTTTGGGCTGGAGGGGCCTTTGTGGGGGGCTGCTGGTGGGGGAAATGAAGGGCGGCGGTAGGTGGTTGTGGGGAGGATTAGGGGGGGGGGGCGGCGGCGTGGGGCTTGCAAGGGGGAAAGAGGGAGGAGCGGCGGGCTGTATGGAGGAGTTTAAGGGTGGCCGGCGGTGGGGATTGATAGGGGAAAGGGGCTGGCGGCCAGATCTAGCAAGGAAGGGGGCGGGGCTGCTTGGTAGGGGAAAAGGACACAAGAAAAGATAGGAATCTTACCCAAGGAGTCGGCACCAAGGGGCTCCACGGCGTCGGCATCGCGGAATGATCACCGGAAACGAGGAAGATGATCTTCTCCTAACTTCAGCAATCCCCATTCCTGCAGCCCTCCTATTCTATTTATAAGAAAGCCAAGATAGGGCAACCGGAATCGACGGCTATGATTGGCCGGCGGTTCCGTCCCCAAAACTATATAAAATAATATCCGAAATACAAAGTGCTATATATGAAAATGAATCTAAACGACGAGCCGGACGCATCCACGGTAACGGATCGCCGGTTCGATCAAGTCCGTCGGCGCGAATATACGAAGGTGGGGTCCGCCTTGCGCCGAAGTGCGCCCGATGGTCCCCCATCACATAGCATCTCCGGACTCCCTATTATTTATATAAGTTCATATTTTAAGTCAATATCACTCTGCTGTTTATTTGATGAAAAACATGATTGTGCATATTACTTTGTCTGTATTTTTCCATGAATTGTTCTACTTGCTGGATTTATTCACTAGTATTTAATTGAAGCACTCTTAATTTTAACTCAAACCTGAAATTGTTAATTTCTTTATTGCTCTAGCCTTGATTGTGAGTGTGGATGGACATCTTTACTAATTTCTGCATTGATTGTAAATTAATCATCCGTTGTTTTCTTGTACATTGCGTCATTCTTAGATGATAAACAACAACACTCAAGCTTTTATCCCACTATAGTGGGGTCGGCTATATGGATCCTTTCTCGCCATTGTGCTCTATCTTTTGTCATAATCTCACTAATGCCTAAGTACATCATGTCTTTCCTTACAGTTTCATTCCAAGTCTTTATTGGTCTACCCCTCCCTTGTTTAACATGCCTAGTGACTAGACTCTCACAACGCATAATAGGTGCCCACCCGCCTGTCCATTTTTCATCTCATTCAAAACATCTTTTACCTTTGATACTTGAATTTTACGATAAAACGTTATGTTCTTATATTTCTCTGATTTACTTAACTATTCCAAGTTCAATTCATTGTCCTTTGTTTCATTATAGGGTTGATAAAAATATATTTTCCATCGTTTTTTAATATTCTCATCAACCGTCAAAACTGTATTTGTCTCATCCTTTATCCATTTTACTTGACTGAAATCTCTTGTCTTTCTTTCTCTAGCTCGAGCAATTTTATATATGTCACGTTCTCCATCTTTGGTATCTAGCCGTTTATAAATTTTTTCATAAACTTGACTTCTTGCTTTATTTACTTCCTATTTAGTTTCTTTTTTGGCGACTTTATACCTAAGTTTTCATCATTCCTACAAGCGTAGAGTAATTTATAGCTGATTTTCTTTGCCCTCGCTTTGTCTTGCACTTCCTCTTTCCACCACCAAGATTTTTATTTAGGGGCGCACGATCTTTTGATACTCCAAGTATGTTCTTTCCAATTATCCTTAAATGTTAAAAATATAACTTCTCATGAGATATTAGGATCAACATAAGGATCATCAACTAGTTATTCCATAATTGCCTTCTTGAAAACAAGCTGTTTTTCCATCTTCAAGTTTCACTATCGATTTTTTTGCAACATTTTTGTTCTTGTCTTAAATTTATTATATTTAATTTGTGCATCTAACACCACTAACCTATGCTGTGTTGTCATATTTTCTCCTGGTATGACTTTGCAATCCTTACAAATCATTTTATCCATTTTGTGAGTCATAAAATAATCAATTTGTGATTTATTTAGTACGCTTTTAAACATAATTAAATGTTCTTCCCTTTTTATGAAAAGCGTATTTGATACAATTAGCTCACGTGATACAGCAAAATCTAAAATAGTTCGTCCTTCTTCATTCCTTTCTCCATATCCACATCCACTATGAACGGCTGTGTAATCTATATTTTCCTTCCCCACATGTCCATTTAAGTCTCCTCCTATGAAAATCTTCTCGCTTTTTGGGATTTCTCTTACTAAATCATTTAAGTCTTCACAAAATTACACTTTAATAGCTTCACTTAATTCTACTTGTGGCGCATAAGTATTGATCAGATTAATACTTTTCTTTCCTATTGCCAATTTAAGAGCTATGATTTTATCACCTTTTCTACTTACCCACAACAACTTCATCCTTTCAAGTAGTATTCACAATAATACCTACTCCACTGCTTGTTTTATTTTTTTTTCTGTGTACCATAATTTAAAACTTGAATTATCTAAAAATTTAGTTTTTTCACCGACCTATCTAGTCTCTTGTAGACATAAAATATTTATCCTTCTCCTAATCATTATATCTACTACTTCCATCGCTTTCCTCGTTAGCGTACCTATATTCCAACTTCCAAACCTAAGTCGATCATAATTTCTACGATATGCTTCCCTAGGACGTCTAATATGTGAGGATTTTTGCCTATTTAACACTACACCCAAGTCCTCTTGGAGGTGCAGTGGTCCTTGCCAAGACGCCGCATTCGGACCATACGACGAGGACTCTTGCAAATTTAACACTACACTGAAGTCTTGAAGATGCAACGGTCCTTGCCAAGACGCCGCATTTGGACCATGCGACACGTTCCTTAGGGGAACAACCTAGCTTTTGCACAATTTCTCAAATGATCCATATTCATAAATGTGACTAAGTTTTATGCTGATCGTCGACCTAACACAACCCTCACCATTTTTCATCGGGGCTTGGGACCGGCATAGGCTGCTTTCGTCATTCTTAAATGATATATCACAAAATATGTACACATGCTTTGTGTGTATGGCCACACAAGTCTCGGTCTATTATGCCCTTGTGAGGGTCATGGGAAAGTTTCCGGCCTGTAATGTCTTACTAAATCGCTGTTGTTTCTGTTTCAATAGCCTGCTATATTGATTAATAATAGATTTAGAAGCCATTGCACTACTCCCAAACCTAAATGTATCTATTGTGTTACAGCTATTGCATGCCCTTTTTGTCTCTTCTCATCTCACCCTTCATCACAGTCTTTATCAACAAATTGATACACACTATGTATCCTTAATAATTTTTTTTTCACAGCTCGATAAAAAAAAATCTTGAACACCACATTAACTTTAATGATCTTGAACTTAGCTTGTGTTAAGCTCGAACACAAACAAGCCAAGTTGAACAAAGCCATAGCTCCCTAATGCTTGACCCTTTTGCATCCTTACCACAATTCAGTTTTGTATGAAATATGAATGTTGCTTGTTTGGAATTCATAGTTGAAATTATGATTTGATGGCATAATTTTTTTATAATTTTTTTTGTCTCCAATTAAATTACTAAGATTCTGCAGTGGAGATCAATGATTGTTATGCATGGGCATATCCTCTTTTTTTAATTAGTTAACCTATTATTACTTAAAGACCATATATTTCTTGCAGGTGGCATTTATTCTGTGGGATACCTATGGTTTTCCATTAGATTTGACTCAGGTGATTGTGTACTCTAATTTGATTTTCTTTTAGTTTCATGACATTTTTTGACCAATCCTACTGTTTCAAATGATCCAACGAATTTTTTTTTTCATCTTAGTTGATGGCTGAGGAAAGGGGTCTAACTGTAGATGTAGAGGGTTTCAATGTTGCTATGGAGAATGCCAGACAAAAAGCAAGAAATGCTCGAAGCAAGGTCTGCTCCATTACTTTGTTCTTTTAAGTTTTCAATTGCTTCTGTACTCATTGGGTTTCAATATTATTTTTTTGTTTTTATGCCATAATGGGGTTGTTGGATGTGACGTTTCAAATTTTGTATTCAGAAGCTGTGTATATGTAACATCTAAAAATTTATGCTACTTAGCTAAGAGTATTGTTTGAGGGATAAAAGATATTTTGCATACAATTACTCGAGAGAGATAAAACTCTTTAAGAAATGGAAAAAAGGTCCAAAATGCGGTGAAGTTTGGACTTCTTTATTAGGTAGATAGATAGAGAGATGAACTTGAATATATTGATGTGGGCACAAAGAATTTCAAAGGAAAGAAGAAATGTTACGACTACAACACTATGCCCATAGGGAAGGAAGGCCTATTGAATGCTAGACCCCCTATTCTACAAGTGTATTACAGGAAGACACACCAACCTAAGCCATGAAAAGTAGTCTATTTTTCCTAGAAGGGTATTATTTTAATTTTGAGTTATATGATGTATCCTATACATAGGGGATTTATGTTTGCCATTAGGGCATATTTTGATCATCGTGGCCATGATTGTACCTAGATCGTCTGGGACGGAAGCTTTACTTATGTTGTGCCTACTTATTTACGTTGATTTTATCAAATTTTTCTTTATCTTATTTTTCTTCTACAAGGATGTCACCAAGGCTAACATTTGGTCTCATGTATCCCTCACCAATGGCTTTTAATTCAGTTGTTGGTTTCAGATCGCTATCGTTTTTAACACCATCTGTGCGTGCTCTAATCTAACCCAGACTGCTCGACACTGATTTCTTTAGGTTCTGCAGATTTTCGCTGACGTCCTCCTCGTAGACCTATGTCTCCACTTCGTTCATGCTCTTGACTCCATGATTTGATCCGTGTCTGATAGTGTTCGGCTCCCTTTCTTCTAGCATCTTGAACATCGAGTCACCCTTTGCGGATACTCTTCATCTCTTACAACATAGACACAATCCCTACGCCGGTAAAATGCCTTAACTTTGTTGTTTGACTCCTCCACTATCGATATCAGACCTTGCTTCTAGGCTCCTATGCACTTTTAATCACCCTGGCCTCTACTTTACGGCACTTGAAAGTCCCAATCTTTAAATGCACATACCATTTGGGTTCAATTGCTCATACCAAGAAGGCCATAAAGTCCCAATTTTTGTGGTCTACATGGAAGACTTAGCTTTGTATTGGATGCATTGGTTATGCCAGACAACCCCGCACTTGACCTTGTCTACCTTGACGAAGGAACTCAACTTCCGTTACGACACTCTCTAGGACATCAACGCTTTTGAGTGACTCCATGATGTCCAATAGGACGATTCGACCCACATATGTGGATGTATCTGTCGAATTGCTCAATTATGCGTCAGAATTATCAATAGCCACTACTTAGGCTACTTATACGGGACCTGCAACCTCACAGCAGGGCGTGACTCCGCACCAACAATCCCTCCACCCTTACTCAAGTTATTCAGTAAGCCTGCTGCGTTGAGACCGAGTTAGCCATTATGCTGAGGGTTTTGGGTGTGGTGGCAGGATAAGTGTTGTAAGGTCGACCAATAAGATTTATATTTTTACCAACACCGTTCCTCCACTCCACCATCATGGTCGCCTAGTCCTTCCCGAAGTCATACCACCCACCAACAGTCCTTCAATGTGTTCCCCACTTCCATCTATGCAATTTTGAAAACCTAAACTGCAACCCAAAGACTCTCCCATCAAGAGTACTTGGAACTGTGGCAAGGGTCTTTGCTTCTTGTGTAAGCAACCTTTTTCCCCTCCACACAAGCGCCCCACTAAGATAGTTAACGTTATTGGTCGCCTAAGATGAGGACATTAATAATATTTTAAGATTTTGGAGTCGGGCAATGATCTGTCAATTGCCGAGCATGCCACACACCTCACGAATTTGGAGTTATCACACTTCTCCATGAGTGGCATCATTGGGCCTTGCACACCGAAACTACATTGCCGTAATGATGCTAGATAATGCTGCGAGCCAAAATATTATCTCCCGCATCTTGGTCGTTTCTTTGCAAGTTCCTTTGTCGCCATTTACTATATTCCGTTTTACTTATGGCATTGCCATTGATATTCGATGGCCGGCCTATGTTCGTTGCTTCTCTTGACGCTTGACACCTGCTCATTTATGATTAACTTCATTCCTGGACTAGGGGTGTTGATTCCAAGCTTGAGTTTGTTCTTGGTGGGAAACATTAGTTTAAGTTCATTCCAATTTATCCAAGCTAACAATGGCAATATGGCATTTGACATCATTGAAGCTCATCACCAAATTACGGGCATCTAAGTATCCCATTGGCCTGACTTAACGACATCTTCAACTCTACTACAATGATTTATAGACATGCTCAAAAGGATGAGATTGAGTCTTTGGTCATAAAGATGCATGCGAGAGGCATCATTTAAGCAAGACCGAGCCCCTTCTTTTGCTCAGTTTTTCTTGGCCGCAAAAAATGATATTTGCTGAGAGGAATTGAAGTACGTACTCCTTTATACACTCAATGAGAAGCTATGAAGCACGGGTACCGGTACGTGGTACGGGTACGGTACGGGTACCGGTACGTGGTACGACAAAATTATAAAATAGCACGGTACGTGTACGTTTGGGTATGTGAAAAAAAATTAAAAAATACATATAACAAGTTAATTTGCAGCAAGAATATATTCAATGAAATGTTATCAGTTATCACCATACATGCACAAGATGTTAAGATTGTCCACATAAATAAAGAAATTTGACTATTCTAAGGAATGATGAAAGTGAGAATCATACTAAAAATATCCTCTAGGAAAAGGAAAACACAGTAAAAGAAATCCATCTAAAAGAAGATATAGGATTATAGTTCACCAAACACAAAAGAAATCCAATGATGATACAGTCATATAGGGCATACATAATTCAACAAAACAAATAAAAATCTTATAATGACTAAAGTTCTTGATTTGCAAGAATCTAGATTGCAATGGGATAAATATTGTAATAAATCTTTTTTAGAGTCAATGTCTGACCTCTCTATTTTTGATAAGTAAGTGTCATGCAAGTTGAAGAAGATGATACAAAATACATAACATAATGACATGAAATACATGTCCGAGGGGGCGAAGATAACAATGAAAAGAGTGCAAATGCTTGCAAGAACAGAAACAAACACACACAAACACACACACACACACATAAACAAACACACACAGACATAAACATACACACACACACACATAAACACACAGACACACACACACACAAACATAATTCAAACACACACAAATAAACAAACAAACATAAACACACACACACACACATAAACACACACACACAATTCAAACATTTTTTTGAATCATAAAATTAGAGCTAACAATAAGGAACGCCAATAACCTTTGTCTTATAATCTGTGGCCATCTTTACAATAACTTCACTGAAAAATCACCATTTCAATTTTTTAACACAACTTAACTGAAAATAAGATAGTAATGATTGAAATAGAGCTAACAATAACCAGTGCAGGCACCAGTCCATTCTCTCCAGTAGCCGAACCAGTGCAATAACTAGTGTGTGCAATAAGACATTTATTAGGGATCCTTACCTCCAGTCGTCGATGCAGGAAGGAAATCAGGGACGAAGGATCTGGACAAGGAACCTCGGTGGGAGATGACTGCATGAAAAAAAGGGAGCAAACAAATAATTAAACAGGAGAACATGTGGAAGAAATACCGTTGAACTGTTAAAGAGCAGATTAGGAAAAAACGAGCACAAAGAAGAAGCAAACCTTGTACTCCGAGAATGGAGGAAGAAGAATGGAGTGAAGATGGGGGCGGCCCTTGTCTCGATCGCCTGGGCAAATAACGTAGTGATCGCGAGGAGGAAGAGAAGGGAAGAAACGGCGCCGTAGATAAGAGATGCAACACTCGCCGGAGTGAAGAGGAGGTGCAGCGCTCTCCGGCGATGGACGCGATGGACGCGATCAGCTTTGTCGGAGGAGCGCGGGTTAGGGCTGAGCGGAATCACGTTATTTCGCGATTTTCGTGGTTTTGAAAGAGCGGTGAGGGGTTTTTTACTGCACTGAACCGGGAATGGGGTTTGGGAAGTACCCGGAAGTACCGGGCCGTACCAAAAAACCAGTAAAAGTATTGGGTACGTATTTTGCCGTGCCGGGGTGTACCGAGCCATACCAGTACCCGCAAACGTACCGTGTACGGGTACGGGACATTTTTTGGAGTACCCGTGCTTCGTAAAAGAGAAGAAATAGAATGACTCCAAAACGTGCAGAAGATCTAATTTTTATATACAACAATCTACGTCTTGTATCTAGAAAAATTCACAATACGCACAAGGAGAGATCAAGATGTGGGATATTGGTGGAGATTCATTTTACTGATGATATATAATGGTAAAATGTTAATGTTCTATCATTTTTTGACCTTTTGTTAAGTTTTGATATACGTGGCCCAACGTGTCGGGATATGGTATTTTTTAAGAATTGACGAGTTGCGTGTCATGCCGTTTTGTGTCACGTGTCCGTGTCGGTGCAACATAACCGCCCCCAGTTTGGCTCTGCTGATTTCACCAACTCCTTCGTTGTTGAATGTGATGCCCCCATGGCTTAAATTGGAGCTGTCTTTAAGCAGGAATGTCTTTTAGTGGCCTATTACTCTAAATCTTGTCCGCCACATCAGAACAAATCTGCTTGAGATAGAGTTGTAGGCCTTGGTTCTTAGCATGCACCGCTAGCAGCCGGACTACCCGGATCATGGGATCCTTCAGGCCATTCCAGTTGAAGTGACTCGGGACATGCTATATTTCCTTCATCATTGTTCTACAGTGCAACCCTGCTTCCTACCTTCCATTCCATATGATCGGCCAACACTGCACTATAAAGACAGTTTGGTCATTGTCGAGACCTCGGACTGGACCTCCTTCTGCATGAGTTTCACTCCACCATCTGGGGCCATTCAGGTGTGTTCCACACCTACCGCCACTCAAAGTTATGCGAGTGGAGATAGTGACAAAAGTCTTCCCACAGGGACCCTCTATCGCAAATTTTCCACCATCAGACCGCTGCTCTTCTCCACGTCCCATTTCAACACCAAAAAAACCATTAAATTAACAGTGGGCAGTGGACATTTTCCCCTTGCAATTCTGTATTTGGCTCCGATTTATTAAAATCTGTGGTCCACTGCTCCTAAACTGTCCAGCCAAACCGGTCCTACATCTTTGTATATCATTATCGTGAATTTGCTCCTTTGTAAGCTCTAAAACTCCCATTTTGGAACTTTAGATCTATTTTTTTTCAACGAACATTTGGAGCTATTCTTTAAATCTTTTCAAATTTTCTTTTGTACCATGCTTTGGTATTCTTGAGCTTTGGTTTATTTAACTGCCTTATTAGTATTTATCTTGATAATTGTAATCTTGACTCTAGAGAGCATGGTCTGTTATGTTGTGTTTCAGCATGCACAACCTTTATTTATTTATATTTACACTACTTGGTGAGTTAGAAGTCGAAGTTGTAAATTATTTTTTTATCAGACATCCGTGGAAAACATAGATGTTATGATATGCTGCTTGTTACCTTCTGTTCATTATTTTTGCAAACCAGGATTTTAAGAACTAACTTCTTCTATTCATTTTGTGTTTTCATATAAAATAGATACTATTTTTAGCTAAACACCATGCTACATGGGATGTTATTCCCACATAATTTATTTTTTCTGTTAATGTTTGTGCTGCAGGCCGTTGGCGATGTAATTGCAATGGATGCTGAGGCTATATCAGAATTGCATAAAAAAGGAGAGAATCCAACTAATGACATTTACAAGTTTGTATGGTTCCAGGTTAGACCATGTTGTTCCAAGTAACATTTTGATTCTTAAGTGTTCAATGTTGACATATTAATATGCTATTTAATAGTATAAATCATGAACATAGCTTTCTCCAGTGATAGATGTCTTCTAAGTATATTTACCATGCATTTTTTTACTGTACCTACTATTATTATGGTTAGTGCAGACTATCCTAACTTCACTTTTTTTCCCTTCTCAATATTCATCCGTTACCCAACTCTATTAACCTTTTGATTATCTCGATGTGAAGTTCTAATCCAAAGTTTCTTTCTGAAGGATCATGAAGCTGTTGTAAAGGCTATCTACAATGGATATGAATTTATTGAAACTGCTGGTCCTGGTTCTGATGTCGGAGTTGTCCTGGATAGTACAAGCTTCTATGCGGAATCTGGTGGTCAGGTACTGCACTATTTATCAGTTTTAAAGTTGCAATGTGTATCGTTAATGAACATTGCTTCCTAGTCACTAATGAAGCCCAACTATTGAAGGAAAGAATATTGTCTTTTTCTTGATCCACTGATATTCGTTATCTTTATTTTCTCATATGGAATAATATTCTTGCACCTTCGGTGTATTTATTTTTATTACATTGATGCTTATGTTACCTATTTATGTACTTTTTGTCGCGGCTTTGTTCTTTCCTTGCCTATGTCAAGGAATGCTGACGTTCTGAAATCAAATTAGCTATCATAAAAAATATACAACACTCAAGCCTTTATCCCACCACTATAGTGGGGTCGGATATATGGATCCTTTGTCTCCATTGTTCCCTATCTTTTGTCATATCATAAAAAATATAAAGAATATTAATTAAAGACAATTTTTAAACTAATTAAGCTGTAGCAATACCACTAGAGGAAGAGAAATAACCGTTGTTCGAAACAATTAATGAATTAGAGAGTAGCAATACCACTAGAGGAAGAATAACCATTGCTAGAAACAATTAATGAATTAGAGATAAACTGTAGCAATACCACTAGAGGAAGAGAAATAACCAATGCTCAAAACAATTTAATGAATTAGAGATCTGCTGAGTGTGAATTGTTCAAAGTTGTAGAGGAATTGAGTGAACCTTGTATATACTTCTTGAATTACAAATTACAAGTATGAGTACAAATATATGGGGAGAAGAGAGAGAATCATCCCTTATACAATATCTGGGACTAATACATGAGAAATTAAAAAGACCTATTTTGGGCCTATAAATGGGCCTTTACAAACAATTTTCTAACACTTCCCCGCAAGTTGGAGTGTACAAGTCGTAGGCGCCGAACTTGGATAAGAACTGATAGTATAACGACCAAGGAAGCACCGGTACGGGAACGGGTACCGGGTACGATACGTATCCGGTACGGCGGTACGACAAATTTTAAAAAACAAGGATACTGGTACGGCAGGATACGTTGTATTAAATATTATAATTATATATTTATATATCACAAATGCAATTATATAACATGAACATTTAAAATTTAACATGAAGTTCTTGAACATAAACATAAACATTTGCCAAAACATCAATGAATTTCTGGATAAGTTCTTAAACAATTGTCAACATAAACATAAACATGAAGTTCATAAACATAAATGTAAACATTTAAAATTGAAGTTCTTAAACATAAACATAAACATTTAAAATTTAAAGATGCTCATCACTCATTTTCTTCATCTTCCTCCGTATTATTGAAGTCCACAATTGCTCCTGCTGCCTTACACACCGACGCATTATCAGTGATAACCTGTATAACATTTTCAGCCCCAACTTCATTAATGACTTCAATCATCAATTTTGCAATATAATGTCGATCCTTGTACTCTCCTGATGCATCAACTGCCTTTAAAAAAACCGGACCATCCTCAGAAGCCGCCATAAAATTAATCAAGGGTCTTCTCTGAGCATCTGTCCAACCATCACTAACTAAGCTGATTCCCTTTTGGGACCAAGTATCTTTTATTGGTTGAAGCATTCTAGTGATATTGGATTTTTCCTTTTGCAAAAGTGTAGTTCTTAGAGCATTATATCCAGGAGGAACAAATCCATCAAGATTGTGATTAGCCGCAAATTTATACGAACTAATATAATACAGATTTCTTGCTAGATGAAATGGCAAACCACCAGAATAAAACATCCTAGCTATGTGGCTCCTCAACTCATCTCTAGCTTTATTTTGAAAAACCATATCAATAGGTCCACCTCTTTTTTTTTGGTTTCCCCAACTAATTGAGAAGATGAACTTGCATTGGAAAATGTCATGATCTTGGAAGCCGGTTTGCATTTTTCTTCTGAAATAGAAACCACTCTTTGAAGCTCTTTTAAATACTCTGGGGTCACCTTTGCACATACCCTAATCCCGGTCCTGGATATTTTTAGCAAGTGACTTTTTACCCTAGAATACGAGCCGTTGAAATCAACCTCACAAAAATTACATTTCCACTTTCTGTTTTCCCCACCAACTTCTCTACTATGGATAAGAGACACATAAGCCCAGCGTGGGGCATTATCATCCTTGCTTGCGTCATCAGAAATAAATCTACTCGTTACTGATGTAGACGTTGAATCAGTGACACTAATGAGAGTGTGTGGTTGTGACATAACTGCCGTAATAAAAAAAGTACAAGAACATTCATTACAAAAACATAAGCTAAGAACATTCATTACAAGAATTGGACAGTGAAATCTGGGCAGAATTCTGCCCAGATTTCTGGGTGAAATCTGGGCAGAATTCTGCCCAAATTTCACCAGAATTTTGCCCTAGGTATGCAAGTTAGGAAGAAGAAGAAGAAGCTACCTCCTGCTGGTCGGGAGCAGCGGCGACGGGAGCAGCGGCGACGGGAGCGGCGACAGGAGCAGCTGCGCCGGGAGCGGCGACGGGAGCAGCGCGACGGGAGACGGGAGCAGCGCCGGGAGCAGGGGCATGAGCGAGCACGGAGCGGGATCGGGATATTACTAACCCTAAAACCGCGATATCCACTATATAATAACGTATCGCGCCGTTCGGTAAGCGTATCCGTACCGGAAACGTACCCGGTACGGGTACGGCTCTATTTTTGGCGTATCCGTGCTTCATAGATAACGACCAAGAGAGGGCTTTGGTTAGGATGTCTGCAACTTGTCCTGTTGCGGGAACATGTTCTTACTCTTCTTTGATTGAACCTTTTCCCGAATGAAATGACAGTCAACTTCAATATGTTTTGTTCGTTCATTGAAGACTCGATTCTTGGCCATATGTATCGCTACTTGACTGTCACAAAATAAGGTTGCCGGAGATGAGAGTTTGAGTCCCAAATCATCAAGAAGACTTTCAAGTCAGGTTAACTCAGATACAACAGCAGCCATATCCCGGTACTCGACCTCAGCAGAGGATCGAGCAACAACAGTCTGCTTCTTGCTACGCCACGTTATAAGGTGTCCACCAAAGTATGTAAAAAAATCAGTTGTGGAATGCCTATCATACAAAGAGAGAGGTAGATAATTTGTAAACAAGTGCTTGTCCCGGAGCAGTCTTTAGATATTTGAGGATGCGCTCAACGGCTTGGAGATGAGATGTCCGAGGAGTATGCATAAAATGACTCACAACTCCCACAACAAATGAGATGTCAGGTCAAGTAACTGTAAGATAAATCAGCTTCCCCACCAAGCGTCAATTGTACTCTGGATTTGTAAGCAGTTGGTCAGAATCAGAACCATGAACAGAGAGCTTGTGATTTACACCATAAGAGTGTCCGCAGGTTTGCACCCTGAGTTGTCAGCATCTTGAAAGAGGTCAATATAGTACTTCCGCTGGGATAAGACGAGTCCATCAGGTCGTCTAGCGACCTCGAGCCCAAGGAAATAGCGAAGATTTCCCAGGTCTTTTGTCTGAAATGCTGAGTTCAAATGTGGCTTGATTTTTTATATTCATGTAGATTCGTTGCCAGTAATTAGGATATCATCAACATACACAAGGAGAATTACCATGCCTGTTTGCTGATGACGGGTGAATAGAGATAAGTTAGCCGAGCTTCGCGTAAAACCAACTTCACGAACAACTTTGCTGAATTTTTCAAACCAAGCACGCTGGGACTGTTTGAGACCATATATAGACTTACAGAGAAGACATACATGAGACTCCCCCGTAGTCTCAAACCCGGGAGGTTGGTGCATATAAACAGTTTCCTGCAGATCACCATTGAGAACGACGTTTTTAATATCCAACTGATGGAGGGGCCACTGACGATGGACTGCCAAGGAGATCAGGACCCGAACAATATTCAATTTGGCAACCGAGGAGAAGGTTTCATAATCAAGGCCTTGCAGCTGAGTGAACCTACAGGCCACAAGGCGAGCTTTTAGGCGGTCAACAGTTCCATCCGCAACATGTTTGATAACAAAAACCCACTTGCAGCTGACACAGGACTGGCCAGGAGGAAGAGGAACCAAATCCCTGGTCTAGTTAGCCCAAAAGGCAGTCATTTCATCCTTTATGGCCTCCCGCCACCCCGGGTGCTGAAGCGCTTTCTACATTGAGTTAAGAATAGAAATGGAGGAAAGAGAGATGACAAAATGGTGGAGTGGTGGAGATAAACGATGTAGATACACATAATTTGCCAAGGGGTGAGCCATAGAGGTTGATGCAGGATCAACATGTCACGGGATGTCATCTGTAGAGGGAGCTGCTGCAGGGAAGTAATCTTGGACTTACGACGAGTATAGACACAGAGAGGTGGTGGAGGTAGAGAAGGGATCGGGAGAGGTGTAGGAGGAGGGGGTAGAGAGGGAGTCGTGACAGGAACGACAGGACGAGCAACAATGGATGGTGGTGATATGGTAGAAGGAGAGTAGTGGAATGATTGATCCTCAAGGAAAGTTAAATCAGTCGAGACAATCAGCTTGCTGTTGGTATGTGAATAACAAACATAACCTTTTTGAGTGCGAGAATAGCCAACAAACATACATTTTGTGGCGCGAGCAACGAGCTTGTCAGTAGACAGACCAAGTAGGTGAACATAACATGCACAACCAAAGACACGGAGTGTGAGAGAGAAGGGAGCCTTGGAAGGAAAGAGGAGACTAAATGAAGAGACGAAGTCGAGGACGGACAAAGACATGCAGTTGATGAGATGACAGAAAATAGAGACCGTAAAATCCCAATATTTTGTGGGCGCCTGCATTTGAAACATGATGGATCAAGCGACATCTTGGAGGTGACAATTTTTCCGCTCGACCACACCGTTTTGCTGTAGGGGTATAAACACACAAGGTTTGATGTAGGATGCCAAACTCGGTGCATAAATTGACGAAGGTACGATTAGTATATTCACGAGCATTATCGGTGCGGATTATTTTTAGCATAGTGGAGAATTGCGTACGCGTCTCAGTTAGAAAAGTATGAAAAATAGATGTTAGTTCAGTACGATCATGTAGTAAATATAACAAAGTGAGACGTGAGTAATCATCAATAAAAGTGACAAAATATCGATAGTAAAAAACACTTGGAACTTTATAGGGGCCCCAGATATCAGAATGAACTAAAGAGAACAGAGTATCACTCCGGGTACATGTAGGAGGGAAAGAAATCCGATGATGTTTATCGTAGATATACGATTCACAAGTAAACTCTTGCAGGGAGATATCAGGAAGAGTCTTCTTGAGAATCAGGAGGGGAGCATGTTCAAGGCGGCGATGCTAGTCAACAGTGGAGACATCAGAGAGGATTGTGGGTGGAATATCCAATAGATACAACCGATTCGACAACCATCCTTTACCAATGATACTCCGCGTGCGGCGTTCCTGCACAACAAAAGAGGAAGGAGAAAATGTTATACAACAGTCAAGTTCCTGAATACGACGACTAACTGATAACAAATTGAAGGGGGATCCCGGAATATGGAGAATTGAGGAGAGAGGGAGAGTAGGAGTAAGCCGAAGATTAGCCACGCCAGCAGCCGGAGTGGTGTCGCCATTGGCAACAGTGATGAACTTGGGATAAACAGACTGTATATACTGCAGTGGTATCTGAGATGTATTGTGGTGAGTAGCACCCGAATCCATGATCCAGTGGGATCTATGGGAAAGACAAGATATACCTTTAGAAAAAGACGCTACCGAGCCAGATGAGCGACCGATGACAACATGACGCCTTGGAGTTGTTGAAGCTGGGTGCGGAGAGCATTGATATCTTGCCGGGTAGAAGAATCAGAATCCTGTGGAGCACCTGTAGGAGGAGCAACAGTTATAGTAGAAGCAACAAGGTTTGGAGGCAGACCATGCTTGCGGTAGCATGTAGCTCCAAAATGACCCTCTCGACCACAGTAAGTACATTTGAAACCAGAGCGCCCAACACGTCCTCATCCCCGAGACGTGTGGCGACCTCCCCTAGTTGAAGATCCACGAGCTGGAGCAGGAGTGGGTAAGAGTGGCTGCTGAAGGAGAGCCGGTGAAAAATTTGTAGGGGCCTTAGAAGGAGGTGTGACTTTGAGCAACATAGAGCAGACATCAGATAGGGAGGGTGTGGTGGAGGAGGAAAGAATTTGAGCCCAGACACTGTGTAGGTGAGGAGGAATTCAGGCCATCATCATTGCAATCCCAACAGCTTCCTTTTGCGCCTGTTGTATAGCAAAATCCGTGGAGGGAGGCTGATATTGTATCCATGTCTCAATTCGAGTTTTGGCCTTGTCAACGAAAGAAGTCAAATCACCTGTTGTCCTGGGATCCAAAGCTTGAAGCGCAGAGATGATATCGAACAGATGTAACAAGCTGTCTTTGCTAGAGTAAAGAGAGTGAAGCTCCTCCCACATTGCCTTGGTCGTTTCGTGATACATGGCCATGCGATAGAGCTTAGTGTCCATGGAATTGAGGATCCAAGATTGGACGTGGCCATCATCACACAACCATTCGTCAGTGGGAGCAATGAGAACGTCCTGGGTAAGGTGATGAAGAAGGCCTTTAGTTTGTAGAAGCATGATGAACATAATACACCAATTCCACAAAATTGTGCTTCCCACTGAGAGAGATGGTGGTGATCCGTAGCTCATCGCGGACTTCAGGAGAGGGAGTCGCGACACGAGAGGGAAGAGAGGAAGCCGCTGTGGAGTCCATATCAACAAGAGGAGGGCGGCAAGGGAATGTCGCAACAACGAGAGTTGCGTGTAGAGCAGCAGGGAGAAAGCAACAAGCCGCAGACGATCGGCTAGAGGAGCAGAGGTTGGTGAACAACGGGCAAAGGCGACTAGGCCGCGCGAACAAACAGAGAAGACCGTGGCGGTTAAAGAAGCAGACAACGACGATTAGAGAAGCAGACTGTGACGGTTAGAGAAGCAGACCGCGACGGTTAGAGAAGCAGACCGCGACGGTTAGAGAAGCAGACCGCGACGGTTAGAGAAGCAGACCGCGGCGGTTGGAGAAAGCAAACCGCAGAGATCGGTCTTTAGCGGGAAGCTGCGGCTTGAGGAAAAAATGCGGGCTGAAGAGGCAGCGAGCAGAGAAGCAAGGACTAGGCCGCACAACAAACAGCCCGCACGATCAAAAAAAGGAGCATGTGATATGCGGAAGAGAACAGGGCCAAACCCGCAACAGGTAGAGAACCAAGTCCGGAGCGGGTAGAGAACACGACCAAGTCCGCAACTATAACAGGGCCAAGCCCGTAGCGGGTAGAAAATTAAGTCCGCAGCGGGTAGAAAATTAAGTCCGCAACGGGTAGAACATCAACAAGCCCACACAAGACAGAGGAGAGGCACAACGGGTAGGGAGCAAAAAAGATCAGTCAGCGCGATTAGAAGAGAGATTTCTACGGCGGTTAGAAGAGAACCAGTCCGCACAAGAGAAAGGCTAAAGAAGACCGCGCGAGTCCGCATGAGGCCGCAACGGGTAGGAAAGAATCCGTCAGTCTGCGACGAACAACAAAAAGAGAAGCAACGGGCAGAACGCGCGAGAAGAGAAACTGGACCAGAGCGGTCAGAGTAGGAGCGGGGCCCAAACAAATCCCTATAAAAGGGAATGAAGAGGGGAAGAGATGGGAGGGAGGGTGGGAAAAACGATACCGCATAAAAGATTGCGGTTAAGAAAAATGAGACCGCACAAAGATTGCGGTTAAGAAAAGAGAAAGAAGAAACCGCCCAAAGGATGACGGTTAGGAAAAACGGATTGCGGAAAGCGGAGTGGAGACCAGGCCGACGGTCAGAAAGAAGTTTGCCTCTGATACCATGTAGAAGAATTGAGTGAACCTTGTATATACTTCTTGAATTACAAATACAAGTGTGAGTACAAATATATAGGGAGAAGAGAGAGAGAGAGAGAATCATCCCTTATATAAGATGTGAGACTAATACATGAGAAAGTAAAAAGACCTATAATGGGCCTCTATATGGGTCTTTACAAACAGTTTTCTAACAAAAGTAATAGAAATTCATTTTTTGAAAAACCCAGATGTGGGAATTGTTTGCTAATTTTATTTGTTTCTCCTTCATATTTTTGTTTTTCACCGTACTGTATCATCATACTGATGCTTTACTTTTGACTCAATTACATATCCTATAGTTTCACATAAGTCAATATTTTTGAAGTGACCTTTCCAAAGTTGAGTAACCGCGATGAGAAGCAGCCGAGCTGACTGGAGAACGATGAAAGGAATAAATCTAGAGGGACCGAAAAAACAGGTGTCCAGAGCAGATGTCACGGGGTGGCGACTGCGAGGAATGGTGGCGGCGATACAAACTGGGACGACACCACCACGGGACTTGGAGGCAGCGATGCTGGTGGTGTAAACTGTGGTGCGGAGAGCAGCAGAGCTTCTGTGGTCGTCTGTGGGAGCGGCGACTGCTTTAGTGGAATCGGCGACCGCTCTAGTGGAATCGACAGGGAAGGTGGACACTACCTCTAGAGGTGGACTGCAAGGTCCGACAGTGGCAGGGGTTGCAATGACATAACTAGAGTCCTTGGTAGAGGAGTCACCAACATTGACATAATTGTGAAGTCGGCGAGGAGTTGCGACATGAAAATTTGATATGAAGCCATTAGCGAACATAGGATAGCCGCATCGGCAGCGCTTATTTTCGTGTCCAACATAATTAATTGATTAAGTAATTAATCCAATTGAGAATTAATTCATGAAATCAATTAATTAAATGCTTAGGTGAAGAAGGGCTAGGTGGGTTGGTCTGCTTGTCGGCTGTACGACTCGATAGATGAAGGCGTATGAATCAAGAAAGGGAAAGTGAGGCCGACTTGAGACTAGCGAGCAGCAGGTCAGCAGGGATGTCTTGGAGTGTTGAAGGTGTGCACTGAGTTGACCGACAAGGACACGCAAGGAATTGTCGATTGAAGGCGAAGATGAGACCAACTTTGTCGATGTCACTCGATGGGGACAAGCTTTCTAGAGGGGGTTGATCGCAAAGCAGTGGAGCGTGGATGAAGCGTCACTCTTGGAAGAGTAACACATGAGGTCGTTGAGAAGATGCGTTCTTCTAAGAACACACGACAATATCACAGTTGCAATTCTTCTAGAACACAACGATACCACTGTTGCGATTCTTATAAGAATGGAGAAACTAGTATTCATTAGATAAACAGATACATGAGGGCTGGCTCTAGCGCATAACAGAGTAATAATAAAACAGTGAATGATTCCACCTAAGGGCAAACCCTGAATAGAGGAATACACATGGAACAAGAGCCGCCGACTCTTCCAACACAGACAATAACACAGATAAATGATAACATTCCCTACACTCATAACCTTATATATAGTGGTTATGAGATTACAAAAGTACTCCTCTCCTAATACTCAAACATAAAAAATAAAGCTTAAACCATTCGACATGCAACAATGCCTCCCCTATCACTAATTTTTAAACCACTGCTGTAGGGACCAAATATCTTCCCACGTTGCTTCTTGAACACTTCCATTCAGCCATTGGACTAACCGTTGTGCTGTTCCTGGGTACAATGCGTCGATCCAGAGTAGTCATTGGTTCCACCAAAACATTTCCTTCCGCATTCACCGTCGTCGGAAATTGGATGCACTCCACGGGTGGTTCACCTTTGTGCTATTTGAGTTGTGAAATATGGAAAGTAGGGTGTATTCTTGCTTCCGGTGGTAACCACAACTTGTATGCCACCTCTACAATTCTCTCAACTACCTGGAAGGGCCCAAAGAATTTTGGAGATAACCGCAACTTGTATTCCCGTGCGACAGTAAATTTGTTTGTTTATAGGGTTGAAGCCTCACGTAAGCCCATGCTCCCACTTCCAATCTCCGTTGTTGACGCTTTCTGTCCGCCATAACTTTCATCTGATTTTGTGCTTGCAAGTTGCAACAAATTATGTTTGAGAATAGATATCACTTCTTCCCTTGTCGTTAGAGACCACCGGTCAACCCCGTCGACCTGTGCGGCCCCCGGAATATCAGGCATGTGTAGTATTGGTTCTTGGCCAAAGACCACCTCATATGGTGTCATATGTATTGTGCTTTGAAAAGTGATGTTGTACCACTATTTCGCCAACGGTAGCCACTTAGCCCAACTTCGGTGTCGTTCATGACACATGCAGCGCAAATAGTTTTTAATGCACCGATTAAGCACCTCCGTTTGACTGTCCGTTTGGGGACGGTATGCCGTTTATTATGTGAATTTATCATCAATGTTTGAAGGAAAATTGGGTATTGACAAGGTATGCAAACCAAAAAAATCTCTATATGACTTAAAACAGCCTCCACAAGCATGATTTGAGCAGTTTAAGAAAGATATTAAATATATCGGTCCCGTCAAAACAACTGGACATATTATGTTCTACAAACACTAAAGAAGATAAACTTATTATTTTGATTGTGTTTTGTGTTATGGGTCTAGTCGGAGGAAGGGCCAGAGGCTAGAGTGACGTCGACGGTGGAGGGTTCCTCTTCTTCAGGGAACCGCGACTGCCTAAGCGGGGCTTGTTCGTTAAAAGAGAGATCTACCAATATCTCACAAACCAGAAAAGACAAAACAGATTTATTCTTGCATACCAATACAAGACCTAAGGGGTCTTTTAAATAGACGTACAATTGACTGGAAATAAAATGACAAACTTGGAAATGCAATAAATAGGAAACCAACGACAAACTTGGAATGAGAATAAGTCGGAAGACGACCTAAATGCAATAAACAACATAATAATAATCATAAGTGACATTATAATATCATCAGAGTTCTCGATGCGCAGATAGAGAAATCGTTTGCACCTGTGGCTATAAGTGTACTGCTCGTCGCAGTTGTAACATAAGCCCTGTGCGCGCCGTTCCATCATATCGGTCTGAGATAGTCTACGGACTGGTGGGGCTGGATGACCCTCGGGGCGGCCTTGCTGGATGCCCGTGTCGGTGGGAAAATAGACTTCTTGCACAAATTGGATGCGACAGTCACATAGCCTGACCAGACTCATAACAGTCAGTAAGTCTGGAGGGCCCTTAAATTCGACATCAAGTCGCAGGTGATCATGATGTTTGGCGGTGAAGATGTCGGCTTGCATCCTTGGGGAAAACCTGACGCGCGTCAGAAGAAGTTGAAACTGGTCCACATAATCGTCCATAAAGCCCGTCCGACGTAGTGTCGTGAAGACACCGATGTGGTTGCTACCGATGGGAGGGCCGAAATTTAGGTTGCAAAATCGCTTGAAGTCGTCCAACGCCAGATCCGACTGATCACTGAGGAGACGAGTGACCCAAAACAAAGGCGAGTTGAGAAGGTGGAAGGAGGCCAGAGGAAGCCGTTTAACTGCCGGAGTTTGTTGGTGGCCAATTAATTACTCGCACCTGGTGAGACATTCCAATGGATCAGTTTCTTCATCGTTGGTGGGGAATTCCAACTGGGTATAACACAGTAGAATAGCAGCTTCGAGGCATAAGAGGGTCGGTGGTCGTGGGTTATGGAAGATGAGTGACAATAGCATAACTTGATTGTTGCTGGCATGATCCGTGGTGGGGTGGTAATGACGGGTGGGTCTGCTGTTAGTCCATTAAGCTTGGTGGTGAGGGTTGTAGTGTCGTCCTGATGACGTGCGTTGGCGTACCAAAAGTGTGCTTTTGCTTCCTAAAGGCGCACATCCATGGTTGAAATAGCAGAGTATAGCCGGTTCATAGCATGTAAGAAATTGGGCGAGCCTCCCATATTGTGGATTGAGGTAGCACGAGATAAAGAACGAGTGGGTAACGACGGGTGGGTCTGCTGTTAGTCCATTAAGCTTGGTGGCGAGGGTTGCCATGTCGTCCTGATGACGTGCATTGGCGTACCGAAAGTGTGTTTCTGCTTCCTGAAAGCGTGCATCCATGGAGAAAATAGGAGAGTATAGCCGGTTCATAACATTTAAGAAATTGGGCGAGCTCCCATATTGTGGATAGAGGTAGCACGTGATAAAGAGCGGGTGACAAGGCAACTAGAACTCTCGGAGGCAGCTGGTTGGGAGTTGCCGCGAGAGCCGCATCGCCTCCCAATTGCGGCAACACAAATTTGATTACTTAATTATTCAATTAAGAATTAATACGCAATAAAAATCATGCTGTGGAGTTGTCCGACGATAAAGTAGGAATAAATTAATTCATATTCGGCCAACTGTCAAGTCAATTGGTTGTGGAGTTATCAGGGCTACCATATAGGAAGAAATTGATTCCTATTCTGCCTGCGGGCGTGCCTCGAGGAGAATTGCAAGCAACTCGATTGGGTGAAAACCCGCTGAAGGCGTGCATGGATCAAGGCCCCAAATCGGTGCTCGGTAAGCGAGGGCAGTCGTGTAGGAAGATCAGTAGTGTTGGTGATGAGGAAGAAGGGCATGGTGACCTTTTCATTGAGGACGCAGAGAGATGTGCGCGCGACGTTAATGTAGGGGAAGATCCGTCAATGATAGAGCTGAACGAGCGGAAGCAGCGGTTGAACGCCGGATGAAGATGCTGTCGTCGACAGTGATATGGGGGGAAGGCGGCGTTTAGGGTCATTTTTCGGTGGTCGAAGTGGAAGCAAAGGGCATGCAAGGAGGAGACGATGCATTGCCGGGACGATGGAGTGGTAGTTGAGGGCTGTTGCGGCCAGCGAAGGAACGATGACTTTGATTCCAAGTTGTTATGGACCTCGTCGGAGGAAGGGCCGGAAGTGAGGGTGACGACGATGAAGGAGGATACCGTGGAGCCGGAACCGCAACTCCCTAAGTGGGGCTTGCTCGTTAGAAGAGAGAGCCACCAGTATCTTACAAACCAGAGAAGGGAAAACAAATTAATTCTTGCATACTAATACAAGACCTAAGGGATTTTTTAATTAAACGTACACCTGACTCCTAAATGAAATAAAGTGGCGGACTTGGAAATGCAATTAAATAGGAAACCAACGACAAACTTGGAGGGCGACTAAATCGGAAGGCGACCTAAAGGCAATAAACAACATACTAATAATAATTAATGACATCATAATAAGGCCCATAACTGATAATATAGTTGTTATTGGAGATGATTTTCTTGGGATTCAAAGCTTGAAAGAAAAACTTGCATTGAGTTTAAAATTAAGACTAAGGTACATTAAAATACTTTTTTGGAATGAAATTTGTAAGATCTAATAAAGAATTATTTTTCAATCTTCGCAAATGTCTTTGATTTAATATTGCCTTTACCATTAGTTTTGATTAGCCAAATATACCAAATGTACAAAGTTCAACTAAAATTAGCCTATGATCGTAGTGGAGTGAGTGGATCTGATACACTAGAGTAGTATTCACAGTTGGTGTAAACTCGAAGGACACTTACTGAACCTTTCCAAACCCGAGTACATCTAATCTCTCAATGAAGAAATCCAACTTTTGCAACTAGTTTTATTGCAAATCTTTGATGCTGTCTCTTCGTCCTCCTTGTGTCTGTAACAAGATTCTTTGTTGTTGTATATTATATCCCTAAAGCAGTCAGTCGCCTCTTCAATCACTGAAGAGTAATACTCCCATTGATATTCTCATATTCCTTTACTCAAGCTCCACAATAGGTCTCTTACTACCATGTTACTCCTTACTCGTGCTTCACTTGCTACACTTTTGCCTGAGCTTTGTCGTTGGCCTCTGCTTTGCCCCCTATTTTGTTTTGTATCTTGTTGAGAGAAGCCAAAACTTGTATGTATTGCTTGTGTAAGTAAATACAAGGAGAGAATACAATTATATAGGAGATGAGAAGAGAGGAAAAATCCTATACAAGATGTGGGACTAAAGAAGAGAGAATACTAGGGCCTTTATGAGCCTTTATACATGGGCTTTTCTAATACTCCCCCGCAAGCTGGAGCGTACAAATCGTATGCACCAAGCTTGGACAGGCATTGATAGAAGAGGGTACTTGACAAGGCCTTTGTGAGGACATCCGCAACTTGTTCAGTACCAGGAACATGTCTGAGGTCGATCTTCTTTAGTTGAACCTTTTCCCGGATAAAATGACAGTCGACTTCAATATGTTTAGTTCTCTCATGAAAGACTGGGTTCTTGGCAATGTGTATAGCAGCTTGACTGTCACAGAGGAGAAGAGCCGGTGAAGGAAGCTTTACACCCAGATCGGTGAGAAGGCTTTCAAGCCACGTTAGTTCCGACACCACTGATGCCATCGCCCGATATTCTGCCTCAGCTGATGATCGAGCAACGACCGCTTGTTTCTTGCTCCGCCAGGTAATCAGATGTCCTCCAAAGTACATGCAGAAGCCACTGGTGGACCTTCGATCATCGAGGGACCCAGCATAGTCAGCATCAAAGTATGCTACCAAAGTAGGAGAGGAAGAAGAGACTTTGTACACCAGTCCTTGTCCAGGAGCCTTTTTGAGGTATCTGAGAATACGTTCAACCGCCTGAAGATGAGAGCTTCTGGGGGAATGCATATATCGACTGATGATACCAACAGCGAAAGAGATATCTGGTCTGGTTACTGTGAGGTATATCAATTTTCCAACTAGGCGACGGTAATATTCTGGATTTTCCAGTAGGATATCTGAGTCAGAGGCCTGCGCGCATAACTTGTGATTGACATCCATTGGTGTGTCAACCGGCTTACAGCCTGAGTAACCCGCATCATGAAGAAGGTCAGTACAGTACTTTCGCTGAGAAAGGATCAAACCATCTGGTCGTCTGGCGACTTCTAGGCCCAAGAAGTACCGAAGGGGCCCCAGATCTTTTGTTTGAAACACGGTGCTCAGATGAAGTTTGACCGCCAGTATTCCATTCGAGTCGTTCCCAGTAATAATGATGTCGTCCACATAGACTAGCAGAAGGACGGTCCCGGTAGATCGGTGGCGTGTGAAGAGCGAGAAGTCGGCGGAGCTTCGAGTAAAACCAATCTCCCGGAGGGCCTTACTGAACTTGTCAAACCATGCCCAGGGGGACTGTTTGAGACCATAAAGAGCCTTTCGAAGATGGCAGACTTGAGACTCCCCCGTGGTCTCAAACCCGGGAGGTTGTTGCATATACACAGTTTCCTGGAGATCACCGTTCAGAAACGCATTTTTGACATCCAGTTGGAGTAGGGGCCACTGGCGATGTACCGCAACAGAGAGGAGAACCCGGACTGTATTGAGTTTGGCCACCGGGGAAAAGGTCTCCTCATAGTCGAGCCCCTGCTGCTGGGTGAAGCCACGAGCCACAAGGCGGGCCTTTAGGCGGTCAATAGTGCCATCAGCAACATGTTTAATAACAAAGACCCATTTACACCCAACGGGTTTCTGACCGGGAGGAAGAGGGACGAGAGTCCAGGTCTGATTAGTCCAGAGAGCAGCCATTTCCTCCTCCATGGCAGCCCGCCAGCCAGGATGTTCGAGCGCCTCCTGCACAGAATTAGGAACAGAAACCGAGGAAAGAGAAGTAGCAAAAGTGTGAAGATGGGGAGATAGGCGATGTAGAGAGACGTAGTGAGCCAGAGGATGAGCGGTGGATGTCTGTACCTGATCTATCGGGCGCGGAGTAACCGTGGTTGAGGCGGACTGCAGTGGGGCCATAGAGTAACGGGGGCGACGAGTATAGACCCGGATGATGGGTGGGGCGGGGGGAACATGAGGTAGAGCTGGTGGAACCGGTAGCAGCGGCGTTGTAACGGGGAGAACTGGGCGTGGGATGGATGGAGGTAAAGGAGCCGAAGGAGTAGTGAGAGAATCCGAAAAAAATGGTTGAGTCTCGCGAAAGGTGACATCCGCAGAGACGGAGAGCTTCCGAGTGACGGGAGAATAACAGAGATACCCCTTCTGAGTACGGGAATAGCCCACGAATATGTGTTTAGCCGCCCGGGATCCAATTTGTCCGAGGGCGGGCCCAGATGGTGGACGTAACAAGTGCTACCAAAGATACAGGGCGGAATAGGGAAAGCCGGCGTCGAGGGAAACAACAGGCTGAACGGAGTAGCATAGTGGAGGACGGAGGAAGGGAGACGGTTGATGAGAAAACAAGCCGTGGAGACCGCAAAGTTCCAGTAATGCTTGGGCACATGCATTTGAAGCATGAGGGAGCGAGCCACATCAAGTAAGTGGCGGTTTTTACGTTCGGCAACGCCGTTTTGTTGAGGCGTGTAGGCACAAGAGGTTTGGTGGATAATCCCGAACTCAGAGCATATAGTAGCAAAGTCGTGGCCAGTGTACTCACGAGCATTATCCGTGCGCACAGTTTTGAGAGTAGTATGAAATTGGGTACGAGTTTCAACGACAAAGGCTCGAAAAATGCGAGGAAGCTCGGAGCGATCACGAAGTAAGTATAACCACGTCATGCGAGAATAATCATCAATGAAAGTAATAAAATACCGGAAACCAGAAATACTAGTAATTTTATACGGTCCCCATACATCAGAATGCACTAAATCAAACGGAGCAGAGCTCCGGGTACAATGAGCAGGATAAGATGAACGCGGCTGCTTGCCGAGGATACAAGACTCACACTGAAACGGATGGAGAGAGATATCAGGGAGAGCCCGCTGGAGAACAGGTAGAGGAGCGTGGCCAAGACGGCGATGCCACTCGGTGGAGGAGACGGAGGAGAGGATAGTAGGAGGTGTGTCGAGAAGGTAGAGCCCGTTCCGCAATCCGCCTTTACCAATGGTAGTCCGCGTCCTGCGATCCTGTATGACAAACGAAGAGGAAGTGAATATAACAGAGCAATCCAGATCAGCAGTAAGGCGACCAACAAAAAGTAAATTGAAGGGGGAACTCGGAACATGAAGAGCCGAGCGGAGAGGAAACGACGGGCTGAGAGAGATGTCCGTCGATCCGGAGACGGGAACAAGGGCCCCATTAGCCACGGTGATAGACCGCGGATGAGGAGAGTCCGAGTATGTGGCAGGCCGCTGGGACGTAATGTGATGAGTGGCACTAGAGTCCATGATCCAGGACGGACCGGTGGAGAGACGGCCGTACCTGCTTGGGAGACGAAGGTGGAGGCCAGGGAAGCAGGAGGCGGGTTGAGCAGTCCCTGGAGGTGCTGGAGCTGGAGGCGGACAACTTCAAGGTCCGGAGAGGCAGGAGAGGAGGCATCTGCGGCCACCGAAGCCGTCGGTCGAGGAGGATATCCATTCTTGCGGTAACAGGTCGCTTCAAGGTGTCCGTCCTTACCGCAGTAGGAACACTTCGGCCGCCCCCTGCCACCACGCCCGCGGCCCCGAGAGCCGGAGCGGCCACCACGAGCAGCGGGAGGCAAGGGAAGCAGGGGCGGAGGGGCCTGCTGAAGAAGGGCCGAGGAAGTCGGCGCAGGAGCATCCGGAGGAGGCGTCACGCGGAGGAGCATGGAACAGATCTCAGACAGGGATGGAACGGTGGGAGATGCCAGAACCTGAGTCCGGATAGTCTGAAGGTGAGGCGGAAGACGGGCCATCATAATAGCAATGCAAACCGCCTCCTTCTGAGCGCGCTGGGCAGCATGATCACTGGTAGAAGGCTGGTGCAGTATCCAGGCCTCGGCCAAAGTCTTAGCCCGAGCGACAAACGACGTCATGTCCGGGGCGCCACCGGCGTCGAGAGCAACGAGATCGGTGAGGATGTCGTAGAGGTGCTGAAGGCTGTCCTTGCCGGAATATAGTGAGTGCAGCTCATCCCATATAGACTTGGCCGTCTCGTGATACATGGCCATCTGATACGGCTCACCATCCAAGGAGTTGAGGAGCCAAGTCTGCACACGACCATCGTTGCGGAGCCAATCGTCCGTAGGGGGGCCGGAGGAGCCTGGGTGAGGTAAGACAGGAGACCCTTGTCCTGGAGAACCCGGCGCACAGAATGCGCCCAAGTGAGAAAATTTTTCTTCTCGGAGAGAGAGATGGTAGTGATGCGTAATTCATCGCGCAGGTCGGTAGGACAAATCGGGCGGTCTGCGGGCGGACTAGCCGCCGGGCCGGTGGAGTCAACAGAGGAGCCCATAGTCCAGGAAGACAAGCCGAACCGACTTGGAAGGAGGCCGCAGCGAATAGGAAGGAGGCCGCAGCGACCAGGCAGGGGTCCGCTGGAGAGGCAGGCCGCAGAGACGGGAGGAGACCGCGGCGACTAGGAACAAGCCGCAGCGACGAATCAGCGAGCAGAAAAGGCCGGGAGAATGAACCCGCACGGTCACGATGCGAACACCAGCGGCCAGACAGGCCACGACCAGAGCGTGTAAGAAGCAGACCGCACGGTCTGGAGGCCGCGAGAAGGCGGCGAAAAAAGGAAAAGAGACCGCGAGTTAACAAACTCGAGCGGATAGGAGAGAGAAGCCGCGAGTTGACGAACTCGAGCGGGAGAGAGAAAAGAGACCGCGAGTTAACAAACTCGAGCGGATAGGAGAGAGAGAAGCCGCGAGTTGACGAACTCGAGCGGATAGGAGAAGGAAATCGCAAGGAGCAGAGGCCGAGCGGATAGGAGGGGAAGCCGCGCGGATAGAACGGGAGACCGTGCGAGACGCACGGGAGGTGGGGTCCACGGGATAGAGGAGAAAAACTATAAAAAAGGGGGGGGGGAAGAGGAGAGAACCTGGATCCACTGGGAGAGGCAGCGGACTGTCCGTTGAGGCCGCGGACAGTGAGCGAGAAGCGGCGGATAGAAAAGGAGGCAGGCCGCTAGAGACCGCCAATAGTCCGCGAGGAGACCGCGGAGTCCGCCAGAAGGCGGCGGGTAGATGCGGTTAAAAAATGCACAGGACGGTTAGAGGATGGAACCTCCCTCTGATACCATGTTGAGAGAAGCCAAAACTTGTATGTATTGCTTGTGTAAGTAAATACAAGGAGAGAATACAATTATATAGGAGATGAGAAGAGAGGAAAAATCCTATACAAGATGTGGGACTAAAGAAGAGAGAATACTAGGGCCTTTATGGGCCTTTATACATGGGCTTTTCTAATATATCTCATCTTTTTTTTTCATTGGACGATGTCTCTTCGACCTGCTTGTGTTGGTAACAAGATTCCTTGTTGTATATTATGTCTCTGTAGCAGTCTGTTGCCTCATTAATCACTGAAGAGCAATACTCTCATTGCTATTTCCCTCTTCCTTTGCTCCTCAAGCTCCACAATAGGCCTTTTAGTACTATGTTGCTTGAGCTTCATTTGCTACTCTTCTGCCTGAGCTTTGTCGCTGGTCTCCGCTTTGCTCCCTATATTGTTTTGCATCATTTGTTTTTTATTTGAGCGTTTCCATTTAGGAGAATGTCCTGATAAATGAAACTTTCAGTTCGTTGCTTGATATGCATTGTTAAGGGGAAATTTTTTACTAGATGAAATAAATAAAACCTGTTTATTGATATTATAATATTTTCCTTCAAAAGTATTGTTGACAATTAATAGTATATTTTTCCCTTTTTATTGATAATAAAAATCTACACGGTTGTCTTTTGTTAGGTTTTTGCTTTATTCCTTTTTGTGTTTGTATGTGTGTCACTCCTATATATTGAGGAGTGTTTCATGTTTCCAATGGCATAATTAAATTTCTCTCCACTCAACATGGTATCAGAGGGAGCGGTGCCCTAATCGGTCCCATCTATCGCTGATCCCGCTGCCCTCGCTCGCGCCTCCTGCACTCGCGTCGCGTTCCGATCCGATCTCCCGTCTCTAGCACCTCCCTCTCTCCCGTTTCCGCCTCTCCTCTCCCTCCCACCCCATCGCCCAGATATCTCTTATGTTGTTGGAGTTATTAGCCAGTACATGCACGCTCCCAAATTGCATCACTTGGATGTTGCCATTCAGATTCTCAGATATCTCAAAACCTCTCCTCGACGTGGCATCTTCTGCTCTCTGAACAAAGAATTATCCATTAAAGTTTTCACAGATGTTGATTGGGCAGGGTCAGTTGATGATCGTAGATCCACTTCTCGGTATTGTACCTTGGTTGGGGGAAATCTGGTGACTTGGAGGAGCAAAAAATATGTTGCCAGATCCAGTACTGAAGCAGAATTTAGGGCTATGACCTAGAGAATATGTGAAGGAATGTGGATTCGATCCCTTTTGCTTGATCTTGGGATTCAAGACAAAGGTCCCATCCGGCTATACTGTGATAACAAGGCCACCATTAACATTGCTCACAATCATGTTCAACATGACCGCAGTAAACATGTTGAAGTCGATTGACATTTTATCAAGGTAAATATAGTGAGAGGAGTTGTTAGCACTAAATTTGTCCTCTCTGATCAACAACTGGATGATGTGCTCACAAAGGCTATGTCTCATAGGTGTTTTGGTATCATTATGTCCAAGTTGGGTGTGATAGATATCACAAGCCCAACTTGAGGGGGAGTGTTAGAGTTTGACTTTATTCTTTTTTGTGCTTGTATGTTTGTCAGTACTCTTATATATTGAGGAGCGTTTCATGTTTCCAACGGCATAATAAAATTTCTCTCCGCTCAACATCTTCCATTACAAATTGTTACTGTGAAGATTAACAGAAAACATACCTAACTTCTTCAGATATATGATACTGGTTATCTGGAAGGAAAATCTGGATCATTTCAAGTCAATAATGTTCAAAGTTTTGGTGGATTTGTGCTTCATATTGGTACTTTTTCTGGAGCTAGCGAAGCATTATCTATCGGTGATAAGCTTGCTTGCAAGGTGAAATATGAACTGCAATGTAAAATTTTAAGTCAGCACATTTGTTGTCACAATGGAAACTCACATCGGATGCTTTTATATTTTTCCTGGTTGAAATGAACAGGTGGATTATCAAAGGCGCAGCCTTATTGCCCCGAATCACACCAGCACGCACATGCTAAATTTTGCTCTTCGGGTAGGAATATTTCTATTGAGGGAGTCATGCTATCTCCTTTTCCTTCTTCAATCATATTAAACTTATTGATGCAGGAGGTTCTTGGTGAACATGTTGATCAAAAGGGTTCCATTGTTCTTCCTGAAAAGTTGCGGTTTGACTTTTCTCATGGTACTTGCCATTTATCAACTCTGGTTAACTGCATTCTAAGATAAAAAAATTACTGTTTACATTAATCATTTAATTTTACCAGGGAAACCTATCCATCCCGAGGATTTGAGAAAAATTGAGGCCATTGTGAATCAACAGATCAAAGATGAACTGGGTGTGTATGCAAGTGAGATTCAACTTTCTGTAGCAAAAAGGATAGCTGGACTCAGAGCTGTGTTTGGAGAAGTATGTTCTTAAAATCTGCTATGCTCAGGACAACTTTTCATGCATCCCTACCTGAGATTTTAATGCTATTACTGATGATGTTCTTTATGCCCATTTGTAGGTGTATCCTGACCCGGTTAGGGTTGTATCAGTTGGTCAAAAAGTAGATGATCTCATAGCAGATCCCGAAAACAAGCAATGGTTATCTATATCAACTGAACTTTGTGGAGGTAGGTCTATCTTTCTTATAATTATTAAATTTATCTTTTCTTAATGTTTGCAATGCATCAGGGACTCATATATCAAACACTCGAGAAGTGAAAGCATTTGCACTTCTTTCGGAAGAAGGAATTGCCAAGGGCATTCGGAGAATAACTGCAGTCACATGTGAATATGCTTTCAAAGCATTAGAATTGGCAAGTTCTATTGATTCTGAGATTGCATTGACATCAAAATTGGAGGGAACCTCACAGGAAAAGGTATTTATAATTGTGCAGTACTTCTATTATAATCATAATCATTATCTTTATCCTAATCACGATATTTGGAGTCAATTTATAAATCTTAATTTTCATTAGTTCCTGCATCTAATTGTTGCTTTCCAACTACCAAAATCTGTTTTAAGTTCTCCTTGTTTTAATAGATATAGCGGTGTCAAACAGGATGTTCAGGTTTGTTTTTTAAGCCCAAGTTGTCAATCCCTTTAAAAGTCCATTCCTTGCTTTAGCCAAGATTTTTGACAGGCTTTAGTGGACTATCTATTAAACCCATTTATGTCTGCTTAGAATATAATAGAAGTTTATAATATAAATTCTAAACTAGTTTGATCTAGATCACCACTATTAGGTGTTGTATTAGTTATATAGTTAGCCATATTTATAAAAATAAAATAATATAGAATTGATAAATGTTAGAAAACGTATAATTTTATTAACAAAAATAAAATAATATAGAATTGATAAATGTTTGTAAACTAACGTAAAAAAAGGAAATAAAGAGTTAAAAATAATAAATAATTAAATAAAACAAAATATAAAATGCAAATGAATTTTTTCCCTTGGATTTAAATTATTTTAAATGAATTCTATTAAGCAATTTGGTTTTTCATTGGGATTTATAAATTCACATGAAAATCTATTTATTCTTGATAGATTATTTTTATGGTCCTTAGTGCTGGTCATTGATTTTTGTACATGAGCAAAGAATGAGAGTTGTGGAGATGAGAATGCTTAGGTGGATGTGTGGACACACGAGACTGGATAAAGTTAGGAATGAATGTATCAGGGATAAGGCCGGAGTAGCACCAATTGCAGAGAAGTTGCGAGAAGCTCGACTAAGATGGTTTGGACACATACAAAGGAGACCATTAAAGGCACCTGTTAGGCATTGTGAGAGTCTAGTCAGTAGGCATGCTAAACGAGGGAGGGGTAGACCAATAAAGCCTTGGAATGAAACTTAAGGAAAGACATGATTAGACATTAGTGAGATTATGACTAAAGATGGGGCACAATGGCGACAAAGAATCCATATAGCCGACCCCATTATAGTGGGATAAAGGCTTGAGAGTTGTTGTTGTAAAAATTGTTTTTATAGGAGAAAGTATGAGTGAGCATTAGTTTCATACTTTGATAATAGTTTTTCCCTATTTGTTCTTTGCTTCCCTATGAAGTATGCCTTGAAGAAGAATAACAAGTTAGCTCCAGAATAGAGGTTTGAGAGTGTTGAAATTGATAGAAATATACTGTCATTCATTTTAGGTGTCCATAGACTTTTATAAGTACAAGGAAAATAAGTTCCCGCACAATATTTGTACAAAAGGAAACAAATAAGAAGTAAAACAATATCTTCATGACCAACACACTTTACACTCCATCGCAAACCGGAGAATACATATATGAATTAAGCTTGAACTGAAACCGAATGTATGGATGACGAGATATGAATTTGTTGAAGATATCAATTTGAGAGGCAGCATGAACATGCTGCAGTTGACGTGAAGTGACAATCAACTTTTATAGCTTAGCACAGTCATGACTCATGAAGCACAAGATCATTGATGATGTGAATGACAGCTTGGTATTCATACTATAACATCGCATGAGAGGGGAGAGAGAGATGCATCAAGGTTGGCCAAGTGGTTCTTCAACCAAATCAACTTTGAAACCGCTAGGGCCATCGACGATACTCTACCTCAACATCAAAATATTCAACATGCTTATACTTACTTTTCTACGTGATGATATTGCCACCAAAGTTTGCGCAAAAGATTTTAGTGGACCGACTATCATCCACTGATTAAACATAATCCACATATGAATAAGCTATAAGAGAAAGAGTAGATTATAGTTGATAAATAACACCATAGCCAGGAGCACCATTTATATACCAAAGAATGCACTCAACAGCTTGATGTGAAACTCACGAAGTGTGCATCAAATTGACTCACAATGGAGGAGATATAGCGGCTAGTGACCGCCAAATTGGTAATTTTTTCAACCAACTTTAATAGTACTTTGGAATCGACAACAGCAGGCTAAAGGTGGAGGCACGAGGAGAGATTTTAGCATTTACCTCCATGTGTATCAACAGGTCTAAATTCCAAGAACCCGACATCCTGAAAAAAATCCATGCAATATTTTCTTTGAGAAAGGATGTGTTAATCATCTCCAGATGAGATACTGCGATGCCCAAGAAGTAGCAAAGAGACAAAAGAACTAACATGAGAATGTACAATACCCGCAATGCTGTAGTTCCTCAGCAATGGAAGAGGGGGCGGTGACAGAAGCAAATCTTCACTATAAAGGTGCCAAACAGTGTAACAAAACTAAACTTACCGAAAGCAAACATGTGTGTTGGAGATGTCAAATGGGGAAAGGAAATAGAGTCCGAAAAATGATTGAAGACTTTGGAAGGGCAATGAGGAGATCCTTGAGTGTAGGAGCAACACCGACAGAATCCCACTGAATGATAAGTTCTCCGGCACATGAAATATTTTAGAAGTAGAGATGCTAACATGGAATAAGTGAGGTGTAAACAATTCCACGTTGTGATAATAATATGTTTAGTGGATAACACGTTAGAAAAGAGCCATTAACGGAGTCGAAGTGGAAGGATGATACAGTTGATCCTCGAGGAAGGTCATATCTGTAGAAACAATAAGTTTTCAAGTAGAGGGAGAGTAACTCATCCTTTCAAAGTGCGTAAGTACCCAACAAACATAAATTTCTCTGAGCGATGTGCAAGTTCGTCATTAGGAGAGTCTAAGTGGTGGGCACAACAAGTACACAAAAGTAGGATAAGTGCCAGGAACATGGCAGTGGAGGGAAACATGATGGAAATAAGAGAAGCAAAATTGAGAACACCACAAGGTAGCCAACTGATGTGGTAACACACAATCATGGACACAGTGTTAATAAGAAGCTGTAACCTCCAAAATATGACGATTCTTACATTCAACAATACCAATTTGTAGGAGTGATCATGAAGATGGAGGCCCCGAGGAGTGTGAAGGAAGTTCAACGCTTAACAGGTCGGCTCGCGGGTTTGAGTAGGTTCCTCTCGAAGGCTGGTAAGAAATGCTCCCCCTTCTTTCGAGTGTTGCGCCATCACATTGATAATAAGAGTTTCGAGTGGTCGGCCGAGTGTGAGGAATCATTCCAGTAGTTAAAGTAGCAACTTACGCAAGCCCCAATTCTGCAGAGAACCAGGGAGGGGGACCTCTATCTCTACTTAGGGGTCGGAACCGAGGCAGTGAATTCGGTCTTAGTTCGGGATGATGGAATAAAACAGCTTCCCATTTACTCCGTGAGTCTTGTTCTCTGGAACGTCGAGCTGCGCTACCCCATCCTGGAGAAGTTGGATTTCACGCTCGTCATCTCGACTCGAAAGCTTAGGCCCTACTTCCAGGCCCATTCAATCAAGGTGGTGACATATCACCCGCTCCAGGGCATCCTTGATGGGATCGAGCATTTGTGATGGCTTGCCAAGTGGTCGGTGGAACTCAACAAGTTCGATCTTTCCTTCATTGGCGTTGAAGGCTCAAGTGGTGGCCGATTTTCTGGCTGACTACACGACGGAGGCGGCAGAGACGGAGCCGCAATGGTGGAAATTTTGAGAGATGTTTGTGGATGGGGGCGTCCGACAAATACTCAGTCGGAGCCGGGGTTATCCTCACGAGCTCCCAAGGAATCAAGATAGAACAGGCGGTGGACATCCACTTCCCGGTCACGAACAACCAGGCTGAATATGAGGATTTGATCGCCGGCCTTTGCCTTGCACGCGAATTGAGAATTCATGATCTCAAGGCCTATTCCGACTCTATGGTAATGGTCTCGCAGATTCGGGGAGAGTTCGAGGTTCGAGAACCAGCGTTGCTGCAATGTTTGTTGAAGGTAAAGGGGTTGACAAGCGCCTTCCGATCGTTCACCATTCGGCATGTTCCAAAGGATGAAAATTTGACTGCGGATCGTCTGGCCAAGTATGGTCATCCGACGGGAGGGGTAACAACCGAGCTGTTCCGGCCCTCTATCGAGGAGGGAGAGCTCATGGAAATTGACCAACACCCGTCTTGGACGGACCCATTCGTGGAGTTCTTCACCACGTGAAAGTTCCTTCCGGGGTTCCAGAACAAAAGGCGGTTCAGGTACAAATCAACCTACTACCATCTCCATGGGGGAAGCCTATACCGAAAAACTTTGTCAGGTTCACTGGTGCGGTGCGTCTTTGAAGCAGAAGTCTCTCGGGCACTGGACGAAATTCATTCAGGGGAATGCAGAAATCATTCTAGTGGGAGAACTTTAGAGAAGACGGTGCTGAAGCAGGGGTACTTTCGGCCAACCATCTGAAAGAACGCGTAACGTTTCGCGAAAAGATGTTTGAGGTGTTAGCTTCACGCACCTCTTCAGTTACAACAAGCACAGCGGCTCCAGTCCTCACGGCCCCGCGACCCTTCATAGTCTGGCGGATGGACCTTGTCGGCCCGTTCCCTCAGGCAAGCAGACAAAGAAGGTTTATTCTAGTGATGATCGATTATTTTTCCAAATGGATCGAGGTAAAGGCGTTAGCGAAGACTACCTCTCAGATCATGAGGAATTTCATATGAGGGGAGATCATCTGCATGCACAGATTGCCACTCACGATTGTCACGGATAACGGGCCGCAGTTTGCAAGCGCGAAGCTCATCAAGTTCTGCGGAGAGCTAGGAATTGATCTCCGCCTTGCATCCGTTCACCACCCTAGAAGCATCAGATAGGTCGAGGCCGCCAACAAGGTGGTAGTTAATTTGCTGAGAAAGAAGGTTGAAAGCTTGAAGGGAAATTGGGTCGAGCAACTTCCCTCTGTTCTCTGAGCCCTCAGAACCACCCCGAACACCGCCACGGGGGAGACTCCATTTTAACTGTCCCATGGATTGGAAGCAATGATCCCGGTGGAGTTTAACATCAGGAGTCCAAGGGTGGTGGCCACAAATGATGGGGGAGAGGCATGGAGAGAGGAAAACGATGAGGAGCAAAGGTTCTCACTCGACTTGGTGGAAGAGATCCGGGATCTCGCGTCGATCCGACAAGAAGAGGTCAAACACAGGATGACCAAATATTTTGACAAGCACATAAGGATCAAGCAGTTCGTTAAAGGAGATCTAGTTCTCAAGAAGGTGGATGTCGCGGGCAGAGGTGCAATGGTAGGAAAGCTTTAGCCCAACAGGGAGGGGCCTTTTGGTAGCAGAGGCATTGACATACGGAGGGTACCGACTCCAGGATTGTGAAGCCGGTTTTTGAAAGAAGTCCTCGAGCTGTGATGGGTTAGGTTCCACCAAGCGTATGCCCGACAAACACCCCCTGAAAGGGAGTATTGTCAGGAAGGAAAGAAGTCCTCGAGCTGTGATGTTGCCGTAGTCCAGGTCCCTGCGCGAGCTCCTCTCCCGCATACCAGCTACTTTTCCCCTCAAGCGAGTTCAAGTTCTCGAGCTGCGATGTTGTCGTAGTCCAGGTCCCTGTGCAAGCTCCTCTCCCGCATACCGGCTGCTTGCCCCCTCGTACGAGTTCAATTCTTCTAGCTGCGATGTTGCCGTAGTCTGGGTCCCTGCACGAGCTCCTCTCTCGCATACCGGCCACTTGCCTCCTCGAGCGAGTTCAAGTCCTCGAGCTGCGATGTTGTCGTAGTCCGGATCCCTGCGCAAGCTCCTCTCCCGCATACCGGCTAATTGCCCCCTCGAGTGAGTTCAAGTCCTCGAGCTACGATGTTGTCGTAGTCCGGGTCCTTGCGCGAGCTCCTCTCTCGCATACCGACTACTTGCCCCCTCGCCGAGGCGCTTGGCGAGATAGTTGTTTTGGGAGCCACTTGAAGGTTCGTTCCGCCCATGCGTGCTCGGTAGTCTGTAAAAAAAGCGCTGGCCTGAGTAAAGGGTTAACCCGCGAGGCCAGAATTGGAAAACGTACCTCGACTGGACTCTGCGAGACGGTGCTACGGTCCGTTGCGAGCTCAACCTTTGTTTGGGCGAGTTCTTGCAGGGTGGTTCCCGCCAGCACCGTCGCGTCTTCCCGATCATAGTGGCCGAACAGGAGGTTGAACGTGTCGTTGTCGGCATCCTCGTCCTCCATCCAGGAAGGAAGTCGCGAGCTCAGGCTGACCTTGTGCTCGCCCTCATACCACTCCAGGAGAGTGTCGCCTTCTAGATCCTTAACACGCATCCCCAACCCAAAGTTGGCATGGGTTCGAGGAGCTTCCTCCAGCGCCTTACTCTTTGCCGAAGTCTTTGAGTCTTCTTCGCGACGTGGCTTGGGAGCATCGGTTGACCGCTTCTCGATAGGGGTGGAGCCCGCCTCGCCAATTTTGAGTTTCTTTGTCTTAGGCTCGGCAGAGGGGGCATCAGTTACGAGCATCTTGCCCTTGCCTTCTTAAGCCGCCGAGGTGATGCTGGCCGGCTTCGGGGTCGTCTCAATGCCTAGCGAGGCGAACTCCTGACCAGGTAACTTCTTGTCGGCCGCGCATGACAGGTTCAGAGGGAGAGTGCGCAAACCTGTGAAATCATGTCAAATAATGCGCGAGGTGAGGTCGCACAGCAGTGTGATAGGCTACGACAAACCTGCCCTGGGCATGATGTAAGCGAGTTGGTCCTGGCGGCGCCTCAGGTACAGACCATCAAAGTCTTTGCCCTTCAGCATCTCGTAGAGAGCGAGAGCATCACCTTCCACCTTAGGCGGTTTGTACACGTTCTCGCTTTGCTGCACTGGCGCCAATGGCAGTGACCCGAACGTGCCTCACACGAACACGAATTTATCGGTCCAGTGACAACCTTGTTCAGCGTATCTACCGATCTGACGCATGCGCTAGAGAAGAAGACGACAACGTCACCGGTCGCCTTCGGGTTGAGGATCTTCCGGAATGAGTTGAGGTAAAATTCGATTCCCTCCTCGCGCATGTAGCACGCGAAGCCGACGAGCGCGCTGATGCCATTGGAGTTGACCTGTACGGGAACCATCCCAAAGTATTTGAAGAAGACGAATTTATCGGTCCAGTGATGACCTCGCACGAACACAAATTTATCGGTCCACTGATGAACCTTGTTCAGTGTCTCCACCAATCTGATGCAGGCGCTGGAGAAGAAGACGACGCTGTCACCAGTCGCCTTCAGGTTGAGGATCTTCCGGAATGAGGTGAGGTCGAACTCGATTCCCTCCTCGCGCATGTAGCATGCGAACTGACTAGCGCGCTGATGCCATTGGAGTTGACCTGTGCGGGAACTAGCCCAAAGTATTTGAATACCTGGCCACCTTAGGCCATAGGGGAAGTTGCAATCCCGTCTCGAAGTGGGCTAGGGGGAAGTCGAGCTCGTCTTTGAAAAAACAGTTTATTACTTCGTCCGGTAGGGGCCGCCTCGCCGAGAAGACGGCAGGGAGGTACTTCGCCTTGAAGGACTCGAGCTCGTCTGAGGCCGTCTTAGGCTTACGGAAGTAGTGGTCCGCAAAGTTTGCGAAGCAATGCGCGTGGCTCCCCGTGTCCCTCGCAAGTCGCGAACTCGCCGATATCACACTCGCGTTGCTCCCTACACCGTCAAAATAAAAGTGTACATAAATGACATTGCACATAAGTGATCGTGCCAGTAAAATAAATTTATATTATATTATGCTTGCCTTATACAAAAAACATCCTATACTCGGCAGTCTTGCGCGAACACAAAAATCTGGGTGCTACAAAAGTAAGGATTAGCGCGTATCCGCGCGAGTACAAAAAATAGCAAGACAGACACATCCTCTATAGGCGAATTGGCACGCCTCGGCCCCTCACGGGAAGGATGACGCGCCGCCCAAGTAATGCCTCGGGCTTTGTGGAAGTGATCTTGAGCTCGCTGAAGATGATCCGCACCCTTGCACATATGTTCCTCCAGCCTGTTCGCCTCGCCAATAGTGCCCGTGACCTGGCCAAATTTGTACAAGTGATCTTCAGAGGCATTCTGGCGGGTCTCCAGCTCGTGCAAATTCTCTTCAGCGTCCATCATCCGCAGAAAGTGTCCATCATTGCCCTCCAGATGCGCTTTGTAATTCTCTTGCGACTCCACGTGACCTCAGAGATTGTTGAGCCCCTGCTTAATATCCTGATGAGCTACGGTGTCGAAAGCCGAGTTATGAGCCGCAAGCACCCTAAGCAAGTGCGCGCTAAAGTCGGCTTTGTCTACCCGCGGGTTGGCCATCAGCTCGCGGAGCGGGCTAGAAGTACGGGTTGGAGTCAGCTCAAGAGGAATTCCCAACGAGGAAGGCTTGCGAAAAGAAGGCGAGTAGGTACCTGCAAAGAAAGATGAGAAAGAATACGAGAATAGAACATAAAAATTTAGGAGTTACCGTGAGGAGAGACGACGTTGCCCTCATCGACAAGGATTTCCCGCTAGTGTGGGGGTGACTCGACTCGCCTGCCTCCAGATGGAGAGGCAAGATGAAGGCTCCGACGTTAGTCACTGGGGGAGGTGGCGGCTGGCCGCCAAAATGTGAGCGGTCAGCACGGGGATCTACAGTGGTATCGCCGACCGACCCCCTAAGCGAGTGCGCCGTTGAAGAGGGGGGAGGGGTTGCTTGCGTGCTCCCCTTGAAATCGGGAAGGAGAAAGACCGTCACCCGACACCGGTGGGCGCTAAGTTATCAAAGGCGCAAGGCGCACCGAGGCGCAAAGATAGGCGCAAGGCGCAGAGGCACGTGAGGCGATTGGAAAAAGAAAATTGAGCGAATTGGGTGCCCAATTCGCTGAAATTGAGCGAATTGGGCGCCCAATTCGCTGAAATTGAGCGAATTGGGCGTCGCACTGGGCGCCCAATTCGCTGAAATTGAGCGAATTGGGCGCCCAATTCGCGGCTGCCCAATTCGCTGAAATTGAGCGAAAATGAAATTGAGCGAATTCGGCGTCGCAGCGAATTCGGCGCCCAATTCGCTGATGAGCTGCATTCGCTGTGAATTCGCTGAATCGCCCAATTCGCTCAATTTCAGCGAATGGGCGCCCAATTCGCTCAATTTCAGCGAATTGGGCGCCCAATTCGCTCAATTTCAGCGAATTGGGCGCCCAATTCGCTCAATTTCAGCGATTGGGCGCCCAATTCGCTCAATTTCAGCGAATTGGGCGCCCAATTCGCTCAATTTCAGCGAATTGGGCGCAATTCGCACAATTTCAACGAATTGGGCGCCCAAGTGCGCCTAGGGGGTGCCTCGGGTGCGTCTAAGATCATGTTTTTGAAGGAGCCTGTAAGGCGCGCGCCTAGAGCACATCGCCCGCCTCAGCTGTGCTGAGGCGCGGCGGGCTGCGCCTGGTGCGCCCGGCGCCTCAGGCGCGCCTAGGCGCGCGCCTTGACAACTTAGGGTGGGCGAGACCGCTTCTTACCTTTGGATAATATCTTGTTCGTCTTCGCGCCGTCACCATCCATCGAGGTCGTCAGGGCCACCACAACGACGACGTCATCGCCGACCTATGGAATTGCAGGAAAGCGTGGTCAAAGAAGAATCAACATTATAAGGGGCAAAGAATTCGCGTACCGTGATAGTTGCAAATCGACTATCCAGAGGAAGTTGACCCGCGTCGCCAGTCGACACCACCGTTCCCAGAGATAGCGCATGCCGCGGGGGCGCCGAAGCAGAGGTCATGTCGGTTAGGGCCGCCAATTTCGCGCTAGCTTGGTTGCCTCAAACTCGCCCAGAGTCATCAGTCCGCGGACCATGCCGAGTCGGGGGGGGGGGGGGGGGTCTTCCAATCAGGTCGAACAGGGAGGCTACCTCTTCATCGTCCCGGTCAAGCAAGTCCATGAAGATCAGGGGAGCAGCAGGTCGGCCAAAGAAGCGTGTTGGAAATGGTCCTACCCTCCCTCCTTTATTTATAGAGCTAGGAAGGGAACGTGACTTGACACGAAGCTTCCTGGGTTTGCCAAATCTGGTTTGGATGATTTCTTTCCGACCTCTAACAAGCCCGCAAACAAGCGGAGATTGTGTACAACCTCAATTTTGCGACCTCAGTTCAGACAACACCTAAGTAGAGAAGGGCAAGCCTACAAAGGGAAATTAGGTGAGGCGAGGCGACCTCCCGTCTCGCCAGGAACAACCGCGAGTCGAACCCCTTTGGTCCTGTGCCCGCTCGCCAAACGAGCCCCCGGGTAAGAGCGATCGCGCGTCGAGACACGCGTAGGCGAGTCGAACCCCGCCTTCTTCGTGAACTCGCCTCGTCAGGGTGGTCAGCGCACCCTTTCGTCTACTCGCAGGCCGGCCTGGTCTACCCATTACCATTACAAACAACGAGATTCTGCTATCTGTAGACCAATCGGGGGTGCCGATAGCAAGAATCGAAAGACGGAGGACGCTATTAGCAATCCAAAAAGACGATTTTACCCCTGGTTCGGGGTTTGCCTATAAATAGACCCTCAAAGCACCTTGGAGAGGCATACCCAACTGATGCAACCCGCGTCGGCTCATTTTTATTATTTTTATCGCACATGTTTATTATTGTAGCGCACGTTTTTGCGCAATTTTTGTTGTATTTTGTATCGCGCACGCTTTCGCGCTTTTTGTTTGGCACGTTGGTGTGACCGACCAACGTGACCCTGAATGCATAGGTCCGGTAATTTAGGGATAGGTTAATTTAGGGCAAGCAATTTTTAATTATCTATTTTATTCCTCCGCCGCAGCCGGCACTACCCTCGAATTTGTCGTTCACATAGCGGTTACGCCTAAAAAAATCAAAAAATCCTATGTTGCTTGAGTGACTGCCAATAGCCAAATCTTAACCTAAACTCCCTCTTTAAAAGCAAACCCCTCCCCTAACCCTAAGGGAGCTGGGAAATGAATTGACTGAACCTTTTGGGTTTTCGGTCGATTTCTCCCAGCGCCACTGTAGCTTCTCCACGACGGAAAGCCTCCAGCGCCGCAAACCGCGGCTATTCCTCTCTGCAAGATCGACGAAGCCCGATACCTCCAGTTCCTACATCGCCGACCACGCCAAGTGCTTCTTAGGTCACCGGCGACCCTTCCCGAAGCCGACGCTCCTTCCGTCGCCTGCTCTTCCCGACGGGAACCCTGGAAGATCTCTGCCGCCTCCAGCGCACAGCTCCTCCAACGCCGACGGGATCGCCTGAGCTTCTATCGGCTCCAGAGACCCACCAGCTTCCTCCTGCACCAGCTCCGGCGAGTTCTTCCCTTCAAGTGCTGGTCTCCTTTACTCCTAGAGCAACCCCAGAAGTTTCCTGTACTGCTCCAGCCATTACCTCCAACAGATCCGCTAGCTTCCAGTCACCGTTGTCTACTTCCCCCATGGTATACCTCGCCCTTCCCCTTCCCTCAACGCAGTCTTTATTTTGTGCTTTAATATTTAAATGAATAGTAATTAAAGGAGCTTGCCCTAACAAACTTGATCGCCTAATTATCGTATTCTCTTACGTGCTATTGTCACCACTTTATTTTTTTTGTGCCTGTGAAATTTAAGTCTCATGACGTCATTATAATCGTGCTGTGGTTCGCGAGCGTTTGTGACACTTTGGTCGTTTTAGTCGTTAGAAATAGCCCGCGAAATCCCCGCGCGTTGCAATTATTTTAAGCGATCACATTTATTATCTCGAAAACTTCAGCCCTAGGTTTAGGTTCACATCAGTTTGGTGTAGCTGCTGGGATATCTCACTCCTATCGTGGGATAGCCGAGCGCCGGTCGCCTTCAAGTTCTAGGTTTAGATTTTTATTTTCGTTTAAAAAAAAAGATGACTTAAATGCGCGCATTAAAGCTTTGATGAAAGATGTTGAGTGCGTCACTGCTGACGTTCGACAGAATTTGCGTGGGTTGTGCACCTCTGTTCACAACCTGGAGGCGACAATGCACACGCATTATGTTTCTCCTGCATACCTCCACACATCCTATCACATAGTGGAACCCGAGGTTCGGTGTCTCGTTAGTCCCCCACATCTCGTCAGTTGCACGACGAGCACTTTAGCTCCACCCACTCCCGCTGTGACGCTTACTTCAGTCGAGGAGTTTCTTCCGGAGCCCCTACTCCAGGAAGAAAATTTTCCTCCTATCTTTGTTACCCCGACTGATGTCACGACTCCACGTTTCTCCGCTACAGCTCTCCCTTCAGTCGAGGATGTTCTTCTTGAGCCCATGCTCCAGGAAGAAGAGCTTCTTCCTATTTTTACCACCTTGACTGAAGTCGTGTCTCCACCTGTCTCCGTTTTAGCACCCCCTTCGATCGAGGAGGTTCTTCCCGAGCCCCTGCTCCAGGAAGATGAGTTCTTTCCCTCTCATTCTTTCCTCCTGATTGACATGGTGTGTCCACTTTCCCCCACTGACTCACATCCTTCAGCCGCCGATTTGTTTCACGAGTCCCAGGGAGAACTTACTAGTGATGTGTCACTCACCTCGGTTGACACTTCATCGCTTTCTCTTCTCCCAGCGGAGTTGGTTAGTGATGAGACCCTCATCTTGGGTGACACAAACTCGTGCGTCTTTGGTCCTGACGTTCTTAGCACACTACCGCCACAAACCCTTGCGGCCACAGACATTGTGTTTGGTGGTCCCTCACCAGTGTCCCTTGAGTTGCCACCCCATATTGATTTTGTTTTTGGCGAGCACGCATTTGGTCTACATCACTTCTCTTTAGATATAGGACAACATGTTGCACCACCACGTCACTACCGTCTGCGTTCTGATGCTTATAAGTTTAGAAGTCTCGAGAGAGTCGAGACAATACTTAGATTTTTTTCTCCTCATCGGGACACCCGCTTCAAAGGTTTTCTATGGAAAATTTTTCACGGTCTAATTGGGGCTTTCTTAAAATTTTGTGACTCGAGTGGGACGTTAGCAGGTGAAACTAGGACGATATTCGATCCGGGTCTAGCAGACGTTCGTAGATGTCTATCGGATGAGAGCATGTTGCGTCATGAGTTGCTGATTCCACGGGCTGATTCCACTTGCTTCATGTTCCCCCTACTGCCACATGTTCTCCCCACACACCGCCCCTATCATCCTCTGAAAGCTCTAATAATTACTGTTTATTTAAATATTTGGCATGAAATTTTGACTAATGGATTGCGAGCTTTTGGGATGAGAGGTTACTTGTAAATTTTGGGTCGCAGCCACGACATCAGCAGGACAGTAGGCAGCATTTCTCCGATCGACGCTTGGATTTTCTACTTGCAGGTTACATCGAGTCTCGTCGGGGTCGAGCTCTTTCAACCCCGGGAGAATTGATGCAACCCGCGTCGGCTCATTTTTATTTTTTTTATCGCACATGTTGTTTATTATTGTAGCGCACGTTTTTGCGCAATTTTTGTTGTATTTTGTATCGCGCACGCTTTCGCGCTTTTTGTTTGGCACGTTGGTGTGACCGACCAACGTGACCCTGAATGCATAGGTCCGGTAATTTAGAGATAGGTAAATTTAGGGCAAGCAATTTTTAATTATCTATTTTATTCCTCAGCCGCAGCCGGCACTACCCTCGAATTTGTCGTTCACATAGCGGTTACGCCTAAAAAAATCAAAAAATCCTATGTTGCTTGAGTGACTGCCAATAGCCAAATCTTAACCTAAACTCCCTCTTTAAAAGCAAACCCCTCCCCTAACCCTAAGGGCGCTGGGAAATGAATTGACTGAACCTTTTGGGTTTTCGGTCGATTTCTACCAGCTCCACTGTAGCTTCTCCACGACGGAAAGCCTCTAGCGCCGCAAACCGCGGCTATTCCTCTCTGCAAGATCATCGAAGCCCGATACCTCCAGTTCCTACATCGCCGACCACGCCAAGTGTTTCTTAGGTCACCGGCGACCCTTCCCGAAGCCGACGCTCCTTCTGTCGCCTGCTCTTCCCGACGGGAACCCCGGAAGATCTCTGCCGCCTCCAGCGCACAGCTCCTCCAATGCCGACGGGCTCGCCTGAGCTTCTATCTGCTCCAGAGACCCACCAGCTTCCTCCTGCACCAGCTCCGGCGAGTTCTTCCCTTCAAGTGCTGGTCTCCTTCACTCCTAGAGCAACCCCAGAAGTTTCCTGTACTGCTCCAGCCATTACCTCCAACAGATCCGCAAGCTTCCAGTCACCGTTGTCTACTTCCCCCATGGTATACCTCGCCCTTCCCCTTCCCTCAACGCAGTCTTTATTTTGTGCTTTAATATTTAAATGAATAGTAATTAAAGGAGCTTGCCCTAACAAACTTGATCGCCTAATTATCGTATTCTCTTACGTGCTATTATCACCACTTTATTTTTTTTGTGCCTGTGAAATTTAAGTCTCATGACGTCATTATAATCGTGTTGTGGTTCGCGAGCGTTTGTGACACTTTGGTCGTTTTAGTCGTTAGAAATAGCCCGCGAAATCCCCGCGCGTTGCAATTATTTTAAGCGATCACATTTATTATCTTGAAAACTTCAGCCCTAGGTTTAGGTTCACATCACCAACCTCCTAGAGCTCCCACTCTGTGCCATCCAGGGTACCGAGCACAGCTTTGGCTTTGAGAGGGGAAGACACGAAGCGCGCTTCTGGGTGAGTGGAGGGACCTCCTCGTTGATGCTCACCGGGTCTGAGAGTAGGAAGTGATCCACCAACTAGAGAAGGCTGACTCCTAGCTTGAATCGACCTGCCTTGCGTACACGATGACAGACTAAGTAAACTAGAATTGTTTCCCCCAGTCCGAACTCCGTTGAAACCGGTATCCGACTTCAACATTTATAGTAAACTGAGAATTTTGTACAAGGTATACATCCGAATTTACTAAAGAAAAAGGGATGTCACATATGGTAGGGTGAGAAGGAAAAGAAGAGTGTTGTTTACTAGAGATACATGAAAATAAATTGAATTTAGAGTCAAGTTGATGCAGGACAACACGTAGGGTTTGCACGTATGTCGTCTTTTCTCTAGGAAATCCTAAATGCGTGCGATGAATAAATTAATTTTGCAAACAAATATGAGCGGGCGTTGCGCAGACTTTGAATTTAAACAAGTTTGATTTTTGAAAAACACAAAAAACTATTTGTCAAAAAAAAAATAATCTTGAATTATTGGTTCAATTCTAAATTCAGCAAGGAAGTTCGTAACTTTCGTTTTGTTCTCCTTGTTGCAGCAAAACGGAAATCGTGAACTCTAAATACGTTTTTATTTGGAGTTTTCGACGTAGCGTTCATCGACAAAATTCAGACGAAAACCCAACAATGAATCTAATTATCCTAAGAGAAAATGTAGACTCATGCAAAGGGTAAGAATCAAGTTATCCACGGAAAGAGACGTCTTTCCGTATTTGAAGTCGATGGCGATCCCACGAGGAACTCCTTGTCACCTTCGATCTCCCACTCCGAGGTCTGCCGCTATCACACACGGGCACCACAGACGTATTTCACTCACGGACACAGAAGAGTGGTTCCGCGTAATCTCAAACACGCAAAATTGAACTTTTCTTTTCAGCAAGCTCGACACTATTGACAAAATTCTAATCAGAAACTATCAACTAGATTCACTTCAACATCAACAATTACTCAACGGGAAGTTAATCACGTCAATTAACAAATTGCTCATCTAACTACAACTCTAAATAGAAGTAACAATAGCATCTATTCTTAAAATTCATCCACAACTGAGCCGATTATCAAGACATCACGGAAGATCTCATCAACACCTTCATGAACAATATCTCCTACAGGACTTCAGCAACGGGAAGCCAAAATCACATCACTCGAAATTCAATCACTCCAATATCAACTCTCACATGCAGGAAACGAACAATAATCTTCAGTTTTTTTCTCATTCACAGCCAAGCAGGGGATCAAACAAACGCAAGCAACAATCTTCAATTTTCATTAACTCAACATCAACTATACAACACATACATCAATCTCATTTATAGGGTAGCAAAGAAAACATGAAAATAACCCCTAACCGTCAGCTTCGTGGAAGAACGTCCATAGCAGAAGCTTGGATTGGTGCTGAAAACCGTCTGGGAGAGGGGTTGAGGCAGCGGAACTTGACCAGGAAGATGCGCGACGTGGAGCGACGTGCGGAGCGACGGAATCGTGGGCCAAACATCGTGCGGCTTCTCCTGGTGCAGCGTCGAAGTCGGGGAGGTGTGGGCGGAGCCTAGCCCTAACCTTGCGGGAGCTCTTTCTCTGGCCGAACGGGAAGACGGGCCGGGAAAATGAATAGTGCGGTCTGGCTGATTAGGAGGGCTGGACCGGCTCTAATACGGTTCTAACATATAAATATGTATATATATTTATATGTGTATATATATATATATATCCAAATACAAAGTACAATAAAATGCAATAAAAAATGACACAAACGGAACAAATAACACAAAATAACACGAATAAAACATGCAAAACTCAAGGCCGGTAGAGGTCCGGTCGAGAGCAACGTCGGGCACTTCTGCGTAGACCTGATTTGGGCTGGTCTCCACCACAAGTACATATAAAATTGAATGGATGTCGATAGATGGAGAGGCGCTACTATTGGATCAAATATGGGTGGTAGAGCTATTAGTTGTAGAAATATACCTCGTAAAGGTGGTTTTGGTTTACTGTCATTGTTGTTGCAGTATCATATGGAACCTACTGCCAAAGTTTACAATCCATGGTGCACCATGATGCAGGATATACCTTCAATAGATGCAAATGAGACATGATCTCTGCAGGCTGGGATGGGAGAAGTCTGCAAAGACTGCAAAGTATCTCTTCGATCTCAGGGTCCGTAGTATCAGCCACAAGAGTATAAACTTGGGCTTGAAATGGTAACACTTGTTGATTAGGATATCTATGTTTTTGAATGCTCAGCACCACCACGATTCCCTCTCCCATGTTGCATCCCGCACGTTATTGAGCCCATCAGGGCGGTCATCTACCACCTTGGCCAGAAGTTGGCAATGCGCTGGATGAGCCTTCTAGATTAGAGCTTGGGATGGGGCAAAAGGTACTTGAGGTTTTTTTTTGGGGAGGGGTATAAGTATGTAACTTTAAGGAGGCTTGGAGCGAACATTTGATAAAGATAACAAAGCCACAGACAACGAAGCCACACAGATAGGGCATTTAATCTGACAATGCGGAGAAATGGAGAAAGATGCACACCAACAACATTGCATTGACGACAGAACTCTCATTGAGGCAGTTGGGCTGTCAGATCGGTAGTCAAGCAGCAAGGGGTGATGTCAAAACCACACACAGTAGATGCATTTGACTTTGGCTACCACGATCTTATATTTTCAGCCCGCCGAAGCATAAGAGATGAAAAATCATTAAGGAAATACTAAAGATCATGTAAACCATTTTGAGCTCATCCTACATAGATTTAGACTCATGTTCCATGATGATGTTGATGAGATTTTCTCCGTAGAGTTTAATTTCTATGCCTGAATGCACCCATCATCAAAGAGACACTATTCAAAAGTAGTATTGGGAATCTTGTGAGCGACCATGATGGAGGTGGCTACACAATTAACAACAAGACGATCATAATGGAAAGCCGTAGACCATTGGGGATATTTATCTTGGCCCGTGAAATTAATAGTAGTGTTAGAAAAGCCCAATTAATGACCTATGTTTTCTCCTTTTTCTCCCCCCTTGTATTAGTTCCACATCATGTATTAGGATTTCTCTCTTCATTCTTCTCCTATATAAGTGTATGTATACTTGTAACTATCCATTCAAGAAAGTATATACAAGCTTTGAGATCTCTCTTTACATGGTATCGGAGCCAACCGGTCTCCTCCTTGGGTATCCGGCCTAGCCAATTTCTAGCCGCCTATCTTCCTTGCCTGTTCGCGCGGCTTCCCTTAGCCGCGGACTCTTGCGGCCTCTTTCTTTCTACCCTCCTACCAATTTCTACCTGCCTCCAACTCTGTCTCTCTCGTGGCTTCCACCTCCTCCTTCCTACCACCTCTCCTTTTATAATCCTCTCTCACGTGGGTCCACCTTCTCCTTTCCTTCTCTACCCGCGCGGGCTCTTTCTATCCGCTGCGACCTCTTTCTGTCCGCCGCGACCTCTCCTTTTTGCTTTCCGTTGCGGGCTCTCTCTTCCTACTCGCGGATTCTTCTTCTGACCTCTCGAGTTCTCTACTCGCGGCCTCTTCCGCTTACCTGATCTTCCTGCTCGCTGATCGTAGCTCGTCGCGACCTGCTATCCTGCTCGCCACGACCTGCCTCCTGCTCGCTGCGACCTGCCTCTCCTCCTCGTCGCGGCCTGCCTTTTCTGCTCGCTGCGATCTCGCCTTCCCGCAGCCGGCTTTCCTGCTGTCTACTCGTCTGCGGCTTGCCTTGTCGCTAGCTTTCTCCTCCCTTCTCCCTAGTCGCATCCTGGTCGCGATCTCCTGATCGCTGGTGTGTCCACCGAGACCGTGCGACTGCCTTTCTAATCGCCCGGTCTCTTCTCTGCCGCCGATACCGTGCGGCTATCTTCTCTGCCGACTTCTCCCTAGTCGCATCCTGGTCGCGATCTCCTGATCGCTGGTGTGTCCGCCGAGACCGTGCGACTGCCATTCTAACCGCCTGGTCTCTTCTGCTGGCCGCGCATGGTCTTATTCACCACTTGACCCGCGCTACTCCAACTGCCCCCTCCGAGGACTGGCTTCGCGATGATGGCTAGGTCCAGTCCTGGCTTCTAAACTCTATAGATCCCGAGCCATACATGATGGCCATGTATCATGACACGGCTAAGTCCATGTAGGAGGAGTTTCACGCTTTTTACTCTGACCATGACAACCTACAACACCTTTATGATATCATTTTTGATCTTCAGAATCTTACCCCGGGTGCTTCTGGTGATATGTTCTCCTTCGTGGCTAAAGCCAAGAGTTTGGCAGAGGCTTGGATTCAACATCAGCCTCCTACTACCGATCTAACCACTCAACGAAATCGGAAAGAAGCTGTCACCATCGCCATGATGATGTCTCGAGTTCCTCCCCACCTGCATAGTATTCGGGCCCAGATTTTATCATCCGCCACAACTCCTTCACTGTCTGATGTCTGCTCCATGCTGCTAAAAGTCACGCCTCCCTCTGAGGCTCCGCCTGTTTTTACCACTGCTCTTCTTCAGCAGCCTCTCCTTTCGACCCCTCCTTCTCGTGGATCTTCCACTGGGGAGGGGGGGGGACCCCGTCTCGGGGACGAGGACGTGGTGGTCGCTCTACTATGAAATGCACCTACTGTGGCCGGAATAATCATCTTAAAGCGACCTACTACCGCAAGCATGGCCTACCTCCTCACCTTACTGCTACTATCTCTGCTGCTCCGGCTTCTACTGGGTCTTCTGCCACTGATCCGACTACTACTACCCGCCAAGACATTGATGAGCTCCGCACCCAACTTCAACAGCTTCAGGGTGCCCTCAGCCGCTCCTCCGGTTCTGTTGCACCCTTTTCTGCGGAAGGTATAACCTATCTCTCTCATAATCCTTGTTGGATCGTTGATTCCGGGGCTACTCACCATATTAACTCCCAGAAGCCCACATAGTACCTACATACGCCTTATCCTGCTTGCATTACTTTTGCCAATGGTGCCACCCTACCAGTCTCTGGCTCCGCTACTCTTCAGCTTACGCCGAACCTTTCTCTTTCCTCGGTTCTTCACGTTCCGGGGTCTCCTTTCAATTTATTATCTGTTAGTCGTCTCACACACGACCTTGATTGTTGCATTACCTTTTCACCTTCTTCTTTTCTTATGCAGGATCGCCGCACCCGGAGTACCATTGATAAGGTACAACCGTTGAATGTGTTGTACATCTTGGATATCCCACCTACTCTTCTATCCGCCGTCTCCACTGTTGATTGGCATCGCCGCCTTGGGCATGCTCCCCTTCCGATTCTCAAGCGGGCTCTTCCTAATGTATCTCTACGAGAGTTCTCTTGTATCTACGACAAACAACATCGTTCTTCTTTCCCCCCTGCCTGTATCAGGAGTAGTACTCATTTATCTTTAGTTCATTTTGATGTATGGGGTTCTTATAGAGTCCCCAGTATTTTTAACTTTCTCTATTTTGTCACGTTCATTGGCGATTACTCGCGTACCACGTGGCTCTATTTACTACATGATCGAAATGAACTTACCTCTGTGTTTCACGCTTTTTTACTTGAGATGCGTACGCCGTTCGCCACCCCCCTCAAAGTAATTCGCACTGATAATTCTCGCGAGTATACGGGTCGCACCTTCTCCAATCTCTGCACCGAATTTGGTGTCATCCATCAAACTTCATATGCGTATACCCCTCAGCAAAACAGAGTGGCAGAACGCAAAAATCGCCATCTTCTCGATGTTGCGCGTTCCCTTATGTTCCAAATGCACGTTCCAATCGAATATTGGAACTTTGTTGTATCCAGCGCCTGTCATCTCATCAACCGCCTTCCATCGTCTGTGCTTAATTTTGCCTCACCCATCCAACTCCTCTATCCCTCCACCCACCTCACCTCTCTCACACCGCGGATCTTCGGGTGTGTTTGCTATGTCCACCTTCTTGGCCCTCCTTCTGACAAACTTGCTCCTCGAGCCGCCAAGTATATGTTTGTTGGCTACTCCCGCACTCAAAAGGGGTACGTCTGCTACTCTCCTTCTGACGGCAAGCTGGTCGTTTCTGCGGATGTCACCTTCTGCGAAGACCAGCCCTTCCACTTACCTAGCACCACCTCGTCTTCTGCTCCCTCTATTCCTCGGCCTGCCGTACCGGTCGCGCCATCTTTGTCGTCCTCTTCCTCCTCTCCCCACGTTCCTCCTCGGGTTCCTCCACCACTTATCCGTGTTTACTCTCGTCACCCATCCAAGGATGCTCCTGTGACCCCGCTCCCCGCTACCAGTGATACCTCGGCTACGGCAGATCCCGCTCCCGTCTTTACAGCTCATCCCTTGGCCAACTACGTCTTTCTCCATCGGCTGACGCCGCCTCTCTACGCATTTGCTACCTCTCTTTCCTCTATTTCTATACCTAACACTGTGCAGGAGGCGCTTCAACACCCATTGTGGCGGGCCGCTATGAACGATGAAATGCGGGCTCTCTGGGCTAACCAGACCTGGGATCTGGTTCCTCTTCCTGCAGGCCACACCTCTGTTAGCTGCAAATGGGTCTTTGTTATTAAACATGCGGTGGATTGCACTGTCGACCGTCTGAAAGCACGCCTCGTGGCACGGGGCTTTACTCAGCAACATGGCCTTGATTACGAGGAAACCTTCTCTCCCGTGGCAAAATTGAACACGGTCTGCGTTCTTCTCTCCTTGGCTATTCATCATTTATCAGCTGGATATTAAGAATGTCTTTCTCAACGGCGATCTACAAGAGACAGTTTATATGCAGCAACCTCCCGGGTTTGAGACCACGGAGGAGTCTTTTGTATGTCACCTTCGGAAATCCATTTATGGTCTCAAACAGTCCCCGCGTGCGTGGTTTGAAAAATTCAGTAAGGTGGTCTGTGCTAGTGGCTTCACTCGGAGATCGGCTGATTTTTCTCTCTTCACCCGACACCGGTCAACCGGGACTGTGATTCTTCTGGTCTACGTTGACGGTATCCTGATTACTGGCGATGACACGGCAGGAATACAACAAATCAAGGAACAGTTAAATTCCGCCTTTCAGACCAAAGATCTGGGCAACCTTCAGTACTTTCTTGGGCTCGAGGTCACACGACGCTCTGATGGTCTTGTGTTATCTCAAAGGAAGTACTGTATGGACCTCCTTCATGATGCAGGTTATTCTTGGTGCAAACCCGCGGAGACTCCTATGGACGCCAATCACAAGCTCTCGGCCCATAGCTCTGACTCTGACAAGCTGCTTACAAATTCGGAATATTACAGACGCTTGGTTGGGAAGCTGATCTACCTTACAGTGACTCGACCGAACATCTCATTTGCTGTAGGAGTTGTGAGTCGGTTCGTGCACGCTCCTCGGACATCTCATCTTCAAGTTGTCGAGCGCATCCTTCGATATCTCAAGATCGCCCCCGGACAAGGACTTGTGTACAAGCCATCCACATCTCTATCTCTTGTCGCGTATTCTGACGCTGACTATGCAGGATCTATTGATGATAGGCGCTCCACAACTGGGTTCTGTACTTACTTTGGTGGACACCTCATAAGTTGGCGTAGCAAGAAACAGACTGTGGTTGCGTGTTCTTCTGCTGAAGCCGAGTACCGGGCTATTGTTGCTGTTGTTTCTGAGCTAACCTTGCTTGAAGGCCTTTTGGGAGACTTGGGTGTTCGTCTCTCATCTCCGACAACCTTATTTTGTGACAGTCAGGCAGCAATTCATATTGCCAAGAATCTGGTTTTCCACGAACACACAAAGCATATCGAAGTTGACTGTCACTTTAGCCGGGAAAAGGTACAGTCAAAGAAGATAGATTTGGAGCATGTTCCTACTACCGACCAAGTTGCGGACATCCTGACGAAAGCTCTCTCCAGGCCGCTATACTATCAGTTTTTATCCAAGCTTGGTGCCTACGACTTGTACACTCCAGCTTGCGGGGGAGTGTTAGAAAAGCCCAATTAAGGGCCCATGTTTTCTCTTTTTTCTCCCTCCTTGTATTAGTCCCACATCATGTATTAGGATTTCTCTGTTCATTCTTCTCCTATATAAGTGTATGTATACTTGTAACTATCCATTTCAGAAAGTATATACAAGCTTTGAGATCTCTCTTTACAAGTAACATAGTAGCAATAGAGGCAAGCTTGAAGGTACTCAAGATGGGTGTCTTATGGAAAGAAAATTAATTGTCCAAAGCAGAGCTGTTATGTTTTTTAAATACCAAAAGACAACCTCTGTTTCACAAGTGTTATTTTGTAGTTATGAAGGATGAGGGTTGATCCCTGGTGTTGGGAGAAGTTAAATACTGGTTGATAAGTTGAGTTGTTTCGTGATTAATCGACCCTGCATGGCCTTCTCGGTTGGCATAGTTAGTCAGTTTATGGATTCACTATATATTTGACTCATAGATGTTATAATACGAATATTGTGATATCTCAAAGGAACAAAAATAGGATTGGTATGATAGAGCTTTGTTCATGGCAAATATAAGGCATCTCTGATGCAAATTTGGCCATGGTGGAGCTTTAATGATTGAAGGAGAACGGTTTTGTTGCTGCGAGGCAGTGGGGGGAGACAGTCGACGCTCTTTGTCTTGCCGAATCCACATCAAGCTTAATCCGTAGACGAATGAGGAGGAAAAGCTAGATTTTAAAGTCACGAGTTTAAGTTTTTGCCCAAGTTTACTGATGATCTCATATAATGTTTTTGGCTCTTCTCCTTTACTTTTTTTACTCTTACCTTTGTTATTGTTTGAGCACCCACGTCATTGCATGAAGAATAAATGTTGCTTGCATCTGGCTTCATCAAGCAAGTCTTCTTAAAACCCTCTCAAAAGGAGAAAATTCCTCCAAGGGAAGTTTCTTGATATTCAATGGGCATAAACTAAAAATTTGTTTTCAGTACCAACTACATCTGAAATTTCATAATGAAAACTAATATATTCCTTGGGGGAGCATCATGATCAGTAACCTACAAATTCAGGAGAGCTTGAGCCTAGTTTTAGTTGTAATTAGTCAAGTTTTCTTATTTCATTATCCCACTATGGGGGGAGGGGGGGGGGGGGGGGTAATTTGGTCCATGTGTCTTTTTTCCCTACTCATATATATGTAAGAGTAGTGGGTTATGAAGCAGGACAATATTATTTTTCTCGGTTTTCCTGGTTTCAACTTGGTATCAGAGCAAATCGAGAAAACCTAGCCGCGCTCGCTCCCGTCTCCCGACTGCGCTCTCCTTCTTTCGGTTCGCTCTCTCAATCTGATGTTTTGAGCGGCGCGTAGGTGCTCGAACCGCCCATGTCGTTGCCTGGAGGGAACGACGCCGCCATCGGCTGTCGAGGAGGACGTCGCTGCCACTCTCCCGTGATGCCGCCCTTCTTCTTCCGTCGTCCTTGTCTGATTCTATGTCGCTGCTCTCTTATTCTCAGCCATTGTTGCCGCTGTTCTGATGTAGTTTCTTTCGCAGTTGCTACTCGACCTGATTCTCTGCCTTCGCTGCTGTGCCATCTCTGATTCTCTGCTGTCGTGCTGCTCCCAGTCTTCACTCTGGTGCCCGATGCTGCTCGACCTTCCCGATGTTGTGCTGCGATTTCTCCCCCGTTGACAGTAATTGTGCTGCTCCCAGTCAAAGTAACCTTGCCTCCTTTTCTCCCTGTCGACCTACTCCAACATCCTTCTTCTGCAGTGAGATCGAGCAACCTCTTCACCTCATCGGCTACGAACCAGTGCAAAAGATCTGGCCGCAGGTTTAAAGGAATGATTTCACCATCGGATCAATGCATATTATGTGATCCCGTCGTTAGGTACATTTGCCGCAGCTAGGGGCTCTCTTGGGTGTTGTTTCCTTGGTCACTTCTCCGTGTGTGGTCATTCTACAAACGAGTGACCCGTCGCAGACTCATTCTTATTTGGCTCCTGCTGGCCGTGGGAGTGGTCACGGTTGTGGTCGGGGACCCAGCCGCGGAGGAACTCACTGATGGTGTTCTCGAGTGACTGATGCTGCGTATTCAACCAAAGTCTATGGTGCCCCTTCATATCCTCCTTCTGGACAAATTTTCTTCCAGGAATTGGATGTTTTTCGTTGCCTTCTTCATTCCCAGTCTAACTCTGCTTTCTCTGCCTCTACCTTATTTGCTACTACGACATCACCCAGTTCGCACACTGTTACTATTGCTCCCTCTGCATGGATCTTTGATTCATGCGCCACTGATCATATGATTGGATCTTCTTCAGGCTTTGTCTCCTACACTCAAACTCAAGGAGTGGACTATCAGGAGAGGTTTGCTCGCGTGGCAAAGATGGACTCTATACGGGTTTTACTATCATGTGATGATTGCTTATGATGAGATCTTCATCAACTGGATGTTAAAAATGTCTTCCTCCATTGTGAACTTGATGAGGAAGTATACATGAAATTTTCGCCTGGATTTGTAAAACAGGGAGCAGAAGGTCTTGTTTGTCGCTTGAGAAAATCCCTATATGGGCTAAAACAATCTCCAAGGGCATGGTTTGACGGATTTCTCAAGGCAATTATCAAATTCGGTTACAAGCAGAGACAATCAGATCACACCATGTTTATCCGCAGAAACGACCAGAATATTGTGATCCTTATTGTCTATGTGGATGATATTGTGATTAAAGACAATGACATTGAGGAGATTAGTAACCTTACGACTTTGCTGAGTTTGAGGTGAAAGATTTAGGAAGATTACGATACTTCGTAGGTATTGAGGTGACCCGGTCAAATCAAGGTATCTTCATCTCTCAACGGAAGTATGTCATGGATCTTTTAAAAGAAACTGAAATGCTAGGTTGTGTCCCTGCAAACATTCCTATGAAGGAGAATCACAGGATAGATGAGGACGGTGATGGTGATCGCACGGATACTTCAAGCTATCAGAGATTGGTTGGGAGACTCGTATATCTATCTCACACCCGTCCTGACATTACATATGTTGTTGGTATCTTGAGTAGATATATGCATGCTCGTAGGATCAAACATCAAGAGCCATCATGTCGCGTATTGCGATACCTGAAGAAGGCTCCTTGTCGCGGTCTTTTGTTCTCTCAGAAAAATCGCTTGAAGAGTAAAGTCTTCACTGATGTTGATTGAGCTGGATGTCGTGATTACAGGAAATCCACTACCGACTACTGTACCTTTGTTAGAGGAAATTTAGTGGCATGGAGGAGTAAGAAGCAGAATGTGGTTGCTAGATCTAGTGTTGAGGCTGAGTATCGTGCAATGCCTCAAAGTCTTTGTGAGGGTCTTTGGGGTGCATACCATGCTACATGATCTAGTGCTCAGAGAGAATAGACCTATCTCCCTATACTGTGATAATAAGGCTGCAATCAGCATAGCTCACAACCTCGTTCAGCATGATAGGACTAAACATGTGGAGGTAGATCGACACTTTATCAAAGACCATTTGGATAAAGGAAATGTGGTCACTCCCTTCGTTCAGTCCAAAGACCAACACGCTAATGTGTTCACCAAGAGTTTGAGATGCAATATTTTTGTTGATGATATTCAGAAGCTTGGAATGACAGATATCTTTCGTTCGACTTGAGGATGAGAGTTATAATTAGTCAAGTCTTTTTTATTTCATTATCACACTGTGGGGGGTAATTTGGTCCATGTGTCTTTTACAGATCGGTTACAACTCAACCACTGGTTATCTATTTTATATGCATTCAAGTCAACTTATATGTCGTGTCATGTCGCATCGAGTCAAGTCGTGTTTTAATATTATTAATGTTTTCATGTATTTACGGGTGTGCCACCCGGGAGTTCTATAAATAGACCCTTAGTGTCTTGTATGAGATTATCAATGAATGAAGTCTAGTTCTTGTCTCTTATTGTGAGATCTTGGTGGCTCTCTCTTCCAACGAGCAACCCCGCCTAGGCAGTCGCGGTTCCGGCTCCACAGTATCCCCCACTACCGTCATCATCTCCGCCTCCGACCACTACTCCGGCGAGTTACCGCTGTTACGGAAGTAGGCCCGTAACAACTTGGTATCAGAGCCAAACCATCACCTCGTCCGCCTAAGATCTCTGTAAACCCTAAATCCTCGATCTGATGCCCCTGCCGTCGCTGTTCCCATCGACCGACACCTCCTCGATCCCCCTGTTTCCGCTGCTACTGTCGTTGTTGTTTCCCCGTCATCTTTCCTCTGGCCGCATCTCCAGTTGCGGGCGACTCACCCGACGGAAACCACAGTGCCGTTTCTGCTCCAGCGCCGACCCGTCCTCACTCCAGCATCGTCAACGATCGACCTCACCTCCGTCATCCTCAAGACGCTGCCCTCCGACATCCTCAACCGCCTACCCCAGCAACTCCATCTCCTTCGCTGACACCGCTCAACTGCTTCTTTTTCTCCTTCCGCTGTTGCGGGTTCTTCCGCCTCTCGAGCCGCCTGCCCCGCACTTTTCCTATTTAGCAGCAGCCGCCTGCCCCGCACTTTCCCCAACCAGCAGTAGCCGCCTGCCCCGCACTTTTCCCAACCAGCAGTAGCCGCCTGCCCCGCACTTTTCCCAACCAGCAGTAGCCGCATGCCCCACACTTTTCCCAACCAGCAGCAGCCTGACTTCTATCTTTTAATTTAAAGCCGACAACTCCGCAGCCCGCCTGCCAGCAATTATTTTTTTCTGAAGTCCCCTGCCACTAATTAATTGGGAGACTCCTCCAGCAGCCCAACTTTAATAATTCCCTCCACCAGCCTCTCCTGCTACAGGAGGCATCAGACCTAAATTAAATTATTTAAGTCATCTAATGGGGAGCACTAAATTAATGGTTGTGGATGCCGCAACTATCCAATCGAGGCTACGAGAAATGATGCGCTTCATGGACACACGCCTTCGGAATGCCGACGCACTCCTCCACCACATTAAGAACCCGACATCCGCCTTCTGCCGCAGCCCGTGTCCCTACCACTTCCACCGCCGTCTCTTTTCGTGCAGTCGCCATCTGAGCCGCCCGCTGACGAGCCACCGCTCTTAGCGGTAATTGCCCTTCCGCCATCACATGTCGTGGCGGTAACGCCCCACCTTGGGCCACCTTCATCAGACATCATGTCCGCCTTTCCGCCAGCACTTGCTCCGCAAGCCACCGCTCTACCGACCCCAACGGTCACCTCACCGCCTACAGATCCGTTCCTTCTGTCGGTCATCGCTTCCCCGACCTACTTGCTGCTACTGCTCCTCACAGCTCCACCGACCTTGCCGAAGTCACTACTTACGCCGCCCGTCTTTTCAACGGCGCCGCCGCTACTCACCGACACCGCCGACGTCGTTACGCGATATCATGCACTGTTCTGGCGGGAAATCAAGCTGCCAGATGCTCCGGTCACCACGTGGAATTCGAGCTTGAGGGCAAGCTCGATTTCAAGGGCGGATGAGATGTTACAGATCGGTTACAACTCAACCACTGGTTATCTATTTTATATGCATTCAAGTCAACTTATATGTCGTGTCATGTCGCATCGAGTCAAGCCGTGTTTTAATATTATTAATGTTTTCATGTATTTACGGGTGTGCCACCCGAGGGTTCTATAAATAGACCCTTAGTGTCTTGTATGAGATTATCAATGAATGAAGTCTAGTTCTTGTCTCTTATTGTGAGATCTTGATGGCTCTCTCCTCCAACGAGCAACCCCGCCTAGGCAGCCGCGGTTCCGGCTCCACAGTATCCCCCCACTACCGTCATCATCTCCGCCTCCGACCACTACTCCGGCGAGTTACCGCTGTTACGGAAGTAGGCCCGTAACAGTGTCTTTTTTCCCTACTCATAAATATGTAAGAGTAGTGGGTTATGAAACACGACAATATTATTTTTCTCGTTTTTCCTGGTTTCAACCGTTTTTTCATCTTAAACCCATTTCTATCATCTTGTAGCTCCTTTTTTGTCATACCGACATACAACCAGTTCACTACGATGGTTGATTTCCTCTGCTTCAGACATGAAATTTGATTTTGTTGGTGTCGTTCCAATTGTGCAAAAACTATTAAGCGCTTGGTTTCCCTTGAAAAAATTGTGCTCCTAATACAAAGTCGACTCCCCGAGATTGCCATGCGCCTCCCCTAGTAGTATGTGGCCCTAGTGGCATTTGTGTCTTTTATTGTATTTTGTCTTGTAGCGGGACTTCATCTATATAAGGAGCCCTTAGTATGAGAGCAGGGCATGTTGAATTATTATCTGCGTTTAAGAAATCATAGGAAAGTGACTCTTAGAGGGACCCGCCCTCAAAAGTGGGTATCGAGCATTCATCGATAAGTTGTATCTGGTATTTTTTTTCTTTAGTTATTTTATTGACGATAGCCTGATCAATCCACTGGTCCGACCTACCGCTCGCTTAAGATTTTGGTCGGCACCCTATTTGAATCTTTCATTGTTCCTAAAAACGACAGCTCGACCGATTCCCTCACTTTCGTCAATGCACTTCTAATGCACAACCCTCGACGTGCTGGAAATCCAGCTTAATGTCACTTGCACACGCCCGCACTTGCTTGTCGTTCTCGCCTGTATGTCACTGTTTTCATCATTGCACGCTGATCTTCATCTGACCACTTATGCGACAACAAACCCCAACTGTTTCGTGCCCTACAGATGCTTTGTTTTGCCTCTTCCGCCCATACGTCACTCTCTGCACATCAGCCCCACCCTCAAGGGTTGGTATCGTATCGAGCATGTTTCAATAAGTTGTATCTCGTATTTTTAATTTAATTGTTTGTCGATGATAGTTTGGTCTATCAACTAATCCGACTTGTCGCGCACCTAGGGTTTCTTCTGGAACCCTATGTGAGCGTCCTTGTTCCCGGAAGCGGATCGACCTATACCCCCTGCCATAGTCGTGGCCAGCCCAAGACTTTACATCTGCTCTCATCTCGCTTCTCGATAACACCCTCACCCGACGTCTGATCCTGATTAACGTCGATCGACACGATCAACTGTAGCTTGCGATTCAATGCGTGTCTTGTTGTCCCGCTCGCTTTTGCCACTCCCGATCCAGTCCCTATTCCACCAATCGCCTCCTTTAAACAACGTCGCACTCATACCTCCTTCCAAAATCAACCGCTCGGTCTCTCCCTCCATCCAGCACTTTGTGTTTCCCTCACAAACCTCTTCTTTGCGTCAACCTTGCATTTAACAACTCCTCCAACATCTGTGTGTCGAAGTTATCCGACATCTTTGCGTCGAAGTTCTCCGGCATCTCTGCGTCAAAAGCTTCCAAATTCTCCCGTACGCTCTTCTTGAATTTATCCTCTCTCTGCGTCGAAAGCCTCTTGCATATCTCGCATCCCGTTGCATCCCTCCTCTCTGGTGAGTTGAGGGAGTTCTCCGTATTTTATCTCTTCTTCTTGTTTCTCTGTTGCATTCTATCTACTGCTGGTTGAGTGATTCCTGCTACATTTGTTACTATTGTCTTGTTATTGTTTGGGATGTTTTCCTTATTACTGACTGAGCTTAATATCAACTGATGTACTGATGATTTCAGCCTTCTATGCTGTTGTTTTCCTATTACTGTTTGGGCTATGTATTTATGCAGGTTTATGGTTTTTGCTTGAGAAGTTCTTATGTTTTCTTTGGACCTTCCTTTCACGATTTCTTGGTTTTAATATTTGTGAGGCTTAAACCTGAGTAATTTTTCCTCTACTTAAATCTATGCATCTATTAAGATTATTTTGAATCTGAGGTTTTTTTTAATATGGTATTATTTCTTTGGACTCATATTTACTTGCATCCCTAAAGAGTTTATTAGTTGCCTTATTTTTATATTAACTAATACTTATATTAAAATGATAAAAAAACTTAAAATCGTTTCCCGTATCCTTATTTTTTTAAAAGTTACGTTTTTCGTATCTGTTTCGTATCGTATCCCGTTTCCGTCCACGAGCTACATAAGTCGACTCCCTGGGCCTGGCACACACCTCCCCCCTGTAGTGTATCCCTAGTGGCATTTGTGTTATCTATTGTATGTTGACTTGCAGTGGGTCTCCATCTAAGCCCTTGGTATGAGAGGACATCTTGGATCATTGTCTAGGTTTAGGCTCTCATAGGAAGTGGCTCTTAGAGGAATCCTACCCTCAAGTGTTGGTGTCGAGCATGTCTTGATAAGTTTTATCTCGTATTTTTAATTCAATTGTTTGTTGAAGATGCCCGGGTCTATCAATTCCTAACCGGTGGATGGAGGACTCCGGTCATGATGCATGGTAAAACTTCTTCGACAGGGAAGAATAAGAAATTGTTGTTGTGTTGGGAAGGAGAAATTTTTGTTGCAACTGGTTGGCGTGAAGAAAGAACACTGCAGAACAGAAAAAAGTAACTCTGAGGGAATAGTCGCTTCTGTTTCATGGATTAAACAAGAGTTGCTGCTATGAGCAAGATGTTGCGGTGACTTAGGGAGTAGTTGTGATGAGGTGAAGAAAAATTGCTACAAATACTAATGGACGAAATTGGTTGCAGAATGGAAGAACATACTGCCAGCAAAGGGGTATAATTGTCCTCGATGGAGGAAAGTTGATTGAAAATTTTTTTATTGAAGGGCAGGATCCATTGTTTTGATTGAGAGAACCGCAACCGACAATTCAAGGAAGATCCAAAAAGCTGCTACGGAAGGAAAGGAAAAGCTTGTTGTCAATAGAAGAGAAGAATCATAGTGTCAGTGAACGAAGGAGGATTGAAGAAGCTGGTGTGAAAGGAAAGGACTCATTGTTGATGGAGGAAAAGAAGCACAGTCAATCAGGAAAGACTGAAGTTCTAATAGCACCTAACCCATTTCATTACTGAGCAAATAATGATAACTGGCTTCTAAGGTCATTAGCCGATAATCACCATTATTGTTAAACCCACGAAGAAGCGAGCGTAAGCATAAATTTTCATTAAATTTCAAGATCCCCATACAGGGTCCTCAGGCCATATTTATATTTATAGTACATCAATTTAAAGATAAGATAAATAAAGCATTAAAATAAATCTTCCCAATCAATTATGATTCCTGTGGATTTGGATGCAATTAAAGACATCCCATATTGGACATCCCATCATGCCGGTTCCCCTTTCGAAAGACGGATTATGACTGAGTTTTATTTTGTCGGAGGAAATTTGGTCTCATGGCATTAGCAAAAAGTAAATAAACAGACGTGGCAAGAATTAGTGCAGACTGCAGAGTGGGACTATCAAGCCATGGCATGGCTTATGAACTAGTATGTCTCATGCTCTTTTTTAAAAGAGATCTAGGGCTCCGTTTGGCACGGCGTTTTTGCTCCACTGAGTTTGGAGAAAAACCTGTCTCCTATAGAATGTATGTTTGGCATGGCTACGGTAATGACCGCCACCAGGAAAAAAAACTAGTTTTGAACATAAAAGGGAATGAAGTTCCTTAGGTGAGGTCGGGCATTCACGAATGCCGGTTCATAACCACCGCGTTTATGACCATTGGCGCCGTGCCAAACGAAGCCAATATGATGCCGAGTCTGCGATGTGTCTGATTTGTGATAACAACAATACATTTTGAAGTGGATAATCAATCTTGAAAGATGGTCAATGTGATTATTGTGACTGAATGTGTAGCAAGAGACGAACAACTAGTATATTTTTTTACGAAATCTCTAACAAGTCAATTAATTCCCACTTTTGGCAAGTTGGGTTCGCCTAACATGCTCTCTCTCCGGCTTGAGAGGGATTGTTAATAGTAAAACTAAAAGATAGTGATATTTTAGTAATATTCATACACAGTATATAAATTGCTGATAGACCTGATGAGAAAGCTTTGCGTTATGAGCCACCTATTGGGCTGCCAAAAGCTGCCAATGAAGAAAGGTATACTCTATATGATGCATGCTGTACCCCGTGGCATAATTAAATGCCTATTTATTTTTCGTTCTTATCTTCCCCTTCTTGAGCCGGAGAGAGAAGGGGAGCTTGGCGCACCGGTTAAGGTGTTGCTGTTACGCCCCCGGACGAGGCTAGATTATTCGGACAACATTACAAACGGCGGCAACGGCACGGGCATGACAATATTGGGGCTGAACCAATGGGTTCAGCCCTCTCCTCTTGAATATATGGGCTCGGGGGGGCTGAACCACGCCGGGTTCAGCCCCATTGGGGCCGGCCGGCCCCCTTGGCTGGCCGGTCTTGGGTCCGGGGGTATAAATACCCGGACCCCTCTCTTTTGGAGGCTATGCAAGGATTATTCAGGTTATTTTCTCTTCTCTCCCAACCCTAACCCTAATTCCTCTCTACTTTCTCTTCTCTTAGTTCTTCCCCTAGTTAGTGCTTAACATTTGGTATCAGAGGCTTCGATTCTCGCAATGGTGAATACTCGCAATCAAGAGGAATCCTCGCGGATTGAAACCCTAGAGGAGAATGTTGTTGGCCTCACCGATTCGATGGCGGCTTTGGAAGGGCGTTTAGAGACCCGGTTGGAGGAGTTGAAGACTCTACTGAAGGGGAAAGGCCCGGCCAGCGACGATTCGGCCGGATCGGGAGCCGACCCAGCGGGCTCGGCCTCTGCGCGGCCTGCGTAAGGGGTCGCGGGCGTGCGGCCTTCGGGAGGGGCTCCGGCCGGCGCGGCGTGGCATGGATGGACGGGGGGTGCAGGATCGGCGGCATACGGGCTGCCTGCGAGCTCGGCAGCAGGGTATGGGGGTCCGGCGGGGCTGTTTCCGCCCGGATCCGCTGCAGCGGCCTTCGGCGGACTGGGATCGGGCCCGGAAGAGTGGCGCCGAGGCGGGGAGGAGCTTTTGGGGCTCCGGAGGCCACCCGACATGGCGGGACAGCAAAGGGGGGCTCCTTCCTCCTCCACGCGGGTTTGGGCCACCGGGGGGGGGGGGTCGGATTTGGCCCAGGGTGGGGCGGACAGCCGTAGCCTCCGCAGCCTCCGCCTTGGGGAGCGGGACAGCCGCACGGGTACGGTGGTTTTGAGCATGGGGAGCACGCAAGGAGGGACGGAGGTCCAGGAACACAACGGTTGACCCCCGGACTAACGCGCATGTACTTTCCAGAGTTCGAGGGCGGCGACGCCTTGGAATGGATTCACAAGGCTGAATTATTCTTCCAGTACCAGGAGGTGCCTGAAGGGCAATGGGTGCAGCTAGCGTCCTTCCATCTGAAGGACGATGCCTTCCAATGGACACAGTGGTTCCTGCGGGGACGGGAGTACGTGCCTTGGGGGGAGTTCGTGGATGGATTTACGGCCCGGTTTGGTCCACTGGAGTATGAGAACTTTGAGGCCCTCCTTCAGTAGCTTCGTCAAAAAGGGTCGGTTATGGAGTATCGTACTGAGTTCGAGAAGTTGGCAAATCGGGTGCAGTGGCCGGAAAGGACGCTCTACAGCCGTTTCATATCTGGTCTTAAGGAGCATATTCGGGATGAGGTGCAGGCACTCATGCCTCGTTCCTTGAACCATGCCATTACGTTGGCACGTATCCAGGAGGAGAGGTTCAACAGGCAGCGGGCGCGTATCACGAGTAGATCGGCTTTGGGCTCTGCGACGTCAGCACGACGGGAGCCACCCACGGGTACCAAGCCAACAGTGACTCGGTTGTCTTGGAGCGAGTTGGCGGCTCGGCAGGAGAAAGGCTTATGCTTTAATTGTGATGAGAAGTTCGTGCCGGGTCACAAGTGCCAGAAGGTACAGGTTTTTATGTTGCACCAGGAGGAGCAGCTCGAGGAGGACGTGTTCCCGGAGGAGGAATTGGAGTCTGGGGGAGACCTAGACTTGACGGAGTTGGGTGTCTCCCTACATGCCATGGAGGGATGCAATCCCCCTCCGCTTACGATGCGGTTGGCTGGACGGATTTGGCGAGAGAGGGTGACGATTCTGGTAGACAGTGGGAGTACTCACAACTTTATTCACCCTGATGTAGCAAGGAGGGTGGGGCAGGGAATCGACACTGGCGCAGCGTTTCAGGTCATGGTTGCGGATGGCAGCAAGTTACAATGCCAAGGAGTGTTGAAGGCGATAGAGCTTCGGATGCAGGAGTATGTGGGGTGCACGGATGTCTACCTCTTACCGATCCGGGGCTCAGATATGGTACTGGGAGTGCAGTGGTTACAGCAGTTGCGGCGGGTTACTTTTGATTGGGATCAGATGACGATGGAGTTCAGGCAAGGCGGGCGACAGTTCTGTTTGACGGGGCTCAGATCTTCTCCGGTTAAGGAGATCTCCCTTCGCAGTTTGCAGCAGCTTGAGGAATCCAGTAGTTTGATGGCGATTCTGTTGGGGGTGCGGTCGGACGAGGAAGGATCGACACAGGTTCCGGACCAGTTGCGGGCGCTAGTAGTGGAGTATGATGACATCTTTCAGGAGCCGAGTACACTTCCACCGTCACGTTTCCGTGATCATCAGATTGTGTTACAGACTGGGGCGGAACCGCCCAACATCCGTCCGTATAGGTACCCCTACATCCAGAAGGCAGAGATTGAGCGCAGTGTGAAAGAGATGCTTGATGCAGGTATCATACGGCCTAGTACCAGTTCTTTCTCCGCACCGATTATTCTGGTTAAGAAAAAAGACGGATCTTGGCGTTTTTGCGTGGACGACCGTTCCTTGAACAGTGTTACTGTGAAAGACAAGTTTCCGATTCCCGTGATAGAAGAGCTGCTGGATGAGTTGCATGGGGCGACCCTGTTCACGAAGCTGGATCTGCGGTCAGGCTACTACCAGATTCTGATGAAGGAGGAGGATGTGCATAAGACGGCCTTCAGGACTCATGACGGTCACTATGAGTTCTTGGTGATGGCCAATGGATTGACGGGGGGGGGGGGGGGGGGGCGTCTACTTTCCAGGCCAATATGAATGAGATTTTTCGCTCATTCCTGCGACGCTTCGTCTTGATCTTTTTGACGACATTCTGATTTACAGTGCTACTTGGGAGGATTATCTACGTCATGTGGCTCAGGTCTTCTCTACTCTCCGGCAACATCAGCTATATGCTAAGCGGTCCAAGTGTTCTTTTGGACAACCTGAGGTGGAGTACTTGGGGCATCTAGTTTCCGTTGACGGTGTGAAGACCGACCCACGGAAGATCGAGAGTATGCTTTCTTGGCCACGACCTCTGACCATTCGAGCGCTGCGGGGGTTCTTAGGCCTCACTGGTTACTACCGGCGCTTTGTACGGGACTATGGGAAGATTGCTAGGCTGCTTACACAGCTGCTACAAAAGGATGCTTTCGAGTGGCACGCTGAGGCAGAGACCGCCTTCCAGGCGCTCAAGCGGGCTATGACGACGACTCCAGTGCTGGCACTTCCGGATTTCACCAAACAGTTCGTGGTAGAGACAGATGCTTCTGGCGTGGGCGTGGGGGCGGTCTTGATGCAGGAGGGGCGGCCGATCGCCTTCTACAGTAAGGCTTTGGCTCCCCGAACTCTGGGACTCTCAGTGTATGAAAAGGATATGCTGGCGGTTATTCATGCGGTGGCCCTATGGCGGCCCTACCTACTTGGGCGTCGCTTTACGATACGGACCGATCATCAGAGCTTGAAGCATTTTTTGGAGTAGCGGATTTCTTCCCCCCTGCAACAAAAGTGGGTCACCAAGTTGTTGAGATATGATTATGCGATCGAGTATCGACCCGGGAAGGACAATCGGGTGGCTGACGCCCTGTCTCGCTTACCCGAGAGGACCTTGGCACACATTTCCGGGCCTCAATTGGATTCGATGGATGAGATTCAGGACGCGGTGCAGCACGATCCCGAGTTACGGGCCATTGTGGAGGACCTGCGGCAAGGTCATGAGGTAGCCCCAGGTTATCATTTACAGAATGATCGGCTGTACCATCAGGGGCGCGTGGTCATTCCTGCTCAATCAGCTTGGCGCACGGTGATGATGCATGAGTTTCACTCTTCGCCGACCGGCGGTCACGCGGGCGTTCTTCGCACCCTTCAGCGGGCTTGGGCCAACGTGTTTTGGAAGGGGATGCGCCGTGACATTCAGGAGTTTGTGCAGACGTGTGAGGTGTGCCAACGGCAGAAATATGAGACTACTTCTCCGACTGGCCTACTCACTCCCTTGGAGATTCCGCATCAGATCTGGGATACGGTTTCTATGGACTTCATCGACGGGCTGCCCAAGTCGAAGGGTAAAACAGTGATATTGGTAGTGGTGGACAAGTTGTCCAAGTATGGGCACTTCCTTGCTCTGAGCCATCCCTACACAGCGGAGTCGGTGGCGGCCTTATTTGTGCGGGAGATTGTTCGGTTGCATGGGGTTCCCCGGGCGATCATTTCCGATCGGGATCCTACCTTTGTTGGCCGATTTTGGACAGAGCTCTTCCGCTTGCAGGGGACGTCCTTACGTTTCAGCACGGCCCACCATCCCCAGACCGACGGCCAGACAGAGGTATTAAATCGGGCGTCGAGACTTACCTTCGCTGCTTTGTCATGGATGAGCCGCGGACCTGGACTAGCTGGTTACCTTGGACGGAGTACTGCTTCAACACTTCTTATCACTCGGCTAGTAAACTCACGTCTTTTGAGGTCGTCTATGGGCGGCCACCTCCTTCCTTGAGCAGTTATGAGCCCGGCAGTACCGCAGTTGCAGCAGTGGATCGGGCTCTTCGTGATCGTGATCGGACCCTCGCCACCTTGCGGGAGAACCTTCGGGCGGCACAGGATCGTATGAAGGTTCAGGCAGATCGTCATTGCACCGAGCGAGAGTTCCAGGTGGGGGATGAGGTTTTCCTCAAACTTCGTCCTTATCGCCAGTTGTCGGTGGCCCAGCGGACTAATCAGAAACTGGCACCCCGTTACTATGGACCATTTCGGATCACGCGGCGCGTCGGTCCGGTGGCGTATACCTTGGCCTTACCGGCGAGCTCCCGGATTCATCCTACCTTTCATGTCTCTTTATTGAAGCGGAAGTTGGGGGCTGCTGTTCCGGTTTTTCCCGTTTTGCCCGAGGCTACTAGTGGGGGCGAGCTTCGCCCAATCCCGGAGGATGTTCTCTTGATCAAATGGAAACGCCGTGGCACGGCGTACTGTCCAGAGTTGTTAGTCAAGTGGAAGGATCTCTCTGCGGAGCATAATACTTTGGTTGATTTATTGGAGTTCCGGGAGCTTTACCCTGACTATCACCTTGGGGACAAGCTGACTTTAGATGGGGCAGGGAATGTTACGCCCCCGGACGAGGCTAGATTATTCGGACAACATTACAAACGGCGGCAACGGCACGGGCATGGCAATATTGGGGCTGAACCAATGGGTTCAGCCCCCTCCTCTTGAATATATGGGCTCGGGGGGGCTGAACCACGCCGGGTTCAGCCCCATTGGGGCCGGCCGGCCCCCTTGGCTGGCCGGTCTTGGGTCCGGGGGTATAAATACCCGGACCCCTCTCTTTTGGAGGCTATGCAAGGATTATTCAGGTTATTTTCTCTTCTCTCCCAACCCTAACCCTAATTCCTCTCTACTTTCTCTCTACTTTCTCTTCTCTTAGTTCTTCCCCTAGTTAGTGCTTAACAGTTGCCATTTGACCTTTAGGTCACGGGTTCAAGTCCTGGAAGCAGCCTCTTGCAAAAATGCATGATAAGGTTTGATTACATTTCACCCTTTATGTGGGACCCTTCTTCGGACCCACGCTGCGCCTACGCCAGGATGCCTTGTTCACCGGGCTACCCTTTTTTATCTTCCCCTTCTCCATGGATTTAAAAGTATATTCTCTCCCAATGGGCATCTAACATTTGTGTACGTTTAATAGTGTTTATAATGTCAGCCTCCAGCAAAACTTTATGTTGTTCAAACAAAGGGTCGTTTACCCGGATCTGCCCAATAAGGTTGCAAAATTACAGGTTGCACCCCTCTTATTTTTTAAAATACTCCCTGGAGGAAAGAAAGGGGGGGAGGCGATTTTGTGCATGGATGTTATGAAATGTAATGTACAAGGGAGGTTTTTGTGATTTCAAAAAATACCGGGGTGCAACATGTAATTACACTAACTCTCAGGGAGTTTTGGGTAATTAATAATTAAAAGTAATTGGGATAATGCGATAAACTTATTTATTTTTCCTGTTTCTTTTGTTTCTTCAGAAACTTGCAGACCTAAAAACTAGAATAGATAAAGCATCCATCCCAGCATCTTTAAAAGCTGATATGAGGGCAAAGATCTCTCAGCTAGAGGTACTTTATTGTCTCCACTTCTCTAGCAATTTTTATATTTTTTTTGTCGGCTTAATGATAAATAGCTAGAAGGGGAGTCTTGGTGTACCGGTTAAGATGTTGCCGTGTGACCTTGAGGTACTAGTTCGAGTCCTAGAAGCAAACTCTTGCAAAAATGCAGGGTATGGTTTGCCTACATTTCGCCCTTGTGGTGGGACCCTTCCCCGGCCCCTCTCTGTGCGGGGATGCTTTGTGTACCGGGCTGTCCTTTTTTAAAATAATAAATAGCTATTTATTACTATATACTATTGAGTACTATTATGGCCTTGTTTTTTTACATTTTAAATCAGGAACAACTGAGAAGGGAGAAAAAAAAGATTGGTGAGGAAAATGTTGAGAAGGCTATTGGTACAGTTAGTAGTGTTGCAGAGAAAGCAGCATCTGAAGGGAAATCTTTTTGCATCTGTCACGTGTCTGTCGGCCTTGACACCACAGCTGTTCGGGAGGCTGTTTTAAGGATTATGGATCAGAAGGTAATGATCTTTTGCTTTCTGAACAAATTGTCCCCTTTTTAAAGAGTAAAAATGAAATTTCAGATTAAAATAACCTGAAGTTAACATTTTAAAAATATTGTTTAGTTAAATTTTATAATTTTTGGTGGTTTAGTTAGGGATAATAAAATTTCAGGCCCTCTTTTATTGCTTTTATATAGAACTCTTGTTTTGAAAACTAGTGATTTTGGGCAGAAACTTTTGTACTGCACTGCGCCAAACCTTTTCGCTTCCGCTCACCGCTGCTTATTAGACACGAGCAGAAAGACAACTGGTCCGGTGGATAATGGGGAAAAAATACTCTTTTCGCGTGGGAATGTATGTCAGATTATATTTCTAGGGCAATTCGGAGATTTACCAATTTGTATGGCTCATAAAAGTTGAAGGAATAAAGATTGAGATTTGAGAGTGAGGATAAGGTATTGGTCCTCATTTTATCAAATGGACAGATTTTCGACCTCAGCTAGGGCTGGTTTGACGGCGCTTAATTCCCATGGATGAAATCCGCATGAATCTGCGGAATTTTGTGGGGCAGGGCGGATCTCGTCCCGCAACCACAGCCCACCAAACGAGTGGCGTTCACGACCGTGCAAGGCGGTCTACGCGGGATCTGCTCTGCCAAACGAGCCCCTAATGAACTTCATCCACTTTTATGTTCAAAACTAATTTTCTTTTCTTGGTGGCGGTCATAACCATTGTCATGCCAAACATTCATTCTATGACGGCGACGTTTCTGTGCAAACTCATCAGAGTAAAAACGCCGTGACAAACATGGTCCAGGTAGGGTAAAGGGACCCAAGATTAGCGCACTAGGCTGCATGAGTTTCCCGATCTCAGATTATATTGTTAACTCACCCCCTAATGTGTAGGATCTTGGGGTAGGATCTTTGCCCTCTAGTATCGGGTGATGTGAGACTCCGCCGTTGGACCCACCCTAATATAATAGCTACATTAGAACCGATGCATCCAATTCAGTCATTGGCGGACTCATTTTTTTGTGCCTTCGAAGTCGACGCACAAGAGCTGTGTCCGCGGGGAGAAATCTAATCCCTCCATCTCGCAATTTTTTCCTTTTTTTAAAGCCCATTTTTTTTCCAAACAGCTGAATCACAAATTGGATGGACCACTTACACTGTGCGCATAGAGCTATATGCACGCACACACATACCTATCTCTCATAGCGGAGGACTTGTAAATTGTTCTGTACATTAATGCACATGACTACGTGAATTTCTTCAATGTAGGACAATTCTCAACAGCACAGATAAATTTTCTCATAAATCTCATAAGGTAATTTCTTTCGGTTTCTATGCTAGGGACTGGCTGTGATGGTACTCAGCTCCGATGAGACTTTGAATAAGGCCGTGGTGTGCGCTGGAGTTCCTAACACGAAATCAATGAATGGTCTTCACGTGCTCGACTGGCTCACCGCCGCAATGGGACCTCTCAACGGTAGGGGCGGCGGCGGGAAGAATGGCATCGCTCAAGGCCAGGTTTGTACTCGAATATTTCATGTTTTTCGCGGGGATCAAATTCTTGTTCCTTTATCGGTGCTGATAGCAGTCAACATGCATCGCAGGGGAATGACGCGGGTAACATGATCGAGGCTATGGGGGTGGCGGAGAAGTTTGCGCATATGAAGCTAATCTAGAAATTAATTTCTCCAGCGAAATTGGTATCCGTTTTCTTCCATTGAAGCTTAGGTGGGAGTCGGCCCAGCTCAACTAATTGGATGTCTGTAAAATTATATATTTATTTGGCCCATTCGTGCTGCTTGCGGCGGAGATGTTTATTTTTCAAATGAAAAATCGAAAATATATTTACCAGGGATTTTTTAGGAGCTGTGATTGTAGGCCTAGCATACCAGGGCAGATCTTGCTGCCGTGTTCTTCTGTTTTAGCAAAGTTGTTTGTTTGACAACGCTTTGCCAAACAGGTCATTTGGGAGTGAAAAAGAATGTATGATACAAGAGCATAAAAGAGGAATAGATATTTCAATATCTAATTATGAAGTTGATGCTTATATTGAACAATTCATCATATTATTGTGCTTAATATTTTAATGTGCATGCAATATTTTTGTAATATTTTAATGTATATGCATATTGTATCAATATTAGTTTAATATATAGGGTTGTTTATGGGGTCCTCTCTCGAAGTTTGCGTAATTGCAGCTTGCACCCCTCAATTCTCGAAATTACAATTACCTTCTGCAGTGTTTACATTGATTAACAGCCATGCATGAAAAGATCCCTCCTGAATACTCTGTAAGAGGATGTTTTTGTGCATGAATGTTAAGAAATGTAAACATGAGGGGGTTTTTTGTAATTTCAAAATCTAAAGGGTGCATGCTATAATTACACAAACTTCAAGGGTTGTCCAAGTAAATAAAGCCTAATATGCAAATTGATACAAGTCGGGGGGGGGGGGGGGTATTCATGTATCGAATCTCTCTTCAATGTGTCAAATGTCAAAATGCATTTGTTCGAATATTTGAATTAGGGATTCAGATTCATTTGAATATTTGATTTGGATTCGATTTGTCTTGAAATTTTGAATTTGAATTCGGATCAAATAGACTTTGATTGGATGGTCATGATCATCTTCATATATAATATAGATATTGTTATTATTCATGAATAGTTGATGAATCAATATAGAGAATATTTTTAGGGTTTGAATGTTACTGAAGTTTTAATTGTAATTTGAATTAGAAAAATAAGAATTTTGATTGAATCTTCATGAATATTATTTGTGAATTATTTGATTTGCAAACTCTTGATTGAGTGGAAAAGAATGGATAACTCTACATTTTATTTTAAATATGATATATATTATAATTGGGTTGTCAATATAAATGCCCTTTTTTAAATATGCAGAAGCATCACAATTAAAATAATTCGCATTATCATAACAATCTTTGAAAATGTAACCAATGTTTATATCTTTAGTTTGATTATTTCATATAAAAGGCTCTATTTCATTTAAAAATCAACAACATACAGTAGAATCCCTAATCCTTCATTATTTTACCAAACACTGCATCCAAAATCTTAGCCATGCCCATTTGATAAATCCAGGAGGAAGTCTCTGTAGATCTCGTCGTCACTAACCCTCTCGCATATGGCGTCTTCAAGCTTCAAATTGTATCTCCTCTCGTATGCGGCCTTCACCTTCTCCATGCCGGCCTCCGCGCTTCCTATCATCACTCTTGTTAGAACCGTCTTCTTTGTTGCATCGGCCGTCAGGCTCAGGTGTATCATCTTGCAAAATGGCAAGGGCGAAAAAAGTTCATTAGTCTCAGAAAGACGAAATTTTGTTATTATTTTGTTAGGGGAGTAAAATGTTGAGAGGTACCTCTGAGTAGTATGTGTAAGGGGTGCACATGCACTGTATGACAACTCTAAGGGACTCTTCAAACTCCCCATTGACAGTTTCAAGGGCCTTCATAGTGATAATTTAGTGGTCACAATAAAGTAGCTTCAATTTGCATTTATCATTAATGGAGATAATTAAAATTAAAAAAACTTTGTGAATAATATTAATGAATTGAGATATAATTAAACTTTATCTAAAGAAAATATTATCCAAAAGTGGAGCTTTTTCAAAACTCTTGGTCAGCCCCTTGTTTCAGTGAGAACAATATTAATATTTTTAGCTATGATTAAACTTTGTTTAAAGGTTGACCTAATATAAACTTTTGGTCACCATTTCCTTAGAAAGTACTATGACTAGAAGTAGCCAAGAAGCAACATTTGTTGAGCAATTACTCATTCTTTTTCAAAGAACTTTGACTTACTTTTAGTCTCAACAGCAACAAAAAAAATTATACACATATTATGTATGTGTGTGTATATATAGGGTTAATTATGGGGATCTGCCCGTGCGAATTTGCATAATTACAGGGTGCACCTCTCTATATTTTGAAATTACATTTACCCACCCTTTTAAGTTTCCTCAGCTTACAAAAATACCCCCTTCGTTAGAAATATGGATGGAAAATGATAAAATAAGCCAAATTATTTTATGATATTCTAATTTTACACTATTTACAAGCTCTACATTGAAAGATGTGATCACATTTTTTTAGAATTGTAGATGGAAAGTGATAAAACATGATAAATTATTTTATGATATTCCAATTTTATCCTTTGTAATAATTTAACATTGAAAGAGGTGCATTATATTTTACCCTTTGCAATGAATCTAGAGTCACTGTAAAATAGATAAAATTATAATATAATAAAATAATTTGGCTGATTTTATCATCTTTCATCCATATTTCTAACGAAATGAGCATTTTTGTAAATTGGGAAAAGTTATACACCCCTCTTACTTTTGAAATTACAAATATCTTCCATGAAATTTATATGTCATAACATCACCTCCCCCCCAGCCAGGAAATGTAGGGTGTATTTGGTGCGGCTTATTTGCTCTGATGAGGTTGGACAAAATTGTCATTGTCGTACCAAAATCTTATGCCTCAAACTAATTTTTTTTGGTAATGGTAGTAGCATTTGTTATACCAAACATACATTATATGACAATGACATTTTTGTCCAACCTCACCGGAGCAAATAAGCCGCGATAAGCCACGTCAAACGCAGCCTTAATCAGAGAGGGTGTTTTTGTGCATGAATGTTATGAAATGTAAATTTCATTGGCTATTTTTGTGATTTCAAAAGTAAGAGAGGTGCAAACTGTAATTATGCTAACTTTTAGGAAAAGTTTTGTATTATTTATGCATATATAATATACAAATTAGATTATTTGGGTATAAATTAGAAGTCAGTCATAAATCACCTCAATAAAATCATGCCCATAAATATGCCTGTAGCTAGAGAATGCCAGCCTCAGCTGTGGTATGCTCCTCTTGCTGAAGATCTCTACAATTACAGTGGAAGACTCCTCCATTCTCCCTTCACTCCTCTTCTTCAATGCCTCATGCAATCTCTTGGCATCGCAATTTCCGATGTGTCGGCTAACTTCGTGATCATGGTGCGATCTATGGGAAGCCGCCAGCGCCGCCAGAATCTGTCATCATCGTCACGAACTCATCACCGATCCTCATAACACCAACATTTGTTAGAGTTATGCGTTCAACCTACAACTAATTACTCGCACGATGTATATTAAGGTTATGTTTGTTTGAGCGTTTTTTTCTCTGTTAAGATTTTGAAACTCGGAGATGCTATTTTTTGCCTGTTTGAATGCGTGATTCCCACCGCGGGAAGCTATCCGCTCCATCTCCAACTGCCGCCGCCCACTCAAAAAACCCGTAAATGCGCAAAATTTCATGAGTTTTCGAATGTGACTATTTCCAATACGCCGCGTCATATGTAGAGCGTCTAGCTTGCTCTGATAATATGTTAAAATTACATAACAGAGAAAGAAAGCGTCCAACTTCCGCATCACATTGAGTTTTAGGTGTCAAAAATACACTTAATTGACGAGCAATTCGCCAATATCGCAATTTTTAGGCCCTGTTTCGCGCGGTGGGTGGAGGTCATGAACGCGTTAATTATGAACGGAAATCTATTCATTTTTATGTTCAAAACAAGTTTTTTTTCTTGGCGGTGCGGTCATAACTACTGTCATGCAAAACATCATTCTAAAAAAAATGCCGCGCTAAACACAAAAAGGAGAGCATTGATCATTGCCGGCCTACCTTTGATCCCTGCCGCTCCGCGTCGGCGGATAGGAGGTCGCTATCCAAATGCCGCCCGAACCTCATCAAATAAGCCTGCTTGCTCGAGAAGAGATGGCTCGACTTCCTCAGCACGTAGATCTCCACGAGCGCATTGTAATCATCGCCGCCTCCCCGCCCGACGGCGTCCCTCGCGACCGCGGCGTCTCGCTCCGGCGGCTCCATCATCCATAGCCACAGCCCAGACCACACTTGCTGCATACACATCCAATTTGCAAGTTACAAATATCTCTGTGGATGATACACATAAACATGGCATTGCTATATTTCAGCATTACCTCACTCTCTGGGTTTGCTTCCTTCACTCTCCGAAGGCCCTCGACGAGTTCCTCGCCGTAGACGGCTCGATAACTCGCCTTGATTCCTCGTCTCTCGTCCGGCGATCGCCGCGCCAATGCCCGGATTAGAGTCCTTGGTCGATTTCGATTCTCGAAAAGATCTCGGCATGCTTCCTCGACGGTAACCGAGAGGAAGGGGGAAGTAGGAGACATGGGGATGAGCACTTTGCTGATTTTATGCCTCCCTCAGTCTCTGGTTTCTTAAATACACACACAGAGATAGAGAGGGAGAGATTGTGTGCTGAGCATTATTAAGTTTTTGTGGGTGGGATTTCGATTCTCGAACAAATTTTCTGTACGTGGAGCGTATATGGAGCATGTTGCGCGAGATGCATCTGCGCTGTCCATCAAGTTGTGTTTTTGTTTGATGGATGACACAGATTTTTTGTGCGCACCATGCTCATATACGCCGAGCGCACGAAAAATCAGCTCTTGAGGCTCAGGTTTCTTTTCACGCAATATTTTTGCTCATGGAAATTTGGTCAAAAACGTCACCGTCACAGAATGCGCGTTTGACATGAGACGATTGTGACCGTCGCCAAGGAATTAAAGAAAGTTTTGAACATAAATGAATGAAGTTAATTAGGTGAGGTCGGGCATTCACAAACGACGGTTCATAACCACCACCTCCATGGCCGGCACAACCGTGCCAAACATAGCCCTAGTACTGAACATAAAAGTGGACGGAGATCCTTAGGTGAGGTCGGGTGATCACGAACGACGGTTAAGTTCATAGACGCCGCTTTCACGACCGCCACCGCCGTGCCAAACAAAGCCTTAGGCTCTATTTGTTTGGGCGTTTCGCTGCTCCGTTTTGGGCAAACGCTGCCGGAAGGAGGGTAAACAAATGAACCTCCGGCGGCGTTTGCTCCGTTTCCACCCGCCAGTCTATAGAATCGCCCCAAAAAAGCTCTGTTTGGAGCAGCCACCTCCCCCCTCCGGTTCGAACACTCCGTTTCCACCCGGCGGATCGACCCGCCACCGCCGAACCAAATGGAGCCTTAGAAGAGAAAGGAGAATGTGAAGGGAAGGGCTTTATGGGAATCTCAGGGGAAAAGAGAACGTGACTGGGGAGATTTTAGGTCGCGAAAACGTAATCTCTAAACGCGGTTAAGTGCAGGATCATAAAAAAACACGTATTTTGCACAAGATTCATGCATGAATGAAGTTTCGTCGTCGTCAGACTACCAATCGCCGCCGAAGAAGTGGACGCGAAATAATGCTCAGCTCGCTAAGTCAGTGTGAGTCAGTGCTGAAGCATTATTAGGTTTTTGTGGGTGGGGTTTGAGGAAAAAGTGAAGGGGGAGGGCTTTATGGGAATCCCAGTAGATTCTGACTGTGTTAATGCATGCGGTGGCCTTACTTTGCCTTTTTGGTTGGATTGCATTGGAGGGGGATGTGACAATTTTGCCCCTCTCAGGACATTGCCTGTTTCTGCTGTGTGAATATAAAGGGAAAAAGGCAGCCTTTTGATCAATAAATATCTCCATTCTATTTATAATGAAGGCATGATAATAAATTGTCATTTTTTGTCCATTCATCACATAAATGTGTGAATGTATAGTTTTTACGAGACATTTTTTTGCGAGGAAGTAATGGCCGTGACTGTGACCTTCATCTGCTCTCTTCATTTCTCTCTCGTGTGCAGGGACGGATACAGGAATTTCAATAATATGAGGCCCGACTTCGTCTTCAATCAAAAAGAAATCTGAACGCCTCCACTTTACCGGAGTTGTTTCACCCTTCATTTTTTGACGTGTAAATAATCCAAATTCATTGCCTCAACCAGAGGTGTCCTAATTCACCACCCATTTTGCAAAATTCTTGAGAGGCACGGGCCCAAACCCGCCCCTAGATCCACCCATATCCGTATGTAAAAGTTCGTATGAGCGCCTTTCCATCTCCACAACGGCACCGTGATCTTCTTGCGCGGAAAGACTCCTCTAGTGACTTCACATGTTTCTCCCATGAATTCCACCTCGGCTCCGCGAATTTTCAAGGGAGAACCACACGACCATCCAATGTAACCCTCCGAAATTGTGGATTAAACATGTTCATGCCTATCCTAGCAGCGGGATACTGGTGATCTTAATAATAGCTTTATTAAGATAGTAAATTTTATATAAAATTTTATAGAGACATTAAATAGAAATATACATAGGTTATAAATGGGTCTTCGCCGCAAAGAAGTTCATCATGTGAAAGACGTCTGCCTCCCTCTCGCCCCTCTTCATCATCCCCTCGTTCTCGCCCCTCTTCATCACCCCTCGTTGTTGTAGGTTTTAGCTGTGATGTGATGACCATGATCTTGGGGAGGGCAAATTGGTCTTTTACCTCCACGGAGTCCACATCCCTACTTACCTCAAGATAAATAAATAAAAAAGGGCAGCCCGGTGCACAAACCATCCCGATACAACAAGGACCCAGGGAAAGGTCCCACCACAAGGGTGAAATGTACGCAAAGTAACCTTACCATGAATTTTTGCAAGAGGCTGCTCGAGATAAATAAATAAAGGGGAATAAACTGCTCTTGTATTTTTTTAAGATTTGTTGCTAGACTTGAGTAAGGATATTGGACATGAGCGACGCCTTCTCTTTGTAGGGAGGTGAATTACGAGTCGTACGAAACTACGAATTGAAACTCTTATTCATCTTCAGCGCTCTCCAAGGAAGATTTTTCATCAGCACACCAACCACCTGATGTTCCTCGCCACAGAGAAATTGTTTGTCTGAACTAGACAGATTTACTATGCACTATTTCAAGATAAATCTTTCCAAATCAATCTCATATTCATTATGTCAATTCCCAAATTTTCGTCTCCAAGGATTTTGGTTGATTACATATACAAAACTAGTGATGCTGAACTCACAAGGGAAATTAGTAAAAACAGTAACCGCGCTCATTTAATGTCTCGTGATTTCAGCTCCACCGGGTGGGCTAAAACGTATCCTTGACGAAAATCAAAGGAAACTAGAACCCCAAATATGCTTGCATATAACAATAACAAAAAAACATTCCCGCGCAACGAAAGTCCGGGGAAGGGTCTCACCTCAAAGGTGAAATGTAGGCAAACCTTACCCTGTATTTTTTTGCAAGAGGCTGCTGTTTCCAGAACTCGAACCCATTCACACGACAACACATTAGCCGATGCACTAAGGCTCGCCTTCTATAACATAAGGTAATGTTTAAAAGCAGTTTTTTTTACAGCACTAATAAAAAAAATCTAACAAGTCTTAGATATCAATATAGAATCCAACCCAACATAGATACAACCCATAAAATGACATACTATGAATTGAAGATTATAGAAACTCTACTACTTTCTTTCTTCCAGAATAGCTTTAGAATAGCTTTACCAGCTCCTACAATTGCTAGATAAACAGACAGCAGCTGCTTCACAAGAATCACCAATGCCGCCTCCCGCCAATCCGCCGCGCCAGCTGCATGTCCTTTTGCACTGTGGCAAAAGGCGAAATTACAATAGGCGATGCAAAATAATGATCATAATTTGTGTAATCTAAGTATCAGGTGCAGAAATTGATTAGTTATAGACATCCAACATTTATATTAAGTGCATAGAACTCAAAGCCTCAGTTTGTTTGGATGAAATTGAGCCATTGGAATTGGAGGAATCAATTCTAATTCCAGTGTTAGGTCACAAAATAAAGGAAGGAATTGGAGGATATCATACAAAATTCAGTGAAATTCATTTTATGGCAATCATAACTCCTTCCTAAGGACATCAAAATTGGTCAGGAATTGAAATTGATCACAATTCCAATTCCGTCCAAACAAACGAAGCTTAGTTTTTCAATGCGGGACTATATTCTCAAAACAATTCTCGCCATAAGGCAGGGACTACAATCTATATATCTTCTCTGATGAGAGACTATATTCCCAACACATTCTCTCATGTTCAAGAAACATTAAATAGAAAACCAATTGATTAAATAGAAATTCCAATTCCATCCAAACAAACGAAGCTTAGTTTTTCAATGCGGGACTATATTCTCAGAACAATTCTCGCCATAAGGCAGGGACTAAACAAATTTGTTCCTACAATCTATATAACTTCTCTGATGAGAGACTATTTTCCCAACACATTCTCTCATGTTCAAGGTGGTAGAAACATTAAATAGAAAACCAATTGATTATAGGTAGGGGGTCCTGGATCTATATTAAGTGCACACAAAAACTACATGATTTTTCCAATGCGGGACTAAATTCAACATGCTATATAATGTGATGCAGAGACTTCTGATATCATGTGTTCATGTTATAATCTAGGCATCTAACCAAATTCAACATGTTATAAGTGGAGGGACCTATAGTTTATCTTTAGAGCAGAAGGCTACACGAGCTTCCAATGCAGAATTATATTCTCAACACGCCCTCACGTCTAGGGTGGTGTAGGGATTACTAGAATGTAAGAATTAAACAAAAAAAATCAATTGGTTATAGGTATTTGAGATCTACATTAAGTGCACAGATGATTTTTCCAACGTGGGAATAAAGCTTTGTTTGGCGCGGTGGGGGCAACTGGAGAAGCAGTGGTGGGATAATCAGTTGTTTTGCAAAGTGGTGACAAAATCTGTGAAACTGTTTGGATGAACAACGTTTACAATGTTGTTTCAAACGAAGAAAATGTGTAATCCCATCTAGAGTAATCTTATCCAATAAGCATTAGCAAAAATTTGTAGTTTATACCCTTCAAGCTCCTGAATCAAAATGCAGATCTGAATCATATACACTTCCAAGTGTAGACCCGCATAAAAAACATCCAGAAATTGTGATTCCGGAAAACCTAATGTCTTTTTTTGCTAGTTTTCTCAGGTTCAGGAAGAAAGGGACGGGAGTAGGAGGAAGAATAGTTGGAGGGGGAAGTGGTGTCATGGATTATAGTCTGCGGGTATGAAGGAGAAGGCTAGTCGGAGGAATAGCTGGAGAGTGGTGGCAGAGAGAGAGAAAAGAGAGATAGAGAGGGGGAAGTCACGTTTACTCGATGAGAGGGCTCGCCGGAGATCACTGGCAGAGAGAGAAAAGAGAGAGATAGAGAGAAAGCTCGATGTGGGGTCTTCGTGAGGGTTTTCTGGCGTGATGCTTCGCGGAAGGAGGACGAAGGTTCGGCGCGTCCTTGAATCGCAGCCCCACGATTTGGAGTCATGAAAAATTTTCACGACTCCAAATCGCAGATTTTCCGCGACTGGAAAGTGGTGGCGGTTCCTGCTGGAGGCGGCGGAAAATTTGTTTGGCGGAGCTATTGGAAAAACCGCGGGGTGCTGCTCATAAAACGCCGCGCCAAACAGAGCCTAAATTTTCAAGACTACTCACAATGCAATGTGGGGACTCCCGATATCATGTTAGAATCTATGCATCAAACCAAAATCAACTTGTTATAAGTGGAGGGGCAACAATCTATCATTTCTAGGGCAGTAGGGATTACTAGAATTTAAGCATTCAACAACAAAAAACAATTGGTTATAGGCATTCAAGATCTATATTAAGTACACAAAATGAGACACAATGCGGCGTAAGGACCTATCTTGAGTGTACGAGACTACATGAATTTTCTAATGTAGGACTATATTCTCAGCACGCCCTTTCACATATAGTATCTTTGGCCTCGATAGCATATGTACATAATATTTTTCATAAATCAATCGATGGAGTGCATCATTTGATAGCATATATCATTTAATTTTTAAATTATTTGGTTATAGGTGGAGGGGGCTAGGATAATGAGCCCTTTCACATGTATATTCTTGGTCCTCTATACTAATATATGAACGCCTACTTTTTTAATTAAGGCTTCGTTTGGTGAGGTGTTTTTGCTCCAATGAGTTTGGACAGAAACGCCATCATAGAATGTATGCTATGATCGCTATCAAAAAAAGAGAATAAGTTTTGAGCATAAAAGTGGATGAAATTCCTTAGATGGTTCATAACCACTACGTTCATGACCGCCACCGCTGTGCGGCTCCGTTTGGCAGGACTTATTTTCACCGGTCAAACGGTTACGACCATATGAACCGGACCTTAATATTAAGGTCTGGTTCATGCGGTCGTAACCTCTTGACCGGTGAAAATAAGTCCTCCCAAACGGAGCCTAAGTGTAGCATGGAGTGGGACATACGATATTTCCATACTAAAGAATAGTGGTGGTAATATTAACATAACATACGCTAAGAAATTCAATTTAGCCCAGAGTGTACTCCATTAAAAATTGTAGCTGTTCACAATGCGCTGCCCACCATGAAGCTATGATTCAGAGAAATGAAGTTAAATCTTTGTATATAGACTCGTAATTGAATGATTTCAAATATATGAAATATACTGATAGAAACTTACTCAGGGTTACACGTTTTGCATGAATGGCGCATAGATTTGCATTATCAAACAGCTCTACCAAAAAGGCTTCAGCAGCCTGCCATAAAACATCAATAAAGTACGCTAGCTACTAAGACATTTTAAAACAGAAATTGTACTACAATTAATAATCAAATCTGAAATTTTTTTATTAAAAAAATAAAGAAAGCAAGCTAGCTTCTAAAACATTTGTAAAACAACATTGGTACTACAATTATCCTCTTGGCATCTCTTGGATTGTGAACTCCGGAGCCATCACTCACATCTCTCCGCAACAACCCTTTCGGTACTTGGACTCCCCGTGTCCAAAGTTCAATACAATGACAAACAACGACACCACACCCGTTGCCGGCTCTGGCAATCGGTTGCTTACTCCTCTATATCTCCGATCCATTCTTCATGTTCATGGCTCTCAAATCAATTTGCTCTCTGACAACCGCCTAAATCATGATCATGATTGCCTAATTACCTTCTTTTCCTTTTCTTTTGTCGTGAAGGATTGGTAGACGTGGAATATCATTGGTACAGGGCAGCTTTGCAATGAGCTTTATACTTTGGATCATCCTTGCTCCGCTTTCTCTTCGGTCAACTCTATCAATTAGCACCGGCGTCTCGGTTATGCTCCACTTCCCATTCTCCAGAAAGTTCTCCCCGATATATCTTTTTCTCCTTTTAATTGTAAATCATGTATCTATGGGAAACAACATCGCTCTGTTTTTCCTCCACATTGTACTCGGAGCACTGCTCCTTTTGATTTAGTACATTTTGATATCTGGGATCCCTAAAAAATTGCTAGTCTATCTGGTTATCACTACTTTGTCACGTTTATTGATAATCTCACAAATGACTTGGTTGTACATGATGCGTGATCACTCTAAGTTTCTGCCCTTTTCCGCTAATTTACTGCAAAAATTCAAATGTAATTTATCCGCCCTATCAAAATTCTTCGTACTGATAATGCACGCGAATACACTGGACATGCTTTCCAGGAATTTTGCACCTCGTTGAGCATCATCCACCAAATCTCATGTGCGTGCCACAATAGAATGACGTTGTTGAGCGGAAGAACCGTCATCTTCTCGAAGTTGCTCGGTCTCTCTTATTCCAGATGTAGTTTCCCACTACATATTGAAATTTTGTTGTCTCCACTGCTTGTATCTCATCAACTGAATGCCCCGTTCGTCCTCCAATTTGCGACCCCCTCCTCTATTATTTCCTGACCACCCTACCTTCCCCCTAACCCCACGAGACTTTGGTTGTGTTTGCTACGTTTATCATTTGGGTTCTCTTATTGACAAGCTGGCCCCTGGGGGCTGCGTGCTACATGTTCGTTGGGTATTCGCACATCCAGAAAGACTATGACTCCTACTCTCCCTCCACTCAGAAGTTGATCATGTCTGCTAATGTCACTTTCTTGGAAAACCAATCTTTCCATCAATCAGTCGCCACATTAATTCCCCCTTCTAATCTCCCACACCCTCTTGTTCCTACAATTCTCCTTTACCACCTATATTGCCGATACCACCGCCTACATCGGCTCCTCTTCGTGTCTACTCTTGCCGCTATCCTCGATCTAGTGCCCCGCGATAACTCCCATCTACTCTGGATATTCCACAGACTGCTGATTCGATGACGCCCCCCACCGCGTATCCTCTCTCGAATTATGTTTCCCTGCATCGTCTCTCATCTGATTTGCACAGGTTTGCTACCTCCCTATATTTTATTTCCACTCCCTCTCTGTAAAGGAAGCCCTTCAACATTTGGGGTGACGTGCGACAACAGATGAGGAAATGACTGCTCTTTAGACTAACCATACTTGTGACCTTGTTCCTCTTCCTCCTAATCAACATACAGTGAGCTGCAAGTGGCTATTCACTGTGAAGCATCATCCGGATGGGACCGTTGATCCACTCAAGGTCTGTCTTGTTGCTAGAGGTTTTAAACAACAACACGGTCCGATGGACAAACTCAACACCATCCATGTCCTACTCCCACTTGTCGTTCATTGTCATTGGCCGATCCATCAGCTTGACATTAAAAACATCTTCCTTCATAGCAATCTTGTGGAGACTGTATACATGCAACAACCTCTTAGTTATACAACCACGGGGAGTCTCTTGTCTGTCATCTAAAAAAACTCTATATGACCTTAAACAGTCTCTATGAGCATGGTTTGAGAAGTTTAGTTAGGTGATCCGCGAGTTTGGCTTCACCCAAAGCTCGACAGATTTCTCCCTATTTATTCGATTGCATTCACCTAACATGGTGATTCTTCTAGTCTACATTGATGACTAGGAATCCCTTCAACATTCGGGTGACGTGCGATAATAGATGAGGAAATGAGTGCTCTTTGGACTAACCATACTTGTGATCTTGTTCCTCTCCCTCCCAATCAATACAGTGAACTCCATGTGGCTATTCACTGTGAAGCATCATCCGGATGGGACCAATGATCCCGTCAAGGCCCATCTTGTTGCCAGAGATTTTACACAACAACACGGTTTGATGGCCAAACTCAACACCGTCGATGTCCTACTCTCACTTGTCGTTCATCGCTATTGGCCGATCCATCAGCTTGACATTAAAAACATCTTCCTTCACAGTGATCTTGTGGAGACGTATACATGCAACAACCTCTTAGTTATATAACCACGAGGAGTCTCTTGTCTGTCATCTGAAAAAAAAAACTCTCTATGGCCTCAAACAGTCTCCATGAGCATGAATTGAGAAGTTTAGTTAAGTGGTATGTGAGTTTGGCTTAACCTGAAGCTCGACATATTTCTCCCTATTTATTCGACTGCATTCATCTAGCATGATGATTCTTCTAGTCAACATTGATGACATCCTTGTTATTGGTGATGATCTTCACAACATCACCCAAATCAAACAACATCTTGCCTCTCATTTTCAAACTAAGGATTTAGGATGACTCCGCTACTTCTTGGGGATTGAGGTAGTCTGACGACCTGATGGTCTTGTCTTGTCTCAGCGAAAGTATTATCTTAATCTACTTCATGATGCGGGCTACTATTGATGTAAGCTTGTGGATACACCTATGGATACAAATCATTAGCTCAGCGCTCATGGCTTAGACTCTGATTAACTTCTCCCTAACCCTATTTTATGTGATATGATATGGTAGAGGGCACATAGTGTCCCGACAGCTATAAGAAATCTACTCCTCGATGATAAGAATGGGTTTAAGTTGGACCTAGTAGCACAAGATGGGGGTGATATCGTAATTGTTGGGTAAGGTTGAAATAATGAGCCAATAAATCCCCAGAGTTAGGCATGACTTATGTCGATTAGTTTTGCTTTTATTACGATAGTGTTTGGTCTGACATTCTCCTTACGATGTTACCCATAATTTAATTGGAAGTATGTCATTTGGCAAAATAGTGGCCAACATATCAAATTTTTTTCTGATATGTCTGTCAATACGACTTTTACATATATTGTCCAATATTTTATTTTATGTTTTCAAAATATCAGTAGATGTTTAAATCATCTGTGTTATATTATGCATCTTTAAATCAATAAAGCTTATTATTTCATTTTTTTGTTTTATTCTTACAAATAATTTTATATAACTACTTCACACTTTTTTTTATATTTTATATTGCAAAAATGTGAAAAAAACAACATATTTTTGTTTGTGGATTATTTTATGCTTTTAACACAAATTTATTAAGCTTGGAAAGACTTATGATCAATCAAAGATATTTAACTTTAAATCTTATTTATTTGATATAAAACTTAGTATTATAAGAAAAAAATTATGGTATAATATCAAATATATTTTACAATATATCAATTTGTCTTTTTTAATAATATTTTATTCTGGATACTTTTTGAATTTAGTTTGGGATGACTTATTAATCGTCTATAGGTTATGTTAGTTTTTTTTTTACTTTTTGAACAAATAATTGTACTTAGTATACATAAAAATAATTTTTTTATTATCAGATATGGAAATCCAATATTTTAAAATATTTCAGGCATGTCTCCGACTTCCGACATCCAACATTAAACACTCAATCTGACATGTTGCCGATATCTGATATTTACAACCTTAAACAAGTCAGTATATGAGAGTCGAGAGTCTAGCATAGATTATGTAGTGATTTTTTCACCTACACTTGAGGACTCTACTGATATCTCGTGCATTCATTTTGACATTTGTTAACCTTTTGATAAATTTATTGACTCCATCTAATAAGCCTCTTGATGAGGTTACCTTTCTTAGATGGCGTGAAAGAACGCGAGGGAGTACAGTAAGGAAATGTCTTTGGGAAGGGTATGTCCTTGCAACAACCTGAATGTTATTGTCATCGATGCCCAATTGACTTTTACCTCTCCAAGTGTTAGAAGTCATGCAATGCCCGGTATGTCATCAATGTCTCCGAGCATGAAGGCGTACAAGTCCACGAAGATCTGGCAAGCCCAACTGGACACGTAGGTTGTGGCAAACACGCCTACTAAAGATTGATGACCATCACCTAGTACCCACTTGAACAATGAATCTGAATGTGGCTTCAGATTGGATCTAAAGCCGAGCGACTACCTCTTGAAAAATGAAGTTGTGGTTAGCCGTATTATCAATCATCACTAGGCGTGGTCAAGTGAAGAGTTTCGTTAGGGTTCTCTTGCGAGGCGTCATCCTCCAGCTCGAGGGCCTTAAAGTCAATCATGGCTCAAGACTCACTCACGAGGCACTCGTGGGCAGGAGAGTTGCTTATAGCATAAGCAAAATCCATTGATTCGCTGTTCATTATATTCTTAGTTTTATAGGCGGTAGTGAGTGTAAGATGGTTGGATCAAGTAGGTATAGTGGGCAGTCGATTGATGGGTGGTGGTGGTTGTGTCTTAGGATTTTTGATTGAGTAGGAACGATGGAGAGGCAAGACAAAGGATGAGGATGAGTATAGGTAAGAGGGACGGGGGTCTCGGCTTCCACGAGGAAGAAAGGTTTGTGGTTTTTTTGGTTGATAGATTAGAGGATGCATAAGCAAGCTCGAACATGCAACCGTAGGTTGTTCATGAAATAGTTCAGATAGTGGTCCATTGGAAGGCCAAAAACATATGTGACAAGTTCTATTATGAACTCATCCACATAGGAATTGATGGATACAGTGTATCAGACTTCATAGAGACATTCGACTGCATTGCCAGAGTGGCGATTGTATGAGATTCTGAGTGAGGGTTTCCCGGGTGAGGTTGGGGGATGATTGGAAGAGCCAGCATACCCAGTGAAGCATTAGGTGCATACCATTAAATGTCAGGATGACGTTGTAGTGGTGGATCAAAATGGCAGCTCAGAATTACCAACCCATGAGACCACCCATTCAGAGATCCAAGAGTATAGGAGGCATTGGTCGCACATAGTTCACCAGAATACATAGTTTTAAGCATTACCAATGATTGAGGCGAATTGCTCGTCTTATGTATCGATTTGAGAGTTGATAGTGGTACGTACATCAGGACTTCCAATCGATTGTCCACCATTTGATGGGTGGGCATGTGCGGTTGAAGAACCAAAGGAATGAGCACTCCAAAAGAATGCTTTGAGCAAACTGGAGGGGGTTGGCATTTGTAGGATCCAGTGGTTGTGACAATGTGAAACATGACACTGAAGGACGTATGGCTAAGGCAAAATGATCGAGCATGCGACAATAGGTTGTCGGCAAAAACGAATGCACTACTTGAAAAAAGATGTCATTGATTGTGTGAGCTTAAAATAGATGCGCGACTAGAGGAATTTCTACACTGCGTGATTAGGTAGGGGGTAGAGAGGGGGGACGATGGGGATGAATCAATTGTTAGAAAAGGGTAAGGTGTACATACACGTTGCTGGAGGAATCCACTGATGGTTTTGACTTTTGGTAGCTTAAAGAGCAGGCCTATTTTTCTCTAGATGGTGGTTAATGATTCAAAACATGTGGCATCCCCCATTTATATATAGAGGGTTACAAAAGGGACTACAGAACAAAAACAACATGTAAAAATGAGATGAAATTGTCGTGTGATTAAGAAACTAAATGAATAAGTATCACTTGAGGCTTTAGTACAGCTCGTGAGAACTGTTCATGCGAGTGTGAATTCTGTTGACTACGGATTGGTCTCCACTTCATTTGAAAATACTATAATTTGGCTTTGAGAAAAATTCAGATTACCTCTTCCTATCGAAAATTAACCAGAAAGAATCAGTATGAATGGAGAGGTGTTCTAGAAAGGTTGCATGGATTGAAAGGTAGTTGTTCAATTTTCCTGCTACAAAACAACTTATGAGAAGAAAACGATGAAAAAATACTACTGCTTGGTAACCTTTGGGAACCTGAAGAGAATGCATCCGCTTTGCTTTTCTATTTACACGACTACCACTTGTGCTGGTGGTTGCGAGAGAGATAAAGGTTGTAAATCAAGAGAAAGAAGACTGCTAACACGGGAAAGTGAAGTCCCATTAGGTGGCCGAAAACCAGGAATGATAGTTTTGTTGCAAAACAAGTGTAGATTGGTCCCCCATTTGCTGGCCGCAAACCAATGACATGAGGTCCCCATTTGATAGCCAAAAACTAGTGAGGAGAGGGAGGAGGTTGCATGAGAAGGAATAATGATAAGAGGAAACATTGTTTGACTGAAAGGGAAGAAAAGACTATTGGAATTTTAACTTCATTGATCATAATAAAACTAAACATGAGGTAAATTGACATTTTATAAAAGGACAAAATAATAGTTGAGAAAATAGGTATGGTTGACGTTTTGACCAAATAACACCTAGCATATGTGCATGATTAACTTCTTCTACAATTGCAAATAATATAATGACTTGTTATTTACGTTCTTACATATAGTGATTTAGATTTTAAATTGATTACTACGGTGTCATCTTTTAACTGTATAAGTGTATATGTCATATTTGATCAATGAAGAAATTACTACTCGACACCATAGTTCATTGCCTATTTTATTTGTTTGTATCTACCAGGAGGTAATTCCTACTTGCATTGATCATGTGTTAAGGGTCTATTCCTGCTTCTTAAGATCGATCTCCACTGTTTGATGAAATACAATTTGTTCGTTCTGAAATTTTTTCTTTGCAGGATCCTATTCAATTATCTATTGAGGAAATAATTTTAGCTGTACCTCCAGTATTTTATTTAGTGCCTTTTAATGCTTAAAGAGGTGGTCAGATTCTCCAACTGCAAGGATAAAATAAATCTCACTACTAAGTACTAACTGCACAATACATGTGTGATTATCTAAAAAACATGGCATATTATTACAAAGTGATAGAAATTGTACAACTATAGAACGGATGCGGTGATGAGATAATGAAGGGACCAACTACATATAAATGAAAAGAGATACCTGAAAACACACTTTTTTTATATAAAAAGTCATATTTGATCAACAAAGAAATTACTACTCGACACCATATTTCATTGCCTACTTTACTTCAACTCGCACTTGAAGGAGTGATTGATAAGTACAATCATTGTCGTCAAGTACAATGACTATTGCAAGTCTGAATTGTAGTCAAATATCAGATATTAGACTAAAGAACCAAATATGTGACAATGATTGTATGTTGTTTCTTATGCACTGTAATATGTTGTTCCTTATGCGGTATTATGCTGAACATCCATTGACATGCTTGAACAAGATTCCAGAAGAATGAAAGCATTCATGAAGAGCCAGAAAGAAAGGAATTAAAGGCAGAAACAAAGACAACATTATATTACCTCTTGAATGGCAATCAGTGCCTCAGCCTGCCAACGGTTAACCTCCTTTGAATAGAAACACGTGATGTCCCTCACCTGGTTTTAACAACACAAAAGCAACAATGATATCAATCACACTGTTCAATAACATAAGTACGGCAATTCAACGCCCCATCAAATAGTTGGTTTGTTCTGGTGAAACATGAAAAGCCTCTTAAAAAACAACAAGGCACTCCAGGTGAATGATATTTTTGAAGCAAAATGACATTTAAATTAACATAGTCTAATTAAATCAAAGAAAAATTAAAAACATTAGAACAATTTCTGTTGAAAGTACTGACAATCCTTATGAATGGTGCCCGCGGGATCAGAAGGTTCCAACTCTTCTGAAACTTCCTAATCTCCCTAAGGGCCACAGTACCAGGCCTGAATCTACGCTTGGAGCGCTTTCGTGCTTCCCCAGTCATTCCTGAAAGCCAGCGACACAAAAAATGGTTTGCATTTCAATTATAGGAAAAAAATGAAAAAATTTAAACAGGCGATTAAGGGGAAACCTTGGGGGCCTCCACTATGAGGTTGTTCAGCATTGTTTGAACGCCCCTCCTGCAACATACCATAAGACTTCAAATGCCTGAATCAACTGCTTATTTACTATAAAAAAACAAAAATGTGGAAACGGTGAAAGGTTCAAAGCACAGTCTTACTACTGCTCGGTTCAAGTCTGGTGCAGTGGAATTATTTGCTGGTTCTGTGGAATAAAGATTAGGGATGTAGAATATAAAACATTAGGTTAAAAAAAGGAAATGTGAGGTGACCACGAGAAGACAGTAAAAACCTGTCTCTTGTTGTTGGTCTACAACAGATTGATTAGACCCTAGCCTCCTTTCCGAGCGACGGCGATCTCTATTGGAGAAGTGCTTTGTCCTCCCCATGCCAAGAAAATACACAGCTCTGTCGGGTTGCTTCTATAATACGCTATGGGCTCTGAGATTCACTGTAGAATAGACAAGAAATATGAACTGAGCAGATATCTATAATAAGAAATAGCAAAAGATGATGACTGTTAGAAGGAGCTACTATTTTGTTTTTTAATCAGAAGCTTTTTTTTTTTGCAAATGAGCTAATGAAAAACATAACACATTCCCACTAAAAATATCAAAAAGATACAATAGCTACTCAATTTACTTCTCTTTGTTTCTGGTCGGTCGAGGCACTCGTTCCAAAATGGAAATGAGGGAGATGTGCACGGGGAGACGATCGATGGAACCGGAGGGTTCCTGCACTGGAGATATTAATCAAGAAGGGGTTTTTTATCGGGAAGGATTGCAGTGAGATTGGGGATGAAAAGAACTGCAAAATGAGGGAGAAGCTAAGGTTTGAGTTCTTAGGTTTTTTTGGGGTCAAACTAGCCTCTTCGCACGGACTACGCCTATGCTCGTCACTCCCCAGCGAGTTACGTCTGTTGGAATAATTTTCATATATTCCTATACTTTACATATTTTTTCGATTCTTGAGAAACTGTAATAAAAGAAAAATAGATCTAAATAAAAGGATGACAATAAAATTTGAATTAACAAAGATGTGAAAAATAAAAAATAAAAATTAGTATATATATAGTTTAGAATTGAGTCTGGGTAAGGTGTGGTCACTGCCTAAAGAAGTTGCACCACCCTCCGACAGGGCTTTCAATCGATGCTCACTTCTCCAACGTGCAACACCCGACTAGATCCCGAAACTTCGATGTGCGCAAACACCGAAGAAGCACAGAGCACCCGAACTCCCACTTGATGAAGTAAACGTGAAGAAAACCAAAGCACGTAGAAGATCGACGTAAGAGCAAGAGAGAAAGAGCGGCTGAATAATCATGAGAGCATACGTAAAATAAATAGGAAAAACTCATATAGGAGTCTCGTAAAATGACAAGAAATTTATTGCGTAATAAATTTCGACGGTTATAATTAATAAGTTTTAATCGTGCAAAGGAACGTTGAAATTCCAACGTAAATGAGTAACGGAGAGAAAACCGCGTAACAAAAGCAGTTAGAATATACGCGTAAAGGAGACTGCTAAAAATGAGAAATCAACGCAAGTTGCGTCGAGTACTTATCGACGCACATCGAGTTTTCTTTGACGCGAGAGAAACCGAAGCAAAAGAAATCGATGCTTACGTTGAGTTCTTTTCAAAGCAGGAGAAGTTGAAGCAATTAGCGTCGACAGCCATTCGACGTAACGTCAAGACAATTTCGACGTAGTCGACAGAGGTCTGGGAGAAGTTGATGCAACTATATCGATGCAATGAGGATAAGTCGACGCGTAGGACGGTTGAGTCGACGTATGCGTCGAGTATAATTTGGCGCATGTCTACAAATGCAAGCTGAAGTCGACGCAACTTAGAATCCGGATCCAGACCGGTGTGGTCCGTGCGCGCGCGAGCGTGTGGTTCATATTTCTTCCTTATGTTCTTTTGAACAAATATGAATGAGTGTATTCATTTATATACTCACTCACATAAGAGGTGTTAAGCATGGTGGAACTAAAGGTCTCATCCTTTCATTTATGAAAGGTTTCCCTCCAAACATTTGGATTCCCTCCATTTTTTGGTTTTGGAGCTTTTCCATCAAATGAGGAACCTAAACACCAACTTGAATCCAATAAAACATTAAATGTTTTATAAAATAAAATTCTAACAATTACCCAAAAGCAAAAAACCAAAAGTGAATTTCATAAATTATGATATTACTAATGATAAATAAAATCAAATACAAATTTACTTCATCAAGTTATATCTAATGCAATTGAGGTGAAATGGTTACCTTGAACCTATACTTAGTACTTATTTTCTTTACCGAAAGGTAGAATATGTCAGAATGTTTGAATTATAAATTTTTGACCGATAAATTAAAAAAACACACAAAAGATTGGTTGTTCTTGGGTTATGGCGGTGGACGCGTTAATGACCATGCGCATTCCTTGATTTTTCATGAGGGTTATTAGGGTTCAGCCCGTATCCCAAAGTTACGGTCTCACGACTACCCCCATATAGGTGGGGCCTCAAGAAATATTTTGTAATTAATATCTCGCAAAGATATATGTCTTTGGCAACCATTAAGAACTTAAAGTTTACCATAAATTGTTACGTAGAACACAACATTATAGGAATGGGGAGAAGATTTTCTCAAACTTTAAATTTTGTGCTATCAATTACGCTACATCAACGACTTTGTTTCTATCACATTGAATCCAATTCATGGGATCTTTAATCACATGGGTTGGGTATGCACAGATGATTTACTTAAACCTCATTCCCCTCGATGACAACAATATCTCCCTTCGGGATCCCTTGGTAAAATTATCAGTCAGATTCAATTCTGACTTTACATAGTTGAGTGATATCACTTTTTTTTCATTGATTTGTATCTGATTCTCATGAACTTATTCATTTTGAAATTATTATTATTAGAAACAGTTAAATTAATAACAGATTTATTATCACAATGCAAAGAAATAACAGACATCGGTTTTTCAAATAAAGGAATTTCAGCAAATAAATGTTTAAGTCATTCCGCTTCGGCATATGTAGTGTCTAAAGCTATAAGCTCGGATTCCATGACACTTCTAGAAATAACAGTTTGTTTTGTAGAAGCCCAAGAAATGTCGGCTCCTCTAAGGAGGAATATATATCTAGCCGTAGACTTAACGTCTAACAAATTAGTTACCCAATTGACATACTAAATCAGTTATCCTTCTAGTTGGTTATAAAAGCCCAATTAAGGGCCCATGTTTTCTCCTTCCTTTCTCTCTCCTTGTATTAGTCTCACATCTTGTATTAGGATTTTTCTCCTCATTCTTCTCCTATATAAGTGTATTCATACTTGTAACTATTCATTCAAGAAGTATATACAAGCTTTGAGATCTCTTTTTACATGGTATCAGAGGCAACCAGTCTCCTTGTGTATCCGGCCTACCATTTTTTTAGCCGCCTCTCTTCCTTGCTTGTCCGCGCGGCTTTCCCTTAGCCGCAGACTCGGCCTGCTTTTTTAACCGCCTCCAATTCTGCTTCTCTCGTGGATTCCACCTCCTCCTTCCTCCACCTCCTCCTTCCTACCACCTCTCCTTTTACAATCCTCTCTCACGTGAGTCCACCTTCTCCTATACCTTCTCTTCCCGCGCGGACTCTTTCTATCCGTTGCGGCCTCTCCTGTACACCGTGCGGGCTTGTCGAGCAAGACTGCTCGCTGCTCCTCTCTCCCTACTCGCTCGTTGATCGCTGCTCGCCGTGACCTGCCTTTCCTGCTCGCTCGCTGATCGCTGCTCGCCGCGACCTGCCTTTCCTGCTCGTTGCGACCTGCCTCTCCTGCTCGCCGCGACCTGTCTCTCCTGCTCGCCGCGACCTGCCTCTCCTGCTCGCCGCGACCTGCCTCTCCTGCTCGTCGCGACCTGCCTCTCCTGCTCGTCGCGACCTGCCTCTCCTGCTCGCCGCGACCTGCCTCTCCTGCTCGCCGCGACCTGCCTCTCCTGCTCGCCGCGACCTGCCTCTCCTGCTCGCCGCGACCTGCCTCTCCTGCTTGTTGCGCCCTGCCTCTCCTGCTCGCTGCGACCTCGCCTACCCGCAGCTGGCTTTCCTGCTCGTTGCTCACCTGCGGCCTGCCTTGTCGCTAGTGCTCTCCTCTCTGTTCTTAGCCTGCATCCTGGTTCGCGACCTCGCTTGTCACTGGTGTACCCGCTGAGACCGTGCGGCTATCTTCTCTGCCAACTTCTCCCTCTCACTTCGGCCTCCTTCTACTAGTCACATTCTGGTCGCGATCTCCTGGCTGCTGGTGTGTCCGCTGAGACCGTGCGACTACCTATTCTAACCGCCCGGTCTCTTCTGTTGGTCGTGCATGGCTTCCGATACTTCCGCTGCTACTTCTGCTCCACCAGCCCGTGCGGCTGTCACGGCTTCCGAACTCTGTGACGAGTTACGGATTACTACTATCTCTCTGACTGGAAAAAGGAATTTCGTTGAGTGGGTTCACTCGGCTCGCCGTGTTCTGCAGACGAAGGGTCTTCTTCACCACTTGACCCGCGCTACTCCGACTGCTCCCTCCGATGACTGGCTTCGCGATGATGGTCAGGTCCAGTCCTGGCTTTTAAACTATATGGACCCCGAGCCCTACCGGATGGCCATGTATCATGACACGGCTAAGACCATGTGGGAGGAGCTTCACTTTTTTTACTCTGGCCATGACAGCCTACAACACCTATATGATATCATTTCCGATCTTCAGAATCTTGCCCCGGGTGCTCCTGGCGATATGCTCTCCTTCGTGGCTAAAGCCAAGAGTTTGGCCGAGGCTTGGATTCAACATCAGCCTCCTACAACCGATCTAGCCACTCAACGGAACCAGAAAGAAGCTGTCGTCATCGCCATGATGATGTCCCGAGTGCCTCCCCACCTGCATGGTATTCAGGCCCAGATTCTATCATCCTCCACAACTCCTTCACTGTCTGATGTCTGCTCCATGCCTGCTAAAAGTCATGCCTCACTTCGAGGCTCCTCCTGGTTTTGCCCCGGCTCTTCTTCAGCAGCCTCTCCTTTCGACCCCTCCTACTCGTGGATCTTCCACTCGGGAGGGGGGGGACCCCCGTCTCGGGGACGAGGACGTGGTGGTCTCTCTTCTATGAAATGCACCTACTATGGCCGGGATAATCATCTTGAAGCTACCTGTTACCGCAAGCATGGTTTACCTCCTCACCTTACTGCTACTACCTATGCTGCTCTGACTCCCACTGAGACCCCTGATCCGGCCTCCACTACCCGCCAAGACATTGATGAGCTCCGCACCCATCTCCAACAGCTTCAAGGTGCCCTCAGCCGCTCCTCCGGCTCCGTTGCGTCCTTTTTTGCAGAAGGTATAACCTGTCTTTCTCGTAGACCTTGCTGGATCGTTGATTCCGGCGCTACTCACCATATTACCTCCCAGAAGCCCACAGAGTACCTATGGACGCCTCATCCTCTTTGCATCACTGTGGCCAACGGTGACACCCTACCAGTCTCTGGCACCACTGTTCTTCAGCTTACGCCGAACCTTTCTCTTTCCTCGGTTCTTCACGTTCCGGGGTCTCCTTTCAATTTATTGTCTATTAGTCGTCTCACACACGACCTTGATTGTTGCATTACCTTTTCACCTTCTTCTTTTCTTATGCAGGATCGCCGCACCCAGAGTACAATTGGTAAGGGGCAGCTGTTGAATGAGCTGTACATCTTGGATATTCCACCCACTCTTCTCTCCGCCGTCTCCACTGTTGATTGACATCGCCGCCTTGGGCATGTTCCCCTTCCGATTCTCAAACGGGCTATTCCTGATGTTCCTCTGCGGGAGTTCTCTTATGAATCTTGTATCTACGACAAACAACATCGTTCTTCCTTCCCCCCTGCCTGTACCAGGAGTAGTACTCCTTTATCTTTAGTTCATTCTGATGTATGAGGTCCTTATAGAGTCCCCAGTATTTTTGGCTTTCGCTATTTTGTCACGTTTATTGACGATTACTCGCGTACCACGTGACTCTATTTACTACATGATCGAACTGAACTTACCTCTGTGTTTCACGCTTTTTTAATTGAGATGCGTACGCAGTTCGCCACCCCCTCAAAGTCATTCGCACTGATAATGCTCGCGAGTATACGGGTCGCACCATCTCCAATCTCTGCACCGAGTTTGGTGTCATCCATCAAACATAATATGTGTATACCCCTCAGCAAAACGGGGTGGCGGAACGGAAAAATCGTCATCTTCTCGACGTTACGCGCTCCCTTATATTCCAAATGCAGCTTCCAATCGAATATTGGAATTTTGCTGTCTCCACAGCCTGTCATCTGATCAACCGCCTTCCCTCGTCTGTGCTTAATTTTGCCTCACCAATCCAACTCCTCTATCCCTCCACCAACCTCACCTCTCTCACACCGCGGATCTTTGGAGTTGTGTTTGTTATGTCCACCTTCTTGGCCCTCCTTCCGACAAACTTGCTCCTCGGGCCGCCAAGTATATGTTTGTTGGCTACTCCCGAACTCAAAAGGGGTATGTCTGCTACTCTCCTTCTGACGGTAAGCTGGTCGTTTTTGCGGATGTCACCTTCTTCGAAAACAAGCCCTTTCACTTACCTTACCCCACCTCATCTTCTGCTCCTTCTCTTCCCCGGCCTGCTGTACCGGTCACGCCATCTTCTCTGTCGTCTTCTTCCTCCTCTCACAACGCCCCTCGGGTTCCTCCACCCTTTATCTGTGTCTACTCTCGTCGTCCATCCAAGGATGCTCTCGAGCACCATCTCCCTGCTACCAGCGATACCTCGGCTACGGCAGATCCAGCTCCCGTCTCTACAGCTCATCCCTTGGCTAACTACGTCTCTCTCCATCGGCTGACGCCGTCTCTCTACGCATTTGCCACCTCTCTTTCCTCTATTTCTATTCCAACACTGTGCAGGAGGAGCTTCAACACCCAGGGTCGCGGGCAGCCATGAATGATGAAATGCGGGCTCTCTGGGCTAACCAGACCTGGGATATGGTTCCTCTTCCTGAAGGTCACGCCTCCGTTAGCTACAAATGGGTCTTTGTTATTAAACATGCGGCAGATGGCTCTGTTGAACGCCTGAAGGCCCGCCTCGTGGCACGGGGCTTTACTCAGCAACATGACCTTGATTACGAGGAAACCTTCTCTCCCGTGGCCAAATTGAACACGGTCCGCGTTCTTCTCTCCTTGGTTGTTCATCGTCACTGACCACTTTATCAGCTGGATATTAAAAATGCCTTCCTCAACGACGATCTACAGGAGACAGTTTATATGCAGCAACCTCCCGGGTTTGAGACCACGGGGTAGTCTCTGCTATGTCACCTTCGAAAATCCATTTATGGTCTCAAACAGTCCCCGCGCGCGTGGTTTGAAAAATTCAGTAAGGTTGTTTGTGCTAGTGGCTTCACTCGGAGCTCGGCTGATTTTTCTCTCTTCACCCGACACCGGTCAACCGGGACTGTGATTCTTCTGGTCTACGTTGATGATACCCTGATTACTGGCAACGACACGACAGGAATACAACAGATCAAGGAACAGTTAAATTCCGCCTTTCAGACCAAAGATCTGGGCTACCTTCGGTATTTTCTTGAGCTCGAGGTTGCACGACACTCTGATGGTCTTGCGTTATCTCAAAGGAAGTACTGTATGGACCTCCTTCATGATGCCGGTTATTCTGGGTGCAAATATGCGGAGACTCCTATGGACGCCAATCACAAGCTCTCGGCCCATAGCTCTGACTCTGACAAGCTGCTTACAAATCCGGAATATTACAGACGCCTGGTTGGGAAGCTGATCTACCTTACGGTAACTCGACCGAACATCTCGTTTGTTGTGGGAGTTGTGAGTCGGTACATGCACGCTCCTCGGACATCTCATCTTTAAGCTGTCGAGCGCATCCTTCGATATCTCAAGATCGCCCCCAGACAAGAACTTGTGTACAAGCCATCCACATCTCTATCTCTTGTCGCGTATTCTGACGCTGACTATGCAGGATCTATTGATGATAGGCGCTCCACAACTGGGTTCTGTACTTACTTTGGTGGACATCTCATAACTTGGCGTAGCAAGAAACAGACTTTGGTTGTGCGTTCTTCTGCTGAAGCTGAGTATCGGGCTATGGCTATTGTTGTTTCTGAGCTAACCTGGCTTGAGAGCCTTCTAAGAGACTTGGGTGTTCATCTCTCATCTCCGACGACCTTATTTTCTGACAGTCAGGCAGCAATTCATATTGCCAAGAATCCGGTTTTTCACGAACGCACAAAGCATATCAAAGTTGACTGTCACTTTATCCGGGAAAAGGTACAGTCAAAGAAGATAGATTTGGAGCATGTTCATGCTACAGACCAAGTTGCGGACATCCTGACGAAAGCTCTCTCCAGGCCGCTATACTATCAGTTTTTATCCAAGCTTGGTGCCTACGACTTGTACGCTCCAGCTTGCGGGGGAGTGTTAGAAAAGCCCAATTAGGGGCCCATGTTTTCTCCTCCTTTCTCTCTCCTTGTATTAGTCCCACATCTTGTATTAGGATTTCTCTCCTCATTCTTCTCCTATATAAGTGTATTCATACTTGTAACTATTCATTCAAAAAGTATATACAAGTTTTGAGATCTCTCTTTACACTAGTACTTCGAAAAACCTGTATATACTAAACTATAATCTATATTTCCACTAAGGTATTCAAAAATTCTGGTTAACGATATCCAATGATCATCACTTGGATTACTAGTATATCTACTTAGTCAGCCTATGACATAGGAAATGTTGGGCATAGTACGATTAGCAGTGTAAAGAAATGATCTTATCATTTATGCATACCTATGTTGGCCAATAGGTTCACCAATATTTTTTCAAAGTTTTATGTTAGCGTCATATGGAGTATATGCGGGTGCGAAATCATATAAGTTAAATTTATGTACATTTTCTTGATCGAGTAAAAAAAAGACAATGATACACTAGTATCGGTTTTAACTAACTTCATTCTTAAAATGATATTAGCTACTCTCAAATCTTTCATATCAAATTTGGATGATAAATTAGTTTTAGTATCATGAATAATTTTAATTGAATTTCCAAATATTAAGATATCATCTATATAGAGGCAAAACAAGACAATTCCATTTTCATCTTATTTAACATAAATACATTTATTAAATTCATTAGATTTATCCAAATGATAAAACTACAAAATTGAATTTTAGGAACTTATTTTAGACCATAAAGAAATTTAATTAGTTTTCAAACTTTGATTTTATGCCATTTAACTACAAAGCTTTTGGGTTGAGTCATGTAGATTTCTTCATCTAAGTCTCCATGCAAAAGGCAGTTTAGACATCCATTTGATGAATGATCATCTTATGGTTTGAAACTAAGGTGACTAGAACACGAAGCGAAATGATCCAAGTTACAGGAGCATATGTATCTAATAATCTATTTCTTGTTTTTGGGCATAGCCTTTAACAACTAGTTGAGCCTTATACTTATCTATGGAGTCATCTAGATTTAGTTTCATCCTAAAAATCTATTTACAATTTATGACTTTGACACCGGGAGATAGATCAATTAAACTCTATGTTTTATTTTCTAAAATAGAATTAATTTATAAATTTATGATTTCTTTCCAAAAAAGATAATCAAATGAGATTATAGCTTTCGAATATAAATTAGGTTCCCTTCAACTAGATAAGTGAAGTAATCCTCTCCAAATGTATTTTAGATCTAACTTTTTTGTTTCTTCTAAGTGAGCTTATACTTGTCTATGGAGTCATCCAGATTTAGTTCCTTCCTAAAAATTTATTTATAACCTATAGCTTTGGTACCGAGAGGTAGATCGGTTAAAATTCATGTTTTATTTTCTACAACAACAACACTCAAACCTTTACCCCACTATGTGGGGTCGGCCATATGGATCCTTTGTTGTCATTGTGCCCTATCTTTTGTCATATTCTCACTAATGCCTAAGTACATCATGTCTTTCCTTATAGTTTCATTCCAAGTCTTTATTGGTCTATCCCTCCCTCGCTTAACATGACTAGTGACTAGACTCTCACAACGCCTAACAAGAGCCTATAATGGTCTCCTTTGTACATGTTCAAACCATCTTAGACGAGCTTCTCACATTTTCCCTGCAATTGGTGCTACTCCTGTCTTATCCCTGATAAATTCATTCCTAATTTTATCCAATCTCGTGTGTTCACACATCTACCTAAGCATTCTCATCTCCATAACTCCCATTTTTTGCTCAAGTACACAATTCACTACCAACACTAAGAAACCTAAAGCATCGCGGGTCTAATTGCAGTACGGTAAAACTTGTCCTTAAGTTTTAGTGGTACTTTACGATCACATAAGATCCCCGGCGCGTCTCTCCACTTCAACCAACCCGCTTGGATTCTATGTGTCACATCTTTATCAATACTTCCGTCTTTTTGAACTATCGATCCAAGATATTTAAAACACTCACTACGGGAAATATCTTGATCACCCAACTTAGTAACGAAGTCATCCGTCCTTCTTATACTCTGTCTTTGTCCTGCTCAACCTAAAACCCTTATTTTCTAAAGTATCTCGCCAAGATTCAAGTTTTGCGTTAACACCCTTGTGTGTCTCATCAACCAAAACGATATCATTCGCAAACAATAAACACCAAGGTATTGCTTGTTGCAAATGTCTGGTGAGCTCATCTAAGATAAGGGTAAAGAGATAAGGGTTTAAAGCTGAACCTTGATGTAAGCCAACAGTGATAGGGAATTCCCGTGTTAATCCTCCAGATGTCCATACCCTTGTCACTAAATTTGTATACATATCTTTGATTATGTCAATATATGAAACGTTTACATCTCTCTTTTCTAAGACTCTCCATAAGATCTCTCTTGGTACTCTATCATAAGCCTTCTCAAGATCAATAAACTGCATATGCAAATCTTATTTTTTCTCTCAATAGTTGTCAATGAGTCTCCTCAAGAGATGTATAACTTCTATAGTCGACCTCCCTGGCATGAATCCAAATTGATTCTCCGAGATGTTAATCTTTTGTCTTACTCTTCTTTCTATTACTCGTTCCCGTAGTTTCATGGTATGACTCATCAATTTAATTTCTTTTTAATTAACACAATTTTGTATATCTTCTTTATTCTTATACAAAGGTATCAAGATACTTTCTCTCCATTGGTCTGACATGCTCTTTGACTTCAGTATCTTATTGAAAAAATATGTAAGCCACAAAATTCCTTCATTTCCTAGACATTTTCATATTTCGTTAGGTATATCATCTGGCCCAACAACCTTTCCATTCTTCATCTTATTTAGAGCATCTTTTATCTCTCATACCTGAATTTTACGATAAAATAGTAAGTTCATATACTTCTCTGATTTACTTAACTCTTTCAAGTTCAATTCATTGTCTTTTGTTTCATTATAGAGTTGATAAAAGTATCTTTCTCATTGCTCTTTAATATCCATATCATCGGTCAAAACTATATTTGTCTCATCCTTTATGCATTTTGCTTGACTTAAATCTCTTGATTTCCTTTCTCTAGCTCGAGCAATTTTATATATCTCACGCTCTTCATCTTTGATATCTAGTCTCTTATAAAATTCTTCATAAGTTTGACTTCTTGCTTTACTTACTGCATGTTTAATTTCTTTTTTGGCGACGTTATACCTGGCTAGGTTTTCGTAATTCCTACATGCGTAGAATGATTTATAGCTCACCCTCTTTGCCCTTACTTTGTCTTGCACTTGCTCTTTCCACCAACCAAGATTCTTTATTTGGGAGCGCATGACCTTTTAATACTTCAAGTACGTTCTTTTCACTTATCCTTAAATGTGAAGACATAACTTTCCATGAGACACTAGGATCAACATAAAGGTCATCAACTAGTTGTTTCATAACTGTCGTCTTCAAAGCAACCTGTTTTTTTATCTTCAAGTTCCACCACCGATTTTTTTGCAATATTTTTGTTCTCGTCTTAAATTTATTATATTTAATTTGTACATCTAATATCACTAACCTATGTTTTATTTTCTAAATAAATTAATTTCTAAATTTATGGCTTATTTTTAAAAAGGATAATCAAATGAGCTCATAGTTTTCTCGTATAAATTAGTTTCTCCACTAAAAAGATAAGTGAATTAGTCCTCTCCAAATGTCTTTTTAAATCTAACTCTTTTGCTTTTTCTAGGTTCATCAATTTTTAATAGGTCTATAGAAGAAGAAGAAGAAGAAGGTTGATTTGAGCAAGTTGAAAGTTGAGATGAGTTATTTAATTTATAAGAAAATTTATCTTCAAAATAAACTGTATCTCTAGCTTCAAAAATAGTGTTATTAGAGATTTCACTAATTAAAAAATTAGTAATAAGAAATCTATTAGCACTACTATCGGATGCATAACCTATAAAAATGAAGTCTATTGTTTTAGGTCATATTTTCTTTATTTTAGGTTCAGGAATTGCTATCTTAGCAAAAAACACCCTCACATTCGAAGAATTTGAAGGTTATGCTTCCTTAATTTAAACCACTCAAAAAGGGTTTAAACACTTTGTTTTGATGCAATCCTATTAAGTATGAAGGAGAAGGTGAACAACGCTTCTCCCCAAAGATTTTTTGGGGAATTGAACTCAGCTAATCTAACATTGACCATGATCATCAAGGTTCGATTTTTATGTTCAGCTACACCATTCGATTGAGGTGAGTATGGTGCAGTCACTTGATGAATTATCTCATGTTTTTGGCAAAATTAGGTTAGTTCATTCGAAGTGTATTCTCCACCTCGGTCGGATCTAGGAATTTTAATGGATGATCATAATTGGTTTTCTACTTTGACTTTAAAAATCTTAAAATATGAAAATATTATCTTTAGTCTTTAATAAGTATATGTAATAATACTTGGTGAGATTATCAATGAAAGTTACAAAATATTTATTTTCACCTCTAGTAGGTTGACGGTTTAAATCACATACATCCGAGTGAATTACCTCTAAAGGTTTTGAGGTTCCTTCTATGGATATAAAATATTTTCTAGAAAATTTGACTTACACACAAATTTCACATTTAACAATTTGTGCAATATTAAATTTGAGAATTAGATTTAAGAACATCATTCTTTTCATACAATCAATACCTTGGTGTTGAGCTCACCAGACATATCCAACAAGCAATACCTTGGTGTTTATTGTTTGTGGATGATATCGTTTTGGTTGATGAGACGCGCGAGGGTGTAAATGCAAAACTTGAATCTTGGCGAGATACTTTAAAAAAGAAAGGTTTTAGGTTGAGCATGGCAAAGACGGAGTATGTGGAGCTTAAATTTAGCATTACAAGAAGCACAGATGACTTCGTTATTAAGTTGGGTGATCAAGATATTTCCCGTAGTGAGTGTTTTAAATATCTTGAATCGATAGTTCAAAACGTCAGAGGTATTGATAAAGATGTGACACATAGAATCCAAGCGGGTTGGTTGAAGTGGAGAGGCGCGCCAGAGATCTTATGTGATCGTAAAGTACTATTAAAACTTAAGGGCAAGTTTTATTGTACTGTAATTAGACCCGCGATACTCTATGGTTTTGAGTGTTGGGTAGTGAATTGTGTACATTAGCAAAAAATGAGAGTTGCGGAGATGAGAATGCATAGGTGGATGTGTGGACACACAAGATTGGATAAAATTAGGAATGAAAGTATCAGGGATAGGACATGGGTAACACCAATTGCAGAGAAGATGCGAGAAGCTCGTTTAAGATGGTTTGGACACGTACAAAGGAGACCATTAGAGGCTCCTGTTAGGCGTTGTGCCGTTGTGAGAGTCTAGTCACTAGGCATGTTAAACGAGGGAGGGGTAAACCAATAGACTTGGAATGAAACTGTAAGGAAAGACGTGATGTACTTAGGCATTAGTGAGATTATGACAAAAGATAATGCATAATGGCGACGAAGGATCCGTATAGCTGACCCCACTATAGTGGAATAAAGGCTTGAGTGTTGTTGTTGTTCTTTTCATACAATCAAAATTTACATGTCTGAATATAGCATGCTAAAAATTAGAAGAGAAACTTGGAACTAAAGAAGAAAAAAATTGATTAACTTCTCAATAGACAACGCTTAATTTAAATAAACCATCACAAACAAATCTTTTATTAATAAATACATCATTTAATATTATTACAATTTTGTTTGACTCGAATACAATCTTATAACCTTTCTTAACTAACAAGAATCCGCTCACAAGATTCTTCCAACTCTAGGCACATATAGCACATCATGCAGGGCTAGTGTCTTCCCATGTCAACCTAAGATCCACTCGCCTGCGACCAAGAATTTATGCCAAAGAAAATTTCCTAAGATCGCGTTTCCTCCACTGATGTACTGAAAGGTGGGAAAACAAGAACGAGCAAAACAAGTATGAACATTTGCTCTGGAATCAAGCAACCAATCTGACGAACGAGTGAGAAGAAGACTGAGAGTGTAATCTAACCTGAAGATAGGTTGATCCGGTGTTTGGATCATGTTGGACTGAGGCTTGACACCATGAGATTCGGTCAAGTTTACTTTTGGAGCATATTCTTTGGGGGTTTTAGATTTTTTATTCTTATGTTTCTCCTCTATACGGATAACATTTTGGATTTGAATAGAAATGAGATTAGATTGGTCATGTCTTAGTCTAATGCTAAAACCAAACCAGGAATCAAGAAGAACATCGATGAGACATGTCACTAGGTAATTTTCGGATAGAATTGAGCCATCAGCTCGAATCTTAGACAATATTTCATTTAATTGATGGAAGTTGGGGATTGATAGGCTTGGAGGCATCAATCTTGAATTTATGAAGGTTTGAAACGTTGTAGCATTCAATACCCGCATTGTCGAGATTATAACGCGCTTCAAGAGCATATTATAACTCCTTAGCCAAATAATATTGAAGGAAGACATCATATAGGTTGTCGGATAAGGCACAAAGGATTCGGTTGCGACAATGAAATTCAATATCTACCAGATCTCTATAAAGAATACGTCTAACATACGTTCTAATGTTATTTGCACTAGAAGATGAAGAGGATGGAAGGGAGGAGGCGACTGCAGTTGGAGCGCCGGGGTTTTCAGTTTCACCAGTGGGAGAATTAAATATAGCAGACAAAAGACCTAAAGTATTAAGCCAGTATTCTACTTGTGCTTGTCAGCGACGAAAATCATTTCCATTAAATTTCTTGGGTTTAATCCCGACAGAACCCTCAGATCTAGATGTCATTTCAGATTTCTGGAATTTAAAATACAAACAATAAATTGTTGTACATATAAAAATGAAAGCGGAAAATATAATTTTGATTATTTGATTTTATTTACCTTATTATTCTTAGACTTCCCAAGGAATATCCAATGACGGGTTCTCACTAGTACTAGGCAGTTTGTGGGGTGATAGCCCGACACGGCCATTTCGCAAGAGATTATATGATGTGGATCTACAACTTCTTTAGATTGTTAGAATAATTTTTATATATTCCTATTTTTATATATTTTTTCGATTCTTGAGAAACTGTAATAAAAGAAAAATAGATCTTAATAATAGGATGACAATACATTTTTAATTAACAAAGAGGTCTAGAAATAATGAATTAGAATTAGTATATATATTCATAGTTTAGAATTGAGTATGGGTAATACGTGTGATCACTGCCCTAAAAAAATTGCACCACCCTCTGACAGGGCTTTCAACTGATGCTTACTTCTCCAAGGTACAACACCCGACCAGATCCCGAAACTCCGATGTGCGCGGACACCAAAAAATACAGAATACCCGAACTTTCACTTGGTGAAGCAAACGTGAAGAAAACCGAAGCACGTAGAAGATCGTCGTAAGAGCGAGAGAGAAAGAGCGACTGAATATTCTGAGAGCATACGTAAAACAAAACGAAAAATCTCCTATATAGGAGTCTCGTAAAACGGCAAGAAATTTATCGCGTAATAAATTTCAACTGTTATAATTATTAAGTTTTAATCGTGCAAAGGAACGTTGGAATTCCAACGTAAAGGAGTAATGACGAGAAAACTGTGAAATAGAAGCGGTTAGAATATACACGTAAAGGAGACTGCAAGAAAAGAGAAGTCGACACAAGTTGTATCGAGTACTTATCGACGCACGTCGAGTTCTCTCCGACGCAAGAGAAACCGAAGCAAAAGAAGTCGACGCTTGCGTCGAGTTCTTTTCGACGCGGGAGAAATCGAAGTAATTAGCGTCAAGAGCTATTTGACGTAACGTCGAGATCATTTTGACGTAGTCGACGGAGGTCTGGGAGAAGTCGACACAACTATATCGACGCAATGAGGAGAAGTCGATGCAGGACGGTGGAGTCGACGTATGCATAGAGTACAATTCGACGCATGTCTACACATGCAAGTTGAAGTTGACACAACTTAGAATTTAGGATTTAAAAGTGTCAAAACTATTTTGAACAAAAAATACAATTTAATTCAATTATTCCCAAAATCTCAAATCCAGATCCAGTCTGGTACGGTGCGTGCGCGCGCGCGTGTGGTTCTTAGTTCCTCCTCATGTTCTTTTTAACAAGTATGAAGGAGTGGATTCATTTATATACTCACTCACATGAGAGGTGTTATTAAGCATGGTGGGACTAATGGTCTCATCCTTTTCTTTATGAAAGGTTTCCCTCCAAACATTTTGATTCCCTCCATTTTTTTTTTGGAGCATTTTCATCAAATAAAGGATCTCAAACACCAAGCACCAACTTGACTCTAATAAAACATTTCTAAATTAAATGTTTTATAAAATAAAATTTTTAACAACACCCGCAGGCAAGCAGGCTGAGTTCGCAGGCAAACCGGCATAGCCAGTGCTAGGGCGCAGCCCGCAAGAGAAAACTACAAAAAAACCTACAAAAAGTTTAATTGCAATAATAAAAACTAATTATTCCCCAACAAAAAGACCAAACCTGGATGTTTTGAATCTAGTTAAGATAAGAGGTGATTGCACCTAAAAAGCAAACAGACATCGACTCTTTAAACCACTCATTTCTCATATTTGTATCAAAATAAAGTGATGTTCTATAATGAATCAATTGTATATGGTTCTGCTAACGACTGAAATATCACTGTTTTGGGCATAATCTGACTGGGACCAAATGATGGATTGTGACGCAAGACGGGGCTGTGTGAAAATGGATGTGTCAATACGCTAATGCAAAGCTAAGTGAGTGTGTGGAATGAATGTGAACGAACCCAATGTAATTATGTATGCATGTTTTAAAAATAACCCGAAATTAGCAATAAAATTTTTTTATACAAGTTCGGCAAAGTAATCACAATATGAAACAATAATTTCAAATGAACGAACAATTTCAAAGTTTTCTCCGCATTGAGGGTTTTCAACAACAATTTGCGCAAATAAAAAAAACCGAAATAATCACACTAGCAATCTCAATACCCAAAATAATACATCATGTTTATTTTGACGTATTCAATAACAAAGAAAATAAACACAATACTAAGAAATACTCACATGCACAAAGATCCGGAAGCTGCAATCGGCATGGTTCCACATGGTGAAGGATACGGTTGTATTGAGACAATCAATTTTAGACCTTGACGGGGAATGATGAGAGGTGTTTTAGGAAGGGTAAATGAGGTTTGTTGATAGGAATAGCGGGGATATGGATTCACTGTTACCGGAAGAAAGAGAAGGTCTAGGCGGGGGTGTAAAGGGAGATATGTGGCGTTGGGGAATTAAGAAGTATTAAGATGAAGGTTGTTTGCTGGTTGGGAGGAGGGAGACTCACAGATAGGCAATGGAGATGTTGTTGGAGGAAGAGGGATAGGCCTTGCGGCAGGCGGAGAGTTCGGTGGCTCCAGCGATAGGAAAGAGGGAGGTGGCCTGGACTATAGAAAATGGGGCTTGCCGGTGGTGGATGGAAATGACGCACTATGGAGCAGGGGCGGATCTCTAAGGGGGTCGGCGGGGGCGGCTTTGCGATGTGGGAGAGGAGTCGATCGGCTCTGGACTCGCTGGAGAGGGATGACGAACGCCTAGCTTGTCGCTTTGGGCTGAGAGGATGAATATCGAACGGGGTTGCTGCTCTCTGGGAGGGAAAGGGTTGACGGGATGGAATCGTGCGGCAGGAATGATGAATAGTGGCGATTTTCTTCAAAGAGGATGAAGATAACTGGCGGGTCGTGGGTTTAGGGCAGGGGAACAGTGACGGAAAATGATAAAACTGAAATAAAATTGATAAATGAACCAAGGCTGCGCATCCCGGGTTCGCGGTATCGCATCACAAAGATTGCCGAATTTCTGGAATCTCTCACAAAACACAACAATGCAAGTAAACTGTAGTGTCCGCCCCTATTTATAACAAGAGGAGGCGGATGGACACCCGACATGAACGACTATGATTGTCTGCTACTCCCGGTGTCTTAAAATACTGAATATACGCCAGAAAAATAAAATACATATAAAATGAAAAGAGATGCTCCAAACGCGTTTGCAGTCTCGGATCGTTAATCCGATCGACGCATCTCCGGCAAATAAAAAAAAACGGGTCCCGCAAAGTGGTGGCCCGATCTCCTCCGATCACGAACATGCGGCCGATCCTCATCAGATAGCAAACAATGTGAACTTTATAATATTGAAATATATGACGTCAATAGATGATACAAATGAAAGATTTCTCCTCTACTCTTTGCCCCCTCAAATTTAGAATCCTCCCAAAAGTCTTGAGACATAACTTTAAACTGAAGCAAATAATTTCTTAGGCCTCTACAGGCTTAAGGAAATTGTGTATGGTTAGGTTGTATGGTGATAAAAAATACCTGGCTTAAGGAAATTTGTGAACCATTACTCATCAACAGGAATGCAGTGAGAACATTTCGCTTTTGTGGGAAGATTTCTTGCTCATTGTTACCAGAATTTCAGTGATGAAAAAGTAGAGGTCAAATGCATGCTGTCAACAAACAATTAACTGCATGCAATTTTATGAAGTTTCATCATGTAAGAATATTGAAATTGTTTTTTATAAATTCAAAGCACATATATGAAGGTCTGAATAAGACATTATGCACTAAATCCAGAGATCTAATATAGTATTATAAATTTCCAACCATGTGTTTACGCATAAAATTAGCTCATTTTGGTGACAGAGATACAGAGGCAAAGTAAGCCTATCAATTGAAAAATATGATATTGGAATCATAAATAATTGTTTGAACCGATATAGAATCAATGTCACGAGGATATGATATTGAGATGTAAAGAATTCTCATAAATTTAATTTGATGAGAAAAGTTGGCATTCACGCAAACACCTAGAGTGCAGTAAATCATTCGTTTGCAGTGGCGAGTTGGGGGGAGAGGAGTGCATCAATTTTTTTGTTATTCATTATTTCATTCATAGATAATGTTGTAAATAAATATTCAGATAAAATAAAATAAAAATAGATGTTTGATGAAATGCCTGCAATGAGGAAGCCACTATTTTTCACACCTAGCCAAGAGAAGCTTTATTTTTTTCTCACCTAAGAAAAACCCAACATTAACTTGAATATCCAAAATTAATCAGACCTACACCCAAGATTAACGCAAGACTATGCATACCCTAAACTCTAAACCCTAAACTTATTGCTTAAATAGGAATGTATCTTGGGGAAGATAAATCAAAACCAAAATATATATACAAATTCATATAACTGAAGCAAACATAATCCAAACCACGCAAAATGTAAGGTTTTCGGTGCGCAAGATGTTAAAAAACAAAAATTAAGCAAAATGTAATAAAAATCCTATACTTTATGCTTCCAAGCCCCGCCAAAATGTAGTTAAAACGCCCAAACAAACATAGCTTAAGACTCATAGATTTATTCATCTCCAAAAATAAACCATGCTATTCTCCATAACAAACTAAGAAAATAAGTGCAGGTGGTAGCCGGTGCAGATAAAATATAAGAAAGGAACTATGATACACATATAAGGATCATAACCATTTGCCTAGAAATGTTTTGGAAAAACATTATATCAGGAGCCCCTACTATATTCTGCAAGCAAAACTGAAGGTTATCTGATAAAAACAATTTATATGCTCAAGTTTAACATGAAGATAATAGAGTTAAAAAAAATGATACAGCAACACTTCTACATGTGGGCGTGCATAAATCATATAATGAGGCCAGGAGACTATCTTCGAATGAAAAAGCAAATGAAAATGCATAGAAATCAAGTGTTTTGATAGTAAAATCAAACATACGTCCAAGTAGGCCAAACTTCAAAGTAAACTTTGACCCCTCAATTTACAGTTGCTTCAAACCTGGATATACAAAATCTAAAATTTACTTCACTTACAACTCAATGAACTCCGAAATTTACTTCACTCACAGCTCAATGAACGGCCCGAGAGAGGTATAGCACCAGTCAAGCATACGGATTTCAGAGAGGTAAGAGAGAGTTCAACGTTCTGCAAAAAATAAAAGACAGCTTCAGTTCATCTTACCACCGTACAGGATATCCCAAGTAATCACAGGCAAAATATAGCAAATATTTGGTATGCAAACTATTGGCCTTCGTAAACGTTAATCATACCAACGTAGAACATTGTCAGCCGCCCCGCCGGTACTCCGGGGGAAGAGATTCTCCGACGGCGGGAGGTGCGGGGCGTCAGCGACGGTAAAAATCGCCGAGAACGGCGAAGTATCTTTTGATTCCGTCGGCGCACGCCGGGAATTGTCGCTGCCGCTCGGGAAGGTAGTGGCTGACAGAGATCCCCAATTTTGAATCTGAACCAATTGGATAAACGGCCAAAATTTGGACCGTTCGTGGCTGATAGGGTTTAGGGTTTAAATTCTAAACCCTAAACCGTGAGATTCCCAATTTTGAATTTGAGGAGCTTTTGGCAAAGTGCACCCTCAAAATACAGGCTTTTGGCAAAATGCATGTCGAATTTTTAAAATTGGCAAAATGCACCCCCCAAAATAGTTTTTTTGCTTTTGTCAAAAATTTATATTTCGAGGGTACACTTTGCCAAATGCCCAATTTGAAGGCTGCAAAGACTTCTTAATTTTGACCGTTAAAGTCCATCTAAGGCTCATTACCAATTAGCAAGCTCCATGTTACTATAAGCACATTCAGGCTTAGGCAATGTTGAGGAGATAGGGGTGCAAGTCCACTGAAAAGGAAAAGTAATTAAAAAACGACATACGGGTGTCGAGGATGGCGAGATAAGATGTCACACAACGCAATTTTTTTAGTCTTTTGTGATTTTATTGATTAAATGTTTTGATTACATAAAATTAAAAAACAATCGCAGTCTCTCGGACTTTATTATCCCCAAAAAGAACTTGTATACACTGCCCCCACAGAGCTGTCAAACACTGTCCCCACAGAGCTCGTGACCACTAATCCACAGAGTTCTCCAACACTGCCCCCCACAGAGCTCCCAAACACTACTATCCCACAGAGTTCACAAACACTACCCCTACAAAGCTCGTCAATACTGCCCCCACAAAGTTCACAAACACTACCTTGCAGAGCTCGCAAACATTGTTATGGTATGTGAGTGTTGGGGATCTCGTGAGCCAAAAACTAATCCCCCACTTGGGATACTATTTACGCCCAATATGTAGGAGATAGGGTTGCTCGCAGATAGATTTCCAAAAGATGGGTTGTCCACTTACAAAGAGGGCAAACAAAAAAGTACAAAGTACACTTACAAGGAAAAATCGTGAGCATGGTTGTTGAACCTTGAAATATCCACAGTCAAGGCTGACCCTACTGGTTCGATGGTTACAAACAACGAAGGTGGTTGAGGATTGTCAAAGATTTCATCCTACACCCAAGAGCTTGATGACTGATCTCTCACTCCAGACTTGGCTCTGGGACTCCCTTTTCCTGAGTTGGAAGAAAGAGAGCCCAAATAAGGCGATGAAAAAGCTATCAGTATTCATTATTCTCAAATCAAGCTATATAAATGTGAGTGCATTGAGTTTCATTAGTGGGTAGCGGAGACTTACACTATCATTGTCTCGTGCAGAGTACTTTCCTTCTCTTATAGTTGGCCAAGATAACTTATGCAGTGTTAAGAGTTGACATTGACATGTGGCCCACGATAGACGTGCCGAATCAAGGAAAGAGTGAGTGGAAGTAAGATGGTGCGATAGAAGAACATATATACTGAGGTAAATGAAAGATTTTCCCTTATGTGGCAAAAATTATGCATTTGGTCTTGGAATGGAGGGCAGAGTAGTGGAAAGAGCAAATATAGTTGACAAAGACCGGTTCAGTAAGTCGATATCTTTTCGAAGGAAAAGTTGAGGATTCTCGTTGGGGTATAAAGCGTCTTGGCATGGTATGAGGCATACTGATAAGAGAAGGAGCATCTTGATAAGGTAGGGAGAATCTTGACAAGGCAAGGATCTTGGAAAGATAGAAAGCATCTCGGTGGACGTCAAACATACTGGTAGACATCATGTGGCGTCGGGGAAAGAAGAGCAAGAGGGCGATAGAAACAATCATGCAACACTCGTCGAGAGCGTATAATGAGGTGCATGGCTATGATGACTAGACGTGTATCACGATCAGACTGTCATCTCGGAGGCGGTCCGAGAAGCTTTTTATGGCACTAAGTGGAAAGTGGACTGGCGGGTTGTGAAAACAGATATCGGGTTAGCGAGTCACAAATGTTTCTTATTCCGTGCTTTAAGATTTGTGGCAATGATCAGATTGTGATGTGACAAAGGATCTTGATCATTAATGCCAAATTCACTCATTACCAATAGTTATTCCTCCTTTAAAGAATGTTTGAAATAAGCATTTCTGAAAAAAGTGTGGGAGTCAAAATGTTGGCGGGGATCTATAAATAAAAGTTGGGGTCTTCGCACCATGCCACATTTTGTCTTTTATGTAAGATACTTTTTTGTTGTTGTTGCGATGTCAACATCTAACACAAAGGGGGTAATAGGAGATGAAGATGCCTCTAAGAGCACTGTTAAATGTACAATGAGACGTTTCAATTAAAGGTGTCATTGGATACTTTAGTTCGTGATATGATGGTCAATTGGAGAGTAGAGTAGGTCAAAAGGGCTAATAATGTGACTTTGAAACAAGTAACATGGGTGGCTTTGGAGGTATATAGTTCCCAAAGCCGGAGGGGTCAACATTGAATCTCAACTTCATGCTCAAGAAGGTGATACAATTGACCTTAGCATGGGAAAAGGGTTTGAGGTCAGACACTATTAAGAGATAATTAACATGGTGGGAAACGAAAAATAAGAGTAAATTGTGTCACTAAGATGACATTGAAAGAGAGCAACACATCCTCATCTACTAAGTGCTCAGATTTCTCAATAATTTGTGGTGGTTCATACGGTAAATGGTAATGTGTTTCCATCTCTAGCATATGGAAAGAGTTGGAATCGTCTCTAAAGGTGAAGCAATTGCAATATAGGGAGCCGGTGGAAGATCTTTATTTCCACCCTATCGAGGAACGGAGCTGACTTTAGAGCAAATGGAGGAGGTGATAGAGATCTCCCACCAAGGGGTTCTAAAGGAGAAGAAGATAGAGGGGGGGTATAGGATACCGCCTCCCTAGTGTCACATAGTGAGAAGGATAAGGGCAAGGAGGCGGTTGACTCCTTCCCTTAAGCTGAGCTGAGCAACCAGGAAGCAGACATCACCTGGGCTCTTGTGGAGGTTGTTGAGCAGGTGGGCTTCTCACTGTGAATTTGAGGATGCCTGTCTCAATGAACTTCGAAGAGTATCACTTAGAGATATAGAGTTATCTTATGATAGATTAAAATGCTTCAACAAATATTTAGTGTTGCTTAACTTGGGGATTGAGACCGATACTAGGTTCTTAACCTTTAAAAATTTGTCCGAGGATTTCGAGTTTGATTTTGATAGATGATTTGAGATGCACTAGGTTATTGAGTGTGAACCCTTAGTGATATGAACAAATATTATCTCATGAATTATGATCCTTTGAATAAGAATAGATTTCCGATCTAGAGGGATTTTATTCGTACATGACTAGAATGGTTATTTCATCGTGGTTGGTAGAACGATGTGGAAATTGGATATCTGATCTTGTGAATAATAATATTATACGAGGTGAGAGTTTATGTTACTGATAATGCTTAGCTTATATAATTGAAGTAATGCTATTCTAGCGAACATGTTATTGAAATGAAAATATTTGTATTGTCTGCCATGTGTAGTAGAACAGTGTGATATTCATAATAATGTGACTAGTTCATCATGATTGGTGAAACGATATGTTAATTATGGTTAATCTCGCATGAGTGTGATGATTATGATCGTTTCAAATTGAGTATCAAAATATCATATGAGAATTGTTATTCTCTTGGTGTAGCGGAGAATATTCTAATATGTTGTGGAATGCCATGAGAGGCTAAAAATCATGATGATGGTTCGGGGGCGTAGTTATGGAACCTTCCCTTTATTCAACTTCGAAGCTTTGGAATGTGCATAGAAGGTCAAGATTATATGAATGGTGGGCATACTGAGAATTCCATGGGATGCATGGTTATGTGCGCTAATGGCTTTGAGGGGGCATGAACGTCTACTATCATGTATTTATGACTTTGATGATTAATTCAAAAATAAGATGATGTTTTATTGTTGTGATGGTCATGTTGGATCCTATGAGTGTTGGTGTATACCACTCATATTGTGTGAGAGGTAATCTTTTGCATTATGATGTTTTAGACCTAGACATGTTTATGTAAGGTCATGCTTTGTTACGAATTTGACGCCCCCTTCATGATTCATGCCTGAAATTTCTCTTGGCCAGCCCTGTTTTGGTAGACCGTCAGCCTTGTGGTTCATTTTTTTGGGAGGTTTGCCAACTTGATAATTCCATTTTGGGGGAAGGAATTATCTTCCTTCCAATGGTGGCAGCCGGCCCTCTTTCGCCTTAGGATTTTTTCTCCTATTTAAATTCAAGAGGTGGCCGGCCAACATCATGAGTGCAGCAGGTCCTTTCTCTTTCGGTGCAGCTTTTGGCTGTGCGGGTCTTCGGAAAGCAGGAACTTCGCCGGCGCTTTGGTAGTCGGCCGTGACGACGGGCTTCCGTCACTCTCTGTCGTCGGCTTCTTTGAAGTCTCCTACCGCCGGCCGCTAGTTTGAATCTCTTCTTTCGTCGCCGCTTTGATTCTCGTCGCATCACGTACAGCCGGATCTTGGAGGATTCGAGTTCTTCTCGGTCTATTCTTTCTCCTCCATTTTAGCTGTATTATATGTTTGAGAATTTTGAGAAATAAATTTGATCTCTGCCTGCACAGTGGACGTACCCATTTGATTTTTCGGGGAACCACTTAAATCTTGGTGTTCTTCTTGTGGTGCTTAATTTTTTTTCTTTCACCTTTTTTTTATGCGCTATTATTATTTTTCGTAATCTCGTTCTTTGCCGTTAGAAATTTATTTGAACAGAAGATTTCTCATCTGCACTCGGATCGACCAATTTTCATAACAAGTGGTATCAAAGCGAGGTTTCGATCCTCCGACCGTTTGGACGTTCCGTTTCGAGTTGGGTCAACGGTAGGTGATGACATCGGTCCGCTTCCTATCTTCTCAATCTTGATCCGTGAATTTATTCGGTCGCTTCGGTCTCCGTACAGATTTCTTCAGTTTGTTTTCTATGGCGACTTCCACACCAGGTGCGAAGTTTGAAGTTACGAAGTTCGACGGAAAGCACAATTTTGGCCTGTGACAGGTCAAGGTTCGAGCACTTTTGATTAAGGAAGGATTACACCGTGTCCTATTAGGGAAGGCCAATAAGAAGGTTGAGGTTACCGATCGCATGTGAGAGGATTTGGATCTCAAAGCTCTGTCTACCACACAGCTTTGCTTACACGATGATGTGATGTATGGAGTTCTTTCAGAGAAGACTGCCTCTGGTCTTTGGGCAAAGTTGGAGAGTATCTACATGACGAAGTCTCTCCCCAATCGCATCTACCTCAAGCAGTAGTTGTACAAGTTCAGCATGAAGGAGGGTTCCTCTCTACACGACCACCTAAACAGTTTTAACAAACTATTATCAGAGTGTCTCAGCATGGATATCAAGGTGGAGGAAGAGGACAAGACAGTTATCATACTGAACTCTCTTCCAAAGTCTTACGAGAGCATGGTTACCACTCTCACCTATAGTAATGACGTTTTGGACATGGAAGAGGTCACGACAGCCTTACTCTCAGATGACATCCGAAAGAAGTCCTCCGACTTAGGTATTACTGAAAGTTCAGCTTTATTCTCTCGGGGTCAATCTGGTTCAGGCAGAGGAGGAAAGTCCAAAAAGGGTTCAGATAGCCACTGCAACTACTGCAAAAAGAAGGGTCACGGAATAAAGGACTGTTGGAAGCTTCAGAACAAGGAGAAAGAAAAAACCCTTGGTGATGATAAGGGAAAGTCTGTCGCATCCATATACCTTGAGGATGTCGACAAGGACGTCCTTTAGTACTTTGCTTACCTATCTTTTTTTCTTTCTTCTTCTGTTTTATCTGCATTTTCTTCCTGCATCTTTTTCTTATTTTGTTCTTTATCCCCTCATTTCCTTACCATTTTTTTCTTTTTCATTCTTCCTAGTAATGCTATTTTTTATGTTTGTGTTTATTTAACTCTTATTTTGAGTTATTTTTTTTCCTGGTCAAAGATATCATTTTGAATGCGTCTTGTTCCCCTATTACCTTAGCTCTTTCATTGTTACTCCTTTGTTCTACATGGACTTAGAGTGTGTCTAATTAATCCTTTTCCGATTAGTTCTCATAGGGGTTTTATCTTTCCATTTTGAGTTCAGTTGTTTGCATTCTTTTCTTAGTTTGTCTGCATTTAACAATTCTCTCCTGCGCGCACATCAAATGCCAGATGTCTTGACAGGTTCAGTTTTACTATGGGAGACCACCACTGGAGGTGGAGCAATTGGAATTTTGCTTCAAGGTGGAGCGTTTCTGAGACAGCCATGTTAGTCCATTTTGTGTGCCACTCGGGATTGAAGGAGTTTCTTTTTTTTTTTATGATCCGTTATCAGCCAAAGTTCAATTGGCCTTCTGGATCTTGGGGCTATCTCAGGCAGGTGGAGTTTGTCATGGAAGAGGCGTCAAGGTGGAGATTGTTACGAATTTGACGCCCCCTCCATGATTCATGCCTTAAATTTCTTTTGGCCAGCCCTGTTTTGGTAGACCACCAGCCTTGCGGTTCATTTTTTTGGGAGGTTTGCCAACTTGATAATTCCATTTTGGGGGAAGGAATTATCTTCCTTCCAATGGTGGCAGCCGGCCCTCTTTCCGCCTTAGGATTTTTTCTCCTATTTAAATTCAAGAGGTGGCCGACCAACATCATGAGTGCAGCAGGTCCTTTCTCTTTCGATGCAGCTTTTGGCCGTGCGGGTCTTCGAAAAGCAGGAACTTCGCCGGCGCTTTGGTAGTCGGCCGTGACGACAGGCTTCCGTCACTCTCTGTCGTCGGCTTCTTTGAAGTCTCCTACCGCCGGCCGCTAGTTTGAATCTCTTCTTTCGTCGCCGCTTTGATTCTCGTCGCATCACGTACAGCCGGATCTTGGAGGATTCGAGTTCTTCTCGGTCTATTCTTTCTCCTCCATTTTAGCTGTATTATATGTTTGAGAATTTTGAGAAATAAATTTGATCTCTGCCTGCACAGTGGACGTACCCATTTGATTTTTCGGGGAACCACTTAAATCTTGGTGTTCTTCTTGTGGTGTTTGATTTTTTTTTCTTTCACCTTTTTTTTGTGCACTATTATTATTTTTCGTAATCTCGTTCTCTGCCGTTAGAAATTTATTTGAACAGAAGATTTCTCATCTGCACTCGTATCGACCAATTTTCATAACAATGCTTATGATTGGTGGTAGAAGGATCCATGGGGAGTGTATAATCTACTATACCATTTGTGAATGTGTTGAGATGTCACAAGGCACTCTAATTTCCTCTCTGAAGATGGACGTGAGCTTGAGAAATCATGAATGCTCATTTTGTGATTTGGGGGTTGCGTACCCTAAGTGTATAGGTCGGTGCCTTGAGTGCATTATAATTACATGGCTTGTATTTGTTGTATGGTGTAATATCTAATGCTTGCCATATGAGATGATATAACATTATACATGATAGTTTGCTAATAAGACCAGAATTGCATGAATTGTTGGATCAAAGATATATTTGACGGAGCTCTTCATCATGTGGTGCTCCGATGTTATTTGTGAAAAAGAAAGACGGTAGTATGCAATTATGGATATACACTTGTGAGGTAAACAAGTTAACGATAAAGAACAAGTATTTGATTCCATGTATTGATGGCCACTTCGATCAGTTTGTTGTGTCGACGGTGCATTTGAAATAGGATTTGAAGTCGGAGTACTATCAGTTGAATATCCGGGAGGACTTCCCGAAGGATGCTATTGGAATGCAGTATGGATACTTTGAGTTATATGTTATTTTGAGTTCTCCTTTATATAGGGCTTGTTTGGATGGGCGGCGGGAACCGGTGCAGGAGCAATCGTCGCGGGTTTTACGATCGGAGGTGGGGAAGTGGGGTTGGAGACCGAGCCTCGCTGACACTTTTGCGATTAGATGCGGGAGCAAACGCCGCCACCCGCGCGAGGCACCATTTGTTTTACCATCTTGCGACGACGTCCGCTCCCGCACCGGAGCTCTGACACATAAACAACTCGGCCTATAGTCATTTCATATGACTTGACCATTTTTCTAGAAGCTTTCTTGCATGTGAAAGACATGGACGGCTTAGAGGATCTTGTCTGCTCGCTCGAGATATCATTTTTGTTTGCAGGGATGTCATTTCCGCTCGTGCCTGAAAAATTCTAATTTTTTTTCTCAGAGAAACTTTGTTCCACGCTTATATTATCTCTGATCCTATCGAGATTTTTATAAGCTCACATCCTTCAGACCATATTAAGTTTCATACTCTCAACCGTTCACCCGTACGTCTCAACTTTATGCCTCGCGGATTAATAAATCTTCTTTTGTTTCCACTTCACAATAAAATATTTGCTGGAACAATATATCATTTTTGAGAAATCATTTCTGTTCGTCCGAGATATAAGGCCTGTTTGGTAAAGCGTTAGGGGAGCGGCACACAACAGCAGCAGGGAAAGCAGCGCCAAATAAAAAATAGGTGCTGCAGTGGAACAGCGGCGACATCGCACTTCGCCATAATTTATGTTCTTTGGGTGAGCATAAATGATATCCCGTGCGAGCAGAAAACATCTACATGAAAAATAGATGTCACACTCACATCTGCTTTTTAAAAGTCTCTTTTATAATTGCCATACATCACTATCACAATGCCCCTATCTTGAATTGGAGCTAATGAGCCAACTGGTGATAACTTAAAACTCTAAACCCTAAAACTCTAGAGTTAGTTTTTTTAAAAATTTCCCACGTGGACAATACAAGGGAGATAATACAAGTGTGAAGATCTACTTGACACGTGTCAATCAACACGTGGATTGGCATCATGGGCGACGGGTGATGCAGGGAGCGCGAAGGGCGATAACGTTTCTGTTTGGCGCTCTTTTATGAGCAGGGAGCGGGTGATGCAAGGAGCGCGAAGGTCGAGAGGACCACCGGCTCCCCGAGGTTTTCATGGCGGCGGCGGCGGCATCGGCGGCAAGTGTGCTTGCTGGAGCTCGTCGCCCTGTGGTGCGCTCCTTCGTTTCCCGGAGCCCTGACCTTCTCCTCCATTCCCCTCGTCCCTCGCTGTTCGCGGCCCCCCTTTTTATAGCTGGTAATGGAACTCAACTGTGGTTATTTCTCAGTAATTCCAGTGGATGAATCCCGGCCATCATTTAACGACGTGTTTTTATTGTTTTTTACTTGGCTTTGCCGTTTTGTACAGGATTAAGAAAGTAGGGTTAAGGGAAAAAGAAAGGGAAACTGGACTTGAAATTTGATGGAAATGACGGGATTTTTTTCCTTTTATTCGTATTTAAGCTGTGTAATCTCCTACAATTTGCGGGGAAATAGCAAGTTTTTGTACATTTGGAGATGCATTTTTGATGAAAGCATACATTTTGCCCTAGAAGCTTAGTTTTAGGGCTGATAACTATCCAAGCCAAGTTTGTTTATAGGCTGTCTCTGTCGGATATGGATTCCAGTCATGGCTTGTTTACTTCGATTTTGAGCTGGATTGAGCCAATTCTATCGCTTGCTCAACCGAGCCATCTTCAGTTCAATTGAAGTTTGTTCCTAGTCGGTTTTTCATTAGTTGGCTTGTTCACTTCGGTTCAAGCTCAATCCGAGCGAAAAATCGATCTAATTTGTGCTAAACTCTCATCCATGCTTAGTTTGACATCCACAACCTAACCTCATTGATATAAAGGGTGAATTTTCCTCTTGGGGATCATTTGATTCTTTGTAGATAGAAATCATGATTTGAATAATAGTGATTTTATTCTCTTTCCTTGTACATGTGATTTGAGAATAAACATTTTTGATTGTGTTCTTGAGGAGGTTTATGTAGTTTGAATTATTTTTTAATGTTTAGTTGCATGGAGCCAAATAATGAATTTAACAAATTACACCATTCTATAAAAAAGGTTTTTTACTTTCAAGTAGGGTTCTTATGATGATCTGATTATAATAGTTAGCTTGAAAATCGGCTCGATATTTGGCTTGGATTGAGCCCAATGAGCTGAGCCAATGAGCTAAATCCTGGCTCATGGCTTTTTGCTGATTTTGAGTTGGTATTGACTCAGTATTGACTCAGATCAAACCAGCTCAAAATTGTCTAATTATCTTAATTTTAAATTTATTATTATAGCAATTATTAAAATATGGTATTATACTATTAGGTTAGGGTGGCACGTGGATCATTGATGCGATAAATGATACATTGTTTTTGCTTTGCTTGTTTCAAGTCTCTTTGCTCCAGACTCTTTTCCTTCCTTGGACTCTCTATCCTCATTCCAATTACTATGTGTGATCCTCTCCTCTTCATCTTGCCTGTTCTTCATCTTCTTCCTAGAGTCTGAATTGTTATTTACATTCGTCTAATTGCAGATTCACTGTCATAAGAACCCTAACCTAGTCTCTATCTCTCGCGCTATTACAAAAATTGTCAATTTTGAAAACTAGTTAATGATGAACCTTGGAGTGGAATCGAGGGCCGGAGGCGAGTGAAGTAGCACCATCAATCTTTGCACACGCATGGAGAGGAGGTAACCAAAATGTATTGGGCATTGAGCTGATCGGAAGAAGGCAACATGGTTGCGAAGCCTTGGGCATTGGAGTCTTCAAGCCAAATCAGAAGCCATTTTTAGATGGCGTGTGGCATGAAAAGTCAAACCAAGTTGTTACAACTCGAAGATGACAATTGCACACAGAACTACATTGACATTGAGCGTCGAGAGATATGCTCGCCCACAAATGTACTTTTTTTGAGAATATAGTTCCACATTGAGAATTTTAGGTTGGCTGGAAAATTTTAACATGGTCTTAGAGCATGCTAAGCTCAACAACTCACTCCAGCATTGCCCAGTTTTAAAAAATTAGCTCATGTGTTAGAGGCCAAAGACCCTACATATCAGCTGACCTCTTGAGAAGATAGCGCAGCGTCAAAAAACTTATGTAGCATTGTGCACTTAATATGATCAATTGGTATTCTGATGGATACAAGGTTGTAACATATATTTTTGGTTATCAGATGGACAAAAGCATTTATCCCTTCAAGTAAGAGCCACTTCATCCTCAGAAGAGACATCTAGCTCTATTGGAACTGAAGAATTGCTTGCAGATTTAAAACAGAAGGTTTGAGTTATCAATCACTTTTTATACTGCCTTTTCCCTACAGTTTACTGAACTACCTGTTTTAACAAAAAAACTTCTGCTTTCAGTGGGATTCTACTGAGAACAAGTCCACTGTTTTCATCTATGGCGGAGGAGCAGTTTTAACACTCTGGTTGTCTTCTACTCTGATCGGCGCCATTAACACTGTCCCATTGGTTGGTGTGATATACTTGTTTTCCATCTTTTAGATATTTGTAGAATTCATCAGAAGTATCATTTTGTTCTAATCAAATCATTTACATCTCAAAGCTTCCAAAGATTCTGGAATTGGTGGGGATTGGATATTCAGGATGGTTTGTATATCGCTACCTCTTATTTAAGGTAACTCACAATTTTCTTACTATCTCATGGTATTTGTATGTTGATGATTTCCTATAAATGTGAGAATCGAACTAAAACAGGCCGGAAACGGTTTAAACTGAAACTTTATTATCAGAAAAAGGTATCTATTACAAAAGTATGACCTCCCTTATATAGAATGAAGGAGAAAAGAGAAAATACAAATAAGAGATGTGGGACTAAAAAAATTACATGACACAAGCGGACTGTACAGACACAAACCACACAAGCCGCGCGGTTAGACAGAGGGGCTAACCGCTCGGCAACTGCCAGAGAGAGAGAGAGATCGCCATGTGAGACCGCCAGACCGCCCGGTCTCCAAGTCGTCAGTGACAAGCCGCTAGACCGCTTGGATCTCAGACATCAACACATAACAATCAACCCGCTGAAAGGAAATCACCAGACCGCCCGGTCATCAACTCGCCAAGCCAGACCGCCCGGTCACCACTTCAACACTCCCCCTCAAGCTGGAGCATATATATCGATCATGCCCAGCTTGTCACAAATATGAGAAAACGAGGCGGATACTGGCTTGGTGAAGATGTCAGCCAGCTCTTTATCAGAAGTGACGAAGAGAGTGCAAATTTGTTCCTTCAAAATCTCTTCACGAATGAAATGACAGTCGACCTCAATGTGCTTGGTTCTTTCATGGAAGACTGGATTTTTGGAGATGTATATCGCAGCCTTGTTGTCACAGAACATAGGTAGAGGATGGTTGTAGATCTCTCCCAAATCCAGCATGAGAGCCCGTAGTCATTTTAACTCACAAGTGGTCGATGTCATACTTCGATACTCTGTTTCAGCACTGGACCTGGAAACAACAGTCTGCTTCTTGCTCTTCCAGCTTACCAGATTTTCCCCAACAAAGGTGCAGAAATCGGAGGTAGACTTGCGATCCCCTTTGTCATCAATGTAACTCGCATTTGAGTATGCTTCAACCTTCAGATGACCATTCTTCTGAAATTATAATCCTTTCCCCGGGGCTGCTTTGACATACTCCAGGATCCGCAAGGCGGACTGTAGATGGCACTCCCTGGGTGCTTGCATGAATTGACTTACCTTGCCCACAACATAGGAAATGTCGGGTCTGGTCACTGTGAGATATATGAGCTTACCAACTAGACGCATGTACCGCGTAGTATCTGAAAGAAGAGGCGAATCATCTGTCCAGGTTTTGTCTTCTCCAATAGCCATAGGGCATCGGGCAGGTTTGGCCCCAGTCAATCCTGCTTCTTTTAGAAGATCAAGGGCATACTTACGCTGGGAGAGGACCAAGGAGGGTGGCTTCCGAGAGATCTCGATCCCCAAAAAGTACTTCGGAGAGCTCATATCTTTCGTGACCAGATGTTGACGAAGATGCCGCTTTGTCAGGGCTACCCCTTCCTGGTCATCGCCAGCGAGAAGAATATCATCAACATACACAGCAAGAACCACCAGTCCCGAGGGGGTTTTGCGAATAAATAGAGAGTGATCGGCAGAGCTGCGCGCAAAACCAACGGCCGCCACGATGCCGCTGAACTTTTCAAACCAAGCTCGAGGGCTCTGCTTGAGGCCATAAATTCCCTTCTGCAGTCGGCATACTCGTGTCTCCCCCTGAGCAACATACCCAGGAGGTTGCTCCATGTAGACGGCCTCCTGAAGATCACCATAAAGGAAGATATTCTTTACATCCAGCTGAGAAATTGGCCAATTTTTATTGACCGCAACAGAGAGAAGGACCCGTATAGTGCTGAGACGAGCCACGGAGAGAAGACGTCAAAATAATCAACCCCATAGGTCTGAGTAAAGCCCTTAGCAACAAGACGAGCCTTATAACGGTCCACAGTGCCATCTAGGCCAAATTTGACCACAAAGACCCAGCGACAACCAACAACATCAGTACCGAAGGGAGGAGGAACAAGAGTCCAGGTACCCCGCTCTGTTAGGGTCGCCATTTCCTCATCCATGACCATCTTCCAGTGAGGAATAGCAAGAGCCTCCTGGTAGGAACAAGGTGTGGCAGTGACAGAGATAGCCAGCGCAAAGGCTCTGCGAGAAGAGGTAAGACGATCATATGAAACAACAGCAGCAAGGGGGTGTAGGGTACATGTCCGCACCCCTTTGCGAAAAGCTATAGGAAGATCCAGGTCAGCGGGTTCCTCGGCATCCAGAGCATCCGTGGCAGAGAGAGTTGGCCCGGGAGAAGAGAGCGACGGCAGCGGAGATGAGGGAGACGGAGATGGAGACGGAGTAGGGGTGGATATCGCAGTAGGAGGCGAGGGAATGAAGGGAATAACAGGAGAATCAGAGGTTGTGGGAAGAGAAGAGGAAGCTTGGGGAAGAGAAGATGAGTCGTCCGAGAAGTAGGAGGCATTCTCGAAGAAGGTAACGTCAGCGGAGACGAACTGCTTACGAAGAACTGGGTCAAAGCAACAGTAGCCTTTCTGAGTGGTGAAGTACCCCAGAAAGACACATTTGGTGGAGCGAGGGGAGAGTTTATCGCGGGTAACGGAGGGAGCATGTACGAAGTACGTACATCCAAATATACGTAGAGGAAGGGGGAAAGGTTCCTTGCCAGGGTGGAGAATGGAGAATGGGGTTTGACCCTGGAGAACGGTGGATGGAATGCGATTGATGAGGAAACAGGAGATGAGAACGACATAGCCCCAATAGGCACGAGGAACCTACATCTGTGTCCTCAGAGTGCGAGCGACATCAAGGAGGTGACGGTTTTTGCGTTCCGCCACACCATTTGCTGTGAAGTATAGACACAACTAGTTTGATGAATAATCCCATGTTGTATACAGAAGGACGAAAAAGCATGACTGAGATATTCTTGGGCGTTATCAGATCGAAAAACTTTTATAGAAAAGTCAAACTGAGTTTTGATCATGAGATAGAAAGATGTCCATACAGAGAATAATTCAGAGCGATCTTTTAAGAGATACACCCACGTACAACGAGAGAAATCATCAATAAACGTGACAAAATATGAACTTTCCCGACCAACGGTAAGGGTAGGAGACGGACCCCAAACATTAGAGTGGATGAGATCAAACGGTCGGGAAGATCCACGAACTTGCTTTGGTGGGAAGGAGGAGCGGTGATGCTTGCCAAGCTGACAGGCCTCACAATTGAGGGGAGGACTTTGTGAAGGAAGATGGGGCAGAATCTGACGAAGAAGACGCGGAGGAGCATGACCAAGACGAAGATGTCATTGGAGTAGATCTGTGGAGGTGGTGGAGAAGGCGGATAGAGCGGAAACATTATTGAGGAAGAATAAGCCGTCACTCTCAGTCCCAGTAGCAATCGTCCGCTGGGAGTCCGGATCCTGAAAAGAACAAGAAGTAGAAGTAAATGTGACGGAACACCGTAATTGCTTGCATAGAGAGGTAACAGATATTAAGTTGCACGGGAATTTGGGCACGTAGAGAGTATTCGTCAATTGAAGAGACGGAGTGACTTGAACCACTCCCGTCCCATGGACCGGGGATGGAGAGCCGTCAGCGAGAATAACCGGGGGCAACCGATCATGTGTTTCCAGGAGAGAAAAGCAATGGGGAGAGCCGGTCATATGATTGGTAGCACCTGAGTCGATCAGCCATTTTCCTTGAGTAACGAAGTGGGCACTACCAGAAGACGTGACAACCGAGACAGAAGGCTTCGAAGAAGAGGAGAAAGTAGAGATATCGAAGAGAGCCATAGGAGCAGAAATAGGTCGCACGAACAGAGAGACAGGTCGCGCGAACTAATAAAGGAAGAGCGAGAGAACAAGAAACAGGTCGCGCGAACAGAGAACAGGTCGCGCGAACAGACAATCAGCGAACACAGCACGAGCACAAGTAAGTTCGTGAGAACCAGAAGACCTCAGCGGACACAAAAAAGGAAACCGCAAATGACACAACCAAGAAGCAGACCAACGCAGGGAGAAGGCCGTGCGGTTAGAGAGAAGGCCGCACGAACAGAGAAGGATCCGCGTGAATCAAGGAGATCACGGAAAAAACAGAGGCAGTGAAACCGCAAAAACAGGTCGCGGATAGAACTAGAGGCCGCGCGGTTAGGAAACAAGCCGCGGATAGGAAGAAGATCTGCAGCGGTCACGATGTCAGACACCAGCGGCCAGGAAAGCCACGACCAAACCGCAGAACCAAGCAGAGGGAAAGAAGTCGGCGGCTAGAAGACAAACCGCGCGAACAGAAGTGGGGTTTGCTGGGAGGAGAAGGCCAAAATAGGTCGCGTCGACACGGCGCAACGACTAGAACATGTCGCGAGAAAGAAGCAAGCAAACCGGCCGCGAAAACAGGTCGCGGGAACAAGGCACAAACAAAAGAACCAAGCCGCACGAACAGGGCGCAAGCAAACAAACAGGCCGCGAAAACATGTCGCGAGAAAAAGAAACAAGACGCGCGGACAGGTCGCGCGGTCAGAGAGGGGCACAGAATCAGGAGGAGAAAATCGAGTCATCTGGATACCATGTGAGAATCGGACTAAAACAGGCCGGAAACGGTTTAAACTGAAACTTTATTATCAGAAAAAGGTATCTATTACAAAGGTATGACCTCCCTTATATAGAATGGAGGAGAAAAGAGAGAATACAAATAAGAGATGTGAGACTAAAAAAATTACATGACACAAGCGGACTGTACAGACACAAACTGCACAAGCCGCGCGGTTAGACAGAGGGGCTAACCGCTCGGCAACTGCCAGAGAGAGAGAGAGAGATCGCCATGTGAGACCGCCATACCGCCCGGTCTCCAAGTCGTCAGTGACAAGCCGCTAGACCGCTTGGACCTCAGACAGCAGCACATAACAATCAACCTGCTGAAAGGAAACCGCCAGACCGCCCGGTCATCAACTCGCCAAGCCAGACCGCCAGACCGCCCGGTCACCACTTCAACAATAAAGATTCATTTTGATCATAAAATTTGACTTTATGTGTTGAAACCGGGAAAATCTCTACTCTAAAATTCGGATAAATGCAGACTAAGGTTACCGGTCTAGCGGTCGGGCTCGACGGCTTAGCAGACTAGAACACAAAAATGGAAGGAAACACAAGAAAGACCCCATGTGCTGCTGTAGGGAGGTCCCACCACGTACTCAGATGCTTCAAAGAAGCTTGCCCTGTACAACCAAAGATGTCCGAGCATGGTACAAGGTGGACACTAGTTGACGACCATCAGAGGATGGCGATCAAGGGATGATCACTATCTCGCACGGCTAGAAGTCCAGAAAAAAGGTCCAGTCGAGATATTTTGCAAGATTCCGAAGTCTAAATCTTTGTACCCCTAGGGTTTTATTTATATGCGAATCCAAGGGGTGGGGTGGGGGGTGGGGTGGGGGGGGTCTTATTTATAGCCTAACCCTCACCGGTGATTAGGAGACCTCTGGGAGAACTCTCCCGGCTTGGGCGAGTATTTGCCCTAGTCGCCCACCTGACGAGTATGTGAGGAGAACTCTCCATACTCGTCCAGACCTTCAACAGTCTTGAATGCTGACTCTGATCTCTGTCTTGACCTGTTGACTTTGACTTCTTGCTGACCTGACTTTAAGTGGGTCCACCCTCGACGAATATGAGCAGTACATAATCCCCGCTCTTTGTAAGCGACGTAGGAGCTCAAAAAGAAAATCTGACGCTTATTCGGCGAGCTGCTTCTGGCGAGCATCTGGACTACTCACGACCTGTGGATGCTTGCTGAACACTATAAATAGGGGGGTAGGTGTGTCTTAATTACGCTGTTGCGAAATCCCGTCCATGCTCGCGAGTATCTACTGCCTGTCCCTTTCTCGCTTGCTTTACTCGCCTTCTTCTTTCTCGCTCTCTTACCTCTCGCCTTCTTTCTACTCGCCTCTTAAGATGGTTGGAGATGATGTCAATGCTCGCCGATTGTCTCACGCGAAAACTTTGCTGATGCGGTCTTCAAGAATTTTGTTGCCGATGATAAGGACATGGAGGACTTCAAGAAAAGGCTCATGGCTGAGGGGTACTCGGCCAGACTCCCTACACGGGCTGAGCGACTAAACACTGCACTCGAGGGCGAGCTCGTCCTCCCTCTTCGTCATTTTGAAGTGGGCTTGCGACTTCCCTTATGGCCAGAGTACTGCCAGATACTTAGGTATTTTGGCATAGTCCCGCCCAGTTCAGCCCAAACGGAGTAGCGATGATCATGGGTTTCCTCTGCTTCATGCGATTAGAGAAGATCGTCTTTGAACTTTCCGTCTTCCGGAAGATCTTCGCCTTCGCGGAAACTAGCGAAGGCGTTATCTTCTTCAACATCCACGTCTGCACTCTGGTCGGCACGGCAAACAAGGTCCATCGCTGGGGCGAGTATCTGGTCGTCGTCGCTGGCGACTTCGAAGGGGTTCCGCGCAGGTCGCACCAACCCCCGGAGGTCGCCTTCCTGCCGCCCATTTTGGAGGGGCCGCGTGAGGAGCTGGTCGAGGCCTTCCGAGGCCGAAGGTTCGATGTCTTCTACTGGCGATCGAACGTTAACGAGCTGGGCGAGATCTTCTTTGGCGAAGGTACAAACTTGGGCTAGCTTCTTCCATACTCGCTCTTTCGGAGCTGATCAATCTTTGATTACGGCGATCCTAACTATCTTCTATTTCTTTGCAGCTACTCGCACCCTACCGCGAGAACCCCTCCCGCTGGCGAAGGAGGCCGCAGCCTCGCTCCAAAGCTCTGTCAACCCGCCCTGCGATGTTGAAGTGATACCGCCTCCTACGGTTAAAAGTCGATCGCGACCTGGCGAGAAAGAGGGCTCCTCACAGGGGAAGCCAGACAAGGGAAAGGTCAAGCCCCCGGAGCACACAAGGAAGCGGACAAAGGTCACCCACGATCTCTTTGACAAGAAGGAAGATCCCGCCGAAGTCGGCGAGCTCTACTTCCACTCTAACTACAATAAGGGGCGCGGCGACAAGGACATCTACGGCTGCCCGCTGGTAACCTTGGCCGAGCGCGAGCACAAGGTGACACTGAACACCAACTTGCCAGCTGTTGAGTCCTGTTTATATAGTGATTTTCGGACTCATCTGGGCTAGTTTTCCTTCGAATGCACTTCACTTTTAGTTCGCTATCGTATATATTTCATCTTATCTTTATTTCCATAGAAAGTGCACACTTAGGCCCGTGGTTGTGTATTTTTGTACTTTTATAGTTTGTTCTCCTTTTATGATTGTCTGGAATGTCTGCACATATCAGTGCTTTGTACAGGGGTCGTGTGCGTGTTCCAGGGGTGTTTGGAAGCAGGAATACTGCGCACGATCATCGGATCTATTGCGCACGACCACTGGTCGTGCGCCGATGATCGTGCACACTTGTATTCTGATTTCTAGATTCTGCCTGGGATAATCGCACGACCACTGGACATAGTGCGCACGACCACCGGTCGTGCGCCACTGAACGTGTGCATTGATTCCACTTTTCCTGGAGATCTGCCTGGGGTAATCGCACGACCACTGGACATAGTGCGCATGACCACCAGTCGTGCGCCACTGCTCGTGCGCGTTATCCCAGTTCTTCTTTTGATTCTGCCATGTCAATACGCACGATCACTGGCCATAGTGCGCACGACCACTGGTCGTGCGCCCGTGATCTTGCGCATTGTTAAATTCTGTTTCCTATAAATACGCAGGTTTCGCCCTAATGCAAAACCCCGATTTATTCCGCCGTTTTTCGTCTCCGACGAAGGGTTCCGCCGTTCCCCTTCATCTTCCACCCTAGGGAGGTGCTCCGGGCAAGCCTTCACCGCCAAATCCAAGCCAGAGCTTCCTCTCGGCCTCCTCCTTCATCCTTGTGCTTCAAGAAGAGCTTTGACCTAGCTTTCTCCATCAAGCTAGGAGAAGTTGTGTCATCCTCCACCGGCTCGTGACACGAAAAAGACTGGTCCATTGGGAGTGAGTGACAACCTCCTCTACCTCAGACGCAGTTGAGGACCGAGCTTAGACGCGGATTGACAACCCGGCGATTCCAACCGTGAACCCTTGGCAAGACTTCGGATCCGGTCGATTTCGCACACTTTTCTTCTCTTGTTGTTGATAGTATAGTTGAACTCTTTGTATTTGATGAAGTATTCTTATTGTAAAATACGTTTATGTGTAATCATGTTTATGTGATTGTATTTTTTCGTTATTTGCTTGAGGTGCGCCTGTATTTGTCCATCCACCATCCATCCTTGCCGCACTAGCAATTACAAGTGGCGTGCGTTGCGAAGAGGTGCTCTGGACCCTCATTCTGCAAGCCTACTTCCCCATCCGCCCTGCGATTCGGTGCATAGCGGTCCGACTAGTCTTTTATCCCGCCTGGCGAAGCATCGCATAACGGCGTTGCATAGGAGTAGTTGTTAGTGTTTTGCTTTATTTTATCGCCCCATCGTTAACCCCTACCAAAGGACTTCAATCTCAAGTCCTTCTCGAAATTAACTCCACCTTACTGTGTTCCCTCGAGATCGATACTTGGGAAAATTCACCCATTTTATATTACTTGTGCGACCGGTACACTTGCCGTTCAACGCATCAAGTTTTTGTCTCGTGTTAACTCCACCTTACTGTGCGATCGATACTTACTGTGTTGAGTCCTGTTTATATAGTGATTTTCAGACTTATCTGGGCTAGTTTTCCTTCGAATGCACTTCACTTTTAGTTCGTTATCGTATATATTTCATCTTATCTTTATTTCCATAGGAAGTGCACACTTAGGCCCGTGGTTGTGTATTTTTGTACTTTTATAGTTTGTTCTCCTTTTATGATTGCCTGGAATGTCTGCACATATCAGTGCTTTGTACAGGGATCGTGTGCGTGTTCCGGGGGTGTTTGGAAGCAGGAATATTGCGCACGATCATCGGATCTATTGCGCACGACCACTGGTCGTGCGCCGATGATCGTGCGCACTGGTATTCTGATTTCCAGATTCTGCCTGGGATAATCGCACGACCACTGGACATAGTGCGCACGACCACCGATCGTGCGCCACTGATCATGTGCATTGATTCCACTTTTCCTAGAGATCTGCCTGGGGTAATCGCACGACCACTGGACATAGTGCGCACGACCACCGGTCGTGCGCCACTGCTCGTGCGCGTTATCCCAGTTTTTCTTTTGATTCTGCCATGCCAATACGCACGATCACTGACCATAGTGCGCACGACCACTGGTCGTGCGCCCGTGATCGTGCGCATTGTTAAATTCTGTTTTCTATAAATACGCAGGTTTCGCCCTAATGCAAAACCCCGATTTATTTCGCCGTTTTTCGTCTCCGACGAAGGGTTCCGCCGTTCCCCTTCATCTTCCACCCTAGGGAGGTGCTCCGGGCAAGCCTTCACCGCCAAATCCAAGCCGGAGCTTCCTCTCGGCCTCCTCCTTCATCCTTGTGCTTCAAGAAGAGCTTTGACCTAACTTTCTCCATCAAGCTAGGAGAAGTTGTGCCATCCTCCACCGGCTCGTGACACGAAGAAGACGGGTCCATTGGGAGTGAGTGACAACCTCCTCTACCCCGGACGCAGTTGAGGACCGAGCTTGGACGCGGATTGACAACCCGACGATTCCAACCGTGAACCCTTGGCAAGACTTCGAATCCGGTCGATTTCGCACACTTTTCTTCTCTTGTTGTTGATAGTATAGTTGAACTCTTTGTATTTGATAAAGTATTCTTATTGTAAAATACGTTTATGTGTAATCATGTCTATGTGATTGTATGTTTTTGTTATTTGCTTGAGGTGCGCCTGTATTTGTCCATCCACCATCCACCCTTGCCGCACTAGCAATTGCTAGTGGCGTGCATTGCGAAGAGGTGCTCTCGACCCTCATTCCGCAGGCCTACTCGCCCATCCGCCCTGCGATTCAGTGCATAGCGGCCCGACTAGTCTTCCAACCCGCCTGGCGAAGCATCGCATAGCGGCGTTGCATAGGAGTAGTTGTTAGTGTTTTGCTTTATTTTATCGCAACAATCAAAACCCCCATCGTTAACCCCGACCAAAGGACTTCAATCTAAAGTCCTCCTCGAAATTAACTTCACCTTACTGTGTTCCCTCGAGATCGATACTTGGGAAAATTCGCCCATTTTATATTACTTGTGCGACCGGTACACTTGTCGTTCAACGCATCACCAGCATGGTCAGAAGACTGGGAGGACAATGGCAAGGCGTACCACGTCGCCTTCGCCCTTTACGGTCGCGCAGACACATAGTCGTTGCAAGACATCGACGATCAGGATCTCGCCAACCAAACCGCTCGCTCACTCCTGCGAGCTGCCGAGCTAGGCCACTACACGGAGAGGAGATTGCTTGAGTCTCGGGAGCAACTCAAGGTGGTGTCGAAGAAGATGATCGAGTTGGGGCTCCTGGCCGCCCAGTGCAAAGTATACGAAGTAGCCTTGTTTGAATGCACGACTTTCAGATAGTCGCCCTTTGATAATCGTCTTGCTGATGATAGTTGATGTTACCTCGCAGGAAGCTGGGATTGAGACGACGAAGAAGATCTCCGAGCTTGAGCAGGAGCTCGCGGACACAAAAGTCGCATTGGAGGCCACCCAAGTTCAAAATGCCGAGCTGGAAACTCGTCCGGCTGAGCCGCAGCCTGCGACACTGAATACCTCCGGGATGAGGAAGAAGATTCGCTTCCACGGCGATGAGATGCCCGCGATCAGTCGCAGCATCGCGCGAGCTACGGGGGACGTCGTACTCACGAAGCTGAGGATGGATGACTACCTCGGCCCGGAGGCCGATCATCTGATGGTGATGGATCTCATCCCTGGGATGCTCTCCGAAGAGTCCAACTCGCTTGATCGCGTCCTGCCCTCTACTTCTGACTCCGACGAAGATGGGGATAGTGATGACGATGGCGAGGATGTCGGCGAGGACAACGATGGCGAGGATGTCGGCGAGGACAACGATGGCGATGACGAGTAAGTTGACAACGAGGACGATGCCGACGACAAGAAGGACGTCGTAATCGAGGATGAGGAGTTCAAGGCTGATACTGGCGACGACGAGACCTAGTCGGCCGACGATCTCTTGCATGCCTTTATGTACATTTCTTGTAAAATAGCTTAGGAAATTTTTGGACGAACCTTTATACAAGGCGTCATTGTTGTTTTTTGTAATGTAATGCTCACCGATATATAAGAATATTTTGCTAGTTGTCTTTTGTATGCTCGCTTGTCTTTGATGCTCACTAGGCTCATAGACGCGAGGAGATAGAGTGCTCGTTACACGCGTTTATGGCTCGCATACTCGTACTCGCATACTCACACCTGCATGCTCACACATCATTACTCGCACTTGCATACTCACACCTGCATGCTCACACATCATTACTCGCACTTGCATACTCACGCCTGCATACTCGCATAAGGAACTTCATCATATTCGTTTGTTTGCAAGCTTTGACGAATTTTCCTAAGGAAAGGCACTCGTTGAAATGCAAAAAACTTTTTCTTTATCTGTTGATTATAGCCCTCTGGATAAGGGAGTGGTACTTGGGGGTCTTGCACTCTTGCTAGACGCACACTCTCGAGACCTACACTCCACTTTACCTGGTGGAGAACTGAGGGGACCCAGAGGTAGGGAACAAAAGTCGAGGGGTCCCGCAGGATGCACACTTTCGAGGCCTCCATCCTACAACAGATTCTCACCTCCCGGAATGTCTTCGCTTAGTCGCTTTCCAAAGCACGATGGGTTATCCCACCAAGGTAACAACATAGACGCATCATGCATCGCACGACAAAAGATACTAAGAGAGAACCTTAGTCTTTTCGAAGACCGAGGACGCCTTTACGCAAGGGGTCACTTTGTTAGGTCGATCTTTCGTCGGATTTGGGAGGTTGGCGTACAGACCTGTTCCTGATAGTTCCTCCAGTCGGAGGAGAAGTGTGATCGGGAGGTCACTAGGCCAACGTACAAGAGGGAGCTGATCTCAACCCACAATGCAAAGGCTTGGTCTTAGAAGAATGCCTTAAGTCCCGACACACCGTCTCATCGTCCGCCCTGAGCTTTTTAGGAGAATCAGATCGGATGCAAGTTTCCCAAATCGATCACGGAGGTTGACTTGTTTCTAGATATCTTGAGAGAAGGTTTGAACAAAGAAGACAACTCGCTCAATTCGGTGCTTCAGGGGGCGAGGATTTCATTAAAAGTATGAATAACTTTTACATACGGGTATTCGCACACCTGGCTGCTAAGGGTAGAACTTTTTCAGGTCATCACCGCTCCAGGTGCTTCCCAATACCTCCCCTTCCTGGTTTTGGAGGCGATATCCTCCAATAGCTAGAGCTTCTTGGACGATGAAGGACTCTTCTCAATTAGGGTTCAGCTTGCCGATGGCCGCTGCCCTTCCTATCGCATCCACCTTCTTCATGACAAGATATCCTGCTAGAAATTGTTTGATGCGGACGTTCTTGTCGAAGTGCTTCTCCGTTCGCCTCTTGACCTCCTCTTGGCGGGTAGAGGTTAGGTCTCAAAGCTCTTCGTTGTAATCCAGAGAAATCTTTTGAGCGTCTTCGTTCTCAAGGCGTCATTCTTCACTGTCTTCTCCTGCCGCAATGACTCTTGAGCTCCCGACTTTGAACTCCACTGGGATGAGAGCTTCAGATCCGTGGGACAACTTGAAAGGTGTTTCCACCGTGGCTGAGTTAGGAGTGGTTCTCAGGGCCCATAGGACCGAAGGAAGCTGCTATGTCCAGTTCCCCTTCAGGTTGGTGACCTTCTTCAGGAGGTTGATGATCAACTTGTTGGCGACTTCCACCTACCCGTTGCTCCAAGGATGATGGACAGAGGCAAATCGAAGATCCAACCCTAGCTGTTTGTAGAAGTCTTTCAGTTTCAAGCTGGCGAATTGCGGGCTGTTGTCTGTGATGATGGCGAGGGGAATCCCGAACCTGCAGGTAATTTCTCCCCAAATGAAGTTCTTCACGATCTGAGACGTGGTTTTGGCAAGAGCTTTCGCCTCGATCAACTTGGAAAAGTAGTCGATCATGACGAGGATGAACTTCCTTTGGTCGCTAGCTTGGGGAAAGTGTCTATCAAATTCATTCCCCAGATGGCAAAGGGCCAAGGGGCGGTAATCGAGCGAAGTTCCTGAGCTGGCTGCAACTGGAGGGGAACGAAGAGTTGACACTTCGGACATTTCCTTGAGAAGACTTTGACATCCTTCCGAATTGTTGGCCAGAAGAAGCCATGTCTGAGGATTTTTTTGCTTCAGAGTACGAGTCCTAGAGTAGCTGTCACACTTTCCTGAATGAATCTCTCCGAGTACCCGAGGAATTTCAGCTTCTGACAGACATCTGTCCAGAGGGCCCGAGATCGTCTGGCGATATAGCTCTCTTTCGTGCAGCAGATAGTAGGCTACCTTGTATCGAAACTTCTTTTGGTCACCATCGCCCGCGGGAAGCCAGCCTGTTGATAGAACGGTGACGAATGGATCCTTCCAAGAAGCTCGTTGTTCGATCATCATCATCTCCCCCTGCTCGATGGACGGTCGAAACAATTCTGTTACTGTTCCACCGGCCCTCGGGTCATACTTGGCTAGGCGGCCCGCTTCCGAGTTCTTCTCCTACTGCACGTGCTCGACGAAGAAAGATTGAAAGCTCCCAATCAAGCCCTTCACCTTTACCAGATATCTTTGCAGGATAGGGTCGCGAACTTCGAACTCTCCCCTGATTTGTGACGCGACCACCATTGAGTCGATCATGACCTGGAGATCTCGAATCCCCAACTCCTTGGCGAAATGCAAGCCTGCCTCCATGACATCGTACTCAGCCTAGTTGTTCGTGACGGGGAAGAGGAACTCGACGGCTTGCTCGATACTCGTTCCTTGCGTGCTCACTTGCACGACGCCTGCTCCCACCAAATTCTTTCCAGAAGCTCCATCACGAACATCTTCCTTGAGACGGGGCTTGAAGAGCCTTCGTCTCCTCTTGCCTCGGGCTCTTGGCTGAGAAGTCAGCCAGGAAATCCGTCACTGCTTGAGCCTTGCTTGCCACCCTTGGTGAGAACGAAATGTCGAATTCACTGAGTTCCACTGCCTACTTCGCTAGCCTCCCTGAATGCTCCATTTCATCCAAGATACTTCGAAGGGGATGATCAGAGACGACCTTGATGGAGTGAGCTTGAAAATATGACCGGAGCTTCCACGCTGAAACCACCAAGGAGAATGTCAGCTTCTCCAAGATGGGGTATCTCGTCTCGACCTGCTTGAGAACCCGGCTCACGTAGTAGATGGGAAGCTTCATCTTCACTTCTTCCCTGACGAGCACCGAACTAACTACTTTTGTTCTCACTCCTAGATAAAGGAGGAGATCTTCGCCTTCTTTGGGACTTTGGAATAGAGGAGCTTGAGTTAGCTGCTGCTTAAGCTTTCCAAAAGCCTTCTCACACTTCTCAGTCCACTCGAAATGTTGATTGCATCAGAGAGTTTTAAAAAACAGAGAATACTTCTCTTCTGCGTTGGACAGGAAGTGCCTAAGACCCGTCAGTCTTCCTGTCAACCTCTGGACTTCCTTGGAATTTTTCGGGGACGCCATCTTCAAGATGGTCTTTACTTTGTCGGAATTAGGTTTCACCCCCCACGGGGTAAGGAGGTGACCTAGGAACTTTCCTCTTCCTGTTTCGAACACACACTTTATCGGATTGAGTCACATTTTGAACTTCTGAAGCGTCGCGAAGGTCTCCACCAAATCCTTAGTGTGCTCCGCGATGCTCCTGCTTTTGACAAGGAAATCTTCCACGCACACCTCCAGGTTCCGCCCCTTTTGCCCTTTGAAGACTTGGTTCATCATCCTTTGATACATCGCACCTGCGTTCCTTAGCTCGAAGGGCATCATCTTATAGTTATAGCAGTCATCTTATAGTTATAGCAGTCATCGTTGGTGATGAAGTAGACATCGCAGCAGTCAGTGGGATGCATCCGGATCTGGTGATACCCTGAAAAAACATCAAGGAAACTCATTAAAGGAAAACCGACGACTGAATCAACCAGCTCGTCGATTCAAGGCAAGGGTAGCAATCATTCGGGCAAGCTTTATTTAACATAAAAAAGTCGATACAAAGTTTCCAGCCCCCTCCGGTTTTCTTCACCGTTACAACATTGGAGACCCAGCCTGGATATTGGATCTCTGAAACAAAACCTGCATCCAGCAGTTTCTTCACTTCCTGATCGGCTCAGCTAACGCGGGTTGCGCTCTTCCTTTGCTTTTGACGGACTGGCGCGGCCTTCAGGTCCAGGTTGAGGCAGTGACGGACAACCTCCACGTCGATCTCTGGCATCTTTGCGGCGCTCCACACGAAGATGTCTACATTTTCTTATAGAAAGGTTGCTATCTCCACCTTCTCTTCTAGCATCAGCGATCCTCCAATCTTCAGCAGTTTGGGCTCCCCCTCCTTGGAGATCACCTCTATTTACTCCAGCTTCTCCGCAGCTCTCAGCCTGTCTTCTCCTTCTAATATCTTCTCCAACCTCTCCGCCTCTTCCATCTAGCTAATGGTACTGACGACACTGAGATAGCACTCCCTTGCAGGTTTAGGATCTCCTCCGATCCTCACTTGAACATCGCCTCGGTAGTAATTTAGGCACTGATGATAGGAAGATGAGACTGCCTTGAAGTAGTTGATGAGCGTCCTCCCGAAGATTGCATTGTAACAGTTTGGCGCATCTACGACGACAAATCTGCACCTGATCGAGGTGCCGCCAAGTGTTACCAGAAGATCTTCTTCTCATTCCACCTCATTCTCTCTGGAGAAGCCAAAGAGGGGTCCGTCAGCAGCTAGGACCCTGGACGCCTCCACCTGCAACATGACGAATGTCCTTTTGAAGATGACATCCACCGAGCTCCTGTTGTCTGCCAGAATCCGGTCAACGGTGAATTCTTTGATGACGACTTGAATGACGAGGGTATCATGAAAAGGATTTTCATTCCCTAACATATCCTCCTCAAAAAAGGTGATCTCTTCCAACGGCGGCGGCGTCTGAGAGGTCGAAGTGACACTCTTGCGGTAGATCTGATGGAGACTTCCCTTGTGGGAACCTCCTTGCCCGACTGCTTCGTGGATCACCCTACTTGTCATCCTCCTGCTCCTTGGACCACTTCCCCGCGACCGCCTTGGTCGACCCGGTATTCATTCCTCCTCCCTGGAGCTTGGAATATTACCGGTCCTGCGGGGGGATCCCGCCTCTCTTGCTCTCTCTCCACCGCTCCTGCTTCCAGCCTTTTCCTCGCTTCCCAAAAATTTGGGCAAGCCAAGGTCACATGCCCCTCTACTCGATGCAGCTTGCAATAAAGGGGAATTTCTTCCGCCTGATTTCTCACTGGTTGGTTCCTCCTGCGACGCCTATTCCTTTGCTGGGCAATGACCACCTCCTCCTGCGCTCTAACCTGCCTCCTCTCCTGTTGGTTACCGTTCCTCCTCTCCTGGTTCTGGTACTGAGGTCTTCCTACCGGCCTCCATTGGAGTCGGTTCTCAGGATACTGAAATCTCCGTGCCTCATCCCTTCTCTCCGAAGTCGCTACGGGTATCCTTTCTTCCTGCCTGCGAGGCCTCTCCTGCCTCCTAGGCTCTTCCACACTCCTGGGCTCTTCTCTCCTCATCGACTCTTCTCTCCTTCTCTCTTCTTGCCTCTCCGGGACAACCCTGGCTCTCAATTCAGAAGTTCCTCTCCTTTCCCTGCCTCCCAGGGCCTCTCCATCCAGCCTGACCAAGAAATCGATGTTCTTATCTTCCCCTTGCACAAACTTATTTGCTCTCTCAATCAAGTCTTCGTAGGACACTAGGGGCTTTGAGCCGATCTCCATGCTGAAGAGACCTTGCTTTAGGCTGAATGTCAGGGCCAGCTGTAACGTAAAGTCATCCACCTCCTCGATGTTAAGAACCTCCTCCTGGAAACGGTCGATGTAGTGGTCAAGTCTCTCCTACTTCCCCTGCTAGATTTTGAAGAGAGCAATCGCTCCTTCTTCCTTTTCTTGGACGTTGCAAACCTTATCATAAGACCCCGGTGCAGGTCTTCGAAGCAATAGATGGAACCCCTCGGCAGCTGGTGGAAGCAGTCTCTGACCTTCCCTTCGAAAGTGATGGAGAAGAATCTGCACTTAAACGCATCTGTCATGTTGCGGATGGACACCACGTTCTCAAACCATTGGAGATGTCTGACCGGGCCATCTCTTCCAGATAGTAGCTCAGGACTGGCTCTCTGAAGCCTTCAGGAGCTGGGGATGCTAACACCTCATCGCAGAAAGGGCTTCTCCCTCTTTGGCGATGATAGAATTCATACTGGCGAGTATCTCTTCCATACTCGCCACCTTGCTTAGCATCCTGGAACCTCGCCGAGTTATCCACATCTCGAAACCTAATGCCCTGGTAGCTCGTCGGGCAATACCGCGACTGTACTAGTCGCTCTGGCTCCTCTCCCACTCGCTCCTTTCCTGGTCGCCTGGGTGCCTCCTCTTCCTCCGGCGGAGTCATGCGACGAGGAGAGGTCGTTGTGATGTCCGCGTGGGAATGGAACCCTACGAATATGGCCCTCTCGATCCTCCGCACGAACTCCTCAAAATCCACCATGGTAGTAAAACCTCCTCCTCCTGCCGAGTTCCCGACTATCTCTCCATTCTCGCCTAGATCTACCATCTCGCATACTTGCAAAACTTTCCTTCTTGGCTACGATCCACGCTCACCGCACCAAAGTGTTGAAGCCGGGAAAATCCCTACTCCAAAATTCGGATCAATGCAGCCTACGATTACCGGTCCAGCGATTGAGCTCGACGGCTTTGCAGATTATAACACAAAAACGGAAGGAAACACTAGAAGGATCTCAGGTGTTGCGGCAGGGAGGTCCCACCACGTACACGGATGCTTGAAAGAAACTTCCCCTCCACAACCAAAGATGGTCGAGCAGGGTACAAGGTGGACACTAGTTGGTGACTATCAGAGGATGACGATCAAGCGGATGATCACTATCTCGCACGGCTAGACGTCTAGAGAAAAGGTCCAGTCGAGATATTTTGCAAGATTCCGAAGTCCAAATCCTTGTACCCCTGGGGCCCTATTTATAGGCGAATCCAAGGGGTGGGGTGTGGTCTTATTTATAGCACAACCCCCACCGACGACTAGGCGACCTCTGGGGGAACTCGCCCAGCTTGGGCGAGTATCTGCCCTAGTCGCCCACCTGGCGAGTATGCGAGGAGAGCTCGTCATACTCGCCCAGGCCTTCAACAGTCTTGAATGCTGACTCTGATCTCTGCCTTGACCTGTTGACTTTGACTTTTGCTGACCTGGCTCTGAGTGGGTCCACCCTCGACAAATATGAGTTGTACATTATGAATTGGACTTGAGAGCCTGATTTCAATTCCGTAGTTTGGATGTAGAAGTAAAAAAAAAGAATTGAAATTCATTGTAGTCATATTGTGGAAAATACTTCATATCAATTAGATGGAAGGAAAGTCTCATATAAATGCTATACAAAAGAGGGACAAAAAATACTAGAACCAGTTAGGAACATTATGCACTCCATCACAAATTGCATGCATATCTTATGAACCAAGTTTGGAAAGAAACAAAAAATGTAATGGAAGTGGTAAAGGTTTGGTTAGAATACCGGCGATTTGAGAGGCATAGAGATATGCTGAAGTTAGATTTTTAGAAGTTTGGAATTATTTTTAATGAAATGAGAATCAATTTCGATGTGTTTTGCATGTTTATGAAATACTAGATTCTGAGCGAGTGAATAACATCTTAGTTACCACGGTGAATGTCAAAGGAGAAAAAAATGATACACTATGGTAGACCAAGAGAACCTTATGCCAAGTAAACTCGGTAGAGCCATCGAGCATATTCGGCCTCGACTACAGAACGAGCAAAATTAATTGTTTCTTACTCTTTCACATGATGAGATTACGACCAATATACATACAAATGTCATTCGTGGATCTGCTGTCATCCACAGATCTCACATAAATCAACATCTAAATTACTACAGTAGAAAGAGCAGATGACGAAGAATAGAGAGTTCCTGATTAGGAGTGTATTTTAGATACAAAGAATGTGCTCAAATACATGTATATGTGAAACTCTCTGAGTATGCATGAACTGACTCAAAGTCCTTACCACACCCACTGCAATGCAGACATGTGGTTGTGCGATAATCAAGTAGATTATCTTTCCAACTAAATTCTGATAATACTAGGGATTGGAAAATCAAGAATTTGAACAAGAGGCAATATATGAGAGCTCCACATTTACCTTTATAGCTTAATTATCGCTGTAAACTATCACATGAGAAGAAAGTGATACACTAAGGTAGACCAAAAGGCCCTTAATCCAAGTGAACTCGACAGGACCATCAAGTGTATTCTGCCTCGGCTATATAACGAGTAAAAATCAGTTGTTTCTTACTTCTTCACGTGATGCGATTATCACCAATATACATACAAAAGCCATTGGTGGATCCGCGGTCATCTACATATCTAACAAAAAGGAATGGGAGGATGGGTGAAAGGTGGTATAGGACGAAGCCACGCAAAAGGAGCATATGTAGAGGTGGTAGAAAAGAACGGTTGATCCTCAAAAAACGTCACATCTGTGAAAACCACATATTCAGAGAAATACATTTCATTTTTTTTATCCCGAGAGCACTCAGTAAACCTAAATTTATCTGCATGAGGCGCAAGTTTCTCCAGAGGAAGGCCTAAGTGGTGGAATAACGAACGCAATTAAAAACATCAAATGTGCGGTGAAATAATGAAGCGGAGGGAAAAATGATGGGTACAATTGAACATTTTGAGGCTGATCAGGTAGAATGAGGTCATAATGGCAAAGTATCAATAGGGACGAGAGACAGAGGTCATCAAAAGGATCTCAAATTACTCACATGCATTTGGAGCATGAGTAATTGAGCTACCTTTAGTAGATGGTAATTTTTTACATTCGGCTAAACCATTGTGTTGCGGAACATGAAGTTTGGTGAAGGATTGCATATTACAAATCTCTTGAAATTCATGGCTCAAATACTCGTGGGCATTATTTGTAAATGAATTTTCACAGTAGTGGGGAAGTAAGTATGAATTTCAGTGATAAAAGGATGAAAGATGCTAAGAATCTCAGAATAATCATACATTAAATATAGCTGGTTAGTCAAGAATGTTCATCAATAAATATTACAAAATATTTAAACACAAATATAATGGGAGTTTTATAGGGACATGATGCATATATAATGAGGGCATATCTCTTCTCGACATATTAGAAAGAAATGGGGAGCAATTATATTTTCTATAGATACAAGACTAAACAAAAATAAAAAAAGTGGCATCAGGAAGGTCCTACCTGAGGATCAGTAAGGGAGGAAGACTGAGACGGTGGTGTCGATCACCTGTGGAGATGGAAACACAGACAGGAGTGGGGATTTCCAGAATGTAGAGTTCATTCTCTAGCCGTCCTCTACCAATGATACTCGGCATCCCATGATCCTAACTGTTAAGCACTAATTAGGGGAAGAACTAAGGGAAGAAGAAGTAGAGAGGAATTAGGGTTAGGGTTGGGAGAGAAGAGAGATTAATACCTTGATAATCCTTTCATAACCTCCAAAAGAGAGGGGTCCGGGTATATATACCCCCGGACCCAAGGCCGGCCGACCAAGGGGGGCCGGCCGGCCCCCATGGGGCTGAACCCAACGTGGTTCAGCCCCCTTGAGCCAATATTTTTAAGAGGAGGGGGTTGAACCCATTGGTTCAGCCCCATTATTGCCATGCACCCGCCGTTGCCGTCGTTTGTAATGTTGTCCGAATAATCTAGCCTCGTCCGGGGGCTTAACATTCTCTTCCCCATCAAAAGCCAGCTTGTCCCCAAGGTGGTAATCGGGGTAAAGCTCCCGGAACTCCAGCAAGTCGACCCAAGTATTGTGCTCCGCGGAGAGATACTTCCATTTGACTAACAGCTCTGGACAGTACGCCGTGCCACGACGTTTCCATTTGATCAACAGTACATCGTCCGGAATCGGGCGAAGCTCGCCCCCACTAGTAGCCTCGGGCAAAACGGGAAAGACCGGAACAACATCACCCAACTTCCGCTTCAACAGGGAGACATGAAAGGTAGGATGGATCCGGGAGCTCGCGGGTAAAGCCAAGGTATACGCAACCGGTCCGACCCGCCGCGTGATCTGAAATGGTCCATAGTAGCGAGGTGCCAGTTTCTGATTTGTCTGCTGTGCCACAGACAACTGACGATAAGGACGAAGTTTGAGGAAAACCTCATCCCCCACCTGGAACTCTCGCTCTGTGCGATGGCGATCTGCCTGAGCCTTCATACGATCGTGTGCCGCCCTAAGATTCTCACGCAAGGTGGCGAGGGTCCGATCACGATCACGAAGCGCCCGATCAACTGCTGCAACTGCGGTACTGCCGGGCTCATAACTGCTCAAGGAAGGAGGTGGCCGCCCATAGACGACCTCAAAGGGCGTGAGTTTACTAGCCGAGTGATAAGAAGTGTTCAAGCAGTACTCCGCCCAATGTAACCAGCTGGTCCATGTCCGCGGCTCATCCATGACAAAGCAGCGAAGGTAAGTCTCGACGCCCCGATTTAAGACCTCTGTCTGGCCATCGGTCTGGGGATGGTGGGCCGTGCTGAAACGTAAGGAAGTCCCCTGCAAGCGGAAGAGCTCTGTCCAAAATCTGCCAACAAAAGTAGGATCTCGATCGGAAATGATCGCCCGGGGAATCCCATGCAATCAAACAATCTCCCGAACAAATAAAGCCGCAACCGACTCAGCTGTGTAAGGATGGCTCAGAGCAAGGAAGTGCCCATACTTGGACAACTTGTCCACCACTACCAATATCACTGTTTTACCCTTCGACTTGGGCAGCCCATCGATGAAGTCCATAGAAACCGTATCCCAGATCTGATGCAGAATCTCTAAGGGAGTGAGGAGGCCGGCCGGAGAAGTAGTCTCATATTTCTGCCGTTGGCACACCTCACACTTCTGCACAAACTCCTGAATGTCACGGCGCATCCCCTTCCAAAACACATTGGCCCGAGCCCGCTGAAGAGTGCGAAGAATGCCGGCGTGACCTCCTGTCGGCGATGAGTGAAACTCATGCATCATCACCGTCCGCCAAGCTGACTGAGCAGGAATGACCACTCGCCCCTGATAATACAGCCGGTCATTTTGTAAATGATAACCTGGGGCTACCTCACGATCCTGTCGCAGGTTCTCCACAATACCCCGTAACTCGGGATCTCGCTGCACCGCGTCCTGAATCTCATCCATCGAATCCAGCTGAGGCCCGGAAATGTGCGCCAAGGCCCCCTCGGGTAAGCGTGAGAGGGCGTCAGCCACCCGATTGCCCTTCCCGGGCCGATACTCGATCGCATAATCATATCCCAACAACCTGGTGACCCACTTTTGTTGAAGGGGGGAAGAAATCCGCTGCTCCAAAAAATGCTTCAAGCTCTGATGATCGGTCCGTATCGTAAAGCGACGCCCAAGCAGGTATGGCCGCCATAGGGCCACCGCATGAATAACCGCCAGCATCTCCTTTTCATACACTGAGAGTCCCAGAGTTCGGGGAGCCAAAGCCTTACTGTAGAAGGCGATCGGCCGCCCCTCCTGCATCAAGACCGCCCCCACTCCCACGCCAGAAGCATCTGTCTCTACCACAAACGCTTTAGTGAAATCCGGAAGTGCCAGCACTGGAGTCGTCGTCATCGCCCTCTTGAGCGTCTGGAAGGCGGTCTCTGCCTCAGCGTGCCACGCGAAAGCATCCTTTTGTAACAGCTGTGTAAGTGGCCTAGCAAGCTTCCCATAGTCCCGTACAAAGCGCCGGTAGTAACCAGTGAGGCCTAAGAACCCCCTCAGCGCCCGAATGGTCAGAGGTCGTGGCCAAGAAAGCATACTCTCGATCTTCCGTGGGTCTGCCTTCACCCCGTCAACGGAAACGAGATGCCCCAAGTACTCCACCTCATGTTGTCCAAAAGAACACTTGGACCTCTTAGCATATAGCTGATGTTGCCGGAGAGTAGAGAAGACCTGAGCCACATGACGTAGATGATCCTCCCAAGTAGCACTGTAGATCAGAATGTCGTCAAAAAAGATCAAGACGAAGCGTCGCAGGAATGGGCGAAAAATCTCATTCATATTGGCCTGAAAAGTAGACGGGCCCCCCGTTAATCCATTTGCCATCACTAAGAACTCATAGTGACCGTCATGAGTCCTGAAGGCCGTCTTATGCACATCCTCCTCCTTCATCAGAATCTGATAGTAGCCGGATCGCAGATCCAGCTTCGTGAACCGAGTCGCCCCATGCAACTCATCCAACAGCTCCTCTATCACGGGAATCGGAAACTTGTCCTTCACAGTAACACTGTTTAAGGCACGATAGTCTACGCAAAAACGCCAAGATCCGTCCTTTTTTTTAACCAGAATAATCGGTGCAGAGAAGGAACTGGTACTAGGTCGTATGATGCCTGCATCAAGCATCTCTTTCACACTGCGCTCGATCTCTGCCTTCTGTATGTAGGGATACCGATACGGACGGATGTTGGGCGGTTCAGCCCCAGTCTGCAGCACAATCTGATGATCACGGAATCGTGACGGTGGAAGTGTACTCGGCTCCTAGAAGATGTCATCATACTCCTCTACTAGCGCCCGCAACTAGTCAGGAACCTGTGTCGATCCATCCTCGTCCGACCTCACCCCCAACAGAATCGCCATCAAACTACTGGACTCCTCAAGCTGCTGCAAACTGCGAAGGGAGATCTCTTTAACCGGAGAAGATCTGAGCCCCTTCAAACAGAACTGTCGCTCGCCCTGCAAGAACTCCATCGTCATCTGATCCCAATCAAAAGTAACCCGCCACAACTGCTGCAACCACTGCACTCCCAACACCATATCTGAGCCCCGGATCGGTAAGAGGTAGACGTCCGTGCACCCCACATACCCCTGCATCCGAAGCTCCGCCGCCTTCAACACTCCTTGGCACTGTAACTTGCTGCCATCCGCAACTATGACCTGGAACGCCGCTCCCGTGTCAATCCCCTGCCCCACCTTCTTTGCCACATCTGGGTGAATAAAATTATGAGTACTCCTGCTGTCTACCAGAATCGTCACCCTCTCCCGCCGAATCCGTCCAGCCAGCCGCATCGTAAGCGGAGGTGGATTGCATCCCTCCATGGCATGTGTTGAGAATAATTTGCCAGCAGGACACATGTGTGTCGGACCGACCCTGTGGCTTTCCCCATCGCGTTCCTGGTCTGGGTGTTGACCCCGGTGGGCCCCCTGTGGCGGAATATCCCCGCGGTCCTGTGGTTGGGATTAATCCCACATCGCCTGCAGTGCTTGCTCCTCCGTGTTTATGTACCCCGCCACCCTTCATCTCAACACCTGGGTTTTGAGATGCGATATGGGTTGGCGGGTTCTCACATGGTATCAGAGGATGGTTGTCCTTCTGCGGGGGTGTGTTGAGAATAATTTGCCAGCAGGACACGTGTGTGTGGGACCGACCCTGTGGCTTTCCCCATCGCGTTCCTGGTCTGGGTGTTGACCCCGGTGGGCCCCCTGTGGCGGAATATCCCCGCGGTCCTGTGGTTGGGATTAATCCCACATCGCCTGCAGTGCTTGCTCCTCCGTGTTTATGTACCCCGCCACCCTTCATCTCAACACCTGGGTTTTGAGATGCGATATGGGTTGGCGGGTTCTCACAGCATGTAGGGAGACACCCAATTCCGTCAAGTCTAAGTCCCCCCCAGACTCCAACTCCTCCTCCGGGAAAACGTCCTCCTCGAGCTGCTCCTCCTGATGCAACATAAAGACCTGTACCTTCTGGCACTTGTGACCGGGCACAAACTTCTCATCACAATTAAAGCATAAGCCCTTCTCCTTCCGAGCCGCCAACTCGCTCCAAGACAACCGAGTCATCGTCGGTTTGGTACCCGTGGGTTGCTCTCGTCGTGCTGACGTGGCAGGGCCCAAAGTCGGTCTACTCGTGATACGTGCCCGCTGCCTGTTGAACCTCTCCTCCTGGATACGCGCCAACGTAATGGCATGGTTCAAGGAACGGGGCATGAGTGCCTGCACCTCATCTCGAATGTGTTCCTTGAGACCAGATATGAAACAGCTGTAGAGTGTCCTCTCCGGCCACTGAACCCGATTCGCCAACTTCTCGAACTCAGTACGATACTCCATCACCGACCCTTTTTGACGAAGCTTCTGAAGGAGGGCCTCAAAGTTCTCATACTCCAGTGAGCCAAATCGGGCTGTAAATCCATCCACAAACTCCCCCCAAGGCACGTACTCCCGTCCCCACAGGAACCACTGTGTCCACTGAAAGGCGTCGTCCTTCAGATGGAAGGACGCTAGTTGCACCCACTGTCCTTCAGGCACCTCCTGGTACTGGAAGAATAGTTCAGCCTTTTGAATCCACTCCAAGGCGTCGCCGCCCTCGAACTCCGGAAAGTACATGCGAGTTAATCCGGGGGTCAAACGCTGTGTCCCTTGACCTCCTTCCCGCCTTGCGTGCTCACCCGCATTGAAGATCCTTTTGACTTCGGTAATCACTGCTTCTATTTCTAGAACATCCATGCCTCTATACGTTCATCATCATTGAACCATTGTTCAGAAGCAGTGACAGAGATCTCGTGAGTCAGAGAAGTTGTCTGAGTATTTGAAGAGTACAATGAAAGGAGTTAGCTCATTAAGGATAGTTGCCTCATCCAATGAGCATGAGGGCGACAATATAGAGCTCCTCATGAGTTTCACGCGGAGAAGTAGTGTGGAGAAGTAGAAGATAGTGTTGGAACAACACTAAAATAAGCATCTTAGGTGCGCTCATAGCCAAAAGGGAGCAAACACGAAACAAATATCCAACGAAAAAATTGTTTTGCGAGTATCAAGATTCGATATAGCTGATCAGGGTCCCAATCTGGAGAGAGAGCTCTATGAATCCGCTCCAGCTATTTGGGTCTGGTGCATTCTTGTCACGACGTCAAAGCGAACCAAGGCGAGCGTCGGACGCCTGAACGCTTAGGAGATAAGGCGTAAGTCAAGGCGACAATAAGGCGAACAAGTCGGTGACAACTAAACATTTTTAAAAATAACTATGACAGACTTTAGATTGCGGTTTTTATAAAAACCGCAGTCTAAAGTCTGCCTTACCACAGTCTAAGACAGACTATACACTGCGGTTGGCTAGGCACATGAAATGAATCATATCCCTCGAGAAATTCAACTTGGCGATCAAGTATAAGAAAGGCACTAACATCAATATGGATGATATACGATCTTATGCTCAAAACCATTTAATACAAGAAGTAAAAAAAGAAAAGTAAGACAATGAAATGAAGGACTGAGAAAAGTCAAGAAGAAACTACCACACATAATAAAGAGCTGCTAATATGGCAGCACTAGGAAGGAGACTCAACACCTTTACAGTATAACTAGACAGTGAAATGAAGATGAAGTACTGAGAAAATGAAGAAATGCTATACCTAAATGAGAGAAGGATTGGAGGAGCAGTGTGTTTCAGATTTGAGGTAGATGTCCGGCACAATCAGACTAACATATGTCAAAGAAGAATCACCAAATCGATCGAAGCAAACAAAGGCAGAGGCTTTCACCAAATCGCCAGAAGGTTTTCGCACAAAACAATGGCTGTAAAAAGTCACGGTGAAATGTAAAGTTACGACTTGCGACCGTAAAATAGATAAAATAGACTGCGGTAAACCGCAGTCTATTCTACCCTGAACCCCAGAATAGGCTGCAGTTTTTATTAAACCACAGTCTATTCTCATTTTCTTATAAAATGGACAAGACGTCCAACGCTTTGTACACATTCATTGTACACATTCAGGCGCCTGGACGCCTAGGCGTCGCCTAGGCGACGTCATGACAAGAATGGTCTGGTGTTGAACAAAAAGCTCCATAGAAGGACAAGCATAAGATGTCGTGACTCCAAAAGAGTCAACCGACATTCTAATACAGTCAGTGAGTATCTAGTGATATACCAGGAACCAGATATAGTGGAAGTGTGCAACATGAGGATTGGGATCAGAACTGAAAAAAGTCCATTGGCCAATGTCGCCAGAGATAGGGGAGAAAAAAAGCATGCTTCTGCAAATGGGCCGGTCAATATCAATGTCTTAGGGAAATGCCAACATCGATGACTAAGAGAGGAAGAAAATTGACAGTTAGGGATCCAAAGCCAACGTCAAAGGAAGCCCAATGAGCCCTTGACACTAACATGTAGAATAAAGCTTGTCCTCAATCCTCATTAGAGTGCACATCATAAATTAGATTAGTTCAATTGATCCTATTTATACAAAGGGGAGTATAGTATAAATGTTGTCCAAAAATTGAACAAAAACAAAATGTATACACAACCAAATCTATTTTCTAAGATTTTGAATTCCATGGAACTCAAAATTAAGTAAATTCTTTTATCCTCGTGAAAGAATTGCAGGAATTGAGGAAGAACAAAAACACGACCCAAAAGCTCCCGTGCTCGTCATTCTAATGAGAATTTTGGAAGAGAGATTTTAAGAATGAAAGTTTATAGTGGAAAATTTTTGAGCGGGAAAATTCTAACGAGTTAAAACTTTTGAGAAATGGATTTCTAGAGAGGGAATACTCGTGAGATTTTTAGACAATTTCGAGAGAGAGAGAGAGAGAGAGAGAGAGAGAGAGAGAGAGAGAGAGAGAGAGAGAAGTATGACCTGAGCTTATACTAATTTCAGTGATATCTGATACTGGCTTTAGGGAGAGTTTTCAGAAATATTCTTTTACAAGTCATATTTGAAATAAACATATTTTAATTTTTAGCAAAATTATTGATCTGCAGAATTATACTATTTTAATTCTGTATATATATATAATTATATATCCTTGTTGAACACCTAAGTTAAAACTCAAACCAATTTGTCACCCAATTTCTGCTTTCAAGACAACACAAGATTTTGCTCCACGACACTGTTTTTCTTTTTATCATCATGGGAGAATTCGATTTTTAATTCAAAATGTTATTTGAGTGTTACAAATTGTGTATCAATTTATTGTAGTTCCAATGACGGTGCATTGTAAATTTCCAACCCATGCTTTTATCATTATTGGTTGTTGAATTTTATTAACCATCATCATCATTGCTCTTAACATAATCCCAATTATTTGGGCCGACTTTATGAATCTTTGGTCCTTAAGCAAATCAATCAGCCTCTTTATGATGCTTGTGATTGAGTATACGCGAACCAGACATTACAAATATTGATGCTTTTATCATCTTATCTTTGATCTAGATTGATATCATCATCGTTGTCATCAACTTTTCGGGTCGGCTCTTTGAATCCCCGATCTCCATTGAAATAGTCACAAGGGTAGGGGTGTTCGCGAACCGAACCAAATCGAATAGTTCTTTAATCAAATACAAATTTGTCATAGAATTCAGCGATTCGGATTCAAATTCGTTCGAATATTTGAATTTGGATTTGTTCCGAAATCTTGAATTAGAATTTATGTATTGTTATTATTCGTGAATTGTTCACAAATCTTTCCGATAGAGATAATATTATTCAGATTCAAATGTCACTCGAATCCGAATTCAAAAAGAAAAGAACAAATCTTAATCGAATTTTTATGAACGACTCCCGAATTATTCTCAAACTATTTGATTTGCGAACAACCCTACAAGTAGTCTTAATGATTGTATGTCATCTATGTTGATGATGGGCTATGAGCAAGTTCCAAAACAGTTTGTTCTACTTCAAACATCGCAAATATCTAATTCACATGTTTTTTAGATACATTTAGCAGTAATTTGTTTTTGATTTATATTAATTTTCAAAATCATCATTGACCTTTTTCCAATTATCTAGTTCAACTTTATGTCTTCCTCTCAATTTTTTGGCGTAAATCCTAATAATGGTCGATCCATCTTTTTTTAATCCAGTGCTGCATTAATGATGCGATTGCGAAACCCTAGTTTTTACTGATATAGCTACTAATTTTTGACAGTCAAGTAGGAAGGAATTAGCTGCAGAGATTGAAGATTTGAAGAAGAAGATTGTAGGCACAGACTAGATGTATAGTATATATTAGCCTGATTTTTTGGAAAATTTATTGAAGCCCCCATCTGGAGTATTATGCAGTTTGCATTGAAGTTTGTTCACTGTATGAAGCTATTTTTACCATGCAATGGAGTTGAACCTTGGAAATTGCAATTTTATAGTTCATTTGTTTGTATAAAACTGTTCAAGCAAATGCATCCAATTCAAAACTAATTAGTTATAGGTAGAAATGCTATTTGAGTTGTCTGATGCGGGATTATATTCTCAGCACGACCCGCTTGGGTTATGCGGGAGCTACTACTCTGCTCTGATATCATTTTTAGAACCTATGTAATGGGAAAATTTGTGGTGCTAAAGGAAGCGGAATACTCGTTGATCTAGTTGCGCATCTTGCGAGGTGACAATAAGTACCACACGAGCCAAATAAGGCGAGTGCCCGATTGGGAAATCATAAAGATTGTAGCATGAGTATTGGTGTTGAGTACCTTGATACTTTCTCGCTTTCAGAATCGCTTCTATTCGAGTTTTCTCAAGCCTCGCTGTTTTCATAATTGATCTTTCTGCCCCCCAAACATCAAGAATATCTTCCATGTAGGGAAATTTTTGTACAAAGCGACTCGGTTTTTTATTTTCCCTGCAGAGGACTCTTGGTAAGTTTGTATACTCTGCATATTTCTGAATAGTAGGTTAGGTGATTTAGTAAGATCAAGTGTCTTTTATATGTTCACTAGGAAAACTCTGCAAAGTAATTTTAAAGTTTTCAAACAAGAATAATAGTCCATTCTGCTATGCTGAGGGTGACAATTAAGGGTCCATTTGATGCGGTGTATTTGCTCCAGCAAGTTTGGACAAAATATCGTTGTCGTAAAATGTGTTTGATATGACGATGAGTCGATGAGTGTGATCGCCGGTAATAAAGAAGCTAAGTTGGAGTTCCTTAGCCAAGGTTGGCGGTTCATGAACTGCAAGTTCATGAACTGCATTCACGTCCATCACCACTGTGACAGACAGACCCTAATTCTGATCTACCCGAACAATATTGGCTTTTCTCTTAAACCATAGGAGTAGTTTTCATAACAAATCACAGTAGTTATTTCAAACACTTGTAATGAATTGTATAAAATCTGAAATTGTTGAGAATATAATATCACATTAAAAAACTCATATCTTGGGGCGCGGTCAGCAACACAATGCAGCTCCCGGTGAGCGAAAACACCACAAAACAGTGCATGTCTGTGTTCCATTCCCCGCGGAATGCCAAAAGATAAGTATTCTCATTTTAACATTGCTGCACAGCGCACGAGCCCTTAAGTGTTAGCTCTGTCTCCAGCTCCAGCCGCCCCCATCAAACAAAATTTTAATAAGAATCTCGAGCCCTTCAAACTGCAACCAATTAGTATAAAATTTGTTGCACTATTAAAGGACAAACTACTACCCGCTTTAAAAACCTTATGAGAGTTCTATGCAAATAACTGTTCTTGAAAACAAGGCAGGTTATATTAATATATTATGTGAATTCTTTACAAAAAAAAACATTGTAAAGAATTACCAACAGTAAAAATCTAACCTTCTAGAACAAGAACTACGCAGTAAAAACCGTGTCAAAGAACATTCTTAAAATTCATCGAGGGTCGGTTCGCATTGAAGGGAACCGAAGAAGATGAAATAAAATAAGGGGTTGATTACAAATAAACCACCATTGATTTTCAATTTTTAATTCCTTTTCCATTTTGTTTAATTCAAATCCTGAGAATTCAAACATAGCCATAATACTTGATAAAGACAAAGTGTGATCTATATTTACATCAATCTTCCTCTATTACAAGATCCTATGGTTACCAAGACAGTTTTTCTACTTGTCGAGAGCAATTTACATCATGATAATGAATATTCTACAACTCCTCCACTTGAACAGAGAATCCGCAGGTGCACCGCTTGGTCCGAACTGTACCGTCCTCGTCCGAGCTCTTACTCTCCCATGAGAACACGTGTTCATGATCACGAGAAGGCGGTCGATTAACTTCTACTTTATCCCCTCCTAAAACTTCTGTTCGAATACTTTGACTTCCATCGTGCCCGCACGGATTCGAAGGAGGATCACACGATGAGTTTACGGCAGAGGAACCGGCGTAAGAATTTTCCAAACGCTGCCGTGTAACGATGGATGAGAGTAATTGAAACCACCTCGAAAGAGCATCTGTCTCATTCTTCCTTCTCTCCTCGGCTTCCCGCATCTCTTCTTCCTCCGCATATGCCTATGGGATTTCACAAAAGGAAAACATTAAGGGAAAAAACATATGAACTATGAAGCAATGGGGAAAGAAGATCATAAGAAATCAACTTGTTTCTAGGGCTCATTTGGTTGCGTTAAATTAGAAAATTGTTTAAAAATGATGATTAGATTCCACCATTTGGTTGGATGTAGTTGGAAATCAATATGGATTTTGAATTCAGCAAACAATTCCAAATGCGGCTGTTAACGAGCGATCCTACCCAAATTCGAGCTAGATTAGGCTCATTAGTTGAGCCAAAACTGATTGGACCTTGACCGATTTGTTATCACATGAGGTAAATTCTAACGCTGTATATAGGGCCATTTACCGGAACCTCCCCTCTAAGGCTCCGTTTGGGGAGACTTATATTCACCGGTCAAGCGGTTACGACCGCATGAACCGGAACCTCCCCTCTAAGGCTCCGTTTAAGGCCTGGTTCATGCGGTCGTAACCGCTTGATTACATGTTGCAGCCCGGTGAATATAAGTCCCCCCAAATGGAGCCTAAATTTGCTAAATTACATGTTGCAGCCCTTTTGCTTTTGAAATTATAAAAACATCTGATGAAGTTTACATTTCATAGCATCCATGTACAAAAATACCCCCCTGTAAATTTACCCTGGGGGGATATTTTTTGTGCAAGAATGTTATGAAATGTAAACTTCAGAGGAGGTTAATGTTATGAAATATAAGCTTTAGGGGAGTTTTTCGTAATTTCAAAAGTAAGGGCTGCAACCTGCAACTATACAAACTTCGGTAATTATTCATATAAATACTTAAATGTGTTTATTGGAATGTGACTATAAGCATATACATTTTGATAAGATTTAGTGTATTATTTTTCATGTAGGATTTGATCTAAACTAAAAGAGGATGCAATTTTAAAGAGATCTATCTACAATCTAACAACATCCAGCCTACAAAATCCCTAAAAAGATGATAACTTTATTTAAACTCCGGAGTGAAGACTAAATCATGCCTTTATAATAATGTTTTATAACTGAAACAAGCCAAATGAGTCCTTAGATTAATCTAAATCTCCAAAATGCACATGAATTTTACCTCCATAATAGCATGTCTGAACTCTGTGCAAACAACAATCCCTTCATGAACAGGATAGGACCGGCCATTGCGAAATTCAAATCCAACCATGGCATTTGCGAAATCAATACCAAGCCGCCGAGCAACAGGAACCAATCTGGGTAGCCTCAAATGCACAGTACCAGGGGGGAGGCACTTCTCGGACCATACGTCCACTCGACCGTACTCGTTCTACAAAGTAAATGAGAGTGAATATGGCACTTCTCGTAAGCAAAGAAAACTGAATTTATATGCCTTTGACTGATAAAAAGGGACTAAAAATGATGAAAATAGCAAAATAACTAGGCTTAAATTCCCATGATCCTTAATATTTGAATTGGTTTCTAAGTGCAAAAAATCTGTGAACAACTTTATTAATGCCAACAAACTTACTTTACAGCAAGAGGGAATATATATATATATATATATATATATAGGAAGAGAGAGAGAAGAGAGATCTCAATCTAAGATGTGGGATTAATCTAAGAGAGCAATGGGCTACACTATGGGCCAAAGTAATGAGCCTATTTACATGGCTTCTTCTAACACTCCCCCCCCCCACCCCACCCCCCACAAGCTGGAGCGTACAAGTCGTAGGCACCAAGCTTGGATAGAAACTAATGATATAATGGTCGTGGTAATGCTTTGGTGAGAATGTCAGCAACTTGCCTAGACGTAGGTACATGTTCCAATTCCAATTTCTTCAACTGCACCTTTTTCCGAACGAAGTGACAGTCAACTTCAATGTATTTTGTTCGCTCATGGAATACTGGATTTTTGGCAATATGTATGGTCGTCTGACTATCACATAACAAAGTTGCTGGTGAGAATAGTTTAACTCCCAAATCATCAAGGAGACTTTCAAATCAGGTAAGTTCAGACACAACAGCCGTCATAGCACGATACTCAGCTTCAGCAGAAGAACGTGCAACATATTGCTTCTTGCTACGCCAGATGATAAGATTTCCTCCAAAATAGGTACAAAAACTAGTAGTAGAGTGTCGATCATCCAAAGAGCCTGCATAGTCAGCATCTGAATACGCAATCAGAGATAGAGAGGAGGATGGCTTATACACTAGCCCTCGTCCAGGAGCAGTCTTCAAATACCTGAGGATGCGTTTGACTGCCTTGAGGTGAGAGACCCGTGTCAGGTCACGTAATAGTCAGATATATCGGTTTTCCCACAAGACGCCGATAGTACTCTGGATTCGAGAGCAATGAATCAGAATCACATCCATGAGCACACAGCTTGTGATTGACATCCATCGGAGTTTCGGCAGGTTTGCACCCTAAGAGGCCAACATCTTGAAGAAGATCAAGGCAATACTTTCGTTGTGATAGGACAAGGCCATCAAGTCGTCTCGTTACCTCAAGCCCAAGGAAGTACCAAAGATTTCTCATATCCTTAGTTTGAAAAACAAAGTTTAAGTGTTGCTTAATTTGTTGTATCCCTAAGGAGTCATCACTAGTAATCAAAATATCATCCACATGGACCAGTAGAATGACTGTCCATGCCGATTGGTGACGAGTAAAAGTGAGAAGTCTGTCGAGCTTCTCTTGAAGCCAACCTCACAAACAACCTTATTAAATTTCAAACCACGCCCGGGGACACTGTTTGAGACCATAGATTGATTTTCTGAGCAGACAAACATGAGACTCCCTCATGGTCTCAAACTCGAGCGGTTGATGCATGTATACGGTTTCAAGATGGTCATCATTCAGGAAAATATTTTTGATATCAAGCTGATGCAGGGGCCACTGACGGTGAACTGCTAAGGAGATCAGAACCTGAACAGACTTTAACTTGGCAACCGGGAAGAAAGTCTAATTATAATCAAGTCTTTGTTGTTGAGTGAACCCCCGAGACACAAGTAGTGCTTTTAGACGGTCAACAGTGCCATCTGCAGCATGTTTGATCACAAAAATCCACTTGCAACTAACGCAACTCCGTCCAGGAGGGAGAGGGACAAGATCTCAAGTGTGATTATCCCAAGAGCAGACATTTTCTCATCCATGGCTGCACGCCACCCCGGATGCTGAAGAGCCTCCTGTAAAGAGTTAGGAATAGAAATGGAGAGAGAGTGTGCAAATTTAAGAAGAGGTGGAGATAAACGATGTAAGGAGACGTAATTTGTCATAGGATAAGCAGTGAATGTTGATGTCGGATCGACGGGCCGCAAATTTAAGAAGAGGTCGTGATAAGGTCATTGTTGCTAATGGTTCCCTCTCTCATATTGCTGACAAAGGAACCATTGTTTGTTTTCCCGACCTGTCTCTTTCTTTTGTCTTGCACGTCCCTTCGTTTCCTCGCTATCTTCTCTCCATTAGTCACTTAACTGCTTCGTAACTTAATTTCCTGATGTTTGTGTGTTCCAGGATCTGGATACGAAGTGGATGCTTGGCAGTAATAGAAACGTTGACGGACTGTACTTGTTGAACCAGTCGTTATCTCCCAGTGCTCTCAACACCACCCGAGCTCCGACTATGCATGACATCCGACGGTGGCACCTGCATCTTGGCCACCTTCCTGCTTTATATCTTACCAACTTGCTTCCTGCTTTCAGTTGTTTAATTAAATCGTTTCATTGCGACACCTGTGAACTATCAAAACATGTTTGTCATAGTCTCAAGTCATGTTTCTTTTCCTAGTTCCTGTCTGTTTGATGTAATACATTTTGAGGTTTGGGGTCCCTCGCCCGTGTTATCTTTATCTAGCTATAAATGGTTTGTTACCTTTTTTGATTGTCATTCTCGTATTACTTGGCTGTATTTGTTAAAAAAGAAAAGTGACGTGCTTACTTGTATTCGTCCAATTCATCAAATGGTCATGACTCAGTTCAATGGCACTATTCGTGTATTTCGTAGTGACAATAGTGGGGAGTATGATGATCGGGGAGCATTTGGTGCCTATTTAACATGGCATTCTTCATCAAACCACCTGTGTCCACACCTCTACTAACAGTGGCGTAGCCGAACGAAAAAATCGACACTTACTGGAGGTTGCTCGGTCTTTGTTAATTTCCATGAAGCTTCCCAAGTCCTATTGGGGTGATGCGGTTTTGAAATCGACTACCATCGCGCTCCCTTTCATGTGATACGTCACTTTCTCGTTTATCCCAGAAACACATTGTCCACACCTCTCACATCTCTCCTCGCATCTTTGATTCTGTTTGCTTTGTTCATATTTATAACCTGCATCACGATAAATTGGAAGCTCGTTCTCTCAAATATGTTTTCATGGGCTACTCTCCTACCACCAAAGGGTATAGGTGTTATCACCCTCCTACACGTCGCCACTATTGCACTGTTGATGTTACTTTTCGTGAGGGGGAGTCGTATTTTGGTCCTCGTCACGGTGAGACGAGTAGTAATATTGACGGGACCACCGACTCACCTCTCCCGATAGTTGTTTCTCCTCATATTCCTCCTCCATCTACTCTTATTTCTCCCAGTACTGCTTTTGTTCCTCTCAGTACTGTTCCTCCCACTTCTATTCCTTCTTTATTGTATACATACTCTTGCAGACCTTGGACCATTGAGCAAGTACCAATGTCGGTGCCATTTTTCGCTCCAGATTCGGATGATGACTTCCATGTTCCCCTCGCTCTTCTTAAAGATAATACTGGTAGCACCAAACACACCATTGCCAATTAAATTTCTTACCATCACCTCTCTCATGCTCATAAAGCGTTTATCTCATCTCTTTCCTTTATTGTGATCCCTAAGACTTGACAGAAGTCTGTTAAGATACCCGAGTAGGAACATACTATGGAAGAAGAGATGCGTGCTTTAGAAAAAATAGAACATGACAAGTTGTGAGTCTCCGCCTGGGAAGCGAACAGTTGGATCTCACTGAATTTCTCTGTTAAGCAGAATCAAGATGGGGTGGTTGAGCGGTATAAAGCTCGCTTGGTCGCTCAAGGGTATACCCAAACCCAAGCAATTGAATATCAAGAAACTTTTTCCCATGTTGCAAAGATGAATTCTATTCATGTGATCCTCTCTTGTGTTGTATGTCTTGGTGGGGGTTACAACAACTTGATGTCAAAAAAACTTTCTTGCATGGTGATGTAGAAGAAGTTTACATGACTGTCCTACCTGGCTTTACCAAAGGAGGGGCCAATGAAAAGGTCTGTCGTCTGCAGAAATCCCTATATTGCCTAAAACAGTCCTCAAGAGCCTGGTATGGACGGTTTACAAAACCATGTTTCAACTAGGCTATACTCAAGGACAGGTTGATCATACTCTCTTATCAAGAGGAGAGAAACTCAAATATCGATACTTATTGTATACGCGGATGTCATCATCATTACATGAGATGACCTAGAGGAGATCATGTACTTGAAAAGACAATTTGACAAAAAAATTTGAAGTCAAAGATCTGGGAAAGTTGAAATACTTCTTGGGGATTGAAATTGCAAGGTCTCGTTGAGGGATCTTCATCTCTTAGAAAAAGTATACTCCCGATCTTCTGGAGGAAACTGGTATGCTTGGGTGTGCTCCCATGGATACAACTATTGAGGCTAATTACAAGATTGATGTTGATACTAGTGGGGAGAAAGTTTATGTCTCAAGATACCAACGATTGGTTGGGAGATTCATATACTTATCTCATACTCGCCCTGATATTACGTATGTCGTAAATGTCCTAAGTAGATTCATGCACTCTCCCATAATTCTCCATCAACAGGCTGCATATCGGGTATTGAGATGCCTCAAGAAGTCTCAAGAACGTGGGATTCTGTTCTCTGCAAACCAACCTTTAAAAACTGAAGTGTTTACATATGCTGATTGAGCCGATAGCCAAGAAGATAAAAAATCTACTGCCGGGTATTGTTCATTTGTGGGTGGAAATATTGTATCTTGGAAGAGCAAAAAAATATTGTTGCTCGCTTAAGTGCCGGAGCGGAGTACAACTATGGCACAAGTAGTATGTGAGGGGTTGTGGTTTAAGACAATTCTCCAAGATATGAGTCTCCAAGTGAATAAACATGTTACTATCTATTGCGACAACAAAGTTGTCATCAGTATTGCTCACAATCTGGTTCAACATGATAGGACAAAGCATGTTGAAGTTGACATATAATCACACAAATGTTAAAGACTACAGTGGCCCTAAATCTTAAATAAATGTTAAAGAAAGATGCAACCTCACCTTGGGTACAATGCCATTTACAGCATGAGGAAGTTGCAAGGGTTCCAGTTGCCACCTGCCAAACAATTCAATGATCTTTTCTCCATCTTCTACAGAAAAACCAGCCTCAGAAATTTCATCATTTTCCAACTTCTTAGAGCGCTTTATTACCTGGAAAAATTTGCACATCATCACTTCTAAATATTATAAAAGAATCATTTAACTTTCTAAAAGCTCTCATGTAGGGTGGCTGTGAGAGTGATATCTAAACAAATGCAATCCAATGTGCAGTACCGGGAAAAGTCCTACCCAAGTCTAGAAGATGCACATATGTGATATGAAGTTTGAATTAAATTGCAAGTGACTAATTTGGTAATTATGGGCTTACACAGCCAACACAGGAAAAGAAAGAGTTTTGATTTAAGAAATTAGATTTGGGCTCGCCTTCAATAGAGTACAAATAGTTTCAAGTGCAATGCGAATAAACCATATAAATCAATGTGTGAATAAACCATGTAAATCAATATGAAATCGAGGAGCAAACATGTAAACGATATATCACATCCATAATGATATAGTATAGACTCTAGAAATACAATGAAAGAAAACAAGAACTCAAAAATAAATACTTACGCACATATGTAGAGGTGTGGGTTCACAGTGATGATGCCCTGAAAGTGTTACGGCACGGGAAGAATGACGGTGGGAAAGTTTGGGTGGTTGATTCCTTGTCCGAACAACCCCTAACAATGAGGGACGAAGCCATGGGGAGGGGAGATGTTAGTTGGGAAGATAGTTAGTGGGGAGGGGCCATGCAAGGATCTCAAAGGGTCTGCGGCTGCAGGGGTGGTCGTGGAAGATGGGTTGGCTTGAGAGAGGGGTGGTGGTTGATCCAGACTGTGGCAGAAGGGGGGGGGGGGGTCGGGAAGGGGTTAGGAATTTGGGGTGCTCACAGGCGAGGGAGGCTCGAGAGGAAAAGAGCGGGGAGAATGGCGGAGGGTAATCAAAAGGAGGGGTCGACATTGAGATTTCGCCGCGGGTGCGGGGGATGGGATAGGGGCGATCGAATTGTGGTTGTTGATGGAGAGGAGAGGCTCGGGTGATGGTGGGGAGGCTAACTGTGCATGTTGGCGGAGAGGGAGGCGATAATGAAAATCCTAGGGCATCGTTCATTTCGTGGGTTTTCGAAGGAGGGAATTGGTTTTGGTCCAAAACCAAAAACTCAGTTTTGAAATTGGGCCAAAACAACCAAAACCAATTCATTTGTTCGTTTGAAGGAAGGTTTTGAGGCACGTGAATTAAATGTCAATTAACTATTCAGCTACAAGATGGAATTCCCACCTGAGAATTGATATTTAAGTAATTAAAATGCAAGCTGATTGAAGAACTGGCTAATAACATATAAGCAAAATGACATGAAACAAAACAACATAAGAAAATAAACCATTACAAGAATGAGACCATCAAAAGTGGCAATGTCATATGTCAATATCCGCAAAAGAAAATAAACGAAATGTCAAACTTATCTCCTAACTGCACGAGCAACCAACTTCTCCTGCAAAGCTCTGACAAAATCAAGAAGACCTCACACATTGTCTCGTCAATGTCGGCATATCTATAAATTTTATCAAATCATGCTAAAAGTTCTGGCAAAACTGTTAGTGCTTCATACATTCTTTCAATCCTCGTCTTCGTGGGTGTTACCATCGGGGTCATTTCAGCCGAGTAATCCATGTTCTTTGTTATATGACAGTCCCAGACATCATATTTGTTGAAGGAGCTCAAAACTTGTATGTATTGTTTGTATGTCCAAATACAAAGAGAGAATACATATATATAGGAGAGAGAAGGAGAGAAGATATCCTATACATGATGTGGGACTAAAAGAAGAGAAGAAAGAAAACAATAAATAATGGGCCCAATAATGGGCTAATTACATGGGCTTTTCTAACACTCCCCCGCAAGCTGGAGCGTACAAATCGTACGCACCAAGCTTGGACAAGCACTGATAGAAGAGTGAACTGGGAAGAGCCTTAGTGAGCACATTTGCAACCTGTTCTGTCCCGGGAACATGTTTTAGGTCGATCTTCTTCATTTGGACTTTTTCTCGGATGAAATGACAGTCAACTTCAATATGTTTAGTCCTCTCATGGAATACCGGGTTCTTGGCAATATGTATAGCCGCTTGACTATCACAGAAGAGGAGAGCGGGAGAATGGAGTCTTACACCAAGATCGGTAAGAAGACTTTCCAGCCAAGTTAGTTCAGACACAACTGAAGCCATTGCCCGATATTCGGCCTCTGCAGATGATCTAGCCACCACTGCTTGTTTCTTGCTCCGCCAGGTAATCAAATGTCCTCCAAAATATGTGCAGAAACCACTTGTTGACCGACGATCATCAAGAGACCCAGCGTAATCAGCATCTGAGTAGGCAACCAAAGTAGGAGCTGTAGGTGATGGTTTGTAAACTAAACCTTGACCAGGAGCCGTTTTGAGATATCTTAGAATGCGTTCCACGGCGTGAAGATGAGATTTTCTCGGGGAATGCATATACCGGCTAACTATACCAACCGCGAAAGAGATGTCCGGTCTTGTTACCGTGAGGTAGATCAATTTGCCAACTAGACGGCGATAGTACTCAGGATTCTCGAGTAAGAGATCTGAATCAGAGGCCTGAGTGCATAATTTGTGATTCACATCCATTGGAGTATTGATCGGCTTACACCCAGAGTAACCTGCGTCATGAAGTAGGTCGAGACAATACTTCCGCTGTGAGAGGACGAGACCATCTGGCCGTCTAGCAACCTCTAGACCCAAAAAGTACCGGAAGGGCCCCAGATCCTTTGTTTGAAATACTGTACCAAGATGTTGTTTGACCTCCTGTATTTCTTTCGAATCATCTCCCGTGATTATGATGACATCAACATACACTAACAGCAGTACCGTCCCAGCAGTGCGGTGGCGACTGAACATAGAGAAGTCTGCTGTACTGCGAGTAAAACCAACCTCCCGAAGAGCCTTACTGAATCGGTCAAACCATGTCCGTGGTGACTGTTTGAGGCCATACAGAGCTTTCTTAAGGCGACACACCCGAGACTCCCCCGTGGTCTCAAACCCGGAAGGTTGCTGCATATAAACCGTTTCCTGGAGGTCGCCATTTAAGAAGGCATTTTTAATATCGAGTTGTAGAAGGGGCCATCGGCGATGGACAGCGACAGAGATCAGAACCCGAACAGTGTTGAGTTTGGCAACGGGAGAGAAGGTTTCCTCATAGTCCAGCCCTTGTTGTTGGGTGAAGCCCCTGGCGACCAATCTAGCTTTCAGACGGTCAATAGTCCCATCAGCTGCATGTTTGACGACGAAAACCCATTTGCACCCAACCGGAGACTGTCCGAGAGGAAGAGGGACAAGAGTTCAGGTCTGGTTGGCCCAGAGAGCCGTCATTTCCTCCTCCATGGCAGCCTTCCAGCCAGGATGCTGAAGCGCCTCCTGCACAGAGTTAGGAACCGAAATGGAGGAAATAGAAGTTGCAAGAGTATGCAATTGGGGAGAGAGACGATGCAGAGAGACATAGTTCGCCAGAGGATGAGCGGTGGAGGGAGATACCTGATCGGCCAAGCGCGGTGTATCAAAGGATGAGGCCGACTGTAGAGGGGTAGCGGAGTGAGGAGGATGTCGGCGGGTATAAACTTGGATAACTGGAGGTTTGGAGGGAGCAGGGGCCGAGGTAGAGGGAGCAGGGGGTGAGGTAGAGGGAGGTAGGGGAATCGGCAGAGTAGTGGGTATGATGGGTCGAGGCAGTGGTGGAGAGGGTGTTGGTGACGCGGTAGGTAAAGTGGAGCAGAAGAACGGTGTATCCTCCCAAAAGGTAACATCGGCGGAGATGGTGACCTTCCGGGTTACCGGAGAGTAGCAAAGGTAGCCCTTCTGAGTACGAGAATAACCGACGAAGATAGTTTTAGCCGCCCTGAGATCCAATTTGTCCACGGATGGACCCAGGAGGTGAACGAAGCAAGTGCACCCAAAGACCCTTGGGGTGAGTGGGTAGGCCGGAGTGGAGGGGAATAGGAGGCTAAAAGGAGTGGCATAGTTAAGGACCGAGGAAGGAAGACGGTTAATTAGAAAACAAGCCGTGGAGACCGCAAAATTCCAGAAAGTCTTTGGAACATGCATCTGAAGCATGAGGGAGCGGGCAACGTCAAGAAGGTGACGGTTCTTTCGCTCGACAACTCCATTTTGTTGTGGGGTGTAGGCACATGAGGTTTGATGAATGATGCCAAAGTCGGCGCAGATATTGGCAAATTCGTGGCCGGTGTATTCACGAGCGTTGTCGGTACGTAAGGTTTTGATGGTTGTGGAGAATTGTGTTTGAGTTTCTTGTATAAAAGCACGAAATAGGCGCGAAATCTCAGAGCGATCATGAAGTAAGTACAGCCATGTCGTACGGGAAAAATCATCAATGAAAGTCATAAAATAGCGATAGCCAGAGATACTAGTAATTTTAAACGGACCCCAAACATCGGAGTGTATCAAATCAAACGGAGCAGAGCTCCTAGTACAATGGGCAGGAAAAGAAGTACGCGCCTGTTTGCCAAAAATACATGACTCACACTGAAAAGCATGAAAAGATACATCAGGCAGAGCCTTTTGAAGGATGGGTAGGGGAGCATGCCCAAGACGGCGATGCCAGTCAACAGAGGAGACAGAGGATAGGATTGTTGAAGAGGCGTCGAGGAGGTAAAGCCCGTTCTGCAGGCGACCCTTACCAATGGTACTCCGCGTCCGTCGATCCTGTATCACAAAAGTAGAGGGAGTAAATGTTACTGAGCAATCCATATCATGAGTGAGGCGGCCAACAGATAGCAAATTAAACGGAGAGCCCGGAACATAAAGAGCCGAGCGAAGAGAAATGGAAGGATCAAGCGTGATGTCGGCGCAGCCGGAGACAGGAACGATCACACCATTAGCCACGGTGATAGACTTCGGATGAGGAGCATCTGAGTACTGTTGTGGCCGCAGCGAGGTGATGTGATGAGTTGCACCTGAGTCCAAGATCCAACGCGGACCAGAAGAAAGACAAGTAATACCTGCAGGATAGATGGAGGCAACCGACGCCGACGGTGGGCTAAGAAGCCCCTGGAGGTGTTGTAGTTGGAGGCGAACGGCCTCAAGGTCGGTACCAGTGGAGGAGGAGCCATCAGTGGCAGCAGCAACAGCTGGACGAGGAGGGTAACCGTGTTTCTTGTAGCAGACCGCATCAGTGTGGCCGTCCCGGCCGCAGTAGGAACACTTGCCACGGCCCCGACCCCCACGACCCCGTCCACAGAAGCCAGAACGGCCGCCCCGAGTAGATGGCGGTGTGGACAGTAAGGGAGGAAGGGTCTGCTGGAGAAGGGCCGGAGAGGAGGGAACAGGAGACTCCAGGGGGGGTGGCACACGAAGGACCATAGAACACACATCTGAGAGGGAAGGAGTGGTCGCGGAAGCAAGGACATGAGTCCGGATACCCTGAAGATGCGGTGGGACTCGAGCCAGCATCATAGCTATGCAAACGGCTTCCTTCTGTGCCCGTTGGACTGCATGATCAGAAGTAGAGGGCTGATGCTGGATCCAGGACTCCGCAAGAGTCTTAACCCGAGCAACAAACGATGTCATGTCCGTAGCCCCGCCAGCATCGAGAGTTTGAAGGTCTGTAATAACATCATAAAGGTGTTGAAGGCTATCCTTGCCGGAGTATAAGGAGTGCAGTTCCGTCCACATATCCTGGGCCGTCTCCTGGTACACGACCATTTGGTAAGGCTCACCCTCCAGGGAATTGAGGAGCCAAGTCTGAACTCTACCGTCATTACGAAGCCACTCGTCGGTAAGAGGAGATGGCGGGCCCTGAGTCAAATGATGAACAAGGCCTTTGGCCTGAAGAACGCGGCGGACAGAGTGCACCCACGGAATGAAGTTCCGTTTGCCGGAGAGGGAAATAGTGGTGATCCGAAGTTCATCTCGAAGTTCTGGAAGAGAGGGCGGGCGGTCATCAGAGGCAGTAGCCGGCTGGCCGGTTGAATCAACTGAAGAGCCCATGATAACCGCGCGGGTAGAAAAGGAGACCGCCGGAGAGGAGAACAGGAGAGAAGGGGCACCAGGCACACAACCCGCACGGGTATAGGAGGAGACCGCAGCGGAGAGGGAAAAAGACGCTGCAAGAGAGGGGCACGCAGATCGCGCGGCGAGAAGAGGAGCCGGGCGAGAGATAAGCCAAGCCGGGCGAGAAGAAGAGCAATCCGCGAGGAGAGCTCGAGCGGATAGCAGGAGACCGCGACAGGAAGAGAGAAAAGCCTGGCGGGTAGACACGGAAAGAAATGGCGAGCAGGAGATCGCAGCGAGAAGGGAGATCGCTGCGATTAAAGAGGAGAGACCGCAAGCGGAGAGGCACGCGGGCTTCTGCGAGAAGAGGAAAGTCGCGCGAACACAAAGAGGCCGCGAGTAGGAATACTCGAGCGGCAAGGAGATGCAGACCGCGCGGCGAGAAGAGAGAGGTCAGCGGGTAGCGCGGGTAGAGAGGAGGGGGGGGGCACGGGAGAGGAGAAGAGAAAGGCTATAAATACAGAGGAAGGGTGGATCCACGAGAGGAGGAGACGGGAGGGCAAGCCGCGGTTAACACATAGTAACCGCAAGGGAAAAAGCGGACTCGCTACCCGGAGCGAGTAGAGGGAGAAGCCGCAAGGGGGGAAGCGGACAGGGGGGGAAACAGGTCGGGCGGTTAGAATAGTGGAGACCGCATGGCCCGAACAGTTCCCTCTGATACCATGTTGAAGGAGCTCAAAACTTGTATGTATTGTTTGTATGTCCAAATACAAAGAGAGAATACATATATATAGGAGAGAGAAGGAGAGAAGATATCCTATACATGATGTGGGACTAAAAGAAGAGAAGAAAGAAAACAATAAATAATGGGCCCAATAATGGGCTAATTACATGGGCTTTTCTAACAATATTAATAGATGATGTTTTCTTCATCGTCTTCTTCTTTCAATCAGTCGGCTCTACCGTAACATCATCATAAGGAATCTCTTCCACTTCAATTTCATTTGATGCTTTCAATCCAATTGTCACATTTGCATCAGTTGCTCTGTCAGTCCCACAGAGTGTTGCCCAGTCACCCCAATTTACACAAACATACACACACAAACACACACATACACAAACAGACACACACACGTGCGCAAACATGCACAAACACAAACGCGCAAACGCGCAAACACACAAACACACGCATACACAACACACAAACTCAAACAAACACACATACACGCACACATACACGCACACATACACACGCGCGCACACACGCACACACACACACACATACACACACAAACAAACACACACACATATAAATGCTAAAAAACACTCTTAAGTCACAAAGAAATGAAATTAATAGGCAGATAAAACCTCAAGTGGAACTAAAACATCAAATAAAATTACAGAGGAACGAGCTTCAAGTGGAACCGAAAAAATTCACATATTATATCGTACCAATGCAACTAAAGGCTCTGGTGGAAAACAAAAGAGGGCTATACCTGCTAAAAAGAAGGAGGTGAGACGGAGAAGCAACCTAGAGCAAAAAAATCGGGATGAAGAAGCTTACAGAGGAACAAGCTTTCAGGAGGAAGAATAGAAGACCCAGAACGGTAATATTTACCTTGGCCGCTTCACACGAGAAGAGGCGACGCGAAGAAGACATGGTTCACCTTGGCCTCGGTGGAAGAACTTCGCTAGTCGACGCTGGAGAAAAAAGTCCCTTCACCGTCGTCGTCAGAGAGGAGGAAGAGCGCACACGCAGGGGGGGCACCTATAGCAGCTCAAGCAACTTTCTCGGGCTCCAAAACCGACCAAATGAGGTCGGTTTTGGGGGAAACCCTAAGTTTTTAAAACCAAAATTCCATGGGCTTTGATAGAAAGCTAGTTCGGTCCATAAAAAGACCCAAACAAATGTAAGAATTAGAATTTGATACACGAGAAAAGTATCGGCCACAAGTAATAAAGAGGCGAGTGATTGTCACCACAGGGAGCTCAGAATGGCGGTATCCGTCGACATTGATGTCATTAGCAAATTAAGAGGAATTGATTAAACTAATGATATCAAGTTGCAAACAAGAGCTGAAGAAATCTAAAATTACTTAACCGATCAAGAAAGATCAAACTCCAACTTAGGGTTTATTTCACAAAAGCATTATGAAAGCTTTGATTCACAACAAACTCTAGTTCATTACAACAATCATCCAAAGAAATACTCACAAACAAAATAAGCGAGAGTGACGTGTCATCCGCTAAAAGAGAGGAACAAGATGTTTTTCAGTTGGTTCGGATCCGGATCCGGATCCGGTATGGGGATATTAATCCCCTACTCCAATCTAAGGTTCAGTGTGACCCGGATTGCAGCCGCCCCTTAGGGTTCCCGTAAGAGAAAAAACTGCCCCTTCCTCTGGACCGCGAGAGAGCAGCCGCTGGAACCCCGATAGAGAGAAACTGCTGCCACTTCGTTCCTCCTCCGTCTAGTTCGTGTGTAAGAGGTGAGCCCGGTGACATCGCCGCAAGTAAGAGGTTCGTTCCCGCCGGAGATCCACAATTTTGTCGCTCTCTTTGTTCACCTGTAGCAGAGATATCGGTGAAGGAGAAGAGGTGCACCGTCCCTGTTGTAGTTGGTGTCGTTGTGGGGAAGAAAGAAGAGCTATTCGGCTCTTAGGCTTTTGCTCTAGGGCTGTTGAGAGTGGAAGTGTGCAGTCACTGTTGTGGTGGTGTAGCGGTGCGGGCTTGGTGTCGGAGGCATGCGCATGTGCAGTTGGCCTCAACAGAGATCTCTCTGGTGGTGTTGCGGGTTGGTTGTCGTCTGACGACTGTAACAACCATAGTTGTCAAGGCGTGCGCCTGGGAACGCCTGAGGCACCGAGCGCAGCCTGCCGCGCCTCAGCATGGCTGAGGCGGGCGATGTGCCCTAGGCGCGCTCAGACGCGCGCCTTACAGGCTCCCAGGCGCGCCTCGGCCTTTCAAGGTGTTTTTTTATAAAAAAACTTTTTTGAGATGGGCAAAAACATGATCTCAGACGCACCCGAGGCACCCCTAGGCACACTTAGGCGCCCAATTCGCTGAAATTGGGCGCCCAATTCGCTGAATTCGCAATATTTCAGCGAATTGGGCCCCCAATTCGCACAATTTCAGCGAATTGGGCGCCCAATTCGCACAATTTCAGCGAATTGGGCGCCCAATTCGCTCAATTTCAGCGAATTGGGCGCCCAATTCGCTCAATTTCCTTTTTCCCCCATTTGTACGTCTCACGTGCCTCAGGCGCGCACCTGCGCCTAGGCTCCAGGGGCCCTTTGCGCCTCAGTGCGCCTTGTGCCTTTGATAACTTAGGTAACAACTCTCAAAAATATGATTAAAAAGATTTAATTTTTTGAGTGTATATGAGTGGCAAATTTGTAATTAGCAAAGAGTGAACTTTTCCTCTAGCCGCACCCTCCCCCCCCCCCCCCCCGTTCTTTAAGTGGCCTTCGGCCTAGGGTTTTCCCGTTTCTGCCAAACCCGACTCACGCTCCTGATCTCCCACAAGGTTTCGGCTCCCGCTCCTATGTTGTCTTTCGATTTCCACGCACGCCGCGCTTCCCGTAACCCCAGCGGCTTCTCAGTCCAACGCCTCTTGCTTCTCTTCCTCAGGCCGTCGACAGCAAGTCGTCCTCTTTTAGCCGACGATCTCTCCTCTCCAAGCCGGCAACCATACTAATACCGGCAGCCTTCCCTCCTCTGCAAACAACAATTTTTCTCCCTCCACAGGCCAACAACCCCCCTTCCTCCGGCAGCCTAATTTCTCTGCATCTTCTTCGACTTTGCCGGGATTTGCGAGAGGAACGCATAGGGTTTTCCCCCCTCTCCTCCTTGGGCTCGGATTTGACTTCCTCGGGTAATTTCCCCCTTTCACCCATATTCAGATTTTTCATAATCCCTAATGATTTATTTGCGCTTTAATTTCATATACTTTGTGAATCTAAGTTTTTTTTGCCCCCTTGCGATCGTTTAACCGTGATTTGTTTGTGATTTTTGACATTGTTCGTCCAATCTTCCAGCGGAGTCTCTCCAAAGTTCTCTTTGATTTGGGGTTTCTCCTACCTAAGCGCCGTCAAGTCTCCAATTTCTTAGTGATTTCTCCTCTTCACTCACTTTTGAGGGAGGTAAATCTCTAAACCTCCCTCTTGTTTAATTCTTGCGATAAATAAATTGTATGTGCTAGCATATGGATTTCTATCATGTCAAATTATCAAATATCGTCTGTGATTGTTCCTGAACAGGTCCAGTAAGGGTTTATAAATTTTGCTTGTGCCGCTTAGCCGTCTCCGCTAGTTTCAGCCTCGCCTTAAGGCAAGTAGAGATCTTTCTCTCTTGCAAGCATTGAGTTTAATTTAATGTCTATGTTCTTTGATTACATGACTGCATTCTTATATATATATATATATATATATATATATATATCTATACTTTTATAAGCCAACAGTTGGTCCGTGACATTTGATTTCCCTGTTTTGCCCTTTCATCGCAGCCTGCTGCTTCTCTTGCCATCGGGAACCGCTGTTTTTGCCCTTTCATCGCACGCATTTTCTACTGCTGCCACGCCGGCCCCTTCACCGCTTATTCCAGCAGCTTCTCTGCTGCCACGAATACTACGCCCACTGCGCCGCTTACTCCACCGCCTTCTCCAGGTAATAGCTTCCCCCCAACCCTCGCCTTTTCTTCTCCCTGCACTTCCTCTAACCCTCTCCGCGGTTTTTACAGCGATTCATCTCCCGCAAACTGCCGCGACCACCGCTGTTCGCGTCGACTGATTCCTCTCGCCGCCTGCTGCTCACGGCCCTGTTCTTCTTCCTGCTGGCTTCTCCTCGCTTTCCTCCTCACGCTGACGTACTTGCTCTGCGTAGGCATACTCCGCAAGCCTGCTGTTCTCCTTCTTCCACAGCTCCGGTAGCTCGCTTCTCCTCGCTGTGCTCCGCACGCCGCTTTTGCTGCTTCGCGTCGCCTTACTGCGCAAGCCGGCTGTTCTCCTTCTTCCAAAGCTCCGGTATGCTTCGTACTCCGGCAGCCTGCTCTTCTCTTTTTGTTACCCTGTCTTACTGTCGCTGCAGATTTTACTCCGGCAGCCTGCTATTCTCATTCTTCCAAAGCTCCGGTACCCTGCTCTTCCCCTTCTTGCAAAGCTCCGGTATGTTTCTCTTTCTCCCAACAGTTTAATCTTTATATTTTCGATTTAATTATCTTCTTTTATTTGGCTAAAGCTTTCACTCCGGCAGCCTGCTCTATTTCTTCTCCGAAACCTCCGGTACCCTGCTCTTCTCCTACTTCCACTTCCAAAGCTGCGGTATCTTCACAACTTTTGCTATGCATTATATGAATATTAGTTTTGTTTGACTGCAGATTGACTGCAGATTTCTTAATTTAAAATTCTTAATTTAAAGTTTTATTGGGCTGAAGCTTCCACTCCGGCAGCCTGCTCTATTTCTTCTCCCAAACCTCCGGTAGCCTGCTCTTCTCCTACTTCCAAAGTTGCGGTATCTTCACAACTTTTGCTATGCATTATATGAATATTAGTTTTGTTTGACTGCAGATTTCTTAATTTAAAGTTCTATTGACATATATTGTCTTCACTGTCTGTAAATAACTTACCTGTTTTTTTTTTAATTGTGTACTGTCATGCCGCCATACCTGTGCTTAGTGTACTATAGTCATAGCAATGATTCATACATTTTTTTAATCGTGCTTTCCTCTGATTTATGATATTGCATTTACCAGATTGTTCTTTGCTTTATGGAGTTTATTAGTCATAGCAATGATTCATACATTTTTTTAATCGTGCTTTCCTCTGATTTATGATTTTGCATTTACCAGATTGTTCTTTGCTTTATGGAGTTTATTACAAATAGGATTGTGTACAAATCTCAGTAAAATTCATTATATTTCCCTTGCAGTTAGTTCGCTTCTTTCATGCCGTCATAAATTGTCCTTATTGTACTATAGTGATAGCAATTATTCATAAATTTTCGTCACTTTGCTTCTCACTGTTTTATGACTGCATTTATCAGTATCAAGTGGTTGTTGCAATCAACGCCACAGTTATTGTTATTGATTTGAGTGCGATATTACTTTTGTTCTTTCCATTGTGGAGTTCATTAAGAATAAGATGACAACAGTGGATATGTTTTATTCTCAAATGATTTTAGAGTTAGATTCGAATTTATGATTATAGTAATTTGCCTTCCATCTGTCCCCGTTTTGTTTTCCATGATAAAAAGATCCCATTATCTCTGTTATATCTAAGCCCATAATTTCTCTATTTAGTTGGCCTTCCTGTTATGAAAGTATAAGGAAATACATGATGTGCTTAGGCATTAATGAGATTATGAGTCAAGATAGGAGAGATTTGAAAAATATATAAACACCTCACTAACAGCATTAATGAGATTATGAGTCGAGCTAGGAGAGATTTGAAAAATATAAACACCTCAGTAACAGTAAAACTTTTTTTAGCAAAACAAAAATATATCAGAAGCATATTCTACCGACGCGGATCCGATTAACTGCAGGCCGTTGAATTGTTTTGTTCCAAACTGCATACATGCTGGGTTTGCTCATAATTTCGCTTCCATATTTTCAAACTATAAAACTCTGACTTGAGGTAACTCCTCTAATTTACAGTGATTTCAAGAAATTTCTCTACTTCACAGCATCTTCTCCTCACTCGCATCTCCTCCTCACGCCACCCGCACCTGCTCAGTGTTTCTGCCAGCCGACATCGCTCTATCAACACGTACGCGATTGCTACGTAGGTATCTCTTCTACTGATATGCAATTTATTTCGCATCGTTACATCTTCGGTAGTTTCACAATTAAATGCAATAACGTTTAGCAAACCACAAAAACTACATTTACTAAAAATATATGCTCGATATGTTTTAGCGATATGTTTTTGCAATATGTTTACATCAATGCAACACTTCCACTTTCATCACTTTGGCTCCTTTGGGTGACCGCATTGTTATGATATGTACCGTCATTCGAAAGTGCTTTATTGCTTTTGTGTTTTATTGCTCAGAGCTTCCAACTACACATGCACGTGCCATTTACTATGGTTCAATAGTGCTTAGCTCTCAGCAATCTCCAGCCATACGCAGTCAAGTGTGCTTCCCTCACAGTATCAGTTGTTCTGTAAAGTTGTAATACATAATTGTTATGAATATGTATGTGTTAACTTTATTTTTTAACTTTCTAATCTCTTACTACTATTTCCTATAAAATAAATTTCTGTCATGCTCTCTTTATGTGTGCGTTTCAATGAACTATTTACAACTTCTAATATTTATTTTAACTTATTAAAGTTTACTTTTAAAAATATTTAAATATAAACAATTAAATTACACATGCAACAGCAGCCCGTCAGCGCTAAGCTGTGTCCGCCGAGCGCTGCCTGAGCCCGCCAGCGGAGGTCACAGTCGTACGGCCGGTGCTACATGTCATCCACGCTTCCCCTTGTCTGTGCTAAAAAAAGTCATATATTTATACACAACACGTAGTAGCAATTAGCGTATGCGGTGGCAACCCAGTGATTTGTGTGCGCTCAAAATATTCACTCACCTCCATAACCACAACCTATTTATACAATATATATATAGATATATTTTTAGTCGTGGGCAGCCTACTGCCGCTTCTATACAACCTAAGGCCACCCAGAACATCATGCATGTACTGCTCATAAACAAACTTTCGTACAAGTATTTGTTGGGTCCCTTACGTAAAGAAACAAAGGCTCGAGATGTCATAAATAGATCAACGCTGCAGCTCTTCATAAGCTGAGGCATCTCCATTAGCTGTTTTTGGGTTGCCTGATGGGAGGATACACCAATATTAATCGTGTTTCGATGTCTTTGCGCGCCTTTACTACATCTCTGAAGGCAATGACAAAAAAAAGGCAGCCAATGAATTTCTTCATGCGTGGAACCAAAGCCCTCTTCTATGCGACCGAAGACCGCCACAAACATCAAGCACGGGCGAAGCCCCTGCACAGGGGGGTGAAGCCCGCCTGATGCGTCCAAAGCCCGCCCGATAGCATCTTGCTTGGGCGTATCCGTGCGCAGGCGGGCGAAGCCCGCCTGATGCGGCCGAAGCCCGCCTGATGCGGCCGAAGGCCGCCCGAGAGCATCGAGCACGGGCGTAGCCCGTGCGAAGATGCTCGTATATATATATATATATATATATATATATATATGTCAAATGAATTTGTATCTTAATTGTTTTGTCTGTTATTGATTTATATGAATCCACCCTTAGATGTTTGTCTTGTCACGCGAATTTAAAATTTGGATGCCTAGTCTGACAAATTGATAGTTTATTCCAAATATTTTAAACCATAAACTATCAATTTGTCAGACTAGGCATCCAAAATTTAAATTCACGTGACAAGACAAACATTCAAGAGTGAATTCATATAAACCAAGAACAGACAAAACAATTAAGATACCAATTTATTTGACAGATATATATATAAGAATGTAGTCACGTAATCAAAGAACAGAGACATTAAATTAAACTCAATGTTTGCAAGAGAGAGAGAGAGAAATCTCTACTTGCCTTAAGGCGAGGCTGAAACTGGAGGTGGCGGCTAAGCGGTGCAAGCAAGATTTAGAAACCGTAACTGAACCTATTTAGGAACAATCACAGACGATATTTAATAATTTGACATGATAGAAATCCATATGCTAGCACAGACAATTTATTTATCGCAAAACTTAAACAATAGTGAGGTTTAGAGATTTTCCTCTCTCAAAAGTGAGGAGAGAGGAGAATCCACGAAAAAATTGGAAACTTGACGGCGCTTAGGTAGGAGAAACCCTAAATCAGAGAGAACTTTGGAGAGACTCCGCTGGAAGATTGGACGAACGACGTTGAAAATCACAAAAAAACCACGGTTAGACAATCGCAAGTGGAAAACAAACTAAGATTCACAAAATGTATGAATTAAAGCACAAATAAATCATTAGGGATTATGAAAAATCTGAATATGAGTGAAAGGGGGGAAGATCTTACCTGAGGAAGACAAATCCGAGCCCAAGGAGGAGAGGGGGAAAAACCCTATGCGTCCCTCTCGCAAATCGCGGCCAAGACGAAAAAGACGCGGAGAAATTAGGCTGCCGGAGGAAGGGGGTTGCTGGCCTGAGGAGGGAGAAAATTGTTGTTTGCAGAGGGAAGGTTGTCGGTCTGAGGATGGTTGCCGGCTTGGAGAGGAGAGGTCATTAGCTAAAAGCGGATGACTTGTTGCCGACGGCCTGAGGAAGCGAAGCAAGAGGCACCGGACTGAGAAGAAGTCGCTGGGGTTACGGGAGACGGGAGGCGCGGCACATGCGGAAATCGAAAGACGGCACAGGAGCGGGAGCCGGAACTTTGTGGGAGACCAGGAGCAAGAGTCGGGTTTGGAAAAAACGGGAAAACCCTAGGTCGAAGGCCACTTAAAGAACCGGGGGGGCTGCGGCTAGAGGAAGAGGGAAAAAATTCACTCTTTGCTAATTACAAATTTGTCACTCATATACACTCAAAATAATTAAATCTTTTTTTATCATATATTTGAGGGTTGTTACAACGACGAAGGTTCGTATGTGAACCTTGTGCGACCGTTGTTCAATGGACTGCAATAAGTATTGTTCTATCACAGCGGGTGGAAGTGTCTAAATTCACCCGTGGTGCCCTTTATTGGATCCCGTATTTTTCTCCTACTGTTGTATGCTTTGGATATATATTGGTATATATACTGCGTGGGTGTCGGCGTGTTTGCCGACCATTATTTCTGCCAGTGTTTCTTGTATAACATGTGTATTTGCAGCTGCGCCTGTGGGTGTCGTACCCGACCCCTAACAAGCGGTATCAGAGTCAGGTTCCTAGGTGTCTGATTGGACATTCCGATTTAGATTTGGTTCAACGGTAGGTGACGACATTGGTTCGCTCCCTACCTTCCTAAATCTGATTCGTGAATTAATCAGGTCGCCTAGAGTTGCTGAGGGAAGCTATGGCATGGAAGAATACAGTGCTAGCCAGATACTCAGTAGAGAAGTTTGACGACACCGGGAATTTCTCCTATGGAAGATTCGGGTCAAAGACATGCTGGTTGAGCAGGGATTGATGCGAGTATTGCGGGGGCGTGATGTTTTACCCGCTCCGGTGAAGGATTCAGAGTGGCTTGAGATGGATGAGCGCGCCACCAGCGCCATCAAGATGTGCGTCGACAACAAGATGTTGTTCAACATTGGTGTTGAAGAGTCTGCGATCAAGCTATGAGAGAAGCTTGAGGGACTATATTTGAGCAAGTCGTTGACAACGAGGCTGTTGCTGAAACAACGACTGTACAACCTGAAGATGCAGGAGGGTGGAAACCTGCAGGAATACTTCAATGTGTTCAACGGCCTTCTGAACTAACTGCATGTGGTTGGTGTAGAGGTGAAGGAAGAAGACAAGGTCTTACTGCTTCTTACCTCGCTCCCGGCATCGTGCAAGCACATGCAGATAACGTTACTGTATGGGAAGGATACCATAGATGTGGAGCAGGTCACATCTGCGTTACTGTCCAGTCAGATGTGTCGGACCTCACTCCTGGGGGTGAGTATGCTTTGGATATATATTGATATATATACTGTGTGGGTGTCGACGTATTTGCCAACCATTATTTCTGCCTGTGTTTCTTGTTTATCATGTGTATATGCAGTCGCGCCTGTGGGTGCCGCACCCGGCCCCTAACACAAGACTCTCTTCCATAAAGAGAAGGAAGAACGGATTGGTCCTCCGCCCTGCAAATGCTCTTCCACAGCTGTCGTCCGAGGTACGGGAGGAGCTGTCACCAACCTACTATGACTTGTCTTCTCCTGGGTCTGCTTGTATTCTTCGGAACTACGACCACCTTCCTTTGGCTTAAGGACTGCATCAAAAACTTCCAATCACCTTGAGAACCCCTTGTCAGCGAAGGAAAAAGCTTGGAGGGCAGTCGAAAGGGCTTAAGAGGAGTTGAGAACAAAACTCGAGGCGAAAGAACATCGATGGCGCACGTCTGGACAAGCTCCAAACTTCGGATCCTCCAAATGCAGCCCTAGCAATCATATAAATAGCATCAGGAAAACACGCCCGCCCGCCCGTGCACATAAAGGCGCACGGGGCGTGCATGAAGAACTGTCGAGCAGATAAACAACCCCAACGAATGGTCGTGCGCGGGTGCACTGGCGCGCGTGAAGAAAACGCATGCTCATAGACAGAACACTTGTGTTACCCAATTCCTTTCTCCGAAATCCCACAAAATGAATGGGGGCTATGAGTAATCGCCTTGAGGGCTCACGGAGTCGCACCGTGAGACCGACGGTTTAAGAAAAGCATGACAAAACATTGATACCCTGTCTCTAGTATAAATAGGAAAAGCTAACTACGACAATCAATATGAGCAGCTCATAATACGCGCTCATATTAGTTGTGAACAATACTAAAATAAAGTCCAAAATAAAGAAATGTATACATAAAACTATGTTGAAACAACATCATCTGAACACATCCGTGGACTTTCATTCGGGCGGAAAATAAAGCAACACGTCTTGCGAAAGTAAACGTGAGTGGGTAATTAGGTCCGTCAATCACCTCGTGTATGGTGATCTCCATTACCTCCCCTTTAAGTTTACATTGTTTATGCATACAAAAAGGTCCGCCTCGACGGCTCTTCCAGAGTTTTTTTGTACATGTTTGTTAACAATATTTCAGTAATTTTGAAAGAAAGGAGAGGTCTCTGTAATTATGCAAAGTTAGAGGGGAGTTTTTCCTATTATTCCATATTATAAAATACCAAGTGGTACTTAGTTTCCAGAATCCCATAAAGCTCACCTTAGCTGGAATTTCATTTTCCCGAACTTGTAAGCCATCCCTCAGCCATTTTTGCCTCGTCTGGACTGTCTGAACACAAGATCTGGGATACACAGGATGCCCAGAACACCAGCCAACAATAGGACCCTTTGGATGAAGTACTTGATACTTGATAAGCCATTTTTCAATAGCATAAAGGTTGTGATTTTTAAATGCCTAACGAGGAAAAATTTAAAAAATGCTCAAGAAATGCAGTTCAATAGAAAGTGACCAATATTGCAGATAATTAATAAATACTTCTGCAGCTTCATACCAGTTGATTGGTTGGAAGTGGCTCCGTTAGTGACCTAGTTTCGAGATCCATATCCTCGAGAGAACTCCGACTGAAAAGACTTTGATTTTTAAGAGGAATATTATTACTATTAGAAACACCAATTTGCTTTGAATCGACTGTATTCTTAGAATTTAGATGATCAGAGCATCCTTGAGAAGAATTTTCAGATGATTCCAGTTCCTTTAAAGGAGCCAATACTGTATCCCACCAATTTGAATCGATTCGCTGTGAGGTAACTCTATACCAATGCCTGCAATACCTGAGCATTCATAAAAAAATCTTAGTTTTAGTGGCAGAAAATCTTGTCATGAGATGCATTAAAAAAACTCAAATTGCTGCAAATATGAGAAGACTAACAGAAATGAGTAAAAATATAAAATATACAGTGTATATTATAATACAAGTATGATATCATATCATTTGTATTTATGCATGTATAATTAATTAAAAAGAAATTTTGAGACTACCCGAAATTGTTTCAAATTGACTAGAAATCACATCATTTTGAGTGCCGTGGGTTTGACTTCAAATGATATTGATTTTGAGTTGAGACTATATTCAGATTTTTTTTATCTTTAAATGGAAACAAATATGTTCAAAATTGAAATGAGGAAGAAGGCAATGTGTGCCTGGGAGAAGAACCGGGATGAACACAGCAGGACATACCCTTCACTTGAGATTGAGAACAAGCTCGTTCTGCAGACCGAGAATAAATGTTACGGTCGGTGTTAGGTGATCATAAGATCGATATTAGAGATTGAGTCACTGGTCTAGTCATGCACTATTTTGTGTTTTTTAAGTATTTTTGTTATTTTGGTCTTTTGGTATTTTCATAAATAGTCTGAGAATCTAAACTCTATTTAAAGAGCCTTAGGGCAATGAAATTAGTAAGCAAAAAAGGTATCTCCTCTTCATCTCTTTAGTTCTCTCTTAGTTGGGGGTAGGGTTTTCATAGCAATCCATTGAGCTCCCCACCTCTGGAAAATGTGGCAAGGCTCCCTCTATTGTTATGAACTTTGAATCGTAACAGACACATTGTGGAGTGAGTTGGATAGTGATGCCCAATGATCTTCCTTGCATGTACTACATCATCTCCCTTAGATTTGAAGAGAGCCTGTAGAGGGTTTGTAGCAAGGAATTAATCAAGTAGATTAGTACAACTCAGCTCAAAGAAGGAAATGCATGAATTATGAACGTGAAGAAGTGCGGACGAACAAACAAAGAATTTGTGTACCATGAGAACATGTAGTGAGCTCATGGCACGCACTAAAATAAATTGCACTAGAATGTAGAAGAAGATATACTAGCAAGGCATGCTCGCGCCAAGCTCTAGGAACCCCTCCAAAGAGAGATTCCTAAGCCTAAACTCCAAAGATGAAAACTAAGATTCCACACCCCCTCATATATGGAGGGGACAGTAAAAATAACCACCAAAATACTATTAGTCTTAGAACCAAGAAAATCCTAGTTTCAAATGTTTGGACCAAAGTGTAGCCTAAGATTACTGATCATGCAGCCGAACGCTACAGATTTGATGGCTAGAGCAAGAGAGAGAAAATCAAACTATTTATAAATATGACCCGAGTGCTGCAAAGAGGAGATCCCGCCACGTACCCGGAAGTCGAAAAAAGTTTCCCCTCCAAAACTATAGGAGGTACTGGGAAGACACAAACTGATGAGTAGAGAACTTATGGGGGGATTCAAGGTGTCACTCCCGCTACCCCCGTGGTCATATTTATAAACAAATTCTAGTGGGGGGATTGATGCGAGAATAACCTCCCCCTGTGAAATACCTGACTTGCGAATTAAGGAATAAGCTTGCCCACTCTGCAACTATGGGCAGCTACTCGCCTATAGTGGACGAACGTCGCAAATGCTTGCCTATCACGCGAGTACCAAGCGATATTGGTGGCGAGTTCATAAAGATGCTAACTTGCGAGTACCAAGCGATACTCGCATCTTGACGCAGGTCACTCCCAATCTTTGGCATGTTTTGCTTACGAGGCCTAAACGGGTCCACCCTCGACGAATACAGGTTGTACAATTAGTGCATGATATAATAATGCAAGATGCTCCCAGGCGGCCATCCAACTGGGGTCTCCACTTTTCCAGAGGCAAACATCCAAAAATGTATACGACAGCGCGTATACGTATCAATACCCTACTTGCCAAAAACAAACTTATCATCAATGTGGAGTCTTGGTATTGTAATCATCGAGCTCAAAGGCCTCAAAGGAAACAACGATAATGTCATCATCTTCAGCAGAATGTAGCATGCGTAGTTCTTTAAGAAAACATTTGTGAAGAGGGTGCTACATTTGTTTGCAGTAGAAACAAAGACACTGGTGGCAGAGGTCAATGTAATTTTGGTGGGTAAGTCGATGCAGTAATGGACTTGGCTTTGGTGGGAGAACTGCAGATCAGGGATGGAGAGGAGGTACCAGTATGACCAATGGAGAGGGAATTGCATAGGTCTACAGTGGGGGGCCTTATGTTGGCTTGGAAGTCAAGTGTGAAACACAAAAGGGAGGCATGGATGTCATGGCGATTGGAGTTCTAGAGGTATTTCTATGAATTCTATTTCCAAAAAGGGGGCTTAATGGATCGTTATGGTGAGTGTGCTTGGGCTCAGAATACGCAGGCGGGCACGGATGCGAGGTTGCAAGATGTGCATGAAGTAACCCAATTAGTGGGACATTGATAATCCTAGAACCAACTCCACAAAGTCGTCCATGTAGGTTGGCGTAGAGACGCTCAAAGGCCTTCTCAGGACGGCGCCTGTTGTAATGTGGCATCGTTCCTCCTTTAGCATTGCATAGGAAATGTGTAGCATTAACTAGCAAAGCAAGCACATCCAATGAAGAGCGAAAACCTCCATGTAAACCATTGCTAAGAGTGCCTTGCTTGCTTCAGGATAAACTTTAATTCAAACAATTGTTCAATGAGTACAATCCAGTGTAATGGATCAGAACCATCGAACAAAGGAATCTCTACCTGTCGGGGTGGAAAATGTGTGGGAAGCGAAGGTAGGGAGCTTCGACATAGGGATTGATCGTACTGCAGAGGTAGTCCAATTGGTGGGAGCAGAATCGGTCATCGACGATAGGAGTAACACACTAGTGGAGGCTGGTCCGGATGAATGATCTCTAGGATATCAGTAAGGGAAAATTTTACCACTTCTAAGTGGGAATAAAGAATGCCCAAGAAACACTCCACCTATTCAAGACGCCCAATCATAGCACGTGTTAAAGGAATTCACCAAGGAACCCTAGTTGTAGATCACAACATGATAAGGAAGTTGCGTGAGAAAGAAAGCAACAAAAATAGAGAGAAGCAGGAGTTAGTGACAGGATCCACAAGATTCGGTTTTACTGATTGTGTAAGAACCTGCAACGAGTGGTGGTCAAGGTGCATGAGAACGTGCGCAAAGAAGGCGTTGAGAGAAACATTTGCGGTGAGGAACAACAACAAGGCAACAAAAATATCCACGGACTCCATCCTGATCCCGCTCCGCTGACCCCGTCCCGATCCCGCTATGTCATCTCTGTCCGAATCTCGCTCCCCCATCACAATTGTGATCCCTCTTAAAAAATCATTCCCACTTTGTTGCACATGTACTGATCCCACTTTGCTGATGTGCCCCAATTCGGCTCTACCCAATTCCAATCTAAGTTACCCTCAACGACCCCTCCTAAGAGTTATGTGGGCTCAGGTGTTGTTGTTGAGCCCCTCTGATGCCCTAGACATTGTTGCAAACCATTCTTGCATCCAATATGTAGTTGTCGAACTGCTCATTATACAGTTCCATTTCCATATCCAGTTTCTGACCTAGGCCGGCTCCTCCGATTTTTTTTCTCAACATTGGCAGTTGTCAAAGTCATCGTCTGGCATCCTCAGCATGCTTCCCTCCGGTACATAAGTATTTAAGGCAGTGTTCACTTTCGGGCCATGTTTATATGGGGGAGTCTTTAGTTTCGTCGTCCAGTGTTCTGGTGCCATAAATGAGACCTCAGAGGACCCATGACCACTCTGGCTCAATGAAGATAGTTAATGTGCCACTGAACATGACCAACTATCTGGAATCGTCTATTGCTTCTCAACACGCTGTTCATAAGCATCATTTGTATGGTCACATTGATGGAGGGCGATGGAGGATGTGGGTAGGTACAATATCAAACTCCATGTTGAGTCCCATCAAGAATGCATGAACTCTGTAGTGTTCTTCCTTCTGCAATTGGACACAAAACAATGCATGCGGGAGTAAAATGTTCGGTTAGTGCGAAATCGGCGGGTTCGGGCACTGGCGGAGCGATGGCAGAGCGGGATCTATAGTGCATTGTAGTGGGATGGTGTGATAAGACAGAGCCCGAGCTCTGATACCAAGTGGAGAGGTAAAATCCAATAATGCATTATTCACATAACTCCTACCCAAGCATATATATGGGTTACGGAAACCAGAAATTACAAAAAAGCCATTACATTGGATATTAATATTAAGGTTCATTAATAATTTCACTCATCTCCATTAATCTCTACACAATTGTTCTTCTTGATGTTCATCCTTTTTCCATCCCACTTCTTCTCGAACATAATGTAGGATTTTTGCTAACATGGGAGGTTACTAATATATACTCATTTTTTAAGTTTTCAATTTATTGATGATGAACCTTCATCACAACAAGGCATCACTATTCCGTTATATGAGCTAGCTTTAAGAAACATCGGCACTCGTATAATAATAATCAAAGAAAAACCCTGTTGATGTGTAAGCAGATAACTTCCCTAATGGGAATTCCTTGTAGAAATTGTCACCCGACAAATTCCTAATGGGCATTCATCGAAATAATCTACAAGGAAACCATCATGAGTCATAGAGATTTGTGATATACAAGCAAATCTCAATGACCATACATGGGTGTTTTTCTTCATATAAATTCCAATTCCTCATAGAAATAGTAGAACGAGAAGAAATTACATTCAATTACCCTAATTCGGGCCAAGCATACATTCATATAGGACACAAGGCACGTGACATCACGTGAGATGAGTAGCAGAAAATTAAAACTAGAAATAGAATATGTATATTCAACTCTCCTCCCTCAAGTCGAGAATATATATCATTCATTCCCAACTTGATTGTATCGTTCATAGAGTTGTCATAGCTTAATCTCTTGGTAAAGATGTTGGCCAATTAATCATAAGAATTCACGAAAGGAGTACATATGTTTCCCTTGTCTACGTTATCTTTGATGAAATGTCTGTCAACATCAACATACTTCGTCCTATCGTGTTAAACCGGATTGTGAGCAATACTGATGACAATTTTGTTGTCTCAATAGATAGTAATAGGTTTGTTTGCCCGAAGACTCATATCTTGGAGGATTGTCTTCAACCACAACCCCTCACATACTTCTTATGTCATAGCCCTATACTCCGCTTCGGCACTTGAACGAACAACAACATTCTGTTTCTTGCTCCTCCAAGATACAAGGTTTCCACCCACAAATGAAAAATACCCGGTAGTAGATTTTCTATCGTTTTGGCTACCAGCCCAATCAGCATCTGTAAACACTTCAATTTTCAAAGGTTGGTTTGCGGAGAACATAATCTCACGCCCTGGAGACTTCTTGAGGTATCTCAATACCCAATATGTAGTCTGCTGATGGCGAATTGTGGGAGAGTGCATGAATCTACTTAGGACACTCACGACATATAAAATATCAGGGCGAGTATGAGATAAGTATATGAGTCTCTCAACCAATCCACGGGAACACACCCAAACATACCAATTTCCTCCAGAAAATCAACGATATACTTTCTCTGAGAGATGAAGATCCCCCGACAAGACCTCACAACTTCAATCTCCTCCAGGTCATGCCATCCACGTATATAATAAATATTGATATTTGAGTTCCTCTTCTCTTGATAAAGAGAGTATAATCAGTCTGTCCTTGAGTATAGCCTAATTGAAGCATGATTTTGCTAAGCTGTCCAAACCAGGCTCTAGGAGACTGTTTCAGGCCATATAAGGATTTTTGCAGGCGACGGACCTTTCCATCGGACCCTCCTTTGGTAAAGTCAGGTGGGATAGTCATGTATACTTCTTCTTCCAGATCGGCACAAGAGAGGATCGCACTAATGGAATTCATCTTTGCAACATGGGCAAAGGTTTCTTGTTAGTCAATCCCTTGGGTTTAGGTATACCCTTGAGCGACCAAGTTTGCTTTATACCGATCCACCACCCCATCTTGATTTTGCTTAACAGAGAAAATCCAGCGTGATCCAACTGTTCGCTTCTCAGGGGGAAGACTTGCAAGTTGTCATGTTCCATTTTTTTTCTAAAACAACCATCTCTTCTACCATAACTTGTTTCCACTCAGGTATCTGAACAGCCTCCTACCAGGTCTTAGGAATCACAATAGAGAAAAGATATGAGATGAAAGCTCTGTGAGCATGAGAGGTGATGGTAAGAAATTTAATTGGCAATGGGGTGTTTGGTGCCACCAGCATTATCTTTAAGACAAGCGAGGGTAACATGGAGGTCATCATCTGAATCAAGCAGAAGCGGACACCGGCACTGGTGGGACATCCACGGACAGTACTTGCTCAGCGGTCCGAGCTCTGCGAGAGTATGTATATAAAATAAGAGGAATAGAAGTGGGAGGAACAGTGTTGGGAGAAATAGAAGCAGTACTGGGTGAAATAGGAGCAGGTGGAGGAGGAATATGAGAAGCAATAATCGGGAGAGGAGAGTCGATGGTCTCGTCAATAGTACTACTCGTCTCCCCCTGGTGAGGACCGAAATACGACTCCCCCTCACGAAAACTAGCATCAACAATGCAGTAATAACAACGTGTAGGAGGGTGATAACACATATACCCTTTGGTGGTAGGAGAGTAGCCTACAAAAACACATTTGAGGGAACGAGCATCCAATTTATTGTGATGCGGGGTATGAACATGAACAAAGCAAACAATACCAAAGATGCGAGGAGAGATGTGAGAGGTGTGAACAATGTGATTCTTGGATAAACGGTAAAGGGTCGTATCAAAGGAAAGGGAGCGTGACGTTAAACGATTAATGAGATGAGTTGCATTCAAACCGCAACACCCCAAAAGGACTTGGGAAGGTTCATGGTGATTAACAAACACCGAGCAACCCCCGGTAAGTGTCTGTTTTTCTGTTCAACTACATCATTTTGAGAAGTGTAGATACAAGTGGTTTGGTGAAGAATGTCATATTCAGCAAGATAGCCACCAAACGCTCCCTGATCATCATACTCCCTGCCATTATCACTACAAAGCACACGAACTGCGTCATTGAACTGTGTCACAACCATTTGAAGAAATAAACGAAAGCAAGTAAGCACGTGACTCGTCTTTTTTAACAAATACAGCCAAATAGTACGAGAATGATAATCAATAAAGGTAACAAACCATTTATAACCAAATAAAGATAACACTGGGGGAGGACCCCAAACATCAAAATGTATTACATCAAACAGATATGGACTAGGAAACGAAACATGACTGAGACTGACGAGCATGTTTTGAGAGTTCACAGGTGTCACAATTAAACGATTTAATTAAACAACTGAAAGCAGAAAACAGTTTGGTAAGATATAAAGTATATGGGTGGTCAAGACGCAGATTTTAGCGTCGGATGTCATGCAAAGTCGGAGCACGTGTGGTGGAGATAGCACTGGGAGAGAACGTCTGGTTCAGCAAGTGCAGTCCGCCAACGTTCCAACCACTGTCAAGCATTTGCTTCGTATCCAGATCCTGAAACACGCAAACATCAGGAATAAAGTTACAGAGCAATTTAAAGAAGCAGCTAAATGACTAATGAAGAGAAGATTGTGAGAAAACGAAGGGACATACAAGACTAAAGAAAGAGATAGGTCGGGAGAACAGACAATGATTCTTTTGCTAGTAATAGAAGTGTGAGAACCCGCCTGCCCATATCGCATCTCAAAACCCAGGTATTGAGATGAAGGGTGGCGGGGTACATAAACACGGAGGAGCGAGCGCTGCGAGCGATGTGGGACTAATCCCAACCACATGACCGCGAGGATATTCCGCCACAGGGGGCCCACCGGGATCAACACCCAGACCAGGAACGCGGTGGGGAAAGCCACGGGGTCGGTCCCACACACACGTGTCCTGCTGGCAAATTATTCCAACAAGAAGAAAGAGAACCATTGTCAGCAATAACCTTATCACGACCAGAGAGATGAGTAGGAGGTAAAACTTGAGGCAGAGCCAGTCATGTGATCTGTCGCACCTGAGTCGATGATCCACTCGGAATGGGGTGAAGACAAAACATGCAATGGAGATACATGGAGTAGCAAATGCGGCAGTGGAATCAGCCGATGTAGAGTCAGAATGGGAATGCAACATACGGCGAAAGACCTCTAACTCCATAGAAGAAAGGTCCCCATAGGGGGCGTTGTCCTCATAAACTTCAGTCGAATGCGCAAAATATTGTATGCGGGATCCAACCTGATGACCACCACCACGGTGACCATCTCTCCCACGAGTACCAGATCCTGTATGTAGACGGATCTTAGTATGTCCTTTCTTCCCACTAGGGCATATCCTGATTTTGGTTCGGCTGAAACCAAAATTTTCAACCGAAATTGATTTCCAGTCGGCTACTCGAAATGGGTGACCGAAATCAATCGAGACGACTCGAAATCGAATCGAGTCGGCTCGAAATCGAATCGAGTCGGCCGAAATTTAGCAATATTTCATTTTATTCCTAGTTTGTCAAAATAAAATTGGGCAACTTATAAATTTAGCAGAAACACTTAAAGCCTTTATTCCTTTTTATTTATGTTTAAATTTTGTTATTTTTAATCTTAAAATAAGAATATATTAATAAATACATATATTTTTTAATTAATTCGAGTTGATTCGAATCATATTTCGAGCGATTCAGGGCTGGCTCGGACTCGAAATTAGATTCGAGTCAAATTGAATCGACTCAAATTGAGTCGAATCAATTTTAACCGATTATTTGGTCAATTTTCGAACGATTTTCGAGTTTCGAATAATATGCTCAGCCCTACTTCCCACAATGGTTGCATAAAGGAGGAGGGCCGTGAGCAATCCCAGCAAGAGCAGAGTGGTCGGTAGAGGAACCAAGAGAGCGGCGATGATTCTCATCACTGAGGAGCATACTAAAGGCTTCCCTAAGAGAGGGAAGAAGCTCATGGTGGAGGACATGAAGGCGAACAACATCAAACTCCATATTGCGTCACATAAGAAAAACATGAACATGAAAGCGGTTTTTATCCTTCTGAAGAGCATGTGCATCGGCACTTCATGCAGCGATAAAGGTGTTGAAGTAATCCAGTTTTTGATACAGACGTTTGAACTCAGAGTAGTAAGCAAAGACATATATGGTTCTATGTTTTAGCTCCAAAACACGGCGAGTGAGCTCATAAATCTGCGTCAAACTACTTGTCTAAGAGTAGGTGTCACAAGCCCTTTTCCAAATTTCGTGAGCAGAATCCAGAAACATATAATTGTAATACACCTGAGGGGACTATGAGTGAAGTAACCACGAGACAACTAAGGAATTGTCCGCATCCCATTTTTCCCATGAGGGATCGGTACGCGGTGGCTCAACAGTGGTTCCATCAATATGTCCATATAGCTAGTGACTTCGAATAGCATATTGTGCCGCCAAAGATAATTTTTGTCATCCAAGACAACGGTAGTGATCTTTAAGGAGCCAGATTGGTCGTGGCTCCGAGGAGGATCGCCAAAGGGACCAGTGCGGGGAAACGATGAGATTTTGGAATCACCCATCAATGACCGTCCGAAGGAAACTAGCAAGAAGAACTCAAAAACAAAAAAAATCACATCCTACGAGTGTCCCTTAGAACGTGCCGCCAGAGGGGACATTGTAGGATGTGACCACGATGTCTCTGGCAGCCCCCATGGAGGACAAAACGGCCGAAGACAAAGGGACGCCCGGAAAACGAGCGAAGAAAGGCGCTGAAGCTGCGAAGGCCGCTGGAGGAGGAAGAAGAGACGTTGCTGGAAGCCCTAGGCACTAGAGGCTGCGCGGGAGGAGCGGAGAAAGAGACGCACTGGGAGACCTGGGAGCGTGCGGCGGAAGATGCGACGAGGAACTGTTGCTGCAGAAGCCAGATCGAACACGGTGAGAGCAGAAGCTGAAGCGAATTCAGCGAGAGCGGAAGCCGGATCAAATGCAGGAGGAGCGGTGGAAACTGCGACGAGAGAACACGGCGAGGTCGAACGCTGCAAAAACAGATTGAGCGTGGCGGAAGCGGAAGCGGGATCGCGTGCTACGCTCTGATATCAAGTAGAAAGAGAGGAAATTACATTCCTTTACCCTAATTTGGGCCAAGCATACATCTATATAGGATACAATGCACGTAGCAAAAAATTAAAACTAGAAATAGAATAAGTATATATTCAACTGAAATGTCTGTCACCAACTAAAGGGTTGGAAGTAAATTATCTTAAATATCATGTACATTACAAATTTGCACCAATATTCTGGTTTTTATCATCAGCATCTGGATTTATTTTCTGAAAACTTAGCATTTTCACAATCTTGTTTTCCTCGCTATTGGGTACATTCTGGATAAAAAGAAGCAAAAACCTCAGCTTGAAACATTTTATGACATAAGCTACATGCCAACATACTATAACTGTAGTATCACGCCATTTTATAACTTGTATTGTTGCTAGAATGCATCTATTCACTTGATTGCACTAGTTTAAAGTCAAACTAGCATTTAAAGTCAAGCGGGCGTTTAGAGTGAAATGGGCATTTAGAATCAATCGGACGTTTAGAGTCATTCGACGTTTAGAGTCAATCGGGCGTTCAGAGTCAATCAGGTGTTTAGAATCACATGAGCGTTCACATACCTTCGAGTCACATCTTTAGCACCAGTACCAGCAAAAGCAACTGCGTATCTCAACGGTTTTTTGCAAACAGCAGAAGCAGATTCCACTTGTTCCTCGCCGTCAACTAATCCATTAGCAGCATCAACGTGCACCCATCTTCCAGTCAACGATTCATCGACACAGTAAACTTCCGCCCAATACAAAGGAGGTCCATTTTTCCTCGACCAAACAGTACCAGAGCTACCACGACTCGAAAATGAAGATTCACCCGTCTTCATAATCCTCACTTTCTTCGCATGAGAGCTGAGAAGTGACGAGTTATCATGCAACTCTTTCACATCCATACCTTCCTTTTTTGTTGCTGTCGCTTCAAGAGCCATTGCCAGCTGCAACTCAAATTCTAGATCCCCTTTCCTTTTTGATACTTCATCATAATTGGAGCAAGAACCGATATTCTCAGTACCTGCTTGGCTTGCAGATGCGTGATTTTCATCAGTACTTGGAACTACTAAACCTCTACGGACATATTTATTCCAGGCTGTGCTGTTTCGTCTTTCTGGGAGCCTGTGACTATTTGTAGAATCTCTGGATTCTGATAAATGAACATGATCAGGAGTATGGATCTGAGTAGACAATAAAGCGGCTGTAATGGTTGAAGATATCTTTGTATTCAAACGAGTAGCATTAGTGCCCGAGTTCTCATGCGTGTCAGTATCTGGCTTTAGAGAAGCCACATCCAAATTTGAGACAAACCTACAAGAGAAAAGACAAGTTTTAAAACCGAATGCTTCCAGGATGTCTATACTGCCCATGAGACAGATGTAAAGAAATAATTTATATGATAACAAATATGTTCTAATAACAGTGACAAAAAATGTATGAAACGATTCAAATAAGAAAAAATAATAATCAACATAAAATTCTTTGCAAAAGCATAGGAAGAACTATTAGTAATGAGAAGTTTTACACAGATAAACTAATTATTCCCTTTAATTTAGTTAAGATGTTTAAAAACATAGAAAACATGATCTGCACTATATAGTCAGTTTGTGTGAAAGAGATTTATCTTGTATAAGTTGCAGTACTGGTTTTATTTCTGATAGCATGTAATTATAATCACCAAATGACGTGGACCAAGGTATGCATACACATTGGAGATAAAAGTAACCATATTTGTCTTTAATTTCCCCCAACCACTATTGACCAAGACAAAATTTCTATACTGCAGTCTTTTAGATCCTACCACAGGTATGGCTATCTATTAAAACAGACAAATTAACATAGTTCTATAAAATGAAAGAAAGAACAAGAAATCACTATGTCAAACATTGAGAGCTCAACAAAGTCTTTGAACATTGGAAGTAAAGAACATACTCACCTACATGTAAGATTGAGAGCTCTGAACAATGCTACTGACAGAGCAGCTATCTACAAGATATTAGACACAACATTAGATTCATAATCCAAACAGAGAAATAAGTAGATAAATTAATAGAGACAGAAGAATACATGATGTAGACAGAGGATGCAAGCTTTTTTTTTGTTACATGTAATTAGTCACATAAGAAGGGGAGCTTTCGTGCACCAGTTGAGGTGTTGCCGTGTGACCTTGAGGTCATGGGTTTGAGTCCTGGAAGCAACCTCTTGCAAAAAATGTAGGGTAAGGTTTGCCTACATTTCACCCTTGTGATGGGACCTTTCCACGGACCCTCGCTGCACCGGGATGCTTTGTGCACCGGTATGCCACTTTTTATGTAGTTAGTCACATATTTGTGTATTCCCTATGACGTGACATATTTAGGATCATGTCCATACTAGATTAACAAACTCTTGATTATTCATGTTTGCTTGGGTCTACGTGTGATTTTCATATTCATGTTATACTCCCTTCTGTTATATGTGGATTCAGTTTTTTATTATTCCTTCGGTTCAGCCTTTGGTTCAAACTTCACATGGTTTATTAAGATGATTTGATTCATTTAATGGTGGCACCTGATCTGACCTTGTGCATGGTAGGCTGAATTTATGTGTGTGGGTGTTAGGGTTAGGGAAAGAGAGGGAGAAGAGGAGGAGAAATTAGAGAGGAAGAGAGGGAAGCAAAATCCAAAAATACAATTACTTCCAAGCATACCCAAAATACACTATTCTTCGGCTTATATAGTCGCCGGTCACAACATAACAGAACTGGAACAAAAGGACCCCAATAATATAAAGGATACAATAACACCCCTCGAAACATGTCGGCTAGGCCGGCATGTTACGCGCGCTGCGCTCGCGGCGTCGATACATCCGCCACACTGGCGGTCGACCTTCAGGCTCGTCTGCTCCGTCGGGGTCCGTAACAATACCTCCCTCTGGGAAATTCGCTTTGTCCTCAAGGCAGAAGTCTGAGAATTGGTGGCGCATATCCGCTCGATCGATCCTATGTCGCCTCCGAGAGTAGGTGATCCTGCCAAACCTTTAAGACCTGATCAACTGGCTGCTTCGCGTGGCAAATCGTGTGTGTGTACGTAATGTAGTTAGGAAGGAACGCCACTGGGATGGTGTTGGGGGTCGATGGAGGAAGTGCCTCCTCAACTGGGTGATCACTGATCACCTGCTTGAGCTACGAGACATGGAACACCGAATGGATATGGCTCTCCGGAGGTAGGTGAAAGCAATATGCATGAGTGACCACCCGGGCTAGGATCTCGAAGGGGCCATAAAACTTGGCTGCCAACTTGGAGTGGGTTCGCGGGGTCACCGTCATCTATCGGTGGGGTCGGAGCTTGAGAAAAACAGAATCACCCTCAGTGAATTGGGCTTTGCACTGATGGCGGTTGGCTGAGGTCACCATCTTACCTTGGGCATGCTGGAGGTGTTGGCGCAGTTGATGGAGCATGACATCATGATCGCGGAGGAGGCCGTCCATGGCGGCTACTGCGCATTAGCCTGACACGGCCCGTATGATGACGGGTGAAAGCCTACCATAAACTGCCTCGAATGGTGTGGTACCGACGCTGGAGTGAAAGGATGTGTTGAAGGAGTACTTGGCCCAGGAGAGCCACTCGGCCCAAGCACGCGGGTGATCACAAACAAAACAACGTAGATAGGTCTCTAGGCATCGATTCATGAGCTCGAATTGTCCGTCCATCTGCGGGTGTTAGGCCGTACTCATTCGAAGTTGCGTACCCTGCATTTTGAACAACACCTGCCAAAAGGAACTCAAAAAGAGGGGGTCACGGTCACTCACAATGGAGCGAGGGAACTCATGGAGGCGGACCACCCCGTCAACAAAGGCAGCGACCACTCCGGGAGCCGTGAACGGATGACGAAGCGGAATTAAATGAGCATACTTGGCGATGCGGTCCACGACCATAAATATGCAATCCCATGTCTTAGGGCGGGGAAGCCAGGAGATGAAATCCATAGAATGTCTTCCCATATCGGAGACGGAACGGTAAGCAGCTGGAGGCCCCCGGGAAAGGTAGCCTCGTACTTGGCGTGTTGGCACGGTAGGCAGGCCGCGACGAAGGCCTTGATCCGTTGGAACATTCCCGACCAATCAACGAGGCTGCAAGGCAGCGATACGTCCTGAAGGCACCCGTGTGGCCCCCTTGCGAAATCACATGGAACTCGATGAGAAGCCGGGGAATCAACTGAGATGATGCGGAAAGCACCAAACGATCATGATAGTAGAGGCCGTCGATCACAAGGAGATAAGGTGGGTGGGCAGTGGCGTCGAACCGCAAGGCCCCCACAATCGATTAAAGCTCAGGGTTGGTTGCAACTTCGTGTTGAAGACTGGAGGTGTCCTCCCAGACCGGTCGGTAAATGGCAGTCAGATTCGCCGCCTGCGATTGGCGGGAGAGGGCGTTGGCCGCCTGATGGACGAACCCTCTCGAAACTCGATGTCAAAGTCGTACCCCAAGAGTTTGGCCACCCAAATCTGCTGCACAGGGGTCGCAATCTTCTAATGGAGGAGGTAGCGCAGGCTGTGATGATCTGTCTAAACCGTGAGTCCGTGAAGTGGCGGCCAAGCAGGTAGGGCCGTCAATATTGTACTACTAGAACCAACGCCACTAGCTCGGACTCATATGCGGAGCGGGAGCATGCGGTGGAGGCAAACATACAACTTAAATAGGTGATGGGTTGTCCCGCTTGCATCAAAATCACACCGACATTCAAGCTCGATGCATCACACTCCACCACAAATGGTTGTGAAAAATCTGGCATAGCTAACACTGGGGCGGTGCTCAGGTCCTGCTGAAGGGTCCGGAATGTCGCGGCCGCCGCTGGTGGCCACTGAAAAAATGTCGGTCACTGACTTTTTCAATAGGTTGGAGAAAGGTTTGGAAATCTTGCTATAGTCCCGGATGAACCGACGGTAGTACCCGGTCAGACCCAAGAATCCACGGACGTAGCGGAGTGATCGAGGTGTGGGCCACCGGAGGACGGCTCAAACCTTGTCCAAATCCATACCTACGCCATTTGCGAAGATGGTGTGCCCTAAGTAACTAATTTTTGTCTAGTCGAAGACACATTTCTTGGAGTTCACACAGAAGAAGTGCTCCAGGAGAGTGGTGAGAGTTCCCCAAACATGGTCCAAATGGTCCTGACAAGATGAGTTGTAAACTAGAATGTCATCGAAGAAAACCAATATATACCTGCGCAGGACCGGACGGAACAGAATATTCATGGTGGCCTGAAAAGTGGCGGGAGCATTCGTCAGGCCAAAAGGCATGACCAGGAACTCATAATGGTCATCATGTGTGTGGAACACTGTCTTGGAAAGATCCTCCTCTCGGACCCGTATCTGATGATAGTCAACACGTAGGTCCAACTCAGAGAAATAGATTGCCCCCCTGTAACTCGTCCAGAAGCTTCTAAATGACCGGAACAGGGTACTTATCCGGAATGGTGACCTTGTTGAGTTTTCGGTAGTCCACGTAAAAACTTCAGCTACCATTCTTCTTGCGGACCAGGAGGACAGCCAGGCTGGTGGAAATGATGCCAGCCGCGAGTATGTTGCCCACCAGTGTCATGATGTCTCCCTTTGAGTGTGGTCGTAGCGATATGGTCGAACTGAGATGGAAGGCACGCCCCCTTGCAAGGGAATGCGGTGATTTGTCGGCCTAACAGGGAGAAAATGGGTCTTGTCAGCAAAGATATCCGGAATGAGGTCCAAAATATCCTGCAGCGCCGGGGCGGTCGGTGAGCACCGAGCGGACTTCTCCTTCACGTGCCACAAGGAGGCCGCCGAATCCACGTCCGTGGATTTCTGAAGGGACCTTAGAGAGACAGGCTGACAAAGTAAAGCCGAATCGCCCTCCAACAAGCATAGCGTTCCCCCATGGAGAAAGTGCATAGTCATGCGGTCCCAGTTGATGTTGACGTCCCCAAGGGTGCGGAGCCAAGACACCCCGAGAATAGCATCCACCCTGCCCAAAGAGAAGGCATAGAAATCTGCCTGAAATGGGTTGTGGCCTATGGTGAGTGTGAGGGCCACACATAGGCCACTCGTAGCCCGCCGCCTACCATCTCTTAAGCAGACCGAGAAGCGCTCGGCGGCCTGCACTGGCAGCGCCGGACGATCCACTAGGTGCGAGAGATAAAGTTGTGGCTCGCTCCACAGAGGCCCTCGTGAAGCGTCCCCCAAAGCTTCATCATTTGTGGGCCCGAGAATCCTCCGACAGTAAAGAGTGGAAGGTCAAAGAGATGGAAGGTGGCAGCTGGGGGATCCTTTGTCGCTGTATCCAAATCAAGGGCTTCTAAGTCTGCGAGTGTAACCTCGGGTTCCTCCTCGCCAATGAGGATCCGGAGATCTTTCAGCGGGCACTCGTGCGTAAGGGATTAAGGTTGCTTGCAACGAAAGCACAACCCTTTGGTATGCAGATCATGATACTCCTGATTGGAGAGCCGGGGTGGGTCATAGGCCTAGGAGGGTGGGGCGGCGATGTGGCCCGGCTAGGGGCTGGAAGTATCTCCAGTTGCGGTGGACGGAAGGCCGCTACTGGCCCGTGGGCCGGGCGCGCCGGAGGTATGGGGGCGGCCTTCCCTTGTCCAGAGACCAAGTTTGAAATTCCGCTTCAACCAAGCGGGCGAGATCCATGGCCTTTGCAATCGACGACAAATGGTGGGTGAGGACACGGGCACAAATGTGTGGAAGGAGCCTATGCATGAAGAAGCTAAGGTATTGATCCGGAGGAAGTCCCGGTACATGCGTCACGAGAGCGATAAACTCATCGATATACTCGTCAAGGGAACCCGTTTGGCGGACGCCGCAGAGCCTATCCACTGCGGACGGAGTATTGGGTGTCATAACAACGAATGAGTTCCTGATGAAGGTCCAACCAAGACATGGTCGGTTTGGATTGTCGGAGTCAGCGCACATAATGGAGGTAGAAGCCCTCCATGCCGATCAATGTCGTGTTGATCTTTTGTGGCTCCGAGATCTGATGTATCTCAAAGAACTGTTCGGCCCGGGCAATCCATCTCATGGGATCGGTGTCGTTGAATGAGGGGACATCAAAGAAACGAGGGACCAGTGAGAAAACCACGGGCAGGGGGGCTGTTGTATGGAAAGGTTCTGGGGGAGCGACGAGGAGGGACAAAGAATCCGCCGTGGATGCCGGGAATGTGATCGGGTGGCCAGCCACGAGGGAGTCGATCTTAGAATCTATGCATAGCATGAGAGTCTGCAGCGATGCGAGCAAGCCGTCGTATTCATCCAAACAACAAAGGATGGTGGGATCCGTGGGTGGGGCGGCGGTGTTGACCATTGATCGCAGTCTAGGGGGCATGCACTCGACCGGGTGGAGGGAATGAAACCAAAAGCCGCTGGAAGCCTTAGGGCGGAAGGAAGATGCCCGCTGGAGCCGCGTGAGTTGCGTCGAAAGCAGGCGGATTTGCGTCAAAGACAGGCGAGAAGCTAGGTCGAGTCGAAAGAGCGATGCGACCACGGGAAACACGGGACAACGATGCGATCTGTGACTGGGAAGCGGGGGCGAGCGGTGCAATGCGCGACGGGGGAGTCCAGACGAATGCGGGGACGCGGGACTACATAGGCGCGGGTACTTCGGGCGGAGGAGACCGCGAAGGTGGCAGGTCGGACCAAATTGTTAAGGCTGGGGAAAGAGAGGCCGAAGAGGGGGAGAACTTAGAGAGGAAGAGAGGGAAGCAAAATCCAGAAATCCAATTACTTCCAAGCATACCCAAAATACAATATTCTCCGACTTATATAGTCGCAGGTCACAACATAACAGAACTGAAACAAAAGGACCCCAATAATATAAAGGATACAATAACACCCCCCGACACATGTCGGCTAGGCCGGCATGTTACGCGCACCGCGCTTGCGGCGTCGATACACCGGCCACACTGGCAGTTTCCCTTCGCCCTCATCCGCTCCATCAAGGTCCGTAACAGTGGGCGTATATATATCAAATTTCAAAAGTTGAAGTTCAAAATCTGAATTAAACCCTTAGATCTCCTTTGACATTGTTCTAGTTATCCAATGGGTGCTATTTGAAATTCAAATGTATTCAATTCTTCCACCTTTAGTTGTTCACTGCTCTTGATCCTGTTGACCACCATTCACAATAACAATAACCAACTCATAAAATCTAATGCTCCGTGGAACTCTGATAATAAACAGATCAATCTACTTGAAGAAAGATTTGAGATATCAATTTCGAAGATGAGGGGACATGGTTCAATGGGTAACTTTCTAGAGTCTTTCTTGAGACATCTTTCCTAAGCGAACATATCAATATAGATAATTTTACATAGTTTTTAGAGTCACAATCTTAGAAAACCATGAGCATGCTAGAGCCGTTCACAAGATTTACCTCAGCCTCCAAATAAAACATACTCAACCAAAAGTCAATCTTCATAATTTTCTCCTAGATCCCAAACTATAAGTCAAAAAACACCAAAAATAAAAACATTCCACATCTTAGTGAGATAGAAAAAGTGGGCCGTCAATGGAAGTCTTTATTTATGCAAGACAAGAAGCAATCTTACGCTCAGCCAAATTGATATACCGCTTCTCTTGTTTCCAATATTTGTTACTCCTATTTCACATTAATCTTGTATAGTTCAATGTGGTAGAAAACAAAAGGGGTGCAAAATGGGATTGAAAATGCTACTGTGAGATTTGGTCTCCTTCATAGTGCTTTTTTAATATTTACACATGTGGAGTAATGTAAAATGTTATCTAAGAATTACATAACCTAAGAAAATTCAAATGAGTATAAGAAAAAAAAGCTGTTGACAACAATAGGAAAGAACTTATATGAAACCTCTTCATTTGTTCCCTCACGAGTCTCCAAAGCAAAGGCCAGATTTGTTTTAAAGCATCCTCCTTCAGCACTTTGACTCTTAAGATGAAAATTATCATGGAACTGTTAGAACAACACACAAGATAAGCCAGTGAACATAAAACTTGGGTTTTTTAAATAAAATAGACAAACATCTTTTAACAAAAACACCAAATTCATGTTAAAATTCTTTTGAAAAGCTAAATAGTTGAAAGTACCCAATGTACAAGGGGTCCCAACACATTAGCTGTCATTCTAGAAAATTCTGCTATCTTCAATAAGTTCAATGGTAGAAGCGAAAGTAATGAAGCCTGTAATAAGTTCTGAAACTTGTGAGTATGTTAATGATGCAATAAACTTCATTTTAAGACATTGTGATGAAACTTCTGACTGTTAAGAGAAGAAACTAGCACAAAATCTAAATTTAACTTTACCAAAATCTGCCCACAAAAATTTGAAAGACATTGTGATGGAACTTCACGCAGTTAAGAGAAGAAACTTGCACAAAATCTAAATCTAACTCCACCAAAAATCTCTCCAGACCTGATATTGGAGAACAGGCACAATAACCACAAAAGAAGACAAAATGGAGTTGAATTAAATCATTATTTGTAGCATATTGTAAAAATGTCCATTATAAAAGGCCCATTTATTCTTCTTGTTTTTGGGTCTTCACTCATTGTGTATAAATAGATGGTGTTGCCCTGAAATGAATATTGAAGCTCATTATTTCCGCCAATTCCGTCTGACTAATGGTCCACAAATGTTTAGTACAAATATGTCTACAACAAAACAGTGCTGGAAATAACCAATAATGACCCCAAATCCACTATCCATGTTACTGACGCGGAGGAGAGAGGGATGATCTTCAATGCGGGGTATACCAGCGCCGCGAAAGGCTTGCTAGTGCCACAAGACCCGTTAGTGACACGCCGGCGAAAATTCATTAAGGCGTGCAAATATTTTGGGGAATGGAATGTATTTTTTCTTGTTTTGTATTTGGACCGGGGTGCTATATAAACCCACAGGGCTATGCATTTTGGTTATCTTGGAGTATTACGAAATTTTGGGCCCCTAAAGGGTATTCTCGATCCCTCCTTTCTCTCTTTCACTCTCAATACCAAATAGTCGGATCTCTCTTCCCGCACACCTAACAAGTTGGCCTGACTTGCCTCGCTTCCGACAACGGTCTTCGTCGCCTGATGTCGTCCCAGCGCCTTCCATCGCATCCATAGTCGTCCGTTCCAAAGTCGCCGAAGTTTTCCCCTTGCCTCGCTTCCACCGCATCTGATCCTGCATCCGAAGTCGCCCATTCCACTCTGGCGACAGTGGCTCCGACTCCAGCATCCCGGGGCGATCTCACCTCACACCGACAGATCCCCTTCGGCGGCACCGCCACCGCCCAGTTCCGCTCGTGGCTTCCCGACCCCATCTCGTCTGCCCGCGACTTGCTGCATGTCAGGCCCGACAGCGTCTAATTCGCCTTCGCTGCTTTGTTCCGCCATTTCTCCCGTGCACATGCCCCAATGGCTCCGATCTATGGAGCCCTCTGACACATCCGCGCCTCAACCTCCTACGAATCCGGCCATTTCTTGTTGTCTTGATGCTCATGAGTCCATCGCCTCGCTCCAAGCCCTATTGTTGCGGTTGGATGCTAAGTGCAACGCCATCCTGGCGGGCCGACCGAGTGTTTCATCGACCTCCAACGCAAAGTCCCCATAGCCTCTCAGGGCACATCCAAATATTCCTGGGGATCCTGTTCCGCCTCCGGCGGGTTTCCCCCCGCACACCGCTCATTCGATGTCCCTTCCTTCAACGGCACCGACCTTATGGGTTGGATTTCCCGCATGGAGCAGTTCCTCGACGTTCATCAAATCTCATAGCTGCACAAGGTCACTACATCTCTCATCGACATGGAGTGCTCCGCTCTCCATTAGTATGTGACTTCATAAGTTCAAGCACATTCTCTCTTGACCGGACCTTTAGCGGGACCTTATCCATCGTTCTGATGTCCGTTAATCAGGCTCCTCCGCTGAGCGTCTTTGTGTTATTCGCCAGATGGGGTCCCTCAACGACTACATCGACAAATTTATTGTTTAAGCCACACATGTGTCGGGTCTCCCTCCCGACTACTACCTCAATTTTTTCATGCATGACTTACTACCACGTATTCGTGTCAGACTGTCAGCCACATGCGCATCCACCACCCACCTTCTATTGTTGAGGCCATAGACATGTCTTGTTTGGTTGAAGCTAAATTGCAAGTGAGGCCGCTGGATACTGGTCGCTCACCCACGGTGGACCTCCTCATTCGGCTCCCAGAACGGCAGCAGTGCACCGCCCACCACATATGGAAGCCTACGGCCTTCCCTTCCGCCTAGGTCCACCACCACTCCTTCCCAAACCCCCTGCACACCCTCCACTGTCCAACCATGAGTACCATGATCTTCGCATGAGGGGTTTGTGATTCTGCTTCAAGCAATCGTACTTTTGTACCCATGATCCTCATTGGTGAGGAGTGTTACGGACGCAAAGGACAGTGACCTATAGGAAGGAACATCGTCGACGTGGCGCGTATATTCTCGAAGGAGTCGACCGATGGATATGACTACAACTGGACACGGAGCGTGATTGTCTCCGTTATGTCATTTTATTTCTCTGTTATGTTATTCTATTTTTATTGTCGTACTTTATTTTCGTTCCTGTTTGGGCAAGAGAGGTTATATAACTCTTGACCCCTTCCCTTGTGGGCTTGTCTGGTATTTGGATTTTGAAAAGAAACTGGAGCCCAGGGCTGGCCAAGAGAATCTTTCCCTTGGAGTGCATCGTTATTTTAAGGTGTATCATTGTTCCGACCCGCCGTCCCGCCTGCCTCTCGTACGTCGTCGGGCTTCGTCTGTCGTATCGCGTCGTCCACAACTCCCTTTTGGGGATTGCATCTCTTCCTCTCCGTCGTTACCTGCTTCGGGGTTACGACTCGCAGGGCACGCCGGTTCCGTCCCTCCATCTTCTACAAGGCCGATCACGCTCGTCCGCCTGTTCTTCTGACAGATATCGGGCTTCCGCCAGATCCACCGCCCGCTCTTGCCCTCCTCGACGCTGATCCACCTACCAGTGGCTTCTTCCGCAATGTCGGCCTCGATTCTTTCAGACGACTCGCCTCTCCATCTGATCTCGCACGGCTGCCAGCTCCTGGCACTCCGACAACGACAGCCGACCACTCGCACGATGACTGACACCCGCCTCGACGCTGTAGAGTGTTGTCTCGACGACCAAGCTAGCTCCCTTGCATCGATTCAAGCGATTCTCCAACGCTTGGAGACCCGTGATGCCCAACTGGACAGCCGCTCCTCTACGCCATTGTCGGGGGAGGATCCCTCATTCACCGGTCAGCTCGCATCCCCGTCGACTCTCCCTCCACTCGCCACACTAGCCACAGCCCATGCGTCGCGCTCCCTCGAAGTTCCTCATTTCAACGGCACTGATCCTCTTGGCTGGATTGCAAAGGTGGAGCAATTCTTCGACATTCACGGCACCCCTGAGGGACAGAAAGTGGCTCTGATGACCGTTGCAATGGACGGCTCCGCTCTACATTGGGTTTGTTGGTTGCGCCAGTCGACCCCACTCCTCTCTTGGACCGATTGGGCCCAAGCGCTGGTGAAGTGCTATGATCGTTGGTAATCCGACGATGCGGTGGAGAGCTTATGTGCCCTACGACATACCAATTCCGTGGAGCAACACATTGACAAGTTCATCGAGCTCGTCAACCACGTCCCCGGACTTCCTCCAAATCATTACCACGACTTCTTTCTTCAAGGTCTCCAACCCCACGTTCGCTCCCGCCAACGCAGCCATCACCCTCAGAATCTCTCTGACATAATGGAGGGTTGCCCGGTTGGTGGAAGCTGATTTTGCGGTCCATGCAGGGGACCGATTGCGCCCACCTCCGACAGCTCCCCCCCCCCCCCCGGCTTGGGTGGCGTTCGTGACTCCTCTGCCACGACTTCCACCAGGGGACCAGTCGCGCCTCCCAGTCCGGCCTTTCCTCCTCGGCCACCACGATGCCCGCCCCCCCCCCATCGCCTCACCACCCAGGAGTACAATGATCTGCGGGGAAAGGATTTGTGTTTTCGTTGTAAACAACCTTATTCTCCAACACACATCTGTCCACTGAAGGAGCTGCAAGTTCTCATGTGTGTTGACGAGGACGAGGAGACAGTTGTTGAACTTGATGCCCTGCTGCTAGAGGACGATCCTCCAGAGGAGCGGATGCAGCTCGGCCTATAGCGTTTAGAGCTTTCATGTTCTTCTATGGGGGCATCTCAACTCTCAAGACCCCGCACCATGAAGCAGGGGCTACTCCAGGGTACACCGGGGGTGTTCATGATCAATAGTGGCGCGAGCCACAACGTCATCTCCCACAACTTAGTGGAGCGCTTACAGTTGCCTTCAGATCTGATATAGAGTTTTGTCGTTCACATCAGTGATGGCCGTCGATTGCAGACTCGAGGCCTATGCCACGGCCTCTCTCCTCAGCTTGGCGAGTATACTACTCCGGCAGATTTCCACGTGTTCCACTTAGGCGGGGTCGGCGCCATTCTGGGCATCACCTGGTTGCAGACTTTGGGCGACCTCAACCATAATTGAGCTTCCATGCGTATGACTTTTCAGCGGGCCAATCGGCCATTGACGCTTCAGGGTGAGGCTTCCCTCTAGCAGATCGTCATCTCTTCGCGCGCAGACCAGCACGCTGACTCGGTGGACTTCTGCGTTGTCCTATGGCAGATCGCGACTTTGGGGCCAAGCACCTACCACAGTCGCTTACTTATTATTCGCCCCAGTTGTCCCGCCTTTTGGAGGCCTTTGCCTCAGTGTTTGAGTCACTACCGGGTCTTCCACCGTTGCGCATCACCGACCACCATATTCCCCTCCAGGAGGGCATCCAGGCGATCTCAGTCCGCCCTTACCGCTACGGCCACATCCAGAAGGATGAGATCAAACGCTTTGTCGTTGATATGTTGACTGTCAGCCTGATCCGACCGAGCGCTAGCCCATTTTCCAGTCCGGTCCTTCTAGTCCATAGGAAGGACGACAGTAGGCGATTCTGTGTAGACTATCGTGAGCTTAACAAAGCCACTATTGCAGACAAGTACCCGATTCTAGTAATACAGAAGCTTCTGGATGAGCTGAGTGGAGCTACTTATTTCTCCAAGATCAACTTGCGTTCCGGTTACCACCAGATTCGAGTCAGTGCAGCGGATGTTCTGAAGACCGCCTTCCCCACGCCGACGACCACTACAAATTCTCGATTATGCCGTTCGGCCTAACCAACGCCGTGGCAACCTTTCAGCCCACCATAAACAACATCTTCGAGGCGGTGCTTCGTAAGTATGTGCTGGTTTTCTTTGATGACATACTTGTTTATAGCTTGACATGGCAGGATCACTTGCGCCACCTGGAGGCCACTCTGGCGACACTACGCCAGCACTCCTTAGTCGCCAATTTAAAAAAATGTGTGTTCTCCCATCGCGAGATCTCCTACCTTGATTACACCGTATCTACGCAAGGGGTGGTCATGGACCTCGACAAGGTGGAGGCAGTTCTACAATGGCCAACACTGCGCTCCTTATGTGAGATCCGAGGCTTTCTAAAATTGACCGACTATTATCGGTGTTTTAACCGCGACTACGGAAAGCTGGCGCTACTGCTCACACGCCTTCTGCACACAAAAATTGACACGATGCTTCGGTGGTCCTCCGAGGCAGCTACCGCTTTCACAACCTTACAACATGCTTTGGTGACGGCCCCAGTTCTATCCATGCCAGATTTCACTCAGCCCTTCATAGTGGAGTGTGATGCCGCCGGCTTGTGCATTAGCGCGTTGCTTATGCAATTCGGGCGGCCGGTTGCGTATTTCAGTCGGTCCTTCTCTTCTATCATTCGATCCCGCTCGGCATACGAGAACGAATTGATGGCACTCGTCTTGGTGGTTCAACATTGACAGTCGTATCTCTTGGGGCGACACTTCATCGTCCGCACAGATCACCACAGCCTTCAGTACCTTCTCGGCCAGAAGATGACTACCCCGTCACAACAGATTTGGGTGTCAAAGCTGTTGGGCTATGACTTCACGGTGGAATACCGTTCCGGCAAGTCCAACTTGGAGGCGGACACCTTATCTCAGCAGACAGCGTCTGCGGAACTGACAGTCAGATCACGCCCACTTTGGCAGGAGGCGGAGACTATAGAGAGAGATGGAGACCGAACCGACCTTGCGAGCCATCATAAAGCGCTTATGAACGGATGTCGATGCTTGACCCCCGTACACCCTTCTTGGAGGACGTCTGTTCTATCGGGGCCGATTAGTCATTTCATCATCTTCACACAGCTACCCCAACAACGGGCCATTCCAGAGCATTTCAACCTACCGCCGCCTCGCAGTGGCACTCTATTAGAAAGGCATGATGCGACACGTGGAGGAATTCGTAGCAGCCTGCCTCATCTGCTAGCGCTCGAAATATGAGGCTGCATTTTTGTGCGGCCTCCTGTAACCCTTTCCCATCCCGATCCCATATGGGAAGATGTGGTGAAGGATCATCACGCGCCTCCCACGGTCCTCAGGGTACGACTGCATCCTGATGGTGGTGGACTGATTGTCCAAATATGGTCATTTTATATCCTTGCGCCACCCAATTACAGCTCCAACGGTGGCCGACCCATATATTTTGGGCGTCTTTCAACTACACGGTTTTCCTCGATCTATCGTCAGCGACCGCGATCTGGTCTTCATGAGTTCCTTCTGGCAGGAGTTTTTCAAACTCCGAGGCACACAGCTCAAGATGAGTTCGTCTTACCCCCAGACGGACGGACAGTCTGAGGTTATGAATCGCTGCTTGGATACATACCTACGTTTTTTCTTCTTCGACCGCTCCCGTGACTGGAGCAAATGGTTGGGGTGAGCCGAGTTCTCTTACAACACGTCCTTTCAGTACTCGACTGACATGACCCCCTTCCAGGCTATCTACAGCCGTCCGCCGCCCGCCGTGATCCAGCACCTTCCAGGGGAATGTCTCGTCGGGGAAGTGCGCACCCAGCTTTTGTACCAAGATGAGATTTTCCAGATCCTGAAGACCCACCTCCTCCACGCACAGCAGAAGATGCTCCACCACGCGAACAAGCGTTGGTGGGATATTTAGTTTCAAGTGGGGGATGCAGTATTCGTCAAGCTTCGACCCTACCGCTAGACTTCAGTGGCGTCCCGCTCTCATCCCAAGCTATCAGCTCGTTTCTACAACCCCTTAGAGGTGATTGCCCGCATCGGCGAGGTGGCCTATTGCCTCTGTTTGCCCGTCCATAGCCGCATACATCCCTTTTCCATGTGTCCCAGCTCAAGCGGGTGGTAAGAGACCACTCGGTTGAAGAGACCCTTCCACGGGACATGGCATCTGACGTCTCGGTCATTTACCTTCCTGAGGCGATCTTTAACCGCAAACCCGTCACTGTAGAGAGTCGGGTCCGAGATCAGGTTCTAGTCGCATGGTATCAACGGCCCCACTCTAAGGCAACGTGGTTGGATCGTGACGACTTTCGAAGCCAATTTCTAGAGTATTGCCTTGAGGACAAGGCAAATTTTCCAGATGGGGGTATTGTTACGGACGCATAGGACGGTGGCCTGGAGGAAGGAGCATCGTCAGCGTGACGCATATATTCTCGAAGGAGTCGACCAACGAATGTGACTACAGTTGGACGCACGGCGTGACTGTCTCCGTTATGTCATTTTATTTTCTCCATTATGTTATTCTATTTTTATTGTCGCACTTTATTTTCATTTTTGTTTAGGCGGGAGAGCTTATATAACTCCCGACCCCTTTCCTTGTGGTCTTATCTGGTATTTAGATTTTGAAAAGAAATTGGATCATAGGGCTGGCCAAGAGGAATCTTTCCCTTGTAGTGAATCATTATTTTAGGGCGTATCAAGGAGCCCGAGGTTACCTTTGCCGACTTTGAGGCCCTAGAGGCTGAGGCTGATGGCGACGATTCTCGCCTTCAATCTAGCAGCGCCATGACCTTTCCCTCTTTATCGTCGACGAGATTTCTGGCCCACGAGCGATGAAGTTTCACGGGACACTTCAGGGGATTCTAGTGGTCATCATGATTGATATTGGGACGAGCCACAACTTCATTTCACAACGCCTGGTGGATCGATTGTGTTGTCGTTGACCCTCGTTCCACGCTTTTCTATCTGTTTAAGGATGGTCGTCGTCAGGCGACCGGTGGCCTTTGCTCAAGGCTAGCTCTCACAGTGGGCTATGCCCCCTTTGGGCCGACTTCTACGCATTTGCATTGGGTGGTGTGGATATTATCATGGGGGTGGCATGGATCCGCACCCTGGACGACGGACAACGTCAATTGGGATCACATGACAGTGTAGTTCATCCAAGAGGGGATACCATTACTTTTGGCGGGCAACCCTACTTTCCTGCGCTAGTCCGTTTCACTCTGGTCTCTTCAAAAAAAGACCGACGTCGATTTGGACGCATATTTGTAGCACGTTGTTGAGCAGAAGGCCCCACGATTCCCAACCCCCCGGCCCTGTGGGCTATTCTGTACATGTTTGTATGACTCTTCACCGATACGACCCGTATTCTCATTACAAGAGGGAGTGTTGTCTGTATCTATTCGTCCATAGCGTTATGGCCACACGCAGAAGGACAAGATTGAGAAGCTTGTGGGTATGCTAGCTGCGGGTATAATCTTCCCCAATGGCAGTCCATTTTTGAGACCGGTTCTCCTAGTCCGCAAGAAAGACGGCTGTTGACATTTTTGTGTGAACTACCGGGAGCTCAACAAGCTCACTATCCTAGAAAAATATCTTATTCCGACATACATGAGCAATTGGACGAGCCGCAAGGGCCTATTACTTTTCTAAGTTGGATCTTAGCTTCTACATCATCAGATTCGGGTTCGGAAGGAGGATATCCTGAAGACGGTATTCTGCACGCACTACAACCACTATGAGTTCATTGTCATGCCTTTTGGCTTGACGAATGTGTCTGCCGCCTTTTATGCGGCCATGAATGATCTATTTTGGTCGGCACTGCGCGGGTACATCTTGGTTTTCTTTAATAACATCCTAGTTTACAGCTCCACCATGCAGGATCACCTCCATTATGTGCAAATGATACACACAACCCTGCAGAAGCATGATTTTTCGGTGAACCCCATGAAGTGCAATTTTAGTCAAACTGAAATTAGCTACTTGAGTCATATGATTTCGGTGCAGGGAGTCGCAATGGACCCGGACAAGGTTCGGGTTGTCCTCTGGTGGACTACACCCCGCTCTCAGCTACATTCGAGGCTTTTTGAGCCTTATTGGGTATTACAAGCGGTTCATTAAGGATTATTGAAAAATTTTCAAACCCCTCTCCAGTATGCTGAAGAAATCTGATACTGGCACATTCCGGTGGACACCAGATGCGGCCACAATCTTCTAGGCCCTCCAGCAAATCCTCCGCATCACCCCAGTTTTGACTCACCAAATTTCTCTCAGCCGTTTGATGTGGATTGTGGCGCCTCAAGAACTGGCGTCGGCGCGATGGTGATGCAAGCAGGGTAGCTCATTGCCTACTTCAGTCATATGTTTACGGCCACTGTCAGCCCTCACTCCGCTTATGAGTCTGATCACATGGCGTTGGTCCTTATTGTGCAACATTAGCGCCCCTACCTATTTGACTGGCATTTCATGGTCCTAACGGATCCTCGTAGCCTCCAGTACCTTCTGAATTAGAAGATTGTCACTCTGAAACAACAGGTCTGGTTGCAAAACCATTGGGCCGTGATTATTCTATTGAATTTCACACCATCTCCTCCAACCACATGGCCAACTCACTTCCTCTGCAACCACAGATTGCTTATTTAGCAGCTATTTCGAGACCAATATGGGAGGACGCCTCCCTTGTCCAGTGCGAGGATGATGTCGACCCACTCCTCTGATCAATTGTTGCGGTCTTACGAGCGGATGCCACAACCAGCCTCTAACAACGATGCTTCCATAGTGGTGATCTCCAACTCCTTGGGATATTCCAATAGGCAATAGTAACAAAAACTTCGTAGCAACTAAATGGGGATGGACAAAAATCAAGCTGTAGAGGAGAGAGGGAACAAATCCAGAAATACATCAGGTATGGTTATTAATATAGATCTAGATAAATGATCATTTTAATAACTTTACAAATAAATTGAAGAATATAAAGAAATGAGAAAAATGATAGAAAAAACTTGAACAAATCATAATTTGTATGTTCTTTTAGATGTAGCCATCTAAAGCTTGGTTGTGTTTTGGGTTTGATCTGCAAACTTAAATTTGTCAATGATCCTTATGTTAAATCTTTTTATATGCATTCTGTGAACTATTGCTTATTCACCATCATCATGATCCAAATTGTATAGGGTGACTAAAAAGTCTCTTGTTCATTTTTTTTGGGGGGGGGGGAGGGGAGGGGCTAATCTAAGCATTATAATCAAGGTTGCTGATGTCAGGGACATGTAGGTTTGGGTATTTCATATCGGTTTTAATATGTCAGGGGATATATCGGGAATATTCGTATATCGGGTTTCGATATTTAAATATTTATATACATAATTATATATATATATAAATTTATATACGTCAATATATTAATAATTTAACATTTATTGAAATTAAAAATCTACCAAATTAGCATAAACATTTTATGTTGCATAAGTAATAACAGTATAACACGGGAAAGAAAGCTAGAACAAGCAGAAAACTCGAAAGCCGTCGGCTAAAATCAAAGATAAGGATTCTCGATTCCAAAATCCAAAGGTCAAGCATAATCAGCGTCGACGACGTACGCGCGTATGGAAGAAAGTCAGAGGAAGAAGAAAGCAGGTCGAGAGCTAAGTCACAAAACAGCTTAGATAATAAAATAATTTTGTTTTGTTGTCTACTAAACCATTTGCGCTTAATAAAATAAATTTAAAAAATCAATTGATATACCGTCGGAATATACCAGCCGATATATCGGCTCATATATCGGGCGATAGTTGATATATCGATGAATATATTCCAAAAGGATACAACAACAACACCGAAGCCTTTATCCCACTATAGTGGGGTTGGCTATATGGATCCTTTGTGGCCATTGTGCCCTATCATTAGCCATAATCTCACTAATGTCTAAGTACATCATGTCTTTCCTTATAGCTTCATTCTAAGTCTTTATTGGTCTACTCCTCCCTCGTTTAACATGCCTAGTGACTAAACTCTCACAACACCTAACAGGTGCCTCTAATGGTCTCCTTTGTACGTGTCCAGACCATCTTAGTCAAACTTCTAACATCTTCTCTGCAATTGGTGTCACTCATGTCATATCCCTGATACATTCATTCCTAATTTTATCCAATCTCGTATGTGCAGACATCCACCTAAACATTCTCATCTCCGTAACTCCAATTTTTTGCTCATGTACACAATTCACTGCCCAACACTCAGAACCATAGAGCATCGTTGGTCTAATTGCAGTACGATAAAACTTGCTTTTTAGCTTTAATGGTACTTTACGATCGCAAAAGATCCTTGGCGCGTGTCGCGCATCTCTCCACTTCAACCAACCTGCTTGGATTCTATGTATCCCATATTTATCAACACCTCCATCTTTTTGAATTATCGATCCAAGATATTTTAATCACTCACTGTGGGAAATATCTTGATCACCCCAACTTAATAACGAAGTCATCCGTCCTTCTTGGACTACTAAATCTAAGCTCCATATACTCAGTCTTTGCCCTGCTCAACCTAAATCCTTTTTTTTCTAAAATGTCTCGCCAAGATTCAAGTTTCGCGTTTACACCCTTGCGCGTCTCAACGACCAAAACGATAACATCCTCAAACAATAAACACCAAGGTATTGCTTGTTAGATGTCTGGTGAGCTTATCTAAGATAAGGGCTTAAAACTGAACCTTGGTATATATTCCAAAAAGATATTTTGCAAAAACAAAATAAAAACATATCATTTTGTCCATGAAACCTTTATGCCGGCCGACATGTCGGACGATATCCACAATACATATTATAATACATTTTAACACATTTACCTAACACGTGTTAAAACATCGGAACACATTTTACCTAACATGTGTTAAAACATCGTAACACATTTTACTTAAACATGTGCACTCAATAAAGCATTCAATAATCTCAAAGAAATACAGCAACACTATCTCACCACAAATGAATGTTAATGCAAAGAGTTAGGATCTTAAAAACAGGACATAATTGAAAATTGTTGTAACAAATTACAGCAATATTGAATTCATACATGAACGTCAAGTGAATCTCAAGGTTGGATAAATAAGATGAAATAAGGCATAGATTAACATAGAACGATGCCAGAAGCACCTGAATTAGTCTATCATTGCAGGCACCGTCAATTAACCTACCGCGGGCTACTAAACAGAGCAGATGAACCTTGTGAACAAGCTCAGCTAACTCCTGGAAGATTACAAAACATCAAGAATTTTTCTATTGTGGTTGCAAATAAGAAATGATCAAAATGCCAATTGCAACAAACCTTGTCTTCAACAGAGACCCTACGAGAAGACCTGCGTTGAGTAGAAGAAGGTGGTTCTGTGAATTCAATGGTAACTTCATTTAGAAGTTCATGAGAATAACCCACTTTGCCCTCTGAAGAAGGAATCATTCCCTCTTCCCAGTCCATTTCATTTGCATCAGACTGCATAGAATTCTTGGAATACTTTTCTTCCATCAACATAGTTCCCTTTATGTCACTAGATGCTGCGCTGGGTCCAAGCATAAGGTCCTCTTTAGCTTTTCTTTTGCCAATGTCACTCAACTCCAACATCTGTCAAAAGTATATTTAGAAGTCTTCGTTATCAAATAAATAGGAAAGAGTGTGGTCTGATTTTATATCTAAAACTTGCTACAATAAACTTTATTGAATCAATGTGTTCTAGCTCATGTGGTATTGCTTCCCCACCCACCCACCCCAAAAAAAACCCCTCCAAAAAAATACTTCCTACTGGTGTCTTCCAAAAAATTTACTTTTAAGAAGAACTATAACGATTCTGCCTCCAATCTACCTTTTGGCCACTGTAACTGCACCGCCCATCATAATATGTCAATAACATGAACTATGAGGGCCTTTACAAGAATGTGATTCAGCAAGACTACAAAAAAGACTACAAAGATTATTCATTCAACTGGAGGAAAGCATAGACATGCAGTGACCAAAATAAAAAGAAAAATTATGCAAAAACACCAAATGAAAAAAGAATCTTTCATAGAAAGAAAAAAACGGAGTAGATGCTTATCGAGGAATCAGTGTTTTAGCAGGACAAAATTAACACTCCATCAGACAAGTACGAGCAATTGAGCAATAAAATTAAGCACTGTTTTAAGAGAAAGTCACATCAGAAAAAAGTAAATGGTGCTTTAAGAGTCACTATTAGTAGGCGTGATGATCAAGCCAGAGTAATGAAGCTAAAGTAATCCTTCAAAAATTCGGAAATAACAAATGTCCATATCAAAAACTAGTATCCAGGAATCAGTGTTTTAGCAGGACAAAATTAACACTCCATCAGACAAGATACGAGCAATTGAGCAATAAAATTAAGCAATGTTTTAAGAGAAAGTCACATCAGAAAAAAAGCAAACGGTGCTTTAAGAGTCACTATTAGTAGGTGTGACGATCAAGCCGGAGTAATGCAGCCAAAGTAATCCTTCAAAAATTCAGAAATAACAAATGTCCATATCAAAAACTTGTATATTTTAGAAAATGTAAGTAGAAGAAAGTGAATATTTATAAATACAAACATGCATAATAAAATTATAAATTACACATGGGCGCGCGCGCATGTGCACACACACACACATATATATAGAGAAAGAGAGACCTATTTCTCCTCCTAAGAGAATAATCAGTATTTCTCTATTGTTCAATGTTTGATGACATGACCAGTATGATTATTGAGAGGGATAATCACTCCATGTTTACACTCAAAATGTAAGAAACAAAAAACTATCAAAGTGGCAGTTAAAGTGTCCAACCAAGTTCCCCCAGTATAGCGAGATTGGTTTGTCCTAGATTTGGGATCATGTTTCGAATGTGCAAGCCCCATAGTTAATTACATGCCTTCCAAGAATAGAGAATATGCTGGATTAAGGACTTCAATGCATTTGAATGTGAAGGTGTGTGCTTTGGTCGGTTGGCTGATGGAGGGGAAATGGTAGATTGAGCCAATCAAGATCCAATGTCAACTCGGCAACCCCAAGTGGGTCTTTGGATTCATCAGCCAAAGTCCAAGGGCGCAATACTTTAACTTCTAGAGAGATTGATTAACAATCATTTGTAACAGAATCTCAGACAACAGAGAAAGAGAAGGGTTTTCCAAGAGATTTCTCTAAGATGAATCATGAAACCAAGCGAAAAAATGTGGTGAGATTGGTTCGAAAGTGAATCATGTAACCACTAGACAACATGGCTTGGACGAATCATGCCAAGACTAGATGATAGGTATCAGAGCTATATATTGTATGGTTAAAATGTATTAAGGAACATAACTAGTGAATCAAGGGCATAGGATAACCAATATGACGCAGGACGAATCTATAGGCGGTGGATAAATGGTGACCTAACCCTACATGTCATTAAAATCTGACGGTGTGAATCCAACTTAGATAACAAAAATTAAATTCCACGCAGATATTTCAAAACAAGGCAAAATAAATTATTTAAGCGAGCAAGCTTTGGTTTTCCACCGTGTGGAGGGCCAAAGTAAAAGCGCGTGGCGAATTGGTCCTTCCTACAGTTAGAGATTTATTAAGGAGCAAACAACATAAAAACTATAATCCCAAACAAGCATCAAATAACCAAACCATATCAATGTTTTACAACCAAGTACCAATACAATAACACGACACAAAAATAAGGGCTGCTGTAAATAAAAAGATCCTAACGTTGGAGGGCACAAAGAGGGATTCTGGTTGGTGGATCGAATCAGGTAAGGAGAAGGCCGGTTGGGGATTAGGAATGCTGGATCGGGTGGGGGATGGCTGGATTCGGGTTGAAATACCCTGTCTGGACAGATTTGGTGATGGCCGGCTGTTGGGAGGTGGATCCACGGAATGGGGGGTGATGGCAGCAAAGGGAAACGGCGGGGCGGTTGGATAAGTCCAGATCGGGACTGATTTAGGGGGGAAAACAGCTAAGGGGCTGTTTTGGGGGGCTGGCGGCCTGTAGATAGGAGGGCAGGCTGGGGGGATGGAGGCGGCGGATCTGAACAGGGAGGGGGGAGGGAATTATGGCGAGACTGGGCTAATTGGGGGGGGCTGCTGTGTAGGGGCGGGATATGAGAGGGGGCGGCGGTTTGAGGAGAGGCTGCTGGAGATCTTTGTGGAGGGAGGCCGGCGGCTGGAAGTGGGCGACTGGGGGACTTCTGAAGGGGTCCGACGGCTGGATAGCAAAGGGTGGGGGTCTATGGAAATATAACAGCTTACCCAAGGAGTCCTCACCAAGGGGGCTCCACGGAGTTGGCACCGTGGAGGGAATCACTGGAATGAAGGAAGAAAGCTCTCCACACATTCAGCGACGAAAAAGGCGGCAGCCCTAAACAACCTATCAGGAGGCTCTCTCGGTGGAGTGTAGAAAAACTCATCCAGTGTGTGACGAGTGTTCAGGTGACCGTGTGAGATATCTACATTCCAATACGAGTTCATAAAGATCCGAATTTCTCTCAGGGAACGTAACACAAGGGGATCACTAGGAGGTACGTATGAAAAGTCGGCGTGAATGCGACGACCACCTAAGTGAAAATCATGTACATCGACTAGAAGACGTGACTCTAGAATGTTGTGAGTGTCCCTGACAAGAAATAACTTATCTGGTGGGTCAGTGGGTGGCGTGTCCCAAAACTCATCAAGAGTGTGATATGTCATAAGGTAGGTCCTCAAAATGTGAGTCTGCTCAAGTGTACTCAAGGAAAGCCCTACATACGTCATGCTCCACTCAAGACTCATTCTCTGGGGAAAGGCCAGAGATGAGAATGAAAGAGACGTTAATAACTCGAAACTCATAAACGAGCGGCTCACCTAAATTTTATCCTCACCAGGATGTGGCGGCTCATCAGGAGGCTCCACTGAGGGCTCGTCATATAACTCGTCAATAGGGTCATGATCCTATTGATGAGTACCGATGTAAGGAGTAATGTTCCCATGGATGGCTGAGATAGCCACTACGTGATCAACACCAAGCTCTGCGCTCTAGGTCGTGATGTGACTTGGAGCAATGACAAGGGGGGAGCGGCATAGACTTACACTTAATAATGGGCCAGTCGGCGCGGTGTCAAGAAACGGGTCTATGGTTGTAACGTTCGTCGTTTGACTCAAAAATATAATTAAATTGCAGGGCCTGATCGTGAGTGAGTTTGATCAAGCCAGAGTTTCAGCGTGGTACGATGTTAGTATTATTTAGAAGATTAATTTTTTTTCTAGCCGTTGGGTTGTGTTCGACGCGTTTTAGCTTGCAGGGCGAGGGCTGAGCTTTTTAAATTTCTCAGAGTTAAAAAGATGAAGGAATTTTTTTTATATTTAAGTGAAATCCCAAATACATTCCCCTAGGGGGGTGCCGGTTAGCCCATGAGCGGTTTCCGTAACCGTTCCACTGTTCACGTTCGATTATATCCCGCAAAACCCTATCACTCTTAGCCATTCGTTTCTCTCCCCTCCCGGCTTTTGACGGGACGACTCCAGCAACACTCGGGCGACGCTTTCCGCTTCGTTCGGCACCGGCGGCAGGCGTCAACACTCCTCCTGTTCCCTGTTTCCTGAACCGAAAGCGGAGCCCTTGCGTTGTTCGTGTAGGCCGACAACTTTCCCCCAGGGAGGATTGATTCCCCCCCCCCAGTTGATTTGTCTTTGTTCCTTCTTCTGTTGTGGTCAGGTACCCTACTATCCTAATGTTTTTGCCATCTCCTGCAACCCTAGTCAACATTATGAAGTTGCAATTGTTTCTCTTAGGTCTCACTTCCTCGTATCTAGAAGTCGAGGATCTTCCCCTCCTTCCGACAACCTTAGAGGCGTCGAGATTTGCTGGTAATGATCTCTTCCTTCCATCAAATTTTGGGGTGTTAGACCCATATGAAATTTCAGATTTTGCTCATCTATGTAGTTTTCTGCTAAAAATTTCTACTTAATCCCTACCCTAATTTGTAAGTATATTTTTAAGGGTTTCAATGAAATCGACAAATTTAAATTGGGCATAACTGTCTCCACTTCAGAAATCGATAATCTCTTCTGTTAAGGGAGTATTACCAAGAAGCCATGCCTCAGCGTCGCGTTTACGAGCGTCGCACTTCTGAGGTAAAAAATTCTTATTCTTCCTAGCTAGACATATCAGATAGCTTGTACAATAATACTTAGAATAATTCAGTAACATCGATACGAGTGTATGAAAATTTCTAATATCAATAGGGCTTGCAAATGCAATTAATATGTATCTAGTCTAAGCAGTATGCGTGTAATTTTAATAAGTCCCAAAACAATTAGACCTTTCAAATAATATAGTCTTTCGTTTAGATTAACGAGTAAGAAACATTTGAAGTTAGAAGTGTGGCTCTAGTTCTTTTTTTTTAAAACCATTTTGGTGGATCGTCTTAGCCATACGCAAAAGTTCACAAGCAGAGTAGCATTAGACAAAGAATGTTTTAGAGGCACGGTGGAGATTCTCTCTCATGTTTGATAGAGGCGCACTATCCTTCTCGTGGGTGGTAGTATACCTTATGAGTCAAATTGTTGGGAGATGTATCCCGTTTAGAAATTAGTAGATTCGAATCTGTGTTCGCGAGACACTAGAACAATTGAGTTCGTCAGTAAGACTCGAATCGTTAGACTAGTATTGCGCGTTATGAGCTACTCAGCCTGGAACTCTGTCGAGCAACAACCATAAGTGGAATTTGAACTCAAGTTTAGACCGAACCTAGCAACTCCTAGTAACCAACTTATTCGGAACTTGGGTAAACGTCTCACAATATGAGTAATTAGTACAAACATTTATTTGTTAGTTTTAGTTTAAGAAAACCATGTACAGTACACTAGCATACAGTTTTTCTATAGCACAAAAGTATTTTCAAAGCATGCTTACATTTTCTCCTAAAACAAATTTTAGTGTCACTAGAAGAAATAATTTTTCTTACTCTACCTTTGGGCTGACCCATGTTTTTGGCATGTTTTTACAGAGGACCCAGGTGGGAAACTGCGCCTAGGATGAGCGTTTTGTGGAGTCGCTCCTATAGTGTGTTTTTCCCTTTCAGTTGTTGTTTTACTTTAGTACCTTACTGTTTAGTTTTGAATACATGTAATATTAATGTTTAAGATTTTCTTGTACCAGACTTGTTGTACAACTTTCAGATATGCAGTTATTCGTTTCCTATTCTATTTTTAGTGGCTCTGTGAAATCACCAGTATGAGGTACACTTTTAACCTTAGTTTTTCTCATGCAACTTCCGTTGTAAGTTTTCATGTTAATTATTTTCATTTATACCTGTTATGTACTAGTTTTAATACTGTTTTTTAGTTGACTTCTTGTCACTGGACCCAAATGGATGGCTGATGGGTTGTTAAAATAGGTTGGGGTGTTACAAATTGGTATTAGATGGAGGTTTAGGATCCCATGACCTAGAAAATTCACAGAGCCATATGATTTCGTCTCTATTACTCATACGAAGGTAGTGTCACCGAGTTTTATCTAATTCTCAGTTGTGCATGCGTTTAAGTTTGCCCTCCTTAATAGATCTTTTATTGTATTTCTCTCAGGAATAAATATTTTCTTTCCTCACGTGTTATAGGTACCGCGTACTAGTGAGGGCGGCGAGCCTTCTCGCCAGAATACTACACTTGAGATAACCGTGGATGATAATAGTGCCCCAGCAGCTCCTACAGCACCAGCAGCTCCAGCAGTGCCAGACCCAGCAGATATGACCGCCATTATTGCTAGAGCGGTGGCCTTAGCTATAGTGGAATTCAGAAATGCACTGTCTGCTACAAATCCAGCCGCACTTCCAGTGCCAGCTGCAGGGGATTTAGGGTTGGAGTGCTATCTAAGGAACCTCCGCGATCTTCACCCCTCCAACTACACTGGAGAAGAGACGCCAATGGAGATTGATGATTGACTGATTAAGACCCGTGAACTGCTTGAGGTGATGGAGTGCCCAGAGAACAAGAAGGTTTCGTTAGCGGGTTTTCTCCTGCAAGGAGAGGCCCATTAGTGGTGGACCAGACAATTGGCGGACGACCCTGCTCGTAAGTTCTTTAGTGTAAATTTGTCCTTACCTAGATTTTCTTATTCTTTTAGCATAACGGTTTATGTTTACCCTTGTTGTCAGGTCATACCGCAGACATATTTACCTGGAATGACTTCTCGTCAGCGCTAGCTAGCTGGTTTGTTCCCCTGTCTGAGCGTCGCAGTCTTCAGGAAAAGTACCTTAAGCTGATCCAGGGGGGCAAGACAGTGGTGATTTATGAACAAGAGCTAACCCATCTTTCTCGTTATGCGGGCACGATGCAGGGGGGTGAGAATGAGAAGTGCAGCCGTTTGTGGACGGTTTACGTGATTCGTTGAGGCAGCCGTTGATGACAATGACCAATGCAGATTATAAGAGTTTAGTGGACACTGCCAGAAAGTTAGAAGCTGATCAGCAAAAAGTACAAAAACGCAACAATTTCCGTTCGAAGCGACCTCTGGATGCGCCTCAGCAGCAACATAACAAGAATAGGCAGGGTAGAAACTGGAACAAGAAGCAGAGGTCAGGAGCCCAGAAAGGTGATCAGACTGGGACCAAGATCAAGGATTACCCCCTTTGCCCGAAGTGTTATCGACACCATTTAGGAGAGTGTTTGGCTACCGCAGGGGTATGTTACAAATGTCAGCAACCAGGACACATAGCCCGTTACTGTCAGGGATCTTCTGGGAATCAGGTAATTTAGTTTAAGTGTTGGATTAGTATTTTTGTACCCTTTTTTCTTTGCCTTAGTCTGTTTTATCGTAACCCTCTCTTGTAGTCAAAATTTGAGGTTGGTGGCCCTAGTAAAGCCGACAAAGGAAAAGCACCAATGGGTGCTGACACGAGATTAGTTCCGGGACGTGGACCAGTACAGCCTAGAGTTTATGGCCTTGGCCAACAGGAAGCAGAGGAGCAGAAGGATGTGGTGACAGGTATGTGTTATAGTATGACGGTCTTATAAAAAATTTAATTAAATCCTCCTTAATGACACTGTAAATTTTTGTGTAATCATTCATGTAGGTATTCTTATGATACATAATGTACCCTCCAAGATTCTCTTTGACACGGGCGTTTCGCACTCATTTATAGCAGAATCTTTAGTGCATAGGCTGGGATTAGAAGTCTGTACAGAGGCATTACCGTTAGAGGTCATGACTTCTTGCAGACTAGAGATAAGTGTAGGGTACCAGTGCAATTCGAAGAAGTGGAGATTGTTGTGGAAGCCTTGTTACTCCCTATCGCGGGTTTCGATTTGATTGTGGGGATGGACTGGTTATCGGCTGTGAACGTTAAAATAGATTGCAGAAATAAGCTGATACAGTTTGAAGGACCCAACCAAATTGTTGTTACTTTCTAGGGCTTGAAGGGAGTCGCTAAACTAATTATCTCGTCTGTTAAGGCGGTTAGATGCATTAGCAAGGGCTGTGAAACCTATTTAGTGTTGATGAATGCAGAAGTCAATGCTGATTTATCAAGGGTTCCCGTGGTACAAGAATTTCCCGACGTCTTTCCAGAAGAATTACCTGGTGCCCCTCCTACTAGAGAGATTGACTTTCAAATCGATCTTGTGTCTGGAGCGGCACAGTGGTCAAGTCTCCTTATCGTATGGCCCCCTGAGAACTTGCAGAGTTGAAGGTCCAGTTGCAAGAGTTGCTCGATCTGGGTTTCATTCGCCCCAGCACTTCGCATTGAGGTGCACAAGTTTTATTTGTGAAGAAGAAGGATGGTAGTCTAAGGTTGTGCATTGACTGCCGCGAGCTGAACGAGTTGACAGTGAAGAACAAGTATCTTATCCCCAGGATCGACGACTTGTTTGATCAGCTTGAGGGTTCTTGTACGTTTTCTAAGTTAGACCTCAGGTCAGGCTATCATCAGTTGAAAATCCGGGAAGCAGACATTCAAAAGACGGCGTTCAGGAACAGATACGGACATTATGAGTTCGTGGTTATGCTGTTTGGGCTGACCAATGCCCCGTCCGCTTTTATGGACTTGATGAACAGGGTTTTCCCAGAATTCTTAGACCGTTTTGTTATTGTCTTCATAGATGATATTCTAGTGTATTCCAGGAGTGCAGAAGATCACGTCTCTCACCTCAGGACTGTTTTGGGGACGCTCAGAAGGAATCAGCTGTATGCAAAATTTTCTAAGTGCAAATTTTGGCTGTCAGAGGTTGCATTTTTAGAACATGTTATCAGTCAAAGAGGCCTTTCCGTTGACCCGAATAAGATAGAAGCTATAAGGGAATGGCCAAGACCGAGGGCAGTCACAGAGGTCCGCAGCTTTTTGGGTTTGGCAGGATATTACAGGAGGTTTATAAAAGACTTCTCGAAAATAGCTTTACCACTGACTTCGCTTATCAGGAAGGGTAAAGCTTTTAGTTGAACAGTGGAGTGTGATTTGGCGTTTGAGGAGCTGAAGACCCGACTGATGACCACCCCGGTTTTGAGTTTACCATCAGGGTCAGATGGATTTCAGATATATAGCGACGCCTCAGGTCAAGGTTTGGGTTGTGTACTTGTGCAGCTTGGTAATGTTATAGCCTTCGCCTCCAGACAGTTGAAGGTTCATGAGAAGAACTATCTCGTGCATGACTTGGAGCTAGCAGCAGTCATCCACGCTCTGAAGATTTGGAGGCACTATCTCTATGAGGTCTGTTGTAAGATTTTCACAGATCACAAAAGTCTCAAGTACATTTTCGACCAGCAAGAGCTCAATATGAGGCAGCACAGATGGTTAGAGTTTCTGTCAGACTATGACGTGGACATTCAATACCACCCAGGAAAATCAAATGTGGTAGCTGATATGCTTAGTCGTAGAGGATCGAGTTATTTTCTCCTTACTCAGCAGGAGGAGCTGGTGCGAGAGTTGGAAAGGCTAGAGATCAGTGTTGTGCCGCGTTCAAGGGTTGAACCTGCAAGGTTGAGTTGGATGGAGATCACTTGCGACATCAAGGATAGGATCAGAACAGCTCTACCCTTAGATTCAACAATGTCAGAGATTTGGGTTTTGACTAAGGCAGGTCAAAAGGAGAAGTTCAGTATTCTTGAGGAATTGCTACTGCACGACGGTAGGGTGTGCATTCCAGATGTTAGCCACATTCGCGAGGACATACTGTTTGAAGCCCATAATTCTAGATATTCGATACATTCAGGTAGCACAAAGATGTATGCGGATCTGAAGAAGATAGTGTGGTGGTCAGGCTTGAAGGGTGACGTTGCTGAGTATGTTGGGAAGTGTGAAACTTGCAAGTTAGTCAAGGCTGAATGTCAGAAGCCAGGAGGCAAGTTGCAGCCACTTTCCATCCAAGAGTGGAACTTTGAGGACATTTCGATGGATTTTGTTCATGGCCTTCCCAGATTGCAGAGCGGGAATGATTCCTTATGGATTATAGTTGACCATCCCTCTAAATTCGCCCATTTCATACCCAATAGAAGGACATATCAGGGTCCCAGGTTGGCGCAGTTGTATGTTGATGAGTTTGTTCGACTTCACGGTGTTCCCAAGACCATAGTTTCAGACAGAGATGGTAGGTTTGCTTCTAACGAGTGGAGATACGTTCAGGAGCAGTTGGGCACTAAGCTACATTTCAGTACCGTCTTCCACCCTCAGACAGATGGACAGACTGAGCGTACAAATAGAACCTTGGAAGATTTGCTTCGGATGTGCATTCTAGACTTTGGAGGAAAGTGGGAGAAGTATGTTACTCTCGTCGAGTTCTCCTACAACAACAGTTATCAGGCAAGCATTGGGATGACACCGTTTGAGGCTCTTTATGGTAGGCGCTGTCGGACACCGTTGTGTTGGGCTGAAAGTGAAGAAAGATCTGTCATCAGGGAATCATGGATTGACAAGATTACTGATCGGATCAAACTCATTCAAGAACGTATGAAGATAGCTCAAGATCGTCAAGCCAAATATTTTGACCAAAAGCACAAGGCAGTGGAATTTAATGTTGGTGATTACGTATATTTGAAGGTTAGACCAGTTAGAGGAGCCTCTCGTTTTAAGCGGATGAAGAAATTGAGTCCGAGATTCGTTGGTCCTTTCGAGATACTGGAGCACATTGGTGAGGTTCTTAGTTACTAAAGGCGCAAGGCGCACCAAGGCGCAAATGGGTCTTGGAGCCGAGGCGTAAGGCGCAAGGCGCAGGCGCGCGCCTGACGAAGTCAAGACGCAACCACATCCATTTTAAATAATCAACATCAAACATCATTTCAGCTTCTCGATCAAATTCTTCATCTATTCTACTAATTAATCATTCATTACTATCGTTTATATCTCTTAAAAAATAGAATCAATGTGATGACTTGCATCATATCTAAGTCTCAATGCACAATTATCTTTCACAAACACTAAATCAGTAAAAAATTATTGACTTCTTACATTATTTTTTTTTATTTTTTGGAAAAAAAATTACAACAAAAATCTCACTCAGGCGCGCCTTTTATATTTTAAAGGCGCAAATAAGGCGCACGGAGGCACAAACCTCTGAGCCTAGTGAGTCTGGAGCCTTAGGCGCGCCTTTAATAACATAGGCCACTGGCACACACTGGTTCGGATTCGAAGATGTTTGGCTCAGCTATCCTATGTGCGGGAAGATTGTTCGTCACAACTGGCTTCGACCGAACTTTGGCACCTGCTCGGATGTCCTTCAGCGAAAATGGAATCGCACCCTCTGAGCGTTGTTCTTTTGGAGTAAAAACAAACTTTGTGAATTGGGCGCACTGAAGACATGGCTAGAAGCGGAGGTTTCTGCCCTCCAGGTGTTGGAATTCTCAAAGGCGGGCCTTTCGAAAGACGACTCTTGTTCCCTTATCTCCAAGGCTAAGGAATTGTCGGCAACCCTAGCCCGAATTGAATCTTGGTGGAAGCAACGTGCGAAGGCCTGTTGGATTAATGAAGGCGATGCTAACACCGCCTACTTTCACTCCATAGCATCAAGGCGACGTCGCTCAAACATTATTGAGCATCTTTGCTTGGATGGAGTGACCATTGAAGACCCTATTGTTGAAGGTGGGCCCGGCCAACTTGGGGGCCCACAGCCGGCCTACAGGTCGTACACCCCACCCGCTCTCCTGGGGCCCGCAGGGTTAATCCCAGGCGGGTTGTTGAGATCGGGATTTGAACCCTCGACCTCCTTTATAAGAGGGGCTTAAGTTCTCCTCTCATACGAGGCGGGTTATTCCCAGGCGGGTTATTCTCAGTTGGGTATGAGAGAACTTAAATCCCTCTTATAAAGGAGGCCAAGGGTTCAAATCCCGACCTCAACAACCCACCTGGGAATAATACTGCGGGCCCTAGGAGAGTGGGTTGGGGTGTACGGCCTGTAGGCCGGCTATGGTCCCCCAAGTTGGTCCGGCCCACCTTCAACAAAAGTGCACCGTTGTTGAAGGTGAGTCCGGCCCAGGCATTAGCCTATTTATGGGGACCCACCACCCACCTGCAGGCGGTACACCTCAACCTGCTCTCCGCCAGATTAATCTGGTCGTCGGGTTGTTGAGGTTGGGGTTTGAACCCTCGACCCCCTTTATCAGGGCCTTTAGAGTGCTCCTGATACCCAACTGAGTTGTTGAACCCTCGACCTCCTTTATCAGGGCCTTTAGAGTGCTTATACCCAACAGCTGGGCCTGGGTTAGAGCACTATAAAGGCTCTGATAAAGGAGGTCGAGGGTTCAAACCCCGATCAACAACCCGACCCAACTGAGCGTGTTGGAGTGTACCGCATGCAGGGGGAAGTGGGTCCCCAAAAATAGGCTAAAGCCTGGGCCGGGCTCACCTTCAACACCTGCCGACATAGAATAAGAATTTGTCACATTCTTTGCTAACAAGTGGACTTGCTTGACCCCCATCCTGGATGCTTGGCCTTCCTTTATGTCCTCTCAACTGGTGGAGAACGATATGTCCTGGAAGCTTGTCGTCGACGTCTCAGATGCGGAAATCTGGCAAGTTGTCTGTGACCTTAAGCTTAATCACTCGTATGGTTGTGACGGTATGACTGCTACAGTTTTACAAACCTTTTGGTTAACCATCAGGGTGGATGTCTGTGGTGCTATGCAGGAATTTTTTAGGACATGTATCATGTCGCCCATTGGAAGGAGACCCCCGTGGTCCTCATTCCTAAGTGTCCCAACACCGCTCAACCTGATAAATTTTGGCCTATTAGCCACTGCCAAACTATCTACAAGGTTGCAGCCAAGGTATTGGTGCAGCGCCTCCGCATCCTCCCGGGCATGATTTTAGTGGAGCAAGGGGCCTTCGTTCCTGGGAGGTCCATTTCTCATCATTGCTTCCCGGCGCAAGAGATTATGAGCAAGTTCAAGGTTTCAACCCCTCGCTCGGGGTGCATGACACTTAAGATTGATATGGCCCAAGCCTATAGCAAGATGTCTTGGGATACCTTGCGATGGATCCTTATCTGTTTCGGCTTCCCTCCTCTCTTTGTTGCTTGGGTTCTCCAATGCGTTCTTCATCCCCGGTTCGCCCTCTTTCTCTATGGCCACCAAACTCCCTGGATTGAGGCTTGTTGTGGATTCCGACAAGAATGTCCCTTGTCACCATATATCTTTATCTTATGCTCTGAGCTACTGTCTTGTGCGCTCCAATAAGACTGTATGCTTGGTGCGACCCTCTCTGCGGGTGGACCTCGGTTCTCTCACCTGCTTTATGTTGATGACATTCTATTATTTGTTGAAGCCTCTACCGATGTTGTCAATGCCTTGAGCTCCATTTTACGCACTTGCAACCGCTGGACTGGCCAATGCGTCAACATCGTTAAGTCCTCGGTCGTGTTTAGCAAAGCCACGCCTTCTCGAAAGGCCAACAGGTTTTCTCACCGCATGGGCTTCTCTCGGGCCACGAAGCTGACTTTCCTAGGCGTCACGCTCGACATGCGTAAGCTCAGCGCCGTTGATTACTCTGAGCTGCTCCTGAAGGTGTCATCCAAAGTTCGAACGTGGGGGAATCGCCACCTATCCCTTGCAGGATAGGCCACTTTAATCTCTGTCACGCTGCTTCCCTCGGCGCTCTTTTTGCTCTCTCATGTTGCTGTTCCCCATTCTATCCAACAGAGCATCGACAAGCTAGCGTGCTTCTTCCTTTGGCAAAAGGATTCTCCTCACTGGAGGATGCACTACATTGCCTGGCCAACGATCTGTCCACAGACCGGTACTGGTGGCCTTGGTATTCACTGCCATAAATCATGGCAGGGGCCTCTTCGTGCCTGGCATGCCTGGGAGCTCCTGCAGCCCGGTTCCTCCCTCTTCTTCATGGTTATGCACGGCCGCTATATTGACCGACTCTTCCAAGGGATAATTAAGCGAGGTGACTCTCCGGTGTTGCGGATTGTTCGGGATAGCGCGGCCCACTTGAACCCAATTTGCACCGACGAGTGGCGAATGGAACTTAATTGATGTTCTGGACCATGCTTGGATCCTGGTGCTCCCCCATTCCCGGTGGCCGACATTTATCAATTGCGAGGGGCTTGACTCCCTCACTATTGCGGAGTTAATTGATGTAGATGGTGGATGGAATAGGTCTGCTCTCGAGCAGCATTTTGGGGAGGACCTTGTCCACTTGATCCTTCAGATCCCGATTGATGGTCACCTCTTGCATGACATGTCGACACTGGCCCACCAGTTCAGCGGGCGGACCATTTCTAGCCATGCTTATGCGTCCCTCTTCTCTCAGATTCCGTCTTCCTCTAGTTGGCTTCAAAAGCTGAAGCACCGTTCGCGAGAGAAATTTTTTTGGTGGAGGTTGTCGATGGACGCCATTCCCACCCGCTCTTGGCTCCACCGTCGCGGCCTTGGCGATGAGCTTCACTGTCTGTGGGGCTGCCCGGTTCCGGAATCTAGGGACCATGTGGTTGGATGTTGTTTGTGATTGCTTGTTGTTGGTCGGGCTCTTCTACAGTGGGGAATACGCGACTCTTGTTACCTCCTGGGACGACCTCATGACCACTTTAGAACGGTGTTTGGTCTTGGCCTTGGCCCGATCAGTATATTCTGTTTTGTGGTCTATCAATAAAGGAGGGCACGCAATGCCAAAATTCATCATCAGGGCCACGCTACGCCCACGATAATAGTTGCTCATATTTTGTCGTCTTATTCCCGCACGAATGTTTTTCCATTACATGGGCATTGGAATACTACTCAGTCCTCTGGGATGTCTTCCTCGATGATGTGGTGTCCTCCTCCCCCTAGATGGATTAAATTTAACGTTGACGACTCTCTTATGTCAAACCATCAGGATGGTGCTACTGTGGTGGGTCGTGATGCTTCAGGTAACGCCATCTTTGCGGAGGGGAGGCCTCTGCTACAATGGGACCCAAGCCGGGCGGAGCTAGCGGCCTTACCGACCCTTCGTGAGTACCTTTCACCTGATCTATATGTCACACCCGGGGTCATCATCGAGGAGAATTGCAGTAACCTCATGGATTACTGCAGCTCTTGCATCTCAAAGAGCCAATGGGCCGGCTCTTATCGGGACAACAAGGACCTTTCGTTCCTTTTTGACTTCACTCGGGTGCTCTTCCGCTATGTGCCCCGTGAGGATCTTATCGAGACAATGGTTATGACTGCCACCAAGAAAAGAAAACTATTTTGAACATAAATGTGGATGGAGATCCTTAGGTAAGATCGGGCGTTAACGAACGACAATTTTGAACCATCGTGTTCACGAATGCTACCGCAGTGTCAAACGGAGCCTTAAACAACATGCCAATAGTCTGGCATTATTAACTCAAAGATTCAAATCACAACACAAGTAAGAGGGAATTCTCCATATAGAAAACAGATGGCATCAAACATGAAAAGACGATAAAACCCCACCCTACCAACTAGCATTTGAGAAGAAAAAAAAGTGCAGCAATGCAAGAACAAAGTAGTGATAGGAAATAAAACAGTCGGCTCCTCTCTTGAATAGAAACTGATAGCTGGCATTAACATTGCTCCATACATTCAGCAATCACCGTTACTCTTGAGGAAATAAGACAGCCGGCTCTTCTCCTAAATGAAAACTGACAGCATGTATTAAAATTGCTTCATACATTCAGCAATCAACATTACTCTTGAGGTGCAGTGCCAGCCACAGGAAACTCCCAAAACAGCAATTCATTACTACAAAATAATTCTATATTAATTTGTATTATGTTATTTTGTACAAAACCAACAACTCAAACGTCTGTATAAATTTAAGCATTAGCAGGGTAAATAAAATTAGGAAGTCTTCACAACCATTCTCTCATCCATCTTCCTCTTGTAAGTCACAAATGACCATTCTTCTATTTGGTTATGACCTTGGATTTGTGGATGGATCTCGTCCCTGTCCATCACAAATCGATCCAAACTATAATCTCTGGCTCCGTCATGATCGTTTGATATTACTGGCTATTCAAGTCACTGTGCACGCCACAATAAGTCCAATCAACAATTGCTCCACTTCTGTGCCTGCATGGAGCAAATTGGAGTCAAGCTTTGCCAATCGATCCATTGCCCAAACGATCTCCCTTCTCTCCATGCTCATGAATTTGAAGAAAGGAGACATGGCCATCTCCAAATATATGAATCATATTAAAAATATTGTAGATGACTTGATCCAGACTGGTCATCCTCTAAGTCCCGTTGATGTTATGGCCCACACTCTAAACGGTATGAGTGATGAGTTCAAGGAGTTAAAAGTCATTGACTGCATTCGTGACACTCCAATTACATTTAAGGATCTCTACGGCAAATTACTTGATGAAGAAATCATGCAGAACCGTGACAATGGGATGTCAGTTGAACCCAAAATCACGGCGCAGAACATTCACAAAGGCAGTAACAATTTCCACCGCAACAAAGGAAAATGCTACCACAACAACTCTAGACAAAATAACAATTTTGGTCAGCCCAACATCCCGCATACTCATCATCAACGACCTCACTTCCATACCAACCAAAGAAATAGTCATACTGGCAATGAGCAAATCTCCCTCACCAATCCTTGGTGGCGCTACCAACCAACCAACACCTCAATAGTGATTTGCCAATTATGTGACAAACCGGGTCACTTAGCAAGAGTGTGTAGATCAAAGCCAAAACCACTTTATTATCAACCCAAGCCAATTACTTGGATGGTGACCAAAGATCCGTATCTAACAATTGGTTTATTGACTCTAAAGCAACGCATCATGTGATATCTGATCTTCAGAACCTCACTGTGTACTCTGACTACACTGGGAATGGCGACGTAATAGTTGGCGATGGTAACAGCATCTCCATCTCTCATACCGGTCTTTCAACTCTAAAAACACCCATCTCCACCTTCAAACTTAGCTACGTTTTATGCGCTCCTGCTATAAAAAAAGCTCATTTCAATCTCCCAATTCTGCAAACAAAATCACACCTCTATTGAATTTTGTTCTAATCATTTTCTTGTCAAAGATTTGAAGACAGAAGCATCCTTGGTCCAAGGTCGGAGCATCCTTGGTCCAAGGTCGGAGCATCCTTGGTCCAAGGTCGGAGCATCCTTGGTCCAAGGTCGGAGCATCCTTGGTCCAAGGTCGGAGCATCCTTGGTCCAAGGTCGGAGCATCCTTGGTCCAAGGTCGGAGCATCCTTGGTCCAAGGTCGGAGCATCCTTGGTTCAAGGTCGGAGCATCCTTGGTCCAAGGTCGGAGCAGAAACAACCTTCATGAATGGTCGAGCACCACTACCTCGTCGCCATCAAACTTACCATCTGCTAATCCCACTGCTATTTCTATTATTTGGCATCAACGGCTTGGTCATCTATCCTCCACCATTCAACAAAAAATTGTATCATCTCAAAACATTGTTTTTTCAGAACCGGGACTTGTGCCTTTGTAATAAAAGTCACAAACTACCCCCTTGAAAATCCTCAATAAAATGTTTTACACTATTTCAAGTTCTGTATTCTGATGTTTGGGGCCCGGCCCCGGTGGATTCATTTGGAGGATATCGTTACTACATCGTTTTTGTTGACTATTTCACAAAATACACAAGATAATATCCCATGAAACTCAAATCTGATGTCACGAGCATCTTTGAACGCTTCAAAAATTAATTGAACATTTGTTCAACACTCGCATCATGACTGTCTATGAAGATGTAGGTGGTGAATATCAAGGTCTTGCTCATCTACTCTCCTAATATGGCATCCAACAGCTTATCTCACGTCCATATACCCCAGAACATGTAGGCTCGGCTGAAAGAAAACATCGTCACATTGTTGAAATAGGACTTACCCTCCTTCATCAAGTAGTCGTGCCTATCCGGTTTTGGAACTATGCATTTCAGGCAGCCACATATCGAATCAACCGTCTTCCCACCTCTGTCCATCATTTTGACTCACCTTATCAAAAACTTCATCACCATTCACCCAACTGCACTAATCTTAAAGTCTTTGGATGTCTTTGCTATCCCTGGCTACGTCCCTATAACAAAGACAAACTAGAAGCCCGCACTCGGCCTTGCATTTTCCTCGGATACTCTACTCCTCATCACGCATACATTTGTCTAGATCCAAAGAACAATCGAATATTTATTGCAAGGCATGTGGTGTTTCATGAAAAAATATTTCCCTTCAAAACCACTGATTCATCTACCAACAACCATATTCAGCTCCCTTTTTGGTTCAAACCTGCCACTCCTTCTCCCTCTACAAACTCATCATCCCACTCTACTCCTCTGGTATATCAGCCTCCAATCTACACACCCCCAACCTTGATGCATAACTGCCCAAACCCCAACTACCCACGCCAAATTGCCACATCAAACCCCCCCTTCGATTACCTCCACCGCCAACATGGATAACTGCATTCCAACTCCATCCATGCCCTCTGCCGACCATCATGTGTCTCAATCCCCCTCCTCTCACACCATCCCTTCTTCAACACCGCCGCAAGCACCGCCTCGCATGGTAACTAGAGCGAAAATAACATACACAAGACAAAAAAAATCATTCTCACTCCTAACATCTACCCCCCACAAAACAATCTGATCCTTGTCCCACCCATGAACCCACCTCCTGCACTCAATCCTCCAAAAAGCAGCACTGGCATAAAGCCATGCATGAGGAACATCAAGCTCTCTACACAATAAAACCTGGACACTTGTACCTGCCTCTTCCACTAACAATGTCATCGAGTGTAAATGGATTTATCGCATTTAAAAAACACAGATGACATCATTGCTCACTATAAAGCGCGAGTAGTCGCCAAAGGCTTTCATCAACGTCATGGTATTGACTTCACTGACACCTTCAGTCCGATCGTTAAGCTACCACTATGTCTCATTTTTAGTATTGCAGTCCCACACAATTGGGTTCCGAAGCAATTAGATGTCAACAATGCTTTTCTACAAGGAACTCTCACTGATAATGTCTACATGAAACAAGCTCAGGGATTTTTTGATCCAGACCACTCAGATTATGTTTGCAAGTTGAACAAAGTCATATATGGCCTACGACAAGCTCCACGAGCAGGGTATAATGAGCTTCACACCTTCCTCCTTAGCACCGGCTTCACCAACTACAAAGGTGACACTTCCTTGCTTATTCTTTGTGTCGAACCCATGTCGCCTATCTACTCATCTACGTGGATTGCATCATCGTTACAGGGAACCATTCTGGAGCTATACAAAGTGTTATTACTAAGCTTTAGTCTTGCTTCTCCCTCAAATATCTTGGAGATTTGAGCTACTTCTTGAAGCTAATAGAACCAGCAAGGGGCTCTTTCTCTCACGGGAAACCAACCTCAACTCTTTGCTCATCAAAACCAACATGATCCATGCCAATGGAGTCACTACTACAATGACAACAACAGAATTGTTTACGCTGCATGATGTCACACCACCTCATGACCCCACTGAATATCGTTGGCTCCCTCCAATATTTGTTTCTCACTCGACCGGACGTCTCATTTGCGGTCAACAAGTTTGCTTAATTCATGCATCGCCCCACCACAAACCATTGATCGGCGATCAAACGGCTACTTCGCTACCTCAATGGCACTATTTTTCTCTTCCAACAACTCCACACAACTCCAGGTGTTTTTTGATGTCGATTAGGCAGGTGATGCTGACTCTCGCATATCCACATCAGCCTATATGGCATTCCTCGACTCACATCCCATTAGATGGAACTCCAAAAAACAAAGTACAGTTGCCGGCTCTTCCACTAAGGCAGGGTACCGTGCTATTACTGCATCCACTGCCAAAACAAACTAGATCACCCACCTTTTACAAGAACTCGGTGTTCCCCTACTGTCATCCCCCATTGTTTACTGCGACAATGTTGGAGTTACTTATCTCTGTTCAAACCCGGTGTTTCACTCACGCATGAAACACATCGTCATCGACTTTCACTTTGTCTGAGAACAAGTCGTTATGAAAATACTGTGTTTCTCATGTTCACTCGGTAGAACAACTCGCTAATTCCCTCACCAAACCGCTTAATACGAAACTATTTGTTGCTCATCGGCTCAAGCTTCATGTATGATCATCTATGAGACCATTCACTTGCAGGGGCATGATAGGAAATAAAGCAGTCGGCTCCTCTCCTGAATGGAATCTGACAGCTGGCATTAACATTGGTCCATACATTCAGTAATCACCATTACTCTTGAGGAAATAAAACAACCGGCTCTTCTCCTGAATGAAAACTGACAGCATGCATTAAAACTACTCCATACATTCAGCAATCAACATTACTCTTGAGGTGCAATGCCAGCAATTCAGTTCATTACTACAAAATAATTCTGCATTAATTTGTATTATGTTATTTCCTGTTCTGTACAAAACAAACAACTCAAACATCTGTATAAATTTCATCATTAGCAAGGTAAATAAAATAAGGAAATCTTTGCAGCCATTCTCTCCATCCATCTTTCTCACTCTCTCCTTTTTATTTAAGTAGAATCCAATCCTAAACAAATACAGCCCAAGGCAGCAATACGTTAACAACAGCAAAAAAAATCTCATTTTTTAGCTTCCACCAATAGAGACAAAGGAGAACAATACTGACCTTATCCCTGATTTTCGAAGACGCATAAGGACTTTCGGGCCGAGGACGAACTCTAGATCCTGAAGTTTTCCGAGCGTTAGCCCTTTTCAGCAACCTCCCCACCACCTCCTCCGAGGCCGCACTGAGAGCGCCTGCCAAGCACAACAAAAATCAATGGAAATTCGAGACTCATACTGAAAATTGGAAGACGGGGAGTTAGTAAAGAGCAAACCTTGGCCAGGGCATGACCCAGCGGCGGCGCCGGCAGCAGCGCCAGCCTGATCCTCCGAGATACCTGCGGGTTTCCAACGAAGGAGGACAAAAAGGAAGACGAAGAATTAGTGCGCATTCTGAATGCCTGAAGAAGGGAAGATTGAAATGGATTGCAGAGGGCAAACCAATAGGGGGTTCTCCATGGCGTTTGGCTTGGTTCCTAGTTCGCATTCTGCGCTTCTCTGTTCTCTCGCCGATATTATGATTTTAGGGGTGTGTATATTTGTTGGGAGTAAAGATATTTGAACGCATTTAGGTAGTATTGAAAATATATTTTTTAGGTGATTGTTATTAGCATCGCAGTTTTGGCTTATCGTATGAAATAGGTAGTATTGAAATACGTTTTGTACATGCATTTTTAGGAAAAATGTTCAACACGAAAGTTGTAGATCTCGGCAGTGTTGAACATTTTTCCTAAATATGCACGTACAAGACGTACTTTGGAAATACGCTCAGGTTTCACGCATTTTAGAAATAAGTCTTGTACATGTATTTTTAGGAAAAGTGTCCAACACAAAAGTTGTAGATACGAAAAACACTTTTTCTAAAAATGCATGTATAAGACGTATTTCCAAGAGACGCAAAAAATTAGGAGAAAATACGGTACGAATAGCCAAAATTGCGGTGTTAATAACAATCACCATTTATTATTGGGAGTTTAAATTAAGGATAACATAAAAAAATTAAAAAATAATACATAAATATTTGAATTTTATATATATCGGAAAAGTTAGCATAATTGCAGAAAGAACAATCTTATTTTTGAAATTACATTTTATAATGATTTCTTTTTGCACATTGCATCTTTGAATTATTCTATTTTAGCACTTTTTATCTTGAATTTTTAAAATTGGCATGTTGCACCTCTTAATTACAGATTTTTTGCACTTTGCGCCCCAAGACTTAAATTTAAGCAGTATTTAGGTATGGGCACCACCCAAAATGCTCATTTTGACACTTTATAAATAGCCAAAATAAGATAGTTCGGGATGTAAAGTGCCAAAATGAGCATTTTGAGTGATGCCCGGACCTAAATATCCCTTAAATTTCAGATTTATGCTGCAAAGTGTCAAAAATCTATAATTAAAGGGTGTGAACAGTGAAGTGCTAATTTTAAAAATTCATTATGCAAAATATCAAAATAAGTTAATTCGAGAGTGCAATGTGCCAAAATGTCTTTCATAATTTCATGCATAAAAATTCTCCCTTGAGTAAATTTTCATGGACTTATTTTTGTGTATGGATGGTATGAAATATAACTTCGAAAAAGGCTAATGTCATGAAATGTAAAGTTTAGATGGGATTTTTGAAATTACAAAAATAAGAGAGGTGCAGTTAGTAATTTAGCAAAATAGGCACTTATATATTTAAATTATTTTCTCTCGCAGAGAAATATTTAGGTGAGGGCAACTCATGATGATCACCAAAGATTATCCCGAGGGATAGAGTACGGCCATATGATTTGTCATTGAATGGTCAAAATTGTTTGCAAAAAAATGTATTTTTGATTATTCGTGATTTAAAAAAATGTGGTTGCACGAAGCAACGATGTCATAGGGGATCCTCACTGTGATCTAAGGTGTGTTTCAAGGGAAATACTACCGTCAAGATTTTGGACGATTTGGACGATGATTATCGTCCTGCATCAATGAGGAGCCTGCAAAGGAGGTGGGGCCCATGCAATTTTGGCTTGTGTCATACACTTTTGCGCGGAGCTCTCATCATTGTGGCTGCTCATTGGTTGTGTGGATGATAATTTTTTCCACGGTCCTCACCTAAAATTTTTCCGTGTTTCCGGCAAGCAAAATTTAATTTTCGGCTAAAAGGGTAGAACAATCGCATCGAGAGAGTGCTTCATAATTAATTTTGGGAATTGTTGTAGGCATCGCAGTTTTGACTAGTGACACCGCTTTGTTAAAGATAACACGCTTTCTCTTATTTTATTAAATACACCTAAAATTATCAATTGCACTCTAATAATGTTAAATACAAATTTCAATAAAAGGGAAAAATCATGAAACTACATTTATAAATTTCGACAAAAAAATAAATTTTTGCAAACAAAAGTCACTAATTTTATCAACATTGTCATCATAAGCTTTATATTTGATGGGGATGAGATCCTTCTTAAAAAGAATGAGTGTGCACATAACTATACCCCCCATGATCTTCGCCACACTTAGTGGGATCATGGGTGTGACCGCGCGCGCGATCGTTGCGTCCGACCTTCCCGCATGTTGATCTCATCACATGCAACGTCATAACCACCCGCACGCGCCAAAGGTGGCGGCCAAGCTGGCCGCCGACGCGCGACCGAAGAGGCAGTCGGGCCGGCCGCCCTTCCTCGGCCGTCGGCACGTAGCCGAAGAGGCGGCCGCCCCTCCTCGGCCGCCGACGCGCGGCCGAAGGGGGGGGGGGCAGCCAGGTCGGCGGCCCCTTCAGCCGCTCGCCGCCAGGGGTGGCCGGCCTGGCTGCCCCTTCGGCCGCGCGTCGGCAGCCGAGGAGGGGCGGCCGGCTCGGCCGCCTCTTCGGCTACGTGCCGGCAGCCGAGGAAGGGCGGCCGGCCCGACTGCCTCTTCGGCCGCGCGCCGGCGGCCGGCTTGGCCGCCGCCTTTGGCGCGTGCGGGTAGTTCTGACGTTGCGCGCGATGAGATCAGCATGCGGGAAGATCGGACACAGCGATCGCGCGCGCAGTCACACCCATGATCCCACTAAGTGTGGCGAAGATCATGGGGGTGTAGTTATGTGCACACTCATTCTTTTTAAGAAGGATCTCATGCCCATCAAATATAAAGTTTATGATGACAAGGTTGATAAAATTAGTGACTTTTGTTTGCAAAAATTTATTTTTTTGTCGTAATTTATAAATGTAGTTTCATGATTTTTCCCTTTTATTGAAATTTCTGCTGAGTATTTAACACTATTAGAGTGCAATTAATAATTTTAGGTGTATTTAACAAAATAAGAGAAAGTGTGTTATCTTTAACAAAGCGGTGTCACTAGCCAAAACTGCGATGCCTACAACAATTCCCAAAATTAATTATGAAGCACTCTCTCGATGCGATTGTTTTACCCTTTTAGCCGAAAATTAAATTTTGCTTGCCTGAAACACGGAAAAAATTTAGGTCGGGATCGTGGAAAAAATTATCATCCACACAACCAATGAGCAGCCACAAATGATGAGGGTCCTGCACAAAAGTGTATGACACAAGTCAAAATTGCATGGGTCCCACCTCCTTTACAGACTCCTCATTGGTGCAGGACGATAAGCATCGTCCACGATCCTGACGGCAGTATTTCCCCTGAAACACACCTTAGATCATAGTGAGGATCCCCTATCACATCGTTGCTTCGTGCAACCACATTTTTTTAAGAGTGGTGTTACGGGCACACCTATAACGGCTATGTGCACACCACTAAACTCAAATAATCCCACCTAAAGAGGTATAATATATCCCTCTATGGACAGCCCAACCCGCGTTTCTTTTCTGAAGTTGAAGCATTCGCGATCTAGGGCTGCTTCCCGACCCTCCCGATTCCGCCGCTCCCCGCCGCCGGAAAACACTGCCCTTTCCCCTAAATCGAAGCCTGCTGGAGGTGGGCTTCCTCCTCCCCAAGTTATTGTAGTGTTTCAGAGCCTATTGCAGCCGCCCGCCTGGAGCATTCTGAAGCATTCACGATCTAGGGCTGCCGCCGACCCTCCCGATTCCGTCGCTTGGCGCCGCTCCCCGCCGCCGGAAAACACCGCCCTTTCCTCCTCCTCAAGTTATTGTATTTTAGAGCCTATTGCAGCCGCCGACCCTCCCGATTCCGCCGCTCGGCGCCGCTCCCCGCCGCCGGAAAACACCGCACTTTCCTCCTCCCCAAGTTATTGTATTCCAGAGCCTATTGCAACCTATTGGATGGTCCATAAACATTGGCGTCAACTCACTTTACAACCAACCAAAGAGGAGGATACAAACATGAAAGAGGAGGATGAAGAAATGAAAATCATACAAATGAACTTAGAAGGTGTACTAAAAAAATACACTAGTATTACCAACTCTCAAAGAAGTGAAATGAAACGAAAGTTGCGCGAATTATTGGAGCCCACGACCACTCAAACTAAAGAACCATTAATGCCCTCAAGGTTGAAAGGAAGACCACCAAAAAGCTACAAAAATTTAAAGATGATGAAAAATCAACAAAAAGAGATCTCTCTTTATTTGAGCATGTGTTGATTGCGAAACAACATGAAAAACGTCAAGTAAAGAAGCTTACTCCAAGAAGAAGAGCGGGAAAGAACAACTTTGTTGAATGTATTCGTCATGATATGCCTCCATATATATCCAATCACATAATTGATGCCAAAAATGTATTTGGTGATGGGCATTGTTGGTATCGAGTGGTAGGCCATGCACTTGATATGGGTGAAAATTGATTACAAGTGCGAAAAGACCTTGCAAAGGAAATGGAAAGTTACGTGTTTTTGTACAATACACGATTTGGAAATGTGAGAAGGGCCGAACTTTTATCATCCTTGGATTGTGTTGCAGTACCGGCTCCACTAGACAAATGGATGACAATGCCGGACATGGGATTAGTGATCGCATTATACTATAATGTGGCAGTTGTTCATTACTCCAAGTTTCAATCTTTTACATTTCTACCTTTACACTCCGCGCCTCCTGCGATCCGAAAGACTATATTTATTGGATTTGTGAATGATAATCACTTCATTCAATTATTGATGCGGGAGGATTGCCCCTTACCTCTAATAATCAGTACATGGCGGAGATATCATGCTACCATTGCGGAAATGTGGGACTTGAATTACAATTCAAGAATTAGAGAGGTTGTTAGCAAAGAACAAGTCGAAAGAATTATTAATTTGACAGATCCATGACAAGATATGCTTAATTTTGAATTATTAGTCAAATTTACGTTGCTAAATATAACTACTAATTGTCATATTAATGTTTTTGGTGCAGATAAATGAGCTTTAAAGGTTTAATGGATAATCAACATTACTACTTATCATCGAATGATGTCTAGGTAAAAATTTGAAAATTTAAAATTATATTCTAATTCGAACATACTCTCATGTTTTATAATTTTACTTTGATGCAGGATGAGGAAATAGACGTTGTTTGGAAGATATTGTAATTTTAGATTTTTAAAAGTATATTACATTTGACTACAGTCAAAATCTTATTTTGTACTTGATTAGATTTCTCTTCGATTATTATTGTATTTTGGACTGTTTAACATTATATATTGATATGCCAACATGCACTTTTGGAAATTCCTTAATGTCTTAGTGCAAATGACTATTTTTTATAAATAGTGTGTCCATAGCCAGTTGGTGTGTACATAGCTGAAATGGGCTGTCCATAAATTTTGGTTGTCCATAGCCAAAATTGATGTGCCCGTAACACCACTCTTTTTTAATCACGAATGATCAAAAATACATTTTTTTGCAAACAATTTTGACAATTCAATGGCGAATCATATGGCCGTACTCTATCCCTCACGAGAATCCTTGGTGATCATCATGAGTTGCCCCCACCTAAATATTTCTCTGTGAGAGAACATAATTTAAATATATAAATGTCTATTTTGCTAAATTACTAATTGCACCCTCTTATTTTTGTAATTTCAAAAATCTCATCTAAACTTTACATTTCATAACATTAGCCTTTTCCCAAGTTTATATTTCATACCAACCAATAGTTATGGGAAGAAATCTTTTCAACTATAATTTAAATATTTTAAAAAATAATATAATAATAAATATTTTACTGTACAAACTTATATTAAAAAATAATTTGTATTTTCTACCCGCCGGGGGCGGAGCCCGCCCCCCGGGGATCCAGATCCCCTGGAGTTCCTGCGGGAACTCCAGGGGGTGGAGTTCTTATTTTGCAGATTAATGGGACGAAATCAGAAAAAATGATGAACATGAAAGATCTAGATATTCCCGAGATGAATAACTTTCATGTTGAACATTTTTTGATTTGACCCCCGTTTAGACCCCCGATTTGGGCCCCGAAAAATATCTGTCCGAAAAATATTAATTTAATATTTTGCGGGCAGATATTATTCGGGGCCCAAATCGGGGGTCTAAACGACTTCAAATCAAAAAATGTTCAACATGAAAATTATTCGTCTCAAAGATATCTAGAACTTTCATGTTCATCATTTTTTCTGATTCCGTCCCATTAATTCGCAAAAGGGAAACTCCACCCATGGGCGGAACTAGCCCTGGGCACGGTAGGGCACGTGCCCGAGCGGTTTTTTCCGCGATTTTCACCGGGGGAGAAGGAATCCCGTCGCTAAGCCTGCTGCTCCCGTGCCCTAGCCCGTCGCTGCTCCCGTGCCCTAGCCCGCCAAGCGTCGACGACGGCGATTCGCACAGATGCAGCCCGCGGGCTGCAGCGGTGCGAAGTCTGGCGGGCTGCAGCGGTGCGAAGTCTGGCGGGCTGCAGCGGTCCAGATTTCAGTCCAGATTTCACTGTGAAATCTGGACTGATTTCAGTCAATATTTCGGTGTGAAATATTTGCAAAAAAAAATTCTGGGTCCCCCCCCCCGAACCCCCGCTCAAGGTGCGCTGCCCCCCCCTCCCCCGAACCCCCCAAATTGACAGTACTTAGATTGTGCCCGTGCGACTTCAAAATCCTAGTTCCGCCGCTGAGTCTCCACCCCCTGAAATTCCCGCAGGAACTCCAGGGGATCCGGATCCGCCCCCAGCCGGAATGCCGCTTTGTAACACGATTACACAAATAGGTCAAAGCCGGCCGGCGAAGGGCCGGAGCTAAAAATTATTAATATATATGGACGTGAGCTAAAAATTAACTAGATTATTTTTAATAATTAAATCATAAGAATTATGAAGTGGGGCCTGGTCAACAAGATATATTTTTTTGGTCCCCGGCTGGTTGTAACCAGAAAATAATTTTTGTGACTTTTACTCGTTCACAGACAAAAGAGCGCCGGTAGCGATATCGTCGTTCAATTGGACTTTAAAATTTGCATTTTTTTTCTTTATTTTTTTTAATTTCGGTGTGATCTCCGAAATGCAAAAAAGTATTACACGTACACAATTATTATTCGTAACTAGAAGATATTGAGAGAGTTGATATATATCGGAAATGACGCCTTTAAATCTAAGTCGTTCATCTTAAAAAAAAATGATAGAGATTGCACTCTATTATTGGTTCGGGTTACAACCGGGTTCCGGATCTAGAAAATCGGGAATGGTCAACGGACCACACACCAACAAATGCAAAAAATTAAATAACCGTCTTTGTAATAATACTATAATAGTGTGCAAATTGCAAAATAATATTTCCTAATAAATATTTAATTCAACATATGAAGAGATGGTCGGGTTTGTGTAAAAAAAATAATACTTTAATTCCGGTTAAAGACTTAAAGCTAGGTTTCGGATCGAAACAAATTGGGCATGGTCAACTGACCACGAGCCTACAAATACAAAAATTAAATAATCTTCTTTCTAATAATAATGTAAAAATAATAATATTTTTTTTGCGGGTCATTGGATTTTCCTCCGGTCTATAAAATCGGCCCGTTTTAGCACGGAGTTGAACCAGGTGCAAACAGTCAATGAGAAACAATAAAAATGATAGGAGGTTTTTTAACGTGAAAAATCTGGAAATGGTGAAAAATCATGTGCTTGGATCTGTGTCATGTCAAAATTCACTGTATAGTTTGAGGTTACAAATACTGACAATCTGCTCGGAGGGTGACATGTCACATTTCCGTTACAAGCTTTAAATACCGGAATTGTGGAAAAATAATCCAAGTCCACGAAGCTTTGATGATAACGTTCTCTGAAGTGCTCCTCTGCGTTACTTTCTGGAGCGGAAAATTGGCTAACTGCTCAGGACATAGATGAGAGCGTTCTTCTGAGAAAAAATGTCTAAGTTCTTGAAGTTTTGGAGTCCACGGAGCCGTGAAGCGAGTGTCCGGGGGGGGGGGGGTATATTCTTCTGACGTCTTCTCTTACGCTCACGGGTGCATCCCCGTGAGCACTGAGCGCTAAGCGGCCTGGAGAGGGAGCAGAGTGAGTTCTAAGCTGAGAAATGATCTAAGTCTCACGTTTTCGCCGAAAAACATCAGATCCCTCTCTAGCCCATGAAGTTGCTTGCATTAAAATGAGTGTCTGAGTGCCCTTCTATAGTTTTTTGGATGATCACTGGTAACTGCGCACGAGCAAATTTTAAGATGTTGAATGATGTCGCTTTAGTCTGGTTATCAAGATCGTCAATTTTCATAAAATGACGGAAGTGCCTCTCGGGCAGCCCGGGCAGGTTGCCCGACGGCGATGGTGGCCAGAGGTGGATGTCGGCGGCCGCCCGACGCGCGTGGCGTGCACGCGAGGGATGCACGCGAGGGATGCATGCATGAGGGGTGCGCACGCACGCCCCAAGTGTTGCGCGTTAGCACGCGCCGAAGGGACGAGTGTTAGCGCGCGCAGGGGCGTGCTGCGTGTGACGATCCAAATAATGCACAACAAAATTTTTAATTCCCCAATGATGAGAACGCATGGGAGTACGATTTTGTGTGCTAATTTTTTTTCGAGTTGTCTTTATTATTTGATTTTATTAATTAAGATATCATGGGGGTGCCAATAACCAAACATCTTTGAGTATATTTATGTTGTAACAAATATTGGTTGTTTTATGACCTATTATTATCAATTGTGGGCTGGTTAAGAAGGATGGCTTGGTTGGCATAGTGAGCTGACAACATTATATATGTTATTGTCATATGGCTTGAGAAAGTGACTTAGTTGGATTTGGTTTATGTTGGTTGGTGGTTTGAAATGAGCTTGTAATGTGATTCCTTTTTAATCGGTGCACTTAAGAGGTTTGGATTGCATCCATCGCTGGCCGCTTATTTCCTTTCATAAAAAGGACCCGAGCTCTTCTCATTTTTGCATATCTTCCCGTTTCTTGCGCTGCTTCTGGTTTTGTTTGTGCCACTGCTCCTTCATCCCGGATACTTCTCCTCTCCTCTCCTGTAAGCTTCTCTCTCTCTCTCTCTTTCTCTAGTGTGGTGTTGTGCCTCTTGTGCCTTGCTGCAGCTACTAGAGCTATGCAGCAATTCCAATGCTGTTTTTTAGGGTTCCCGTGCAGCTGTTCTTGGCCGCTGGTTTGAGTTTGTGTCGCTGCTACTACACTTCTCCTCTGCTTCATAACTACTTCAGCATCTTCCTCGGAGTTCTTGGAAAGATTTCGTTGAACCTCGGCGTATCCACGAAGGATCAATTGAGCAACGCTTCATTCCTCCTTCTCCCGCTGTAAGAATGTTTTTCTCCTCTCTATGTTGTTTCTTTTATTTGATGCATTGCTGAAATGAATTGATGGTTGCCCTACCAATGTTGGTCGACCTCTATTATTGCTTTTACTATTTTGTTTTGGGCTATTTCACTATATTATAGTGGTCGTGTCGACTACTTAGTGATTGCTTTCACTCTTAGAGGCTAGTTGTTTTTGCTGGTTATTTGATTACTGCTGATGGGTTGTTATACTACATTTTGGTGGCTATTTTGGAGGAGCTATTGCTCTTTCCAGCTCCTCTTTTGCTTCACCATTTTGGCTTGTTTTGCCGCTATCTTTTTGCTGGTTATTTTGTGCTAGACAACCATTTATGAGGTTTATTTTTGGGGTTATTTTTGTGAATGGATGGCTTACTTGGGTTGTTTTGGGTTGAGGAAAGTTATGTGAACTCATTTCAAAAAAAGGAATTTTGGGGGACAATAAATATTCAAGTACATTTGGCCATTCTATTTAAATTAGCTGAAATTGCTTATAAGTTCTTGGATTATTTTTGGGGCTTTATGTTTGAATTAATTTATATGAATTTATTTTCGGATTTTTGACAGATTTAAACATTTTTTTAACCTTTGACATCCTTTTAAACATCAACGCTACGAATATTAAAGAGACGCACCCTAATGAAAATACGTATTATTTCAATAGTTTCTAAGATCAAGAAACCAAAAGATGGTATCTCATGATAGGCGTGACGATGACACTGAGAAGGATGGGGGAAATGCAAAGGTGTTGGAGAGTTTCTTATTTCTCGAGTTATATTTTATTCAAGTACTTTTAATATTTCATGTTTTACTTCTTTAAGATATATTGTCTGTACATATAAGTTTAACTCAATGATGTATCACTATGAAACACATGTGGGTAGGAAAAAAAAGCGATACAATTTCTGAGGAGAAGTTTATATTTCAAAAACATATATTTTTTCAAGTACGACAAAGTAAAAAGATAATAAAACTCTGCATATGAAAATGTTAATGATCAGATTGAATCTTATGATGTAGGAATTTTTGTACTGACGGATTTTCTAGTAGGGGGTTTGCCTACATTTTTTCCCTAAAGAGGTGGGGCCCAATTTAAGTTGCATGTCTTGATATTTCCTACATTATGTAACTAAATAAATATTAAGCGAGATCAAGAAATATTGTGAATTTTGAGTGCAAATGTTAATTATTTATTATTGTTATGTATGCATATTGTTATCTCATTTTGTCTGTATGTATAACAGTTCACGAAATACATTACTCACATAGTCATATTTTTATAACTAATCCATTGTGGACCTTTTTGTAGGCAACATGAGCAACACCGAGTGCACCGCAAAGGATTCCCCCAATAGAAGAAGCGAAGCATAAGCACGCTGAGGATCTGACAAAGGTATGGATAAAGATCTTTATTGAGATCGAGAAAGTACAAAAAAATAAAGCTAGCTGCGAAGATTATGAATGTGCTTTCTATAATGAGTATAGTTAAATATTTCTTTTACCTATAACAAATTTTCTGGAAATATAAACAAATGAATAAAATTTGGTGTTATGTTTTATTTGTACTGTGGATCTTTATAATGATTTTTGCTGTGACATTTTTATTGAAAATACGCTTGATTCTTGATTCCGTTGTTGAGATCGAAATAAGGATCCTCATAATTTGGTATCAAAGCTATGTTTTTAATAATTGTGATCGTGGGCAGTACAAAGTAATAACACAAATAATGTTGCGTAATTAATTAAAATTCTCTTATAAAAACTCATCCAAGTTTACTCAAGCCGAAGACGACATCACGAAAGACGAGAAGAGCCCGAAGTCCATCAGAGTATACGATCTGAAGAAAGTGACAATGGGTATCATCATCGCCCTTCTGAGTTTGTGTTAGCTATCGCGAAAGCGCTAAAGCTAGTATTCCCAGCGCTATCTGCTTTAGGACCAACAACTCCACAAGTTGATTCTCTGCCTAGGCCAAATCCGATGAATCCACCCCCCGATCTTCCTCCTATAGCACCATTATCGCAATACTGTCAAATGGATATTGACTTGAAACAATTCCCTAAATTAAAACCACCAACATTTCTCAGAGGTTTGTCTCCCTTAGAGATTGAAGACCAGATTTTACGCATAAAAACAATCTTTCAAGTTATGCAATGTCCAGAAGATCGGAAAGTTAGATTAGCCTCGTTTCTATTAGAAGACGCAACTAAGCGTTGGGATAATATTGTCGCCAAAAAGTATATCAGACGTTGCATTGCGACTTGGACAAACTTTCTTCAAGAATTCACCAATTGATTTGTTCCACGGCCAGAGAAGAGAGTGGTGCACGACCAATTCCTTCGACTTGTTCAAAGAACAAAGTCAGTCCTGCAATACGAAACTGAGTTCTCTAAGTTAGAATACTATATCGATTCCCTTATAACCTTGGAAGAAGATCGCTGCCGCCAATTTCAACAAGGATTACAAGATGATATTGATAATTTATTAGTCCTTTTGAATATCTTAGAATACGGTAAATTAGTTGAAAGAGCTCAATTAGTGGAAATCGATTAGGAAAAATCTCAGAAGCGGAGTGATAACGGTAAACGAAAGATGACATAAACGTCAAGTTAAGATGAAGTATAAGGCAAAGAAACTAAATCATTCCAAACTGGTACGACTACCAATATTGCATTCCAAGCAACTACGACAAAATGCGGGAGAATGCATCGAGGAGATTGCTTAATTGGACTTTGCTATTATTGTTGTTAACCTGGACACAGGAAAAAAGAATGTCCAAAGCTTCTAAATAGAGAAATCAACTCCCGAGGACTACCACTGCTGCCGCAACCGCACTTATATACAATGCATTCTGAGTCGTTAGCTTCAGCGCCCACTCTGCTCATATTCCCCCGTTCCTGGTCATAATCCTCCATAAGAAGTCTCTGAGGAATGCATGATTCAGCCACGAACATTTAATTTAGAACCATATCATCAAAAATAACTTAGTTCATTATCTATATGTAAATAACTTAGTTCATTATCTGTATGCAAATCATTTGCATACATATGCATGTGAATCCTTTGTATATATAAATAAACATTTGGTTATCTATTTTTGAGGGCACAAAAATCCTTTAAGGAGGAAAGAATTGCAACGATCCAAATAATACACAACAAAAATTTAATTCCTCGATGATGAGAACACAGGGTAGTACGATTTTGCGTGCTATTTTTTCGAGTTTTTTTTATTATTTGATTTTATTAATTAAGATATCATTGGGGGTGCCAGTAGCTAAATATCTTTGAGTGCATTAATGTTGTAACAAATGTTGGTTGTTTTATGGCCTATTATTATCAATTGTGGGCTGGTTAAGAAAGATGACTTGATTGGCATAGTGAGCTGACAGCATTATGTATGTTATTGTCATATGACTTGAAGGTGACTAAGTTGGATTTGATTTATGTTGACTGGTGGTTTGAAATGAACTTGTAATATGACACTTAGTTCTTTTTTAATCGGTGCACTTAAAAATTTTGGATTAAATCCACCGTTGGTCGCTTATTTCCTTTCATAAAAAGGATCCGAGCTCTTCTCATTTCCGCACCTCTTCCCATTTCCTGCGCCGCTCTTAGTTCTGCTTGTGCCACTGCTCCTTCCCGATTACTTTTCCTCTCATCTCGTGCAAGCTTCTCTCTCTCTCTCTCATTCTCTGGTGTGGTGTTGTGCCTTTTGTGCCTTGCTGCTACTACTTGAGTCGTGAATTTATTCACGTGCCGCTGTTTTAGGGTTTCAGGGCAGTGTTCCTGACCACTGGTTTTGAGTTTGTGTCACTGCTACTGCACTTCTCCTCTGCTTCATAGCTACTTCAACATCTTCCTCTGAGTTCTTGGAAGGATTTCATTGAACCTCGACATATCCATGAAGGATCAGTTATGTAGCGCTTCCTCTGTCCTTCTCCCGCAGTAAGAATGCTTTTCTCCTCTCTATATTATTTCTTCTATTTGCTGTCTTGTTGAAATAAAATTGATGTTTACTCTACCAATGTTGGTCAGCCTCTATAATTGCTTTTACTATTTTTTGGGTTATTTTCACTATTATAGTGGCCGTGTTTATTACTTAGTGGCCGTTTTCACTCTTAGAGGTTGACTGTTTTTGCTAGTTATTTGATTGTTGTTGGTGAGCTGTTATACTACATTTTGGTGGTTGTTTTGGAGAAGCAATTGCTCTTTCCAACTCCTCTTTTGCTTCGACATTTTGGGCTATTTTGCCACTATCTTTTTGCTGGTTATTTTGTGTTAGACAACCATTTATGGGGCTGATTTTTGGGTCTGTTTTTGTGAATGGACAACTTACTTAGGCTGTTTTGGGTTGAGAAAAGTTATGCGAACTCATTTCAAGAAAAGAAATTTTTGGGGACAACAAATATATATACAAGTATATCTGGTCGTTCTATTTAAATTAACTGAAATTACTTATAAGTTTATGAATTATTTTGGGATTTTATGCTTGAATTAATTTATATGAATTTACTTCCAGATTTTTGACGGATTTAAATGCTTTTTCTAAACTTTTGACACTCTTTTAAACATCAACGCTACAAATATCAAAGAGACGCAACCCAATTAAAAAGCGTACTATTTCAATGGTTTCCAAGGCTAAGAAACCAGAAGATGACATCTCACAATAAGCGTGGCGATAACGCTTAGAAGAATAGGGAAAAAGAAAGGCGTTGGTGAGTTTCTTATTTCTTGAGTTATATTTTATTCAAGTGCTTTTAGTATTTTCTGTCTTGCTTCTTTAAGATAACACTGAATGCGCATATAGTTTAACTCAATTATATATCGCTATGAATTACATGTGGGTGGAAAAATAATAGTGATACAATTTTTAAGGGGAGGTTTATATTTCAAAAACGCCTGTTTTTTCAAGTACGATAAGATAAAAAGATAATAAAACTTTGCATAGGGAAATGTTAAGAATTAGATTGAATCTTATGATGTACGAGTTTCCATACTGATGGATTTCCCAATATGGGTTTGCCTACATTTTTGTCATAAAGGGGTGGGGCCCAATTTAAGTTGCATGTCTTGACATTTCCTACATTATGTAACTAAATAAATATCAAGGGAGATCATGGAATATTGTTAATTTTGAGAGCAAATGTTAATTATTTCTTATTGTTATGTATGCATATTGTTATTTTTCTTTGCCTGTATGTATAACAGTTAACGAAATACGTTGCTCATATAGTCGTATTTTTATGACTAATCCATTGTGACCCTTTTTGTAAGCAATATGAGCATCACTGAGTGCACCACGAAGGGTTATCCCAAAAGAAGAAAAGAAACAGAAGCACACTGAAGATCTAACAAAAGTATGGCTAAAGATCTTTATCGGGATCGAGGAAGCCCAAAAATAATATAAAGCTACCTGCGATGATTATGAGTGTGCTTTCTGTAATGAGTATAGTTAAATGTTTCTTTTGCCTGAAATGAATTTTCTGAAAATGTAAATAAATGAATAAAATTTGGTGTTATGCTTTCTTTGTATTGTGGATTCATATAATGATTCTTGCTGCAACATTTTTATTGAAACTACGCTTGATTCTTGATTCTGTTGTGGAGAACGAAATAAGGGTTTTCACACCGCGCTTGCCTCCAAGCATCGCGGGGGCGAGCCCGTGCATGGGCCGGTTGCGCTCACGTGTGCTTTTCGTGGAGATGCTTGCCCTCTTACGGCTCGGTTTGGGAAAACTTCGCGGGAACCCCATCAATTTTCTAATAAACATTTAATTAATTTCTGTCACACAAGAAGAAAATGTTTGTTTTATATTAGCATACTTTTTTCATTATTTGTATGTCTTCGATATACATACATTATTTCTGGAATTAATTCAGGAAATTGTTATGTGTAGAGCAAATTTTTCTATCTATCAGATATCAAACCATTTATTTTAATAAAATATTATCTATTCGCTAACTAAATTTCTCACCAATAATTTATTTAATAAAAAGTTATGCATGCCTTCAATTTCTTTTATGTTGTTGTAATTTTGTCTTAGTACATAATGAAATCACTCTATTTAATTTAAAATTTTATGTGTGTATATAATAGTTAGTCTTTTATATTGGAGACATTTAAGTAAATTTATGCATTCAGTAATAGATTAAAAAAATTAAATAAGAGCACGTTCAGCGTGCAAGAATTAGCTTTCTGGAATTGGTTTTGATTTCCAGAAAGCCAATTCTCTTGTTCGGCACACAAGAATCAGAATGACTTTTGTTTTCAATCTTAAAACCAAGGATATTCCATTAAACCTAAAAGCCGATTCGTGAAAACTTTTCCTCGCGCTCAGGTTTTCCTGGATTTCACGCTTCCGGCTCATCCCATGCTTCCTCCTTCCGCCTCATCCCACGTGATGCATCCCGACGATCGATCAATGGTAGGCCTTCCGCCGCCTTTCTTTCTTTATCATCCTCTTCTTCGACTTCCTCTTCATCTTTCTCATTATTTTTTGCAGGTCTTTCTCACTCCGGCTCCACAGTAAACGCTGCTCAGATCAAATTTCCATTTCTTCCTTAGTTTCCTCTTATTTTTCTTCTTCGATTCACTTGATAGGAGTTCAGATTCACAAATGCACTGATTTCTTCTTCGATTCACTTTGCCAGATTTGTTGTTTTTTCTTCTTCGATTCTGCTGGTTATGACTTTAGATCACACAGATCTTACCAGACTAGGATCATAGAGTTTTTTATGTTAAACAAAATTTTTGATTTCTTTTTTTAGATTCATCATATAGATCCTTAGTGATATTGGTCAAAATATCAATATAGAAGGTGGAGATGAACCTTCTATATCAAATTGTACTATAAAAATCAGGGTCTACTGTATGCTAGAGTATGCCTCACTTTGTGAAGCGTTCATGTATTTTTATTAGAATTGAATCACAGACATTCACTACCTTCAATGGAACATCATCCAACATAATTAAACAAATTATTTTGAGTGGAGTTGAGCGAAAGGAGCCACATGAGTTGAGGAGCTATGTATCTTCTCAAATTTTTTGGGTTTTTTGGATTCCTGTTTGACAGTTGTGTAGTGTTCTTGATATTGTGTTATGTAGTTATTGTGTAGTTCCTTCATTATTAAAGTACATCTTTGCAATGTGTAGTTCTATGTAAATTTGCAACCTGATTCCTAATTATTGTTAAGCTTGAGATTTTTTTTTTAAATTATTGGATGTTCATATTCATTCATTTTGACTTTAGGGGCAATGAATAATAATGAGTTGCAGGAGAAACTTAGGAGAGATATCATCATATAGTCGCCAGTCACCACGACTCTAGGAGCATTTGTAGTTGTCTTGAATTCCATTCTTAGACAACCAACATATGTTGCAGACAAAGATGTCATCCGCAATATTTTATTAACACCCTTATATGCTGGACAAGAAATAGATTGCTTCAACCAGTTACGTATGAGTAAAACACTGTTTAATGAGCTGTGTAATATTTTACATGCAAAAGTCTATGTATGTGCCACACAATCTGTTCGACCAAAAAAGTTGTTACTTTATTTTTATACATATTAGGATATAACAAAAAATTCAAATTATTGGACATACATATATGCACTCGATTGACACTAAATTTTTCCTAAGATAAAGAACTTGTAATTGGAGAAATAAACTCCTTTTACTTTTGTTTTTGAATTTTCTGCATTGATCGGCGGATGACAAAAATATTTATGAATAATATTTTTTATTTTCTTTGGAACTGCGGATAGATGATTTCACTCTACGTATAACAATTTCATTAATATACAATAAAACATACATAAGCACGTGTGCTTGGCATAAGTATGTGTGTGTGACATAAATGCGTGTGTGTGACATATGTACGTGCATGCGTGTGACATAAGAATGCGCATGTATGCGACATAAGTACCCGGTTGCGCGCGCGAATGCACAATATGAGACATGATCATACTAGCCCATCCTAGTTAGCAAATGGAAATTTGGAATTCTTAAATTTCCATTTATTAATCAAAGTGATAGTTTTATTTAACATTAAAAATAATATAATTTTAAGTTATTTTAATCTGAAAATTTATTCATCCCTCATTAAATTGCCCAAACTTATAAAATTTAATTAATTATAAAATTGTAATTTTAGAATTTTATATATTTTAATATGAAATGTCAACATTAACTTATATTTAATTGTTTTAGGGTGAATTAGGGTAGAACCTAGTTAGAAATATTAATTAAATTATATAAATTAACAAAATTAAATGTGGGATAAAAATAAAATACAGTTTAAAATTACTTAAAAAAATTATTCTCATTTGCTCACAAGTTGAAAAATCTAAAAATCCTCTTTTAAATGTGTTTTTCTATAAATTTTTACTCTCATGTACTTTTACTTAAATAACTCTTCGTCTCGCAGTTTTTTGCTTGGGCGTACTTAAGAAAATGCCACCATCATAAAATGTATATCTAGCATGACAACAGTCATGACAGACATCAAGAAAATAAATTAGTTTTGAACATTAAAGTGGTGAAATTCCTTGGGTAAGATCAGATATTCAATAAATATGGTTCATAACTCTCTTTCATGACTGTCACCGTTGTGCCAAACAAAGCCAAGATGTGTTTGGGAGTTAACAAAAAATAATTAATAGTCATCACGTTCATGATCTCCAGCGTCGTGCCAAACGAAGCCTAAAACTATTCCAACAATAATTATGTTGCTAGTGAAAACACTTTTAACAATCACTAAACAAAGGCTCTGTTTAGCGTGGCAGTGGCTATTCACTATTTTACGTGAACACCTAATTTCATCTAGGCTTTGCTTGGCACAACAGTGGCAGTCATGAACTCTGTTGTTATGAGCGATCGTTCGTGAGGGCTCGACCTCACCTAAGAAATTTCATCCACTTTTACGTTTAAAGCCATTGACTTGCCAAACAATGTACTCTCCCTAAAAAAAAGCCCCGATGAAGTTCATTGACTTTATTTAATGAACTCTCCCTCACTAAAGTTCTATGACTTTCGTGAGGGAGTGAAGATTGAAAAAGCTATCGATAATCGTTTTTCGATCACAAACAATCAGGTGAAATATGAAGTTGTAATCGTCAAACTCCATGGTGCTGAGAATTCAAGGCGTAGCTCTCCGAGCTCCACTCCAAACGAAGCAAATATATATATATATATATATATATATATATATATATATATATATATATATATATATATATATATATATATATATATAGGCTTGCAAATAAAAAGATTTGACTGTTTTAATCATGAACCGTTGGATCTTTGCCTGCAAATAAAAAGATCCCTAAAAAACCTCACATCTCCTCTCTCCTCAAATCCGATCCCCGCACATTCCCCCCCCCCCCCCTCGTGTTTTTTCGCCCAGCCAAGCCTTCCCCCCTTTCCACTGCCGCCGGCGGCCAGACCGGCGCCCACTGGCAGGTTCGCCGGACTCCGGCGAACCCTTCGGGGGTTGTCCGCGGGGGGAGGGCGAAGCCCGCCCCCGTGACTGGGTACTGTCGCGCGGGGCACGAGGGTCGGAGGCCCGTGCCTGTCACTCGTGTGTGTGTATATATAAGCCCGCCCCCGTGACTGGGTACTGTCGCGCGGGACACGAGGGTTGGAGGCTCGTGCCTGTCACTCGTGTGTGTGTGTGTGTATATATATATATATACAAGTGACAGGCGACAATCGACGGGGTGCGACATTCGGCGGGGTGCGACATTCGCCGGTGGTGCGACATTTGTCGTGGGGACGACATTTGTCGTGGGCGGCGACATTTGTCGTGGGCGGCGACATTTGTCGTGGGCGGCAACATTTGTCGTGGACAGTACCCGCCCCTATGGCCTCGCGCGACAGTACCCGACCGACGACAGCGGGCTCCGCCCGCTCCCGACGGGCTCCACCCGACCCGCAACATATACATATGAGTACTCAAAATGACCGTAAAAAAATATAAATCATGAATACAATTTTTATTTTGTAAAACAAATTATATTTTAACGTTAAAACATTAATTTTTCTCTTGTCATTCCGAGCTATAGACAATAGGTTAAGGGTATCTAGTGTTTTTATTTTTTTGTATTTTAATATTGTAAAGTTGTGTAATTACATAAAAGGATATTGTCTTTATAATATACTAATATGAAGTTTTGTATAATTGTGTAATTATGAATACAATTACAAGGGCAATATAGGGACATCAGACAATATTTCACCAAAGAATAGTTTTCGTATAATAGTAGATATATATATATATATATATATATATATATATATATATATATATATATATATATATATATATATGACCGCGTTCATATGAGAAGACATCTTTCGTGCGAACTGTGCGAACTCCCTTATTTGGGCACCAAAATGGACATGTAATATATGGATTTTGACTGGCTCGACGAGACCTACAACTTTCATGTTGAACACTTTTCCTAATTTTGCACGGATAAGCCGGATTTTGGACCCTAAAATATCTGGGCGGAAGTAGTCACATTTTTTTAAATAGTTTCGGGTCCAAAATCCGGCTTATCCGTGCAAAATTAGGAAAAGTGTTCAACATGAAAGTTGTAGGTCTCGTCGAGCCAGTCAAAATCCATATATTACATGTCCATTTTGATGCCCAAATGAGGGAGTTCGCACAGTTCGCACGGAAGATGTCTTCTCATATGAACGCGGCCTATATATATATATACGGTGGCCGTGCCCGCTCGCCGCTGGACAACCCTCGGCGGGTTCATCGGAGGCCGGCGAACCCCCCGGTGGGCACCGGGCGGAGGCGTGTGAAGGGACCGGAGGCGGAAAACGGATATCGGGAATTTTGGAGATGTGAACAGTGTTCAAAAAAGGGATTTGGATATTGACAGCCCCCCCTCTCTTGAATCCAATGACCAGAAATTGAAGTTGTTTGATCGGACGGTTCAGACTCATTCTGTGATGTGCCTCAAGATATGCATATTGTTTTAAATAGTAAAGATATATCTCTATTATTATACGAAAACTAATCTTTGGTGAAACATTGCAAATATCCCTATATTGCCCTTAGAGTTGTATTCTTAATTATACAATTATACAGAACTTTATATTAGTATATTATAAAGACAATATTTTTTTAGGTAATTACACAACTTTACAATATTAAAATAAAAAAAAATAAAAACACTAGATACCCTAAACCTATTGTCTATATCTAGGAATGATAAGAGAAGGGTTAATGTTTTAACGTTCAAATATAATTTGTTTTACAAAATAAAAATTGTATTCTTGATTTATATTTTTTTCGGTCATTTTGAGTACTCATATGTATATGTTGCGGGTCGGGCGGAGCCAGCTGCGGACGGGCGAAGCCCGCTGTCGCCGGTCGGGTACTGTCGCGCGAGGCCATAGGGGCGGAGCCCCGTGTCAGGCACTCGCACACACACACACACACACACACACACACACACACACACACACGCACACACACGCACACACGCACACACGCACACGCGCACACACGCACACGCGCACACACGCATACGCGCACACACGCACACGCGCACACGCGCACACACACCCACCCACACACACCCACACACCCACACACCCACCCACACACACACACACGAGTGACAGGCACGGGTCTTCGTCCCGATGCCCACGCGTCATAGTACCCGGCCGGCGACGTCGGGCTACGTCCGCCCCCGACGGGCTTCGCGGGCCCCCTGTTAGTTTCGCCCGCGACATATACATATGAGTAGTCAAAATGACCGTAAAAAAATATGCATCAATGTTACAATATTTATTTTGTAAAAAATTATGAATATATACATAAAAAATTTATTTCCTTTTCCTCTATTTCCCTCTCTCCCCCCTCCACCACACTCTCCTCCTCTCTTCCTTTCTCTCTCTCCCCACCACATTCTCTCTCTCGCACATTCTCTCTCTCTTCCCTTCACCGGGTGTAGGTTTAGTGGTCCGGGGGCGGTAAAGTGCAGAAAATCGGACGGACGAGAGCCGCTGCACTTTACCGTGCAGTGCGATCTAGTGGATGCGAGTGCGCTGAAATGCGTGCATATCTCCGCGCATATATCTCAGAGCAGTGTGCGTAGGGGTGAGGAACGAAAACCGAAAACCGACGAAACCGACCGAACCGACCGAACCGCACCGACTTTGAAACCGAGCCGCCCGATCCGGTGTCGGTTCGATTTGGAGCTTTTGAAAACCGAAGGCTTATCGGTTCGGGTCGATTTTCAAGTTGTGAAAACCGACTAAACCGAACCGAACCGAGCACTTCGATCATCACTGTTTTGGAGTGTATTTGATCGAGCAACTTTCAAATTACCTTTGGGTCTACAACCAAGTTCACATTCCTCATCTCTGTGTTTGGTGAGATTTTTCTGACCCTTCTCCTTAGGTTTAGAAAGTTCTTTAGATCCTAAGTAATTCTATTGGGAAAAAGTTTTTTTAACAGTTTAATTATTTGGGATGTTCTGTATATTAAATTGATTTAGTAACGGCAATGATTATCTATCGTGATACTCTAATTACTCTAATTGCTTATTGCTAAATCTATTGATATTAAATTTGTCCAAGTTATTATAGAGAATTGTGGGATGTCACAAGGAAGGTTTGCCCCAATATACCCAAACTCAGAATATCTAAAAATGCATGAATATAATAGTTGTTTGTGTGTGATGTAGATTTAATAAACCTTCTCTCTGACTTGTACTAAAAAAATTGTATGCTATTTATTTAAACCTTCAGTTGATAAAGATTATGAAAGGGAATGATGACCGATCCAATAAATAACACTTGATTATGTTTGTTCGCAGAAAACCGACACCGAACCGCAAAAAACCAATTAAAAACCGAACCGACTGGGTTCGACTCGGGTCGGTTTGGACAAACCAAAAACCGAGGCATGTCGGTTCGGTTTCGGTTTGGGTCCAAACCGACCCAAACCGAACCGCTCGCACCCCTAAGTGTGCGAGAGATCAAAGCGTGCACGCATCTCCGCGCGAGCTGAGATGCACTCGCAGCCGTCCGATCTCGCGCGCTGCACCGTAAAGTGCATTTCCTGCACTGCACCACCCCCAGACCCTAGGTTTAGGAGGGCTAGGATTTTTCCTTTTTTTAATAATAAAAGAATAAACGGCGGATGAATAAAGCACACAGATCCTACGGCTGCAATCAATCCAATAAATTTTAAATTCATGCGATTTAAATTTCTTCTATAATGGTTTAGATTACTGTGTTATCTTTTTCGACTTTAATATTTTTTAATTTTATTTTTATTCATTTACATTTTATCATTTTTATCATTTTATGTTTCAAATTTTATTTTAAATTTAAATTTAATTTTTTTAGTGGCGGGGCCGGCCGTGACAGCAAACGTTCAAGCGCTCGCTGTAGCACTAGCAGCTCTATTAATAGCGCGGACTCTCGTTGGAGAGAGAGAGAGAGAGAGAGACCGGCGGGGAAATGGAGCAGCAGCGCAAAGCATATGGGTGGGCGGCGAGAGATCCCGGCGGTCTTCTCTCGCCCTTCACCTTCCATGTGAGGTAAGATTTCCTTCCGTCTACCTTTCCGGCCGGAGTTGCTAAAATCTCCTCTCCGGCGGTTTCTACTATCGTCGATTGAGCTTTCAGATCTTCATTATTCTCTTCAACAAGGGCAGGGACTCGATCCAGTTGTTTTGATTTTCTATGCTTAACTCATGTTTTTCTATTCATGTGTTAATTCGTTTTATTTTCTCTGAGGATTTGAATCTTCGAACTCTCTGGAGATCACTGTAAACACCTAAATCCCGGTGGTCTTACTCAGTGGGGGAATTATAATTTTTGATGAATTTTATGTGAAAAGCAGTTTCTATTATGTGTAAACTGTGCTTTCAAAAAATTGTCAAAACAGCTATGTTCAGACCGGCCTTTAAGGGTTCACAAGTAATCTTTATGATTTTTTAGTTTGGTTTGCACTCAACTTGATTTGCATATAGCCGAAATTGTTCTGCACATAACAACACCATAATTTTTTCCTAGGCGCTAATTAAAAATTAATTATAAAGGGCAGCCCGGTGCGCAAAGTATACCCGCACAACAAGGGTCCGGGAAAGGGTCCCACCACAAAGGTGAAATGTAGTCAAACATTTTTGCAAGAGGCTGCTTCTAGGACTTGAACCCGTGACCTCAAGGTCGCATGACAACAACTCAACCAGTGCGCCAAGGCTCCTTTAAAAAATTATTATAAAGGATAAAAAAATTCATAAAAAAGTGACAAAATAGATAGATTCAACTAACATAAACTCTTATGAAAGCAATAATTCATTCATCAATAACTAAGTAAAAAAATATAGTATTAGTCTTATGCAATAATTCATTCATCAATAACTAAAATATAGTATTAGTCTTATGTCAGTAATTGGTTATTCTATGTTAATCTTTTTGAGTAGTAAGGAATGAAAATATAGTATTAGTCTTATGCAATAATCTACTCATCAATAACTAAGCAGAAGAAACAGATGCAAATTTTTGGTCACAATTAAAGAACAAGTTGTTGCCTTGCAATAAAGCTTGTTGAAAAAATTTATCAAACTTTGAATTCTCTAACTCAAAGGCTCCGTTTGGGGGGACTTATTTTCACCGATCAAGCGGTTACGACCGCATGAACCGGACCTTAATCAAGGTCGGATTCATGCGGTCGTAACCGCTTGACCGATGAAAGTAAGTCCTCCCAAACGGAGCCAAAATAGAAATCAAGGAAAAAACAAAATTGATGCAATGATATTTCACATCTTCAATCTTCAGTGTTTATAAATTAGAAATAAAAAAAATGAAGATTTGTTCACTCAAAGTGACGGTGGGGTGAGGGCGAGAAGTAATCGCCAGTCGAGCCATCGTCTCGCGTGGATGTGTTTGTCAAGGTAGAAGAGTCGCAGAGGTGCTGAGGTAGTGAGCTTGGAAATGGGAAATGCCCTTTGTTCCTCATCATGGAAGAGGGTAGATGACCAAGTCTCAAAGAGAAATGGCTGCAACTCCTTGTCGTTTTGCCGTGTTGTCGAGGATATTAGGGCAGGTGGGTTGGTCGCGAAAGAGAGGAACCGGAGCACTGGAGAGTTGGAGATGGAGGCTGATCACCACAACAAGGAAATAATGATGAAGATTCGAATGGAGACAAAGCTTGGAGACAAGCATCTATGAGCACTGAGTGGTCTATTCTGATATCATTAATGGTAAGCTGCTTTCTGATAAAGGAAATAAAAAATGCAAGACATGAATAGGGCTGCAGCCTAGAGTTCAGCCTATACAATGATTTTTTTTAGAAATCTCACCCAAGCACGTGCCCGGGTGTGTCCCTATTTGGGTCCGCCTATGTTCTTACTAGATTACTTTTATCAGGATACTTCATGAAGTTGTAGATTCATAATATACTGAGATCAACTTCTGAATGTGGAACGATCATTCGTCCTTATGAGGTTGTCGGAGAGATGGCCGACGCTAGACGAAGGAGAAGGAACACTAGAAGAATGGCTCAAGAAGGGAAGTAATGTGTTCTATGTTTTGTTTTAAAAAAATGGTTTTAGAGAATTAATTAAGAAAACCAAATTAATAATTTAGTTGTGCAAAGTCCTAAGAGAGTGGGCTACCTCGGTTTGTAAACTGAGCTTTTTCGTTTTCAGTTAATATTTAAAGCGAGATCAAGCGTGAGAGCTTGCCGCAATATTTCGCATTCAATAGCTGCAACTAGTCATGTAATATGGAAAATAACGACAACGTAGGAAGGGATGGCGCAACAATCTCCAAATGTTGATCACTTAAATGTTAATTTCATGAATTTAGAAGTAACTGTAGGGAGAAGGAGTTATACCTGCACTTACCAGTGCAGATTGATCCTCTGTCTAGGATTTGGCTCGGAAACAAGGGGAAAATAGGATAGGGATTTAAGGTTTAGTTAAAGTGGAGGTGGGTGCTCAATGTGGGCAGTCTGGAGACTGGCGGGCTAATTGGCCGAAAGAGGGAAACAAGGGAAAATGGAGTAGGAACAGGCAGGATGTCGCAAAAACCTTTGACGTAGGGTCGCTTCAACTTCTGAAGTTCGGGAAGGGATTGTTGGTGGTCGACCGATCTTCAGGGAGGGCTCGTGTTCGCGGAAGAGCGAAGAAGGATCTGTTGTAGATCCGGGCAGCGCCAAATGGTGTTCTCGTTCCCGTCGGTGGAGCTCCGGGAGAGATCGGCGAGCGGTGGGCGTTCCTCTGGAGGGTTTGTCGAGGTGATACAGAACGTCAGCAAGAGGGAAATGACGATTAGGGGGGCTGGATAAAAAAAACCGAGCGAGACTTGTCTCGTTCCGTTTTTTTTCTTTCCAACATTCCCATGAAAGGAGATGTGATAGATTTAAATAGAGGGATATTTGGGGGTGGCTCAATACTCACTTAATGGCATTCAAAGGCGGATATGGGTTTAAAAATCAAAGGCGGATATGGGTTTAAAAATCAAAGGCATTCAAAGGGTTGAAAAATATGGCATTTCAAAGGCGCGTGCCAATTGAAAAATCAGGGAATTCAAAGGTAGATAGGCCATTAAGAGGGGAGATTTTGAAAAAATCAAAGAGGTGTTTTAAACTCCCAAAATCAATTAATGCAGATTTTTAACTATATATTTTCGGAATTAATTAATTAATGTTCATGCAATTAAAATTGATTGTTATGTTTGCATGTCATGCTCTCCTATGCTATCAGACTTATTTATTCAGGATCGTGCTGATCAGTCTAGTCAACGCGCTGGAATGATGGTAAAATAAAGTACAACAAACATGACTGTATAAATAGTGACGCAATAATGAAAACAAAAAAAATACCAAAATGACGAGGTACCGATGGGTAGGTAAAACATAACTCAACCGGATGCATTAAGGGATGCTTCAGGGAGCCATGGGAAGAGAGAGGACATGCGAGGAAGAATCTTGAAGAAGATGAAGGAGAGGAGAGACAATGACTAAGACACTATTAATTCCATTCATAATCTTCTATTACAATCACAATGCCTTTATATAGGCATTGAATAATCTAATACAAAGACTAATTAAATTTTAATTACAGTTTAAGAGTAAGGCTATTGTTAAATCAAACCTGTATAGACCCATGAAAGGCATAGACCCATTATATTGCCCTTGCCTTTTAAATGATGTCTTCGTTATTTAATCCATTTTTGAGAGGGTCTTCATGCGGTTTATTACTGATTCTTGAAATGTGTGGGGTTGCAAGAACACCACCGAGATAAAAGACAAACATCATTTTAGAATATGCCATTGACAAACTATTGTTGGCTTCCAAGAAACCGGTGTGTTCGAGGGCCATGAGAACGCCGGTCGAATAAGCCACCGTCTTTGTTTCAAGAACGATGAAAGAATGAAGGGGAACCCCAAGAAGGGTGGAAAGCTTGTCAATGTTGACATTGAGCTCTTCAGGAACAATGTTGATGTTGGTCTTGATCTTATGGCTGGGGGATATCAGCATTGAAATAGTCATATCAGCCTCTGTAATTGCTTCATTGATCCAAACCTGCTCTTGTTCATGTTTCGCCATTGAAGGTGCTGACATTAATGGTGCAGTCGCCTGCAAAGAATTGAAGGAGTATTCTTGAATTGTTTCTTGAAAATCGTCTGGATCCGATTGAATCTTTTGGAAGGTAGCATCCATTCGTTCCTTGAAGTCGTGGAACTCGATCAAGAAAGATTGTTGGAGTTGATCGGATCGTCGTTGCATGACATCAAGAGCGCATTGAAAATGATCATCCATGTGTTTTTGACAGGCATCAATCACAACTAAGATGTCGTTGATCATTGCGGAAGGGTGAGATCGGCTACAAAAGCACCAAAATGTAACGATTATCTATCGTTACGAGCTCGTCAAAGATCACCGATGCTAGAAGAAGGAGAAGGAACACTAGAAGAAGAGCTCAAGAAGGGGAACCATGGGAAGAGAGATGACATGAGAGGAGGAATCTTGAAGAAGACGAAGGAGAGGGTGAGACTAAAACTAAGACGCTTCTAATTCCACTCATAATCCTCTATTACAACCATAGTGCCTTTCTGTAAGCATTGAGTACTCTTATACAAAGGCTAATTACGTCTTAATTATAGTTTAAGAGTAAGCATATTATTAAACCAAACCGGTATAGACCCGTAAAAGGTATAGACCCGTTACACATTGTCTGTGTTTTTATTCTTTTCAGTTTGTACATGACTTCTGTGAATTCTTGTTTTCTCTTTCGCAGCCAGAATGCCCCCCTTTCTCAAAAAACCATGTTGTTTTATTGGTTTGATTCCCAATATTTTTTGTTTTGTTTTGTTTGAGACTTATAAATGATCAAGACTCATATAATCCATGAGTAGGATTGCTGAAATATTGAAGATCTCTATGATCCAGCTGTGTTGGGGACACTATACACGACTGCTAATATTCACTAGTGTTGCATAACAGTTCATTAATTTAATAATATACTAAATATTGAGGATGAATATAACATAAAATATATTAAAATTATTTAGTTATTTTGACTAATTTAAAACAAAATTAACTTGAAATCATCAAATACAAAAATAAATGTAAAATGATTGGTTACATTGGCTTTAAATCATTTCATCACTTTTTTTCATCATGCCACTAGGAATATTTAATAAATATGAAAAATTCTTCGGGAATTATGTCTCACCAAAGAGAACTTTTACTTATTAATATAGCATAAAATGAGGCTCCATTTGGCGCAACATTTTTTTTGCTCCGATGAGTTTGGACAACCACGCCATCGTCATAGACTATATGTTTGGCATGACAATGGTTACAACCACCACCTAGAAAATAAAGCGAGTTTTGAACATAGAAGTGGATGAAGATCCTTAGGTGAGGTCGAATGTTCACGAACGATGGTTCATAATCACCCCCCCCCCCCCACGTCCGCTGCCGCCGTGCCAAACGGAGCCTGAGTAATGGTTGTAATTAGTAATTACTAATTAGCTAGCTTCCATTGTAGGTTAGTATTATTAAATTTATGAAACATGAAATAGAAGTGTGCTGAAAATCTACATTGTTTAGTGAGGGAAAAGAAGGGGGGGAGAGAAGTAAAAGTTAGTGTATGGCATGAAAAAGCTCCATTGCAATTTTTTATTTTTTCCATTCTTTTTGATATTTTTTAGTTCTTTAGGGTACGTTTTAATTATTTAAAGGTAAACCACATATGCTTAATCAATCTAATATCAAATAAATATGCTATTTTGAGTCTAATTAAATTTGATTGTTATGCAGGGAAAATGGAGACGAGGATGTCACGTTAAAGGTATTGTATTGTGGGATATGCCATACAGATCTTCATGTTATTAAGAACGATTGGGGAAATGCGAGATATCCAGTGGTCCCAGGGTAAGTATTATTTTTCCCTTTTATTTTATATTATATCATTGTTATAAGCAAATCCTAAATGACTATTAACAAATAAAAATAAACCCGATTTATAGCTTTTAGGTATTTCTTTCTGATACGGAGCAGAGACGAACACGAGCTTTGAGCCCGTTTGGGGCTGATTTGATGATTTACCATATATGGCATGCCCAGATCGACGATCGGACTCCGCAGATATGTCCGGATCTGCGTCGCGAGTCGAGATCATATATTAGTTTATTTTTATTGGTTTATTTTCATGTATTTTAGTGGCCTCTCCCACCGATCAATCATAGTGGTCGATAGAGATGCCATAGTGTCTTGTTTTATTATAAATATTGGTCTAAGAGGCTGAACCAAGGCATTGCGGGTTTTTGGAGATTGAAATCCCGGAACTCCGCGATCACCCCTCGGTGCCGACACCGTGGAACCCTAGGTGACGACTCATAGGCGCTCCCCGAAGGTACTACACATCCTTAGCCTTCATTCTCTCCCTCAAAGAACCCTAGTCGAACCCTCCAAAAGCCTCCCCACCGCCGCCTACCTCCCTGCACAGCCGCTGCCTGCTGCAGGCAGCACACCCCCCTTTTTTTTCTCCAACCGACCACCGCCGGCTCTCCCTCTCCCCACCGCCAGCGCCGTCCCCTTCCCCTACAGCCGGCCCTCTTCACAAACCGTCGGCAAGGCCACCCCCTCCCCTCCTCTTCGTGGAACCACCTCCAAACCGCCCTAATTCTCTAGACCCATTCAGATCTGAGAATTTCAGCCCCCCGATCCGTTATTTCCACCATGCACACACCTTTCCCTCGCTCGAATCCGACCCTAAATAGCGGATTCACCCTTCCCCGACCCGGATCTACTTGTACGTGGCCGGATCTACCCATTCCTCGTCCGATCTCATCATTTACCGCTGAGGACAACCACTGCCTTCATTTTCACACCGCTGGTTCCACCTCCGATCGCCAATCTACACATCCGAACCCAAATTCTTCAGTGTCTCGGTTTAACCCGCTACTTTGTGAGTTTCTTGTGTTATTGACTTTTTTGGTTTGACATTTTCATTGGTGAATTAATATATGTGCTGTGATTCTGGCTAGTAGAAAATTGTTTGCGATACGCTATTAATTTGCAGGAGTTATTCGCCGCACGCTTTGCTTTGACCCTCCGAGCGGAGGAAAGCCATAATAAAATTGCCAAATTAATTAATTGTTTTCAATTTTGAATATTTGCGTGGTGTTAGAAAATTTCATTGCTCAAATTTATTTGTCGTCGTAACTGGCGGCCGCATTGCATTTAGGATCATACTAGAGAGTTGCCTTTGCATTTATACCTAGAGTCCTAGGTTTTGTGCACCCCCTAGCCTACCCCACATCACTTTTTGTTGGAATGGAGAGGAAAATATCAAGTGCATTTTATTCATCCCTCAAAGGGGGTATTTAAACAACTTACAAGGACTCATAAACTAGAATAAACTAGAATAGACAATGTGGGATAAAACTCATGGACACATTCCTAAAGAACCTTAATACATTGACTGATACTTAATGCATAAACTCCAACACTTTCCATTCCCAAAAACAGATTGTTAGCAAACTAACTCTTTTTTGCTGAAATTCTTGTGAGAAGCACGACCTACCCAACTCCTCTAAATGGCGTGCCTAATCCTCCCTCCGCCAACATTGAATCCTTCCTACGCCATCTGAATTCTCGCCTCACTGGACGAATTCTCCCAGTGTTGTGAAATATCAAAAATTGCAGTTTTGAAGTTTGGGAGACTTCAAAATGGTGATTGTTGTGCAAAAAAATCCATCACACATTCTTTCTTTTTATTAAATGTTTGGGTTGCTAATAAAAAAGATTTGTGATTAACAGTTTCAAGAAAGAGTGGTTTGCAATTAGTAATGATATGCTTATAGCCATTTTAGATTTGCCTATAATCATGCTTTTTTTGTTATGCATCCAAACTAAATTTAATGACGGCATAGCTTAGATATAACATTATGGATATGTATGTAAAGGTGATAGGCAAAAATGTCATTTTCGCCCTAAATGCACCCTGCACGAAGGACCATGGATGGGACAATTCCAGTTGTTTGGCTTCGTTTGGCGCAGTGGCGGCGGTCATGAACGTGGTGGTTATGAACTGTCATTCGTGAACGCCCAACCTCACCTAAAAAAATTCATGCATTTTATGCTCAAAACTAATTTATTTTCTTGGTAGCGTTCATGACCTTTGTCTTGCTAAACATTTTATGATAATGACGTTTTTGATCAAAGTCACTGGAGCAAATAAGTCGCGTCAAACGAAGCCTTTGTTGATTCCATGGAGGTCGTGATCGTCATAAATCAGTGCCGTGTGATTATATTCTATAGCTTCAATTATTATCGGTCTTGTGCAATCCTCATGTTAGTGAATAAATTACAATAATCACAAGCAAATTCATATTTACTCCCGTGGAATTGGTTTTCTTCTTTAATAATTCTTTTCGGCTATTGGTTGGACTGAAATGAAGGCGGATTTGGAATTGTCCAAAACCGCGAGTTTTCATTTTAGGCATGAACCAATTTTTGTCTCCCGTGACAGTTTTTCCCGCTGGTTTTAGGATCTTCCTCCGCTGTTCTTTCGACAGAGACCTCCCATCAATCTTCCTTTCATCATCATCTTCTTCTTCTTCATCTTCTTCTTCTTCTTCTTCTTCATCTTCTTCTTCATCTTCATCTTCTTCTTCCTCCTCCTCTTCTTCATCTTCTTCTTCTTCCTCTTTTTCTTCTTCCTCTTGTTTGCAGGTGTTGTATTTTTCCCCATGGATTCCTTGAACCCTCTGTTTAGATATCAGGTGTATTTTTCTGATAGCAGGTGCTGTACTAGCATCTCCGTTTCCGACGACATGGCCTCTAACCTTCTCGGGCGTCTCTGATTCTGACGGCATCATGAAGACGTCTCCGCTCTTCTTCTTCCTCCGCCGGAACCAACCTGGGACCCAAAATATATGCGACATATTTAAAAGAACAAAATTTTATGGAATACAATAAATGTGAAAATAAAGATAGATTGCAACGTCCACTGCCCAACATCTTGTTGTCTCCTATCATACGAGCGCCCTGTAACCGTGTTCTTGAGAGCTTGGCTATACGAGTGAACGAAACCTAGAAGGTTGCATACATGAAAGTTGATTGAAAGTGAAAATTTCGAGAAATTAATTTTTGTGAGGAACGTATATTAGGGAAGCAAAGTGCGGCACATGGGTTCATGCCATAAAAGACATCTTAAACTTGATACACACTGATGTATGGAAGCCAACACAGATTCCTTCTAGTTCTTGAAGAATAAGTCCGGGGTGCTCTAAAAGTTTTAGATGTAGAAGACTATGTCTGCGAAACAAACATGAAGGCATGGAAGAGCGGTGTGTTTAATATCATTTAGCTATGAATTCTCAGGAAATCTGAGTTTAGTTCTCAAAGAGTAAGTCTCTAAAAGTTTTGTTAGAAAATGATCTTGTAAAGGCCCATTTAGTGGCCCATTTAGTGGCCCATTTAGTGGCCCATTATAGGCCTTCCTCTTCCTCATGTAATAATCCACATCTTGAAAAAGGGATTCCTCTCTCTCACCTCTCCCTATATATTTGTACTCATACTTGTATTTTTTAATTTAAGAAGTATATACAAGGTTTACACCACTTTCTAACATGGTATCAGAGCTACCCGATACGGCTTCGCGGGTTGTCCTTTTTTAACCCACTGCCCTCCCGCGGTCTGCTACTTTTGGCGGTTTGCTCATTTGTTACCCGCTTCTCCTTCTGCGGACTTCTTCTCGCCTTTCAGGCAGACTGCTCTCTCTAGTCCGCAGGATACTTGGCGGGCTGCCTCCCTCTGCTGTGGTTGGATTTCCTCTTGGTTTTATAGATTTGGCGGCTGGGTCCCACTATCCTGTCTTCCCGCGATCTTCATTACCCACTGCGGTCTGCCCGGTTCAACTTCCTGCTTCCTACTCGCGCGGTTTGGTCGCGTGACCTGCTGGTGACCGCCCCGTCTTCCCGCGGTCTTCATTATCCGTTGCAGTCTGCCCGGTTCAGCTTCCCCCTACCAGCCTCTCTTTACTGTTCGACGGCTTCTCCTCTAGCCGTTGCCGGCCCTTCTTTGTTGGTCGCCAGCCTCCTCTCCTCTAGTCGCTGCGGCTTTCAGGTCGCCTGCCTCCTGCTACTGTTCGCCAGTCTGCCCGAGTTTATTCGCCAGGCCGCCTTCCCTGTTGCTGCCATGGACTCAACGATTGCCTCTTCTTGTCCCGCTCGTTCCGCTGTTCCGTCTCCTGAAGTTCGTGATGAACTTCGGATCACCACTATCTCCCTCAGCGAGAAACAAAATTTGTGGAATGGGTGCATTCTGTTTGTTGCGTTCTCCAGACTAAAGGTCTTCTTCATCATCTTACTCGTGATGCTCCCACTGGCCCCACTGATGAGTGGCTCCGTGATGACGGCCGGGTCCAGATACTCAATTCCACGGACACCGAGCCATATCGCATGACCATGTGTCATGAAATTGCTAAGGCGATGTGAGAGTAGCTTCACTCTCTCTACTCTGTCAAAGACAGCCTGTTGCATCTGTTTGATATCATCTCTATGCTTCAAACTCTGGATCCCGACACAACGGGTGATTTGACCTTCTTCGTTGCAAAGGCCAAAACTCTGGTGGAGGCCTGGATACAACATCTGCCTTCCTCCACGGATCTTGCTACACAACTGACACAAAAGGAAACTGTTGGGATTGCTATGATGATAACCCGTGTTCCTCCCTACATTCAGTGTCTGGGCTCAGATTCTTTCCTCCTCTACAACGCCTTCGCTGTCCGATGTCTGCTCTATGCTGCTCAAGGTTACACCTCCATTTGAGGTCCCCACAAATTTTTCTCCAGCCCTCCTTCAGTAGCCACTCTTACCTATTCCTACCCCAGCTCGTGGTTCTTCAGCTCGGGGAGGCCGTCACACATTTTGGGGATGAGGACGTGCTGGGCGCTCTTCCTTAAAATGTACTTACTGTGGTCGAGAGGGTCATCTTGAAGCTACATGCTACTGCAAGCATGGTCTGCCTCCACACCTCGTTGCTTCTAATACAGCTTCTCCTACTCCCACTGGTGCTACTCCACAGGATTCTGATTCTTCTACCCGGCAATATATCAACGCTCTCCGCACCCAGCTTCAACAGCTCCAAGGCGTTATCGGTCACTTGTTTGGCTCGGTTGCATCTTTCTTCATTGAAGGTATATCCTGTCTCTCCCATAGTCCCCACTGGATCGTAGGCTCGGGTGCTACTCAGCACATTACATCCCAGCGACCACCACAATATATACAGTCTGCCTATCCCAAGTTCATCACTGTCGCAAATGGCGACACCACTCCGGTCTCTGGCGCGGCTGCTCTTCGGCTTACTCCCACTCTCCTTCTCTCCTTGGTTCTTCATGTTCCGGGATCCCCTTCAATCTGCTATCAGTTAGTCGTCTTACTCAGGAACTTGACTGTTGTATAACATTTTCTCCTTCCTCTTTTGTTGTGCAGGATCGCCGCACGCGGAGTACCATCGCACTTCTTTCCCTCCTACATGTACTCGGAGTGATACTTCGTTTTCTTTAGTTCATTCTGATAACTGGGGACCCTATAAAACCCCTAGTGTTTTTGGATATCAATATTTTGTCACATTTTTTGATGATTACTCGCGTCTCACTTGGTTATATCTACTTCATGATCGTACTGAACTAACATCTATTTTTCGTACTTTTCTTATCGAGACGCATACACAGTTCTCCACTACGTTAAAAATCATTCATACTGACAATGCTTGCGAATATATAAGTCACACCTTCTCAAATTTATGGACTGAGTTTGACATCATCCATCAAATCTCGTGTGCTTATACCCCCAGCAAAACGGTGTGACCGAGCGAAAAAATCGCTACCTCTTCAATGTCGCTCTGTCACTCATGTTTCAAATGTAGGTGCCCACAGAATATTGAAATTTCGCAGTTTCTACTGACTGTCATCTCATCAACCGCATGCCTTCCTTCGTACTCGACTTCGCCTCGCCATTTAGTCTCCTCTTTCCTTCCAAGTCTCCTTTCCCTCTCACATCTCGTGTCTTTGGCTGTGTATGTTATGCTCACCTTCTTGGTCCTCCCACTGACAAGCTCGCTGCTCGCACCACCAAATGTATGTTCGTTGGTTACTTCCGCACTCAGAAAGATTATGTCTGTTACTCTCTTACCGATGACAAGCTGATTGTTTCGGCTGATATAACCTTTTGTGAGGATCAACCATTTCACTCCTCTCCTTCCACTCCTTCTCCACCTTTCCCCGTCGCTCGTCCTGCCATCCCAGTCACGACTCCGTCTCTTCCACCTCTTCCCTCACCACTCCCGGTACCTTCTCTACCTCCTCTACCTCCACCACCTCTCTCTGTCTATATTCGTTCTAAGTCTAAGAATGCTTCCCTACAACAGCTCCCTTCTACCGATGATATCCCGTGGCGCGCTGCTCCATCATCAAGCTCTACAGCTCATCCCTTAGCAAATTATATATCACTACATCGCCTCTCTACGCCACTCCACAAATTTGTCGTTTCTATTTCTTCTATTTCTATTTCTAACTCTGTGCAGGAAGCGCTTCAGTACCCGGGGTGGCGGACGACCATGGATGATGAAATGACTGTCATCGGGGCTAACAAGACCTGAGATCTGGTTCCTCTTCCTCCCGGCCAGTCCCTTGTCAGTTGCAAGTGGGTATTTATTATCAAACATACTGCCGATGAGACTGTTGACCGCCTAAAAGCTCGCATCGTGGTCCGGGGTTTCACTCAGAAGCAAGGCCTTGATTGATGAAACTTTCTTCCCGGTTGCCAAGTTGAATACCGTTCGGGTCCTGATCTCCTTGGCCGTCCATCGTCAATGACCCCTCCATCAGTTGGATATTAAAAACGCCTTTCTCAATGACAATCTCCACAAAACTGTTTATATGCACCAACCTCCCGGGTTTGAGACCACGGGGGAGTCTCATGTATGCCATCTCCGAAAGTCTATATATGGTCTCAAACAGTCCTCGCGTGCTTGGTTTGAAAAATTCAGTATGGTGGTTCACGGCGTTGGTTTTACACGGAGCTCGGCTGACTTCTTCTTCACCCATCATCAACCAACAGACACTGTGATTCTCCTAGTGTATGTTGATGATATTCTAATTACTGGCGACGACTCTACAGGGATACAACAAATCAAGCAACATTTGAACTCAGCATTTCAGACGAAAGACCTGGAAAATCTTCGATGCTTCCTTGGTCTTGAGGTTGCAAGACGACCTGATGGTCTCGTCTTATCCCAACGGAAGTACTGTATTGGCCTTCTTCAAGATGCTGACTACTCAGGGTGCAAACCCGTAGACACACCTATGGATGTAAATCACAAGCTTTCTGCACATGATTTTGATTCCGAGTCACTGTTTACAAATCCAGTATACTATCGACGCTTGGTGGGGAAGCTGATTTATCTTATGGTTACTCGACCTGATATCTCATTTGTTGTGGGGGTTGTTAGTCGTTTTATGCTTGCTCCTCAGACATCTCATCTTCAAGCTGTTGAGCGCATTCTCAGATATTTAAAGACTGCTCCGGGACAAGGACTCGTTTACAAACCATCTACCTCTCTATCTCTTGTTACGTATTATTATGCCGAGTCTCTTGATGATAGACTTTATACAACTGGTTTTTGTACATACTTCGGTGGACACCTTATTACCCGGCGTCGCAAGAAGCAGACTGTTGTTGCTCGTTCGTCTGCTGACGCCGAGTACCGGGGTATGACTGTTGTTGTATCTGAGTTAAACTGGCTTGAAAATCTTCTTAATGATTTGGAACACAAACTCTCATCATCGGCGACCTTATTTTGTGACAGTCAAGCAGTGATACTTATTGTCAAGAATCTCGTATTCCATGAACGAACAAAGCATATTGGATTTGTCTGTCACTTCATCCGAGAAAAGTTCAATCAAAGAAGATAGAATTGGAGCATATTCCCACTATAAGACAAGTTGCTGACATCTTGACTAAAACTCTCTCTCAGCCGTTAATCAGTTCTTATCCAAGTTTCGTGCCTATGACTTGTACGCTCCAGCTTGCGGGGGAGTGTTAGAAAATGATCTTATAAATAACCATTTAGTGGCCCATTATAGGCCTTCTTCCTCTTCATGTAATAGTCTCACATCTTGAAAAAGGGATTCCTCTTTCTCTCTCCTCTCCCTATATATTTGTACTCATACTTGTATTTTTTAATTAAAGAAGTATATACAAGGTTTACACCACTTTCCAACAAGTTTAAGATCAAAAAGACTATGTGGGCTAAACAACCTGATGAATCGTTCGTTGCTGGAGAATACAGAGTGCTTGAGGATCACCATTGGACTCACATCGGAGTTCTGAGCGAAGGAGCTGAATACCTCTGTCTATAGCGTACGCCCACAATATGGAATTGCAACTTCCCGAAATACAAGTTACGGCTCCATTTGGGACGGGGTTTTTGCTCCAGTGAGTTTGGACAAAAACGCCACCATATAGAATGTATGTTTGGCATGACAACGGTTACGACCATCACCGAGAAAAGAAACTAATTTTGAACTTAAAAGTGGATGCAGTTCCTTAGGCGAGGTCGGGCATTCACAAGCAACTATTTATAACCACCGCATTGGTGACTACCACCACCCTGCTAAACTGAGCTTATATCTTACTATGAGTAGAACCGTAATAATTCATTAAAGAATTCATCTTTGAAGTCCTGTTTGTCTTATCCCTTCACCATGAACAGTTCACAAATCAAAGTTGGTTTGCCTTTCACAATATGTTGTAATGCATGGACTTTCTTCACTATCCCCACTCCTTTCTCACCAATTTTTTTTTTACAGGCATGAGATCGTCGGAATAGTAATTTCAGTAGGAAAAAATGTCCAGAAATTCAAAACTGGGGACAGTGCAGGTGTAGGCTTCCTGGCTGGCTCATGCAAGGATTGCAGCAACTGTCAGGAAGGCTACGAAAATTACTGCCCGAAGAGCATCTCCACCTCAAATGGCATTCAGCCCGACGGATCAACAACATTTGGCGGTTTCGCCGATATTGTAGTTGTGAACGAGGATTTCGTGGTTCATCTTCCCGACAACATGCCACTGGATAAGACTGGGCCGCTTCTATGCGCTGGAATTACGGTTTACTCCTCCATAAAGCAATTGGGACTCAATGTGCCTGGGAAGCATTTGGGTGTGGTTGGGCTCGGGGGCCTGGGTCACCTGGCCGTGAAGTTCGCGAAGGCTTTTGGGTCGAAGGTTACAGTGATTAGTACTTCTTCAAACAAAAAGAACGAAGCGATCGAACATCTGGGAGCTGATTCTTTCTTGGTCAGCACCGACGCCGAACAAATGAAGGTATTGGTGGAATATATAATTTAGTGTGGCTGAAATTGAAATTAAGGCTCTGTTTGTTTTTCTTTGTTGCATTTTACGTAAACACTGTTTTTTACCTATTTGAACGCCTCTATTTGGAAACACTGTTACCCGTAATTTTATGCCTAATTCCAACCTCGGGGAGGGAGGTCCATTCACAAACATTGTTTCATCTTTCATCTCCAATTGTAACCACCCACCCAAGCAAGCCCTATATGTCAATATTGCTAGAAGATGAAACCTTTCCTAGGTATAATAGACTCGATTGTTATAAGTATATGATTCGAGAGAATGATAATACAAATAAGGGTATGACTTGAAGACGTGTTTTACAAAATCATGATTAAAGTTATTTTTGGGACAACTCTGGCGGATGAAAAAGTTGTTGATCAAATAAAGCTGATTGAAAAAGCTGTTTGAGAAGCAGTAATGAAAAAGTTCCTGACTGTTTGGAGAGGAGAGTCTGTGCATAAGTGTTGATTGAATAGATCTTTTTCAAATTAGTTGTTGGGAAGAACAGCTTTTTGATAGCCATTTTTTTAATTGGATGCCTATAATTGCAATGAATTTGATCTAATTCACTTTTGGTGGTTGCGAATTGAATCTCTAGAAGAACATGAAAACATGATGAAAAAAAAATTGTATTCTTCAGTTGTGTATAAACTACAAGTATGAGTACATATATAAAAATTGTATTCTCAAAAGATGTGGGACTAAACAAGAAAGCTAAGTGGGCTTATAAATGGGTCACACTTATTAGGAATTTTTCATCATTTCCTCTAATATTCTCTAAAACTCCCCCGCAAGCTGGAGCATACAAGTCGTAAACATCAAGCTTGGACAATAACTGATGATACATTTGTCGTGGTAGCGCCTTGGTGAGAATGTCAGCAATTTGCCCAGAAGCAGGAATATGCTCTAATTCTAACTTCTTCAATTGAACCTTTTCTCGAATGAAGTGACAGTCAACTTCAATGCGTTTGGTCCGCTCATGGAACATAGGATTCTTTGTAATATGTATCGCAACCTGACTGTCGCATAACAGAGTTGCTGGTGAGGATAGTTTTACTCCCAAATCACCAAGAACGCTCTCAAGCCAGGTAAGTTCTGATAACAGCCACCATTGCACGATACTCGGCTTCAGCAGAAGAGCGAGCAACCACAAATTGCTTCTTTCTACGTCAGGTGATAAGATTTCCTCCAAAGTAGGTACAGAAACCAGCAGTGGAACGTTGATCATCAAGGGAGCCAACATAGTCTGCATCCGAATACATAATAAGAGATAGAGAGGAGGATGACTTATATACAAGCCCTTATCCAGGAGCAGACTTCAAATATCTGAGGATGTGTTCGACTGCTTAGAGATGAGAGACCCGTGGAGCATGCATAAACCGAATGACTACTCCAACTACAAATGAAATATCAGGTCTTGTAACTGTCAGATATATCAGTTTTCCTACAAGGCGCTGATAGTACTCTGAATTCGTAGCAGAGAATCAGAGTCAGATCCATGCCATTGGGGTTTTCGCGGGTTTGCACCATGAGTAGCCTACATTTTGAAGAAGGTCAAGGAAGTTCTTCTGTTGTGAAAAGACAAGACCATCAGGTCGTCTCGCAACCTCAAGTCCAAGGAAGTACCAGAGAGTTCCTAAATCTTTAGTTTGAAAGACAGAGTTTAAGTGTTGCTTGATTTGTTGTATCCCTGTGGAGTCATCACCAGTAATCAAAATGTCATCGACATACACCAGGAGAATGATAGTCCCGGTTGATTGATAACGAGTGAAAAAAGTGAAGTCAGCCGAGCTTTGCTTGAATCCAACTTTGCGAACGGCCTTACTGAATTTGTCAAACCAAGCTTGGAGAGACTGTTTGAGACCATAAATAGATTTTCGGAGTTGATACACACGAGACTCCCCTGTGGTCTCAAACCTGAGAGGTTGGTGCATGTAGACCGTCTCGAGAAGGTCGCCGTTCAGAAAAGCATTTTTGATATCTAGCTAATGGAGAGGCCAGTGGCGATGAACATCTAAGTAGATCAGGACCCGAACAGAGTTTAACTTGGCGACGGGAGAAAAAGTTTCATCATAATCAAGACCGTGTTGTTGAGTGAACCCTCGGGCCACAAGCCGGACATTGAGGTTTCAATTGTCCCGTCCGGAGCATGTTTGATTGCAAAAACCCATTTACATCAGACACAAGACTTGGGTTGTAATGGTTTGGTTTGGTTTTCTATCAAAACAGTTAACCAAACCACCCGTGTATGGTTCCAAAAATCTAAAATCAAACCAAACCGCGAACACCATTGGAACCGAACCGAACCAAACCAAACCAAACAAGGTGTTATACTTATGAAGGAAAATCGAACAACGTGTTCGTCTTCAATTGAAGTACCCCATTCTATCGAGGCATATAAGCACACGATGTTTGATGGATAATGTCAAACTCAGTGCATAAATTAGAGAATGTCCGGCTAGTGTATTCGCGAGCATTATCAGTGTGAATGATTTTTAAGGGAGAGGGGAACTGAGTGCTAGTTTCCGTAATAAATACACGAAATGTAGAGGTTAGTTCAACATGATCGCGAAGTAAGTATAACCAGGTGAGGCGAGAGTAATCATCAATAAAAGTGACAAAGTAATGATAACAAAACATACTAGGTGTTTTATAGGGTCCCCAAACATTAAAGTGTACTAGAGATAGATGAGCATATGACTAAAGGAAGTACGACGTTGTTTGCCAAAGATACAAGATTCACAAGTAAAATCATGCAGGGAGACATCCGGAAGAATTTTCTTGAGAATCTGGAGGGGAGCATGCCCAAGATAACGATGTCTATCGATAGTGGAGACGACAGAAAGAGCAGAAGAGGGAACATCCAGGAGGTAAAGCTCATTAGACAGCTGCCCCTTACCAATGATATTTTGCGTTTGCCGATCCTGCACAACAAAGGTAGAGGGTGAGAATGTAACACAACAATTAAGGTCCTGAGTAAGACGACTAACAGACAGCAAGTTAAATAATGATCCTGGAACATGAAGGGCCAAAGACAGAGAGAGAGAGAGTGTGTGAGAGGTATATCAGCAACGCCAGACACCGGGATGGTATCTCCATTGGCCACGGTGTTGAACTTGGGATGAGCTGTCAACAAGTATTGAGAGGGTCTCTCAGAAGTAATATGGTGTGTGACATCTGAATCCACAATCCAGTTAGAGCTCTGAGAGAGACAAGATATACCTTCATTGAAAATCAATGCAACGGAACCAGATGAGCGAGTAATCACCCCTTGGAGATGTTGGAGCTGGGTGCGTAGAGCATTGATGTCATCACAGGTGGAGGAGGCAGAGGCCGTTGTGGGAGAAGTGGGAGGAAGCTCAGCTGTAGCAGAGGCAACAAGATGTGGAGGCAGACCATGTTTGTGATAGTAGGTGGCCTCAAGGTGACCAGATGTCGGGCAGCAAATATTTGAGTTGTCGTTGCACAGTCTCTATTTCTTGTCCAACTGTATTCTAGGAATGTGTTTTTTACGAACACTAAACCCGATTTTATGAGCGTACTCACAATACAAAACATATGCCTCTTTTTCTGACTGGACAACAAAGAAAGTATGATATTCTTTTTGGATCTGCAAAAAAATATAAAACACATTAGATTTATATACAGTTGTAATGATTTGAATAAATACAGTTGTACTTTAATTATACAGTTGAAGTCCAACATTAAAATACAGTTGTAGTTGACATGATATGCTACCCTGAGAAACACTACATACAGTACAAACCATACAAAAATGAATCACATTTGAAGTTCAACATTAAAATACAGTTGTAGAGTTATACAACGCAAAAAAAAGAACGGCATGCTCGAAGAAAAATTAAAAAATAGATGCAGTTCATGGAACATGCTTGAGGAAACACCTCTGAACATTTCACTAGCATTTCATCACTGCTAAACCTCATTTCACAAAACATTTCACTCCAGTTGCAGAAAATGTAGCACGAAAAACTTACATCACAACCTTTATCCATTTTGCCGTTGTAGGCCCCCATGTCAGTACTCCCCTTCTCCATTGATCCTGGAGGAAGCGACGAAAGCTTGGCTGCGATGGAGACTTAGGCGGTGAATCTGGTGAAATAGGCAGGAAAGTGAAGGTCGAAGGAGGTAGAAACTCGGGTTGAAAGGCTTAGGGTAAGCCAAAAGAAGTTTCTGCAATTTTAACTAGCGGGAAAGTGAAAGGATGGTGGGGCCCGTGAACAGGTTTATTTAAACCCGTTCCTAGAATAGGGCATGAGACCCGTGTAAAAAAAAATTCCCAAAGGAGGAGAGTACAAAGTTGCCGCATATGGCAAAAATAACATGTTAGGATAGAAATGAAATAGAACACCCTTTATAGATCGCGTGTTTCTACTATAACAAAATTACAACGGTGTCTGCGTAAATAAATTTTTAATACCGCGGTCATTGCAGCCGGGTGCCCATATTGTGCGAAGGTTAGTGGAGAATGAGGACACATAAAGAGTCCGTTTGGCACGGCGGTGGCAGTCACCCGAGGAGGCCCCATCCATTTTTATGTTCAAAACTAGTTCTTTTTCTTGGCGGAGGTCATACCTGTTGTTATGTCAAACACATATCTAATGACAACTACGTTTATGTCCAAACTCACCACTCACCCGAGCAAAAATGCCGCGCCAAACGGCCCAAAGTCGAGCGGAATTAAGCATAATGATGACAAATGATGATTCTGGACCATACTCCATGAGCTTGAACTTCAAAATCGAATATTTGCTTTGTTCAGCATTATAGAAGTCATTTATTATCCTCTTATTTTGCTTCTGCTTGATGCTGCAGGCAGCAATAGGCACACTGGATGGAATCATCAACACAGTTTCTGCTCACCACCAAATCACACCGTTGATCTTCTTGCTCAAAACATTCGGGAAGATGGTCCTGGTCGGCGGGACGATCCAGCCCTTCGAGCTGCTGTCTTTCTCTCTGATCCAAGGCAAGCATCTCCCCAAAATCATAACATCTTCTTAAATCCCGTTTGGGAGAGCGGTGCCAGCGTGTAAAACAAGGCAATAATTATATGCAGGCCGGTTTCGGCTATGTGCGGGCCGCACAATTTTATAATGGTTATGTGCAGGCCAAGACTTATATGGGTTCACAGCTTCCTATGATTTTTTAGTTTGATCTGCTTTTATCCTTGGATCACACATAGCCGAAAGTAACCTGCATATAACATCACTCTAAAACAAAGCTCAAAAAATGTTGATTTTGCAATTTCCCATTTTGCACCGAAGCTCAAAAATGGAAATTATCCAAAGACATCCTTTGTCCTGAGGTGAATCAAATACACCATTGGAGAGAGCCTAATGGTTTTTCGCTTTCACTCCTCACAGGCGGTAGAACCTTGGCTGGAAGCTTAATAGGCGGAATGAGAGACACCCAAGAGATGGTGAATTTTGCGGCCGAGCATAACGTAGCGGCGGACGTCGAGGTGGTTCCTATAGATTATGTCAACACCGCCATCGAGCGTCTCGGCAAGGGAGACGTAAAATACCGGTTCGTTGTTGATGTCGCAAACTCTCTAACTCCGGCTCTTTAGTGAGGAGATTGCCTGAAGTTACTTTCCATTTTGATTCACTGTTGCTATGTTTCATCTGAGTTTCATTTGCAATTTCTGTGGAAGCTCATTGTCGTCGTTATCAACATCATCGTCAGCTGATGTCGCTGATGTCGCAATCTCGCAAATTACTATGACAATTTCTATCAAATATTATTTTATGTATCTTTCTCCACTTTAAATCCATTTTGTATTATTTTGTCAGGTCCTTTCCTGGGATTCCCCGTGTAAGTTTGCTAAATTATAGGTTGCGCCTCTGAATTAGGGGTGTTCACGAACTGAATCAAACAACTCTTCAATCAAATTCAAATTTGACATTAAATTCAGATATTCGGATTCGTTCGAATATTCAGTGTCGGATTCGGATTCGTCATGAAATGTTGGATTCAAATTTGGGTTCGAATTCAGATTCAAATTTAAATTCAAACATAGATTCAAATTCGATTTTGAATTTTATAATACTTAATTCTATATAATTTTTAAATATAATTATATGTAATATTTAATTACATATTTTTCTTAATTATATATTCTAGTTTTCGCAAACTATTTGTGATTACTTCGAATAGGAATAAAATTTTTCGGATTCGATAATTATTCGAATCGGATTCGAATTTGAAAAATATTAATTTTAATTGAATTTTCATGAATCGAATCTTGAATTATTCACGAATTATAATATTTGTGTACAACCCTACACCTCTCTATCATTTGAAATTACAAAAAATTTCTCTTGTAAATTTATATTTCATAACATGCATGTGTATTTTTTGCCACATTCATGTTATGCAATGTAAATTTACATGGAATTTGTTATAATTTTATAAGATAGAAGTGCAACCTATACTTATGCTAACTACATGCTTGATTAATTAAAAATTATTTTGTCTTGATTGAATGCCTACATTCACCCTTAACTGAGAACTCAAAAGAGGAATATTTGATGATGTAGGTTGAATAAATAAGACTACATTTTCCCTTAACTATAAGATGCAATATTACTTAGGGTGTACATGTGGTACCCCAATATTATAGAGAAAAGACAATTGACCCGTATAAGTTTCAAAAGGATTGTTGTTAATTCCTAATTTTTCATAACTGAGATATTTGATCGCGTACAAAATTTTTCAACATAAGGGCAAATATTTTAGTAATAAAAAATTAGGGGTTGCAATAGTCCTTTTAAAAGTTACAAGGGTCAAATGCATTTCTTCTACAATATAATGGTCTAATCATGAGGTTTTTTGCATATTACATCATAATTTTTTTTTTTGCATTTTGCACACTTCAAAGATTTTAATATTAATATTTTGTATTTTAAGTCTTTATTTAGGAGAGTGTAAAATGCCAATATTAAAACCTTTGATGATGCAAGGTGTAGAATGAAATATTTATAGTGCAATATGCAAAAACCTTATAACTAGGCGAAACTTTTTGGTCTGGGCCAGGACAAAGATCATCGTCCGGGGCCCGGGTGATTTAGACGTGTGTACTTTGTTTTCATTTACGTTTTTCTTTTTTGCTCGAGAAATCTGTATGTCAGCTATTAAAATATACATGCTTATTTATTACAAATGTAAGTAGTTGATGGAATATATATTTATCTCAGATATTAAAGAAAATACATGAGAGATTACATTTTTATCTCGAATATTATAGAAAATAGTTGAGAGATTCAATTGTTATCTCAGATAACTGAGATAATATATTTTTAACTTAGATAATATGAGAAATAAATAAATTTATGTTACAAAATAAATAAATCTTGAATATTATATTACAAAAAATAATTTATACGAGCTCTGAAAATAAATAAATATATGTTATTACTATTTTTTTGAATTATAAGTCCATTTAAATTATATATATTAACTCAAACCATACTCATTTCACTCAAATGAAAAAAATTAGTATTCTTTGAAATAAAGCTTATAATTTAAATAAAACTTGTAATAACATATATTTATTTATTTTAAGAGCTCACATATTTTTTTTTTCTGTAATATAATATTCGGGATTTATTTATTTTTGTAATATAGATTTATTTATTTATCATACTATCTGAGTTAAAAATATATTATCTCAACTATTTTCTGTAATATCTGAGATAATAATATAATCTCTGAGCTATTTTTTGTAATAGCTCAGATAAAAATATAATCTCCTAGCTATTATTTGTAATATCTGAGATAAAAATATATATATATTATTATTATAAGTTTTCTCATATTATAAGTTTATGTATATTATATACAAGTGACAGGCACGGGTCTTCGGCCCTGGGGGCATTCGGCGGGGGTGCGACAATCGGCGGGTGTGCGACATTCGGCGGGGTGCGACATCCGGCGGGATGCGACATTCGTCGGTGGTGCGACATTTGTCGTGGGCGGCGATATTTGTCGTGGGCGGCGACATTTGTCGTGGGCGACGACATTTGTCATGGGCGACAACATTTGTCGTGGACAGTACCCGCCCGCAACATATACATATGAGTACTCAAAATGACCGTAAAAAATATAAATCAAGAATATAATTTTTATTTTGTAAAACAAATTATATTTTAACGTTAAAACATTAATCTTTCTTTTGTCATTTCTAGCTATAGGCCATAGGTTTAGGATACCTAGTATTTTTATTTTTTGTATTTAAATATTGCAAAATTGTGTAATTACCTAAAAGGATATTGACTTTATAATATATTAATATAAAGTTATGTATATTTGTGTAATTATGAATACAACTATAAGGGCAATATAGAGATATTTGCAATGTTTCACCAAAGATTAGTTTTCGTATAATAGTAGAGATATTAACTCAAAGAATATTCATTCTTATCTCAGATAGATGAGAGATTATATTTTTATCTCAGATATTACATATAATAACTGAGAGATTACATTTTTATCTGAGCTATTATAAAAAATAACTGAGAGATTATATTGTTATCTCAGATATTATAGAAAATAACTCAGATAATATATTTTTAACTCATATAATATGAGAAATAAATAAATCTATATTACAAAAATAAATAAATCCTGAATATTATATTACAAAAAAGTATATATATGTGAGCTCTTAAAATAAATAAATATATGTTATTACAAGTTTTATTTAAATTTTAAGTTTTTTTCAAAGAATACTCATTTTACTCAAATGAAAAAAAATTTTAATATTAGATGTTACAAAAAAAAAGACGAAAGATTACATTTATTTGAGAAATTACAGAAAATGGATAAGATATTATATTTTTATTTCATATATTACAAAAAAACTAAGACAATCTATTTTAACTCAGATAATACAAAAAATGACTGAGATGTTAGAATTTTCTCTCAAATATCACATCGATTCACGATATTTTTATTCTTTTTTTGAAATATTATCTTAACTTTATTTATTTAAACAACTGACATAAAAATTTCCCAAACAAAAAATAACGAAGGAAAAAGAGAGGACACGCGTCTAAATCACCCAGACCCCGGACGATGATCTTCATCCGGGGCCCGGACCAAAAAATTTCGCTATAACTAGAGGACGCTTACTGCCAAAAGTTCCAAATGAAATGACCTATCTTATTGTTAATCATCTTCGTGGAGAATCCCATTATAATGGGGTCGACTATATGGATTCCTTGTCACCATTGTGCCCTATCTTTCTCTTGGGGATGAGACCCATTTTATAAGATTAGGTGTGCACATAATCACACACCCATGATCTTCACCTCAAAAGTAGTGGGATCATGGGGTTGACCGCACGCGTGATCACCGCGCCCGATCCCCCGCGCGCCGATCCCATCACGCGTAGTGGGCAACCCGCCGCAAGCCCCACCTTGCCGGCAACAGGCGGTCGGCCTCCTCCCCGGACGCCGGCTATCCGCCCTCTCTCGCCGCGCCGGCCGCGGCCGCGGCCGCCCGGGCCACTCCCTCCCTCGGACGCCCGCCGCGGCAGAGGGAGCGGCCGCCCGGGCCGCTCCCCCCTCGGCCGCCGGCTGCGACCGAGGGAGAGGCCGCCCGGGCCTCCCCTTCCTTCGGCCGCCGGGCGCGGCCAAGGGAGCAGCCGCCCAGGCCGCTCCCTCCCTCGTCCGCCGGCCGCGGCCCAAGGAGCAGCCGCCCGGGCCGCCCCCTCCCTCGGCCGCCGGCTCGCAGCCAAAGGGGGCGGCTTCCTCAGCCGTCGGCGGCTGTCCTACCCTAGCCGGCGAGTTCGGCAACAAGTTCGGAGTCCGATCGTTCGGAGTCGTTCCTCGCTGTCCGATTTGCGTGTAACCACCCACTAACCACCAGGTTAGTGAGGGGATTTAATTAATAATTTATTATTTATTTAAATGGTCTCCAAATAGTGAAATTAATATCCTAATATGCGCATTTAAACTATAACAAAAATATTAATATTGGGTGGTTACAGTGTGCGGATAGCAGCATAACACCGTAATCACCCAGTGGAGCCTATAAAAGGAGCCTCAGGCCTCCTAATTTCTCATTTTTTTCCTCCGAGTCTTCTTCTTCCTCAGGTCGAAGCTCGGATACCTCCTACAAGCAGCACCTGCGCCGCACTCAAGCCGCACCCAAGCCGCATCCGAGCCACGAACGAGCCAAGTAAATGCCACCCGACGAAGCCAAATCTCTCAAATTCCAAGTGCCCCCCGCAACCGCAAGTCCAGGCGCTCCGCTCTCACGTTCAGAATCAGCAAGACGCTCAGCGAAGCCCATCAACACAAAACGCAATTTGTAACAAACACCAGGCGCGACGGTCTGTCGTCCGCCGTGTGTCAAGTGTTCTCTCACCTCAAAACTGTAACAAGAGGTGATCTGTCACCCTCGACTTCACAAACAAGTTGTAACAGCCAGGAAATAGTGGACTTTGACCGACACAGCTCCGGTCACGTGATTTTTTACCCAGTTGAGGGGTTTTTCCACGTTAAAACTGTGTATAATTGACCGACTTTATTGACTGTGTGCGCGCTCGATCGTTCCGAGAGCTAAGACAGTCCAGGTTATTCCGTTCCGACCGGGACGTCGAGTTAGACCGCAACACTTTCGTCATAATCTCACTAATGCCTAAGTACATCATGTCTTTCCTTATAGTCTCATTCCAAGTCTTTATTGGTCCACCCCCTCCCACATTTAACATGCCTAGTATCTTCAAAACAATCCCAAGTACTTCAAAAAAAAAAGATACAACAACTAGATATCTCTTTATCTTGTAATAAGATAGAATCGACCATTATTAACATTGCCTCGACTAAAATTGCATACCATGTACTCGATCTTTGTTCTACTAATTTGAATCCCTATATCTGCGAAGCAATAAACTAGACGCGGCTAAATTTTTTTTTTACTTATCCCTGTGGATGTTTCACCGTTAAGAACTATGCTGCACGCAAAAAAATATAACACTCAAGGTGCCTAGCTTTGGATATTTTAGCAACCGCAACCAACTGTGACACGAGCCATGCACAAAAAATATCGATTATCTATGAATGCGAAACTGCAAGTTTCCTGAATGTAAATGGTTGTCGTCACACACCAGCAATCCTTTGACACAAACAAGAGGTCGTCACCGCAATGTCCCGCAATATGATCACTCGACGGCCTAATGTATAGTTATGCGACAATAGACATCGCGTGATGATTCGTGATGCACAGTCTAATCTTCACAGATGTCACCATGCACAGAGTGATAACTACCTATGACCACAACAAGAAATGCAATTTTAAGTTAATTAAAGTACATCAGTAGGTAAAGAAGTCATGTCCACATTCAGGTTAAAAAGAGGAAGAGAAAAAGTTTATGCTTTAGGGTTTAGAGTTCATTAAAGGAAAAAAAGAGAAATGAAACTGAGAGTTATGTCCACAATGAAAGCCCCAATGTTCTCCAGTGTGAGATGAGAGTGAAGAAAGAGAGTGTTCAATTTCGTCTATGCGTTTAGCCATCAAATGGGTGAAGGGCATGGAAGAGGCCGGAAAGTGAGGTTGTTGGAGTTACGAAGTTCCAATCGATGGATCAGAAGTCTGATACAAACAAAGAATGCAAAACACGGCGGGGCGAGCTATCAGTATTTCAGTTGAGTTAACCGGGGCCTCGGTTTGAACAGAGACCGAAGTCTTGCTGGAAATCCCGGTACCATGATGCAAGTCGGCAAAGTGAGGGCTCGATAGAGTGCGGGTTGTGCTCCGGGTAGCATAGTTGACAATGTTGCCTGCAAATAGAAAGTTGGTGCGGCCGACAGGCTCCGATCAGTGCTAAAAACGCATGTGCGACAAGATGTTAGAGTGCAAACATGTGGAAATGACAAAGCAAGGTGGTGGGCGCACAAACTCATGACAAAGCTTTGATCATTGGAGGAAGTTATGCGACTACGTCGACCTGGGAGATCACTGGAAAGCAGAGAAGGAGAGATCGGCCTTGGACACCATGGAATAAATCAGCTGCAGAGGCAGTGAGAGCTCGCGCTGCAGAATCTTGGAGGTAAATTCGTGACCTATGACAGTAACCAAGGAGGGGCGGTATAACATATCACTTTTTAAAGCAAGAAGAAAATTGTACGAAAAAGATAAAACACAAACATCAACTATCGAGAGATAAGTTCTCGCCGGATACAATCCAAGGCTAGATGCCTCACCCAGGAAAAGCTAGAATCCAAATCCCTAGAAGCCAAAAATGAAAAAGACACATATCCTTCCCTTATAATAGGGATGCAACTCACAAATGGATTACCTACATACACCTACTAGCCCATTAGGGTCTACCTAGGCTAAAAAAACTAGACCTCAAGTTTAACTTCTTTTTTAGAGATGAATTGAGTGGCTAAGTTTTAAAACTGAAAGGATGAAAAAAAATCTATACCCTAACAAAATAAGAACTAAAGAACACTAAATGAAAAGAAAAAAAATGCATAGAAAACAAATTAACAGAGAAGAAAAAAGTCACATTTCAACTGCTAATGGAATTTATTTTCTCCCTATAATCTAAAACACAGAACCAGTAATAGGTTTGCAAGAGCTGTAAGATATATAAATTTCAATAAAGCTTTATCAAACAAATATACATGTAAATGAAAGAAAATAACAACTTTTTGGTGCTCCACTCACCAATTTCTTAAAAAACAATTCTTATCCCCATCTCCTCGTAGAAGCACCAATCCTTCTATAACAAATCGTGTTTAATAATACAATAGCAAGCCTAAAAAATGAATGCAAAAAAGGATTGGCTAATCCAATTCCAAAAGATGGAGAGATTGAAAACAAAAAAAAACCCCTCCTTTTGTATATGGAAGACCCTAGAAAGGTGTACAAAACCAATGTCATGGGCAACCGTTCTTAGCATAATCAAATCTCGAATTGCTTAATTAGCCAGCAATATGAGTGATCAATGGAGTGCCAGTATGAAGTGTAAATTTGGGGGAAAAGCTGTGTCCCCCTCCTACAACTTTACATGCGCATAGATGCATCTTAAAAAGAGCCAAGGCATAATACTAATAATTCAAATACCAGGTTATTTTGGTGATGACATAAATCAAGTAGAAGAACTTGGTAAAGAGCCCATGAGTATAACCGGGTTGCTGTTTTTAGGTTTCCATATCTTATCTGACCTGGCCTTGGTGAGAATATTTGTTAAAAATCCTGTCGCAGAGTTTGAAATGATGGGCTGAGTAGTAGAAGTTTCTAGAAACCCAACTGGTTCTCTGTGGGATCCCATAATCTTTACTTCTCTGGAACTAAGCCTTCTACTTATAGCAGAAGGATTACTGCAAGGGCATCCGAGAATGTCCAAGTAGCAGGCCTTGTGAAATATAGACCTGCATGATGCACATTTCTCAGCTTCTGCTTCCTGGTTAAAAAATCGAAGAACAATAGTTAAAAAAGACATTTCATCTAATAAATTGCGAGTATAAAAGGTCCTGGCAAGTTTTTAGAGTTCCACTTTTGTTTGGTTCTGTAGAAATAGTAATCTTTATATATATTATTGAGAAGAGTACATGCATATATATAGATACGAAGAGCAAATATAAACTATCCTAGACAATGTGTGACTAATCCATATACAAGGATGGGACATTAGTGGGTCTTCAGCAAGGTTGTCAGGATAGGGATTGTAGGTAGGATCATTAAAAGGTTGGATTAGATTGGATCATAAGATCGAATTGAGCATCGTAAGTGATAGTAAACAATAAGTCAATGTCAATTACTCAACAATAGGCTATACACATATATATACATGAGAGGGTCATCACAACACTCGAGGTGAATCTAAGCTATATCTATCATATACAGTATCTCTAATACCTCCCCCCTCTGATTTTGGACAATAAATAGGTCTACTGGTTCCACGTCTGTGGCTTAATCATCAAATCTGCAAGTTGCTGCTCAGAAGGAACAAAGTAAGGAGCAAGGGTACCACGACCATACTGCTCACACAGGAAGAAAGAATCCACCCTGATATGCTTGGAAAGAGAATGTTTCACCGAGGTCAGAGTAATATGAATAGCACCAGTGTTATCACAGTGGAGTGAAGTGGAATCTGGAGAAAAGAGACAAAGGTCCTCAAGAAGCCAGCATAGTCAAATAATGTCCACAGCAGTGGTAGCCATGGCCTGAAGCTCAGCTTCAGAGCTGGAACGAGAAACACCAGTCTGTTTCTTGGACTTCCATGCAATAAGTGAAGAACCCAAGAACAAACATAAACCAATGATAAATTGGCGGTCAACAGGATCACTAGCCCGGGTAGCATCCAAGAAAGCACGGAGTTGCAAAGAACTACAGCTGAATAAGAAGAGAGCACGTAAATTCGTCGTCCGGGGATAGCGCAGAAGCCACAGTAGGTGACCATAATGCACAGAGACAGACGCACCAACAAACTGGCTCAACAGATGAACAACATGAGCAATGTCGGGATGCGTAATAGTGAGGTATACGAGACTCCCAACAAGGTTACAATAACGAGTAGGATCAAAAAGTGGAACTCCATCATCCGTACGTAGCAGAATGTGAAGCTCCATAGAGGTGTCCACGGTGTGAGAGTCAGAGAGAGCATCCTGGGCTAAGAGATTTGATGTGTAACGTCGCTGAGAGAGTTGGAAACCACGATCTGTAGATGTGACCTCAAGTCCAAAGAAGTGGTTCATTTGTCCAAGGTCAATCATCTGAAACTGCTGCTGAAGGTGAGGCTTGACGAATGCCACATGAGAAGGATCATCACCAGTAATAATCATATCATCCACATAAAGTAACATAAGAGTCCGGCCACGAGAGAGAGAGTGCACAAACAGGGCTGGATCATGTGGACTCGGGTGAAAACCGACAACTGTAATGGCTGAGTTGAAACGTGCAAACCATGTACGGGGCGCCTGCTTGAGTCCATAAAGAGCTCGTCGTAAGCGACAGACAAGGTCGAGAGGAGAGGAGAAACCAGGAGAAGGAAGCATGTACACCTCTTGCTGAAGGTCGCCGTAAAGAAACACATTCGTCACGTCGAGCTGGAACAAAAACCAATGGCAAAAAGCTACAACTGCAATACAAGTATAAACCGCAGTCAGTCATGTGGGCGACCAGAGCAAAGTTCTCGTCATAGTCTCGTACCCGCTCCTACTGAAAATCACGAGCCACATGTCGAGCCTTGTACCTCTCCACAGAACCATCTGAGCGAATCTTGACCTTGAAGACCCACTTGCAAGTAATAGACGCAGCACCAGGTGGAAGAGGGACAAAATCCCAGGTACAAGTGTGTCTGAGTGCCTACAACTCAACAGACATGACAACCTGCCACTCAGGTATCTGGGCAGCCTCATGATAGAAAGTCGGCCATGGAGTACCACATGCAGTAGCAGGAAGAGCAGACAGGTCCAACGGTAGTGCATCAAGGCTAAGGCGGTTGGGAGGTTATCTCTCACGAAGTGGGTAGCGGCGCGCAAGAGGCTCATCCACAAGACACTCGCTGGAGGAGACAGACACTGTGATGCAAGACAACGCGTAGGGTTTGCAAGCCTGTCGGCTTTTCTAAGAAACCATAAATGCGTGCAATGTTTAATTGGATTTTTTTTAAAAAAAATAACTTGAGCGGGCGTTGCACAATATTACTATTTTGTTTTCAAAAATGAAATTACTTGAAAAATGATTCAATTTAATTCCGGGAAAAGAAGATTCGCAACTTTCGTTTTTTTCCCTTTTGTCATAACAAAAAGAAGATCGTGAACTCCAAATATGTTTTCGTTTGGAGTTTTCGACGTAACGTTCGTTGACAAAATTCGGGCGAAAACTCAACAATGAATTTATTATCATACGAGAAAATTAGTAGACACGCGCAAAGGGAGGGGGGGAGAAACAAGTTACCCACAGAAAGAGGCGTCTTTCCGTATTCGAAGTGGACGGTGATCCTGCGAGGAACTCCTCGTCACTTTCGATCTTCCGCTCCGAGGACAACCGCTATCGCACACAGGCACCACGAAATTAATTCACTCTCTACTTCACACGATAGTGGATCCTCAAAATCTCAATCACTCAACGGTATAAGGAAGCCACAAACTAAACAACCTAAAATTCACTCGCTCTCATACTCAAGGTGGATCCAAGAAATCTCATCGCTCAAGGTGGATCAACGAAATCTCAAGTTAAGAAACAATTAATCAAACCTCAATAGTTTGCAAGCACTTCACTAAATCAAATCCTACTTTGCAGAAGCAACCAAGACAATAATCAGTCCAACTGGAATCAAACTAACAGCAATCTTATAAATTTTTCATAACACTCCCAAACGGGAAAGACAAAGCAAAATACAGCAGTACTAAAACTATCACATTCACAGTTTTTTCATCACTAATAAAACTCACTCCTAACTCCTCACTCACGGTTATGGAAGCCCTCAACAGCAAGGGATTTCTTTAACGGGAGCAACACACAGCGACTCTCACACGGGAGAAAACAAACTTACACAACAATCTTCAATATTCATTAACTCAACATCAACTAAAAAACACATAAAACAATCTCATTTATAGAGTAGCAAAGAAAAAAAACAAAAATAACCCCTAACCGTCAGCTTTGTGGAAGAACGTCCACGTCTGAAGCTTGGACTTGTGCTGAAAACCGTCGGGGAGAGGGGTCGAGGCAGCGGAACTTGACCAGGAAGATGCGCGACGTGGAGCGACGTGTGGAGCGGCGGAATCGTGAGCCAAACATCGTGCGGCTTCTCCTGGTGCAGTGTCAAAGTCGGGGAGGTGCGGGGGGAGCCTAGCCCTAATCTTGTAAGAGCTCTTTCTCTGGCCGAACAGGAAGACGAGCCGGGAAAATGAATAGTGCGGTCTGGCTGATTAGGAGGGCTGGATCGGCTATAATACGGTTATAACATTTAAAATTATATATATATATTTTTATATATGTATATATATATATTTTTTCAAATACAAAGTACAATAAAATGCAATAAAAATGACACAAAAGGTACAAATAACACAAAATAAAACATGCAAAACTCAAGGCCGGTAGAGGTCCGGTCGAGAGCGACGTCGGACACTTTTGCGTCGACCTGATCTGGGCTGGTCTCCACCAACTCTCCCCCTCTCGAAATCACTCATCTCTGGTGAGTGCTCCGATCGGTAGTACTGTAGAAGATCAGCATCCATGCGCTGTAAGTCTGTAACTCCTCGGCCAAGACCCAACTAGTCTCGGTCTCTGGTCTGCCATGCCAACGAACCAAGTATCTCTGAAAACCATCATCAGTAGTGGTCATTGTCTCGTCATTCAGTATCTGCTCGGAAACCAAGATCTGTCGCGTAAGTTTGTCAGTGGCTCTGGGAACTGGTACGGAAAAATCTACTGGTATCGCATGCTAAGTCTGAAAACTATCAGTGAAAAAAGGAACAACTGCAGGTGACGTGTCAGCAACTGGATGAGAATCAGTGTGTCCTGAATGTGGCTCCTCACTAGCACTCACCAACCCAGAAGAATCAAATGGAGGAGAAGCCAAGGGAAAATCTAAACACTCATACGGATAATCGTGGAATAAAGTCAGATCGACTACATTAAAAACAGGATTTGCTCACCAAACGGAAGACATCTCAAGTTCATACGCATTTTGCCCAATCCGCTTTACTACTCGAAAGGGTCCAGTTCTACGGTCAGCTAGCTTCTTTACGGTACCAGAAGGTAACCGTTCCGGATTTAGCCGAACCATCGCCAAGTCATCAACTTTGAAACTAGTAGCTCTTTTATGATTATTAGCTTGTGTTGCATATAAGTCATAAGTACTATGCAATTTCCGCTCAATTTCTTTATGCAAATCATGCAAATGTAATGCATACTCATGTGCAAACTGGCTAGTCCTAAAAGTGGGTGGCAGTGGTGCTAAGTCTATCAGCACTCGTGTAATGTGGCTATGAACAACCTCATTGAGAGATAAACTCATGGACCTATTCTTCGAATTATTATACGCCAATTGAGCGTGTGGAAGAATTAGATCTCAATTTCCCTGGTGATCTCCTACAAAACAACGCAGTAAACTTCATAAACTTCTATTTATGACTTCAGACTGACCGTCGGTCTGTGAATGATAGGCGGTCGAAAATAGAAGTTTAGACCCTAATAGTCGCCAGAGTGACTTCCAAAAGTAGTTAGTGAACTTAACGTATCGGTCGGTAACGATAGTCTTAGGTATTCCTCGATGTGTGATAACCTCTTTATAATAAATGCGGGCTATATGAGAGGCGTCATCAGTGTTGTTGCAGAGGATGAAATACACCATTTTAGAGAACCAATCAACCACTACGAGAATGAAATCGTGTTTCCTAAAAGTGCACGACAACCCAAGCACAAAATCCATACTAACATCATCCCAAGGATTACTGGGCACCGGTAAAGGTGTGTTTAATCCAGCGGGCTATTTATTGCCCTTCGCTACCTGACAAGTGCGGTAGCTACTGACAATCTGAGCGATAACCCGCTTCATCCCGAGCCAATAGAATCGCTCCTCTACCAAGGCTATCGTCTTATCACGTCCAAAATGTCCACCTAAGTCTCTGTCATGTAATTCTCATACAATGAAGTTTTACAACGAGGTGCGGGGAATACACAAACGGGTCCCACAAAACAAATATCCGTCTCGAATGAGATAATTGGTCTCATCGTGGAAGGGATCTGAACGTATCGCATCATAAATACCACTAAAGTCGGGACAACTGGAACAGTCATCTTTGATACGCTCAAATCATATCACCATCTGAGATAATACGAGCGTGACTCGACTAAGGCGTCGACAACCTGATTCTCCGTTTCCTTACAATGCTTGAGAACGAAGGTATATTTCTGTAAATATGATACCCATTTCGCCTGTCGAGGGTTCAACTTCGGTTGCAAATTGATATAACGCAACGCATGATGATCAAAGTGGAGGACAAACTCCATGGGCATCAAATAATGCCTCCAATGACGTAACGTCTGTACAATCGCATAGAATTCACACTCATAGTTGGAATAATTTAGCTTTGGGCCTGAGAGCTTTTCACTAAAAAATCCAACGGGGTCACCCTTTTGACTAAGTACACCTATCTCAACCCCAGAGGCATCACATGATACCTCAAATACCTAACTGAAATCAGGGAATCTCAAAATATGTGCAATGGAAATCTTATTCTTGATAATCTCAAAGTCTCTAGCTGTCGATGATATCCACTAGAAACTTCCTTTCTTTATACACTCAGTGACTGACGTCATAATCGTACTAAAGTTCTTAATAAATTGACGATAAAAGGTGGCTAGTGCATGAAAGCTACGAACATCGTGAATGTTCTGAGGGTAGGCCACTTACGAATCGCTCGAACTTTCTCATGATCCATAACGATGCCAGCGGAGCTCACTATATATCCAAGAAAGATAACAGACTCAGCCATAAAAACACACTTCTTCAAATTGATGTATAGTCGCTCGACTTGCAAGAGCTCGGAAATAGCATGTAGGTGAGTCAAGTGCTCACTCTCAGTCCGACTATAGATCAAAATGTCGTCGAAATACACTACTACGAACTTCCTAATATAAGGTCTGAAGACCTGGGTCATCATCCGAGTGAAAGTAGTTGGGGCATTGGATAACCCAAACAACATCACAAGCTACTCATAAAGTCCGTCCTTCGACTTGAAGACAGTCTTCCACTCGTCTCCTTCGCGTATACAGATACGATGATAACCACTACGAAGGTCGATCTTAAAGAAGATCGTGGACCCAGTCAACATTTCTAACATGTCATCCAGTCGGGGTATCGGGAATCGATATTTCACTGTTATCTTGTTAACATCGCGACTGTCAACACACATATGCTAAGTACCATCCTTTTTCGTCGCAATGGAGGCAGGAACTGCACAAGGACTAAGGCTATGACGAATAAAGCCTCTGTCTAAAAGCTCTCTGATCTGTTCTGCAGCTCCTCGTGAGCGGCAAGATTCAATCGGTAATGCAGTAAATGAGGGAGGGAAGCTCGAAGAACAAGATCTATCGCGTGCTGAATAGACCTCATAGAAGGTAACACAGCCGGAAGCTCGTTAGGGTGTATGGCCTGGAACTCCTCTAAGAGTCTCGTAGTAGGTATAGGAATAGACTCGTACCTCTCTAATAACTCAGATGCATGTAAAACTACTAAGGCATAATAGAATCCACTATCAAAGCTCTCTCGATGGAACTCTGTGCCTCGAATAATGCTAAGTCTTCTTCCTTTCAATGGGAGGAAGAATCTTTCGCACTACGACTCACGCGGGATGTTGGTGCTGTGGGTCGCACCGAGGTCAACACTAATCTCTTTCCGTCCAGTGAGAAAGGAGCAAGTGTTGGACCTGCCAAGTATGGTGATATCTCGGTCATGCAACCAAGGTCGCCCAAGTAATACGTGACGCACATCCATAGACATAACGTCACATCAAATCATATCGGAGTACGTATCGATAGTGATGGGTACTAAGCATCTTCTAGTCACCGATAATATAGTCTTAGTGACCCAAGCTACCTGAAACGGGGAAGGGTGCAGCTCAGAAGTGAGTCCCATGCGGGGTAAAGCTGTCTCAGCTATCACATTCATACAACTCCCTCTATCTACTACTAAACAATACACTTTCTCCCCAGCCTTAAAGTAGCCCTGGAAGATGTTTGTCTGCCAATAATCGACGGATTCTTGTGGTGTAGATAAGATGCGTCTCACCACTAGAACATAGGGATCTATCTCCTCATCACTAGGCGTGTCGTATACTTCATCGTTCAAAACGTGCGAGTCCCTCTTAACTCCAGCTTCTCCACTACAGGATCGTCCTCATCAGTCACCTCATGAATAACTAAAGTGTCTTTCCTCTTGGGACAATCCCTAGATATATGACTCATCTACTGACACTCATAACATCAAATCTATGAAGGGGTCACAGTTCCCATGGGGGACTTTCCTTTCTGATCTTTCGTATAGGACGAAGTAGGTTTCGATCCATTCTCCTTACCTTTTGGTTCCTCTTTCTTAAAAGGATATTCGTTTTGGGTTGAGATTTGAACCGGGAGGTTCTCTTCTAGTGCTATTCGATATCAATGTCGATAGATATGGTCTCAGCTGGGGAATAGTGGTCATATCGAATAAACTCATCGCGGATCTCAGATCGCAGTCCACACTTAAACTTAGATAAGGTGTTACGTGGGTGTTCTACTCCGTTGCACCAAATCATAAGATCCTTCATCTCAGCTAGGTAGTCAGATACTGATTTGGACCCTTGTAATGACGTCAACTAATCTCGTAGACGGGTATGATAGTGTTGGGGAATGCACTACTCCTCCAATATGACTTTCATGTGTGGTCAATGTGTAATGAGAGGGCGTCCATTCCTCTCTAGACCACGCTCGTCACATATCCAAAAGATTTTCGCTCGCCCAGACAATCTCATTTTGATGAACTGAACTTTTTGGTCCTCCGTCATACGATACCACTCAAAGTAGATTTTTATGTCTATAACACAGTCTGAAAAGACCTTGGGATCCATAGACCCATCATAAAGTGGCGGATCTAGCTTCACAACTAGTGTGAGATCCGATCGCCCATCCCGGAGAGGATAGTCGAAATCATCATCTTAAGGATCATGATTGTCTCAACGCCATGGGGGTGGCGGTCGGTGTTAATCTCTAGGACGATCATCACGATGCATGGCCGGTATAGGCCGACGATGATCTCGCAGATGCTCTTTTCTAGCTACGTCATTATAGGGTCTCTCCTGATAATTATCTCGCGTACCTAGGAAAGACTCTCGTTGGGGTTCAGGAAAAATCCTCGGGAAATTCCTACATTGGTTGTGCTAAAATTCATACATATCTAAAGGATTCCTAACCTCTTCTTCAAAAAGAGGGTTTCTCCTAAGTGTAGATCTTTCTACGTAGTGTGGTGGGTCTTCGTGACATGGAGAAACAGAATGCTCATCTCGAATTGAAGGTGAAATTGATGCTCGGGGAGGTACTTCTAAACTATTCATCATAACACTAAGGTTTTCAAATCCTTCTCTTATTTGGTAGACGCTCTCGATTAATGACGCTATTTGGTGCGCGAAAGGTAGAAACCACGGGGGTGGTTCATTCCCTTCGTTTCCATGACTCGGTTGACCACGTTCAACTCGACACATCTCAGAGTTCACCTCGTGAGGGTGTTCAGGTGGTGAATTGTGGTGTTGTGAACTCATACTCACTAACCTACCACTATGCAGATGCATGCAAACAAACACGTAAAATGCAGATGTATGATTATGCTAAAAAAAATCTTTGTTTTCTGAAAAATAAAATGTTATGCGGGGTTCCCTATTATACGCAGGGCGGATTCCGAAACTTAGAAAATTTTAAAACCTGTCTCTGATACCAAAATCATGCAGGTCGGCGCGTAGGGTTTGCGCGCCTGTCGGCATTTCTAGGAAATCCTAAATGCGTGCAATGATTAATTGAATTTTTTTCAAAAAAAAAAGAGCGGGCGTTGCACACACTTTAAGAAATTAAGCAACATTTGATTTTTTTTTGTAAAAGCACAAAATTACTATTTTGTTTTCAAAATTGAAATTGCTAGAAAAATGGTTCAATTTAATTCCGGGAAAAGAAGGTTGACAACTTTCGTTTTTTTCCCTTTGTCGTAGCAAAATAAAGATCGTGAACTCCAAATACGTTTCCGTTTGGAATTTTCGACGTAGCATTTGCTGACAAAATTCGGGCGAAAACCCAACAATAAACCTATTATCCTACGAGAAAACTTATAAACACACGCAAAGAAGGGGGAAGAAACAAGTTACCCACAGAAAGAGGCGTTTTTCCGTATTCGAAGTCAACGACGATCCCGCCAGGAACTCCTCGTCACTTTCGATCTTCTGCTCCGAGGTCAGTCGCTATCGCACACGGGCACCACAAAATTAATTCATTCTCTACCTCACACGACAGTGGATCCTCGAAATCCCAATCACTCAACGGTGTAAAGAAGCAACAAACTAAACAACCTAAAATTCACTCAATCTCACACTAAAGGTGGATCCACGAAATCTCAATCGTTCAAGGTGGATCCACAAAACCTCAAGTTAAGAAACAATTAATCAAACCTCAATAGTTTGCAAGCACTTCACTAAATCAAATCCTACTTTGCAGAAGCAACCAAGACAATAATCAGTCCAACTGGAATCAAACTAACAGCAATCTCTAAATTTTTTATCAACACTCCCAAATCGGAAAGACAAAGCAAAATACGGGAGCATTAAAACTATCACATTCACTGTTTTTTCATCGCTAATAAAACTCACTCCTTCTAACTCCTCACTCACGGTTATCGAAACCCTCAACAGCAAGGGATTTCTTAAACGGGAGCAACACACAGCGACTCTCACACGGGAGAAAACAAACTTACACAATAATCTTCAATTTTCATTAACTCAACATCAACTAAACAACACAAAAACAATCTCATTTATTGGGTAGCAAAGAAAACACGAAAATAACCCCTAATCGTCAGCTTCGTGGAAGAATGTCAATGGCAGAAGCTTGGACTGGTGCTGAAAACTGTCGGGGAGAGGGGTTGAGGCAATGGAACTTGACCAAGAAGATGCGAGACATGGAGCAACGTGCGGAGCGGTAGAATCGTGAGCCAAACATCGTGCGACTTCTCCTTGTGCAGCGTCGAAGTCGGGGAGGTGCGGGCGGAGCCTAGCCTTAATCTTGCGGGAGCTCTTTCTCTAGCCGAACAGGAAGACAGGTCGGAAAAATGAATAGTGCGGTCTGGCTTATTAGGAGGGCTGGACCGGCTCTAATACGGTTATAACATATAAAATTATATATAGATATATATATTATATGTGTGTGTATATATATATATTTCCAAATACAAAGTACAATAAAATACAATAAAAATGACACAAAAGGCACAAATGAGATAAAATAACATTAATAAAACATGAAAAACTCAAGACCGGTAGAGGTTCGGTCGATAGCGACGTCGGACATTTTTGCATCGACCTAATCTGAGCTGGTCTCCACCACAATGAGTCAGAGGGAACTGGAGGCGAGGGAACAGAAGGGAGCGATGAGTGTAGTGATATAGAAGGGGGATGACGAGCTCATTAGAGGGAGAAGTGGGTGGCAAAGGGGAGGAGTAAGGAGGTGGGATTGGAGTTTGTGCAGACTGCAGCAAGGGGAGAGGAGAGGGACATACCGGGGGAAAGGAGACATGAGGCGGCGAGATGGGAAGGGTGAGAAACTGTACATCAGATGGAGTAACAGATGAGTGAGAGGTTGAGGGGGCAGAGGACAAAAAAAAAGAGCGAGACTCGTCAAAGGTGACATCAGGTGAGATGCAAAGTTGACGTGTAATAAGATCATAATAACGATAGTCATTATACTCAGGACTATATCCAAGAAAGACACGGGGAACAGACTAAGCAGAGAGCTTGGTACGCTCACATGGAGCGAGTAAAACATAGCACTGACAGTTAAAAACACGAAGATGGGTGTAACGGGGGTGGGGTGGGGGGTCGAGAGTACAGACACACATAAGGACTCTGACCTTGAAGAAAAGTGGAAGGATGTAGGTTAATAAGGTAGACAATAGTGGAAACAGCCTCAACCCAAAAATGAGGAGGAACGTGGGAGGAGATGAGGAGGGTGCGGGTTATCTTAATAATGCGGCGATGCTTCTTTCAGCGGTGCCATTATGAGCATGAGCACCAAGACAGACAAGCTGGGGGAGACTGTCGTGGGTAGATAAGTAGTTAACAGATCGCAAAAGGCAAGGGATAGGTACTCCCCCTTGAGTCGGAACAAAAAATACGTATGGAAGCAAAAAACTGGGTGCGCATCATAGGATTCATAGCAGAAAAAACAACATAAATCAAAAAGAATTTAGAACGATAATGCATAAAGTAGACTCAATAATAACGAGAATAGTCATAAACAAAGAGAACATAGTACTGATGTCCTCCCTTTGATATAAAGAATGTGGGACCTCATACATCAGAATGAATTAAATCAAAAGGACGTTGAGACCTAGACTCACTAGACTAATAGGGGAGTTGTAGCTGTTTACCAAGCTTACAACCCGTACAAGAGTAAGACTGATCAACAGAAACACGACAAAGGAAACTATGACTGATGAGAAACGTAAGACGCGAACTACTGGGATGACCAAGATGATGATGCCACTAAGAGAATCCCACAGAAGGAAGACAAAAGGTAGAAGACACCAAAGATGATGGAGTGGATGGAAGATGGAGATGATCAAGGGCGTACATAAGAGATACTTGCACAGGCAGAGGCAGCCGGCTGAGAGGCAAAGATGTCAGAAGCATCCAGTGGAAGCACGGAGGCAGAGGAGTGAGGCAGTGAACCCTAGGAGAGATATTGGGCAATCAGCTGAGCAAGCTCAGATATAGAGAGACTGCGCCGGAGCAGAAAAGAGAGCGGAAGGTGCACCAGGAGCACGCTGCTGACCAGACTACTGAGCCCTCTAGAGCTTGCGATACTTAGATTTGACATGACCAAGACACTGACAGTAGTGACATTGTACCAGTGGGCGACGAAGAGCATCAGACTGTGTTGCAGAAGGCGCCAGAGAAGGACGAGGAACAAAGTGGACTGGAGCACTATAACCATGCGAAGGCAGCAGCGGAGCACTAACAAGACAAGATTGCGATGGAAGCTGGGGAGCAGCCAGAACAGCATGAGGCATCTCACCAGGAGTAGTAGCAATGTCCAAGGAGTGGAGACGACTCTCATCAATCACCAAGGACAAGCTATCACTGAGAGACGACGGAGGATCCCGATGCAAAAGCTATATGCTCGAACATGCTTAAACTCGTGGCGTAGGCGCATAAAAAACTCATACCTACACTAGAAGTTGCGATCCTGGGATGTAGAAACACACTGAGTGCAAGTAGCGCAGAGGAGAGGAGCCATCTTATCGCACTGACGCCAGAGGTACAGAAGCTCAATAAAGAAAGCATGTACAAACCGATCACACAGGTAGCAGACACCGAAGGCTTGGAATAGAGAGTAGCGCAGGGCCTGGCTAGATGGAAGGTAGAGACAACGCAAGTGATCCCACATCACTTTGATCGTAAGTAGCTCGTGGACGGTCATGCGAATGGGGCGCTTGTAGGACTAATGATGATGACCATCACGCAAGAGTCGTCCGAGCGCCACCTCACCTAATCAGAACGTTGTGAGGAAGTAGCCATGTTGACAGTGGAAGAGGAGTCCGCAGGATTGGCAGACGGTTGGGGCGGAGCAGGCTCGGTGCCTTCAATGTGACCCCATAGTTTGAGACCATTGAGAATAACGCGGACGGTGGCGTACCATGTCTTGTAGTTCCGACCGTCAATGATGACATCAGCCTTCTGAAAGAAAGCAAATGAAGAGTGAGACGATGCCATCGAACAAATAGAGTACGGAGGTGACCGGAGAAGAAGATCGGGGCTGCGAGATCAGCCGGAGAAGAAGATCTGGGCCGGAGATCAGCCGAGGAGTAGGAAAATAGGGTTGGCGGTTGCCGAATCAGCCGAAGGAGGAAAATAGGGCTGCAGAATCAGTCGGAGGAGAAAAACAGGGCTGACGGGTGGGACTCTGGCGGACGGCGTGGATGTTGACTAGAGCGTCTGGATCGTCGAAAGTCACTGGTCGTCTGAAGCTTCTGGATCGTTGAAGATCGGGATCGGAAATGCGGAAGCGTAAAGAAGATCAGGATCGGGATGCAGCGGCGAAAGCAGGACCAGGATCGGCGCGTCTGAATCGGGATCAACGAGATCAGGATGCTCGTCTGGATCGGGATCAACGAGATTGGGAGTCGCTAATCAACAACAGAATCCAGAGGCGGAAGCGGGAAGGTTAGACGCGTGTGGGAAACTCTAAACTCTGATACCATGATAGAAAAACAATAAGTCAATGTCAATTACTCAATAATAGGCTATACACATATATATACATGAGAGTGTAATCACAACACCCGAGGTGAATATAAGCTATATTTACCATATACAATATCTCTAACAGTAAGATCCTACGAGATTCATTAATCTAAGCTATATAAACCTGTAAGAACCTCCTATGTACCAAAATTCTCTCATTTTCATAGAAAGCAATATTTACAATACAATTAAATGTAGTCTCCTGTAAGAAATAATAAAAGGCAGTGTAATATGAATGAAAATTATAACATCAGAACTACATTATGAATCTATGATGCATTCATAAAAAAATACCTAAATAGAAGGTGGTCCTAGAGGGGCGCTGTGGAGTCGATAGTTCTGCATGCAAGCTGGATGTATGCAGTTAGATACGTGCGGGCTGGAATCACTAGATGCATGTGGTTTGGATTCATTGGATACAGGTCAGTCCCCCCAAAGACACATTGTAGTGTGCAAGAAAAGAAAACTGAAGGTGTCTCAGACACTGGAGGAAGCGAGAGGGGAAATTGAGGAAGGTTGAGCTTAACGCGAGAAGAACCAAGGAGGGGAGTGGCTCAAGATTAGGGTTGTAGAGTGACACCTGATATTATGATTTATCGAGAGATTTTAATGTAATTATAATATGGGTTTGGATGTAATTGGATCTTGATCCTTTAATTGTAATCAAGATCTGAGGATCGATCTTAGGATCACGATCCTACAGATCCGATGATTCGGGTCACAGTCCCACCCGTAAAGGAACCAAAACAGATCCTAGCCGTGATCCAGATCGGTTTACCATTTTTGGATTGTAGGATCGTACGATCCTACGATCCAAATCGCAATCCTGACAACATTGATCTTCAGGATGAGCCTTCTTCATTAGGCTTCAATACTTCTCTGCAACCTGAAGCATAGATATTGATCATGCCTACCTTGGATGTGAAGCATATGGAGGGACTTCGAGGAAAAGGCTTTGTAAGAATGTTAACAATCTATTTTGTAGATGGTACATGTTGGAGGACCAATTTCTTTTCTTTTACTTTGTCTTTAATGAAGTGAGTCAATTTCAATACATTTAGTTTATTCATGAAACAATGAATTTTCAGCTATGTGAATTGTAGCCATGTTGTCACAATAAAGAGTAGTTTGTGTCATCTAAATTACCAGAGTTGAGCCATAACAACTCATAGATATTTTGTATTATGACTCTATATTTAGCTTCAGTGGAGGAGCGAGCTACAACTTTTTGTTACTAAGTCAGGTCAGTTGATTATCCCTCAAGAATATTATGTAGCCGTTCGTAGATCTTTGATAATCAATTGATCCAACAAAATCTGCATCAACAAAGGCAGTGAGTGACAATTTTAATGATGGTCTACAAAGAAGGCCTTGTCCAGGACTTCCTTGCAGGTAATGTAAAATTCTGTTTGCAGCATTCACGTGAGAGGTCAAAGGAGTTTGTATGTATTGATTTATAGTGCCGACTGAATATGCTACATCAGGTCGAGTAACATTGAGATAAATGAGTTTCCTAACTAACCATCTATATTGACCTGATCAGATAGAGGTGAATTAGAAGAAGATTCCAGTGAAGAGAGTTTGATGTTCGAATTATTGGTGTATCCGCAAGTTTGGACCCAAGATGGCCTATTTTTGCTAGAAGATCAAGGATGCACTTCCTTTGAGATAATTGCAACTGTTCATGATTTCTTAGTACTTCAATTTCTAATAAATAGTGCATATACCCAAGGTTCTTTGTATGAAATTTTGATGACATGTGTTTTGACCTTGGAGATGCCTGCAATATCATTGTGATAATGCCATCCATATAAACAAGATGACAATCCCGTGAGATCTTGTTGAGAAAAATCCTTAATGCGTTGGTAGATCATGTTATTATAATGCACTTAATTGTATCAAAACATATTTTATATGGTTGATTCAGATGTAAGCTGCCCAAAAAAAGCCAGAAAGAAGGGGAAGAGAATTGGAAAAAATTCATGCAGGCACTCGACAATCGGTCACCCAGTCGGCGGTTATACGGTCGGCGGACGCCGACTTCTTGTATGAATTTTTCCAATTTTCTTCTTTTGTCTGGCTTCTTCCTGAGGTCACGGTTTCGAGTCCTGGAAGCAGCCTCTTGTAAAAATGCAGTGTAAGGTTTGCCTACATTTCACCCTTGTGGTGGGGGACCCTTCCCCGGACCGTCGTTGCGCGGGGATGCTTTGTGCATCAAGCTGCCCTTGTTTTGTCTGGCTTCTTCTGGGTAGATTCCATCTAAATCAACTATATAAAATATGCCCTGATACAACTAAGTGCATTATAACAACATTATAGCAAAAGATTCAGTCTCTTTTTGGTTCTAAGAATCTCCTTATCAAAATATTAAAGTCTTTAGTTCTGAGATTTCCCTTATTAAGAGATTCAATCTTTGATTCTGAGAATATATAACAACAACCCAACAAGGGAAAACAGATAGCAGTAGTAAAGAAGTAGACTGATCCCTCTCCACCTTATTTCTCTGAAGCTTTCAAAGAAATACCTACTAGGGTGCCTCTCTAACGAAAAAGAAGAAGAAACTTCCTCCCTAAAAAAGAAGATGATGCTTCCTCTCTAAAAAGAAGAATTTATTATTCTCTCTCTCAAGAACAAAAATAGATCTGAAGAAAAAGTCTTTGTTGTTCTTCCCTCTCTCTCTATATATATATCTCTCTCTATCTGAAGAATAAGGAAAGATTAACAAAAGCTAGTGTCTGCATAAAGCTGAATTCCAGAATTTATCTGAAGATTGTTAAATTAGTCCTCATTATGGTAAAACCCAAAGCTCATTTTAACAACAATTGTACAAGAGTTTTGAGAATCCCTCTCAAAAAGATTTAGTGTGGTTCAAAAGACTACATCTTTGAATATGAGAATCTACTTACCAAGGTATTGGTGGGAAATATCTCTGATGATTTGATGAGACAAACCTAAAATACTGGCAAAGATATATTTTCTGTATGCTCTCCACTTTGTTGTAACGAATCAGTGCATTATTTCTTGCGTCAAATCTAATCTATCTTAGATGGGGAGATTATTGGGAAAAACTCTAATGATATGGTATATCATGTTATTATAATGTACTTAGTTGTATTAGAGCATATTTTATATAATTGATTCAAATGGAAGCTTCCAAAATAACATCGGAGATCGAGTCCAAAAATCCTTGGAGTTTGATGAAAGTATGCAGTGATATGTGGCGGAGACGATGGAAAGTTCAAATGCGGGGTTTCCTATGTAGATGGGCTTTGCGGAAGGATGACAGCTTGTTCATTTCAAAATTCGGGAAATTTCGTGATGAGTTGATGTACGAAGCACACTTTCCCAAGCATTTGATTCATCATGGGAGCACAAAAATATATATGAATATGAAAAAAATGTTCTGGTGTCCAGCATGGACATTGCCTTGTTTGTAGCAAAATGTCAGACTTGCGTGTTAGTAAAAGTTGAATACTAGAGGCCTGATAGGTTTTTTAAAGTCTCTACTGATCCGGAATGGAAGTTTGACGAAATATCTTGGTGGAAGTCGAACGCCAAACCAGGGAAAACGTACTTCGGAAGGATGATTTCCTAGAGAAACTTGACGACTTGTACGTCAAGAATATCGTTCGGTTGCGTGATGTTCCTCATAACATCATTAGCGACCGAGACGGGAGTTTTACTTCTAAGTTCTAATGACTGAAGGCACATTCATCTCCTGTTGGGAACAAAGTTGAAGCTCAACACGGTGTTTCACCCTCAAACGAAAGAACAAACACAGAGGACAAATTGAACAATGCAGGACATATTGTGTATGTGTCCTCGATTTTGGCAAGAAGTGGGAAGATCACCTATTTATGATTGAATTTGCCTATACACAGAAGACAAATTGAACAATGCAGGAAAAATTCATGCTTGGGCAGAGATGGGCGATACAAAGTTGTTAAAACGTAAAGATGTGGATGAGGCAGCGACGATTCAAACAATCCATGAGACATTTCTGGTGGACCATCCATGAGTCAAATACTACAATGTCAACCATCAAAATATGAAATGCGCCATGGGCGACTGAGTATTCTTGAAGATCAAACCATTCAAAGGAGTATCAAGGATTCGGCGATAGAAGAAGTTGAGTTCAAAATGCTTGGGCCCATTTAAAGTGACGGAGTATATTGGCTATAAAGCTTACCGCCTTGCACTGCAATGAATTTGGTGGATTGCATGATGTATATCACATATCTGTGTTGAGAAAAACTATACGGGAACCTACCTAGAATATTGAGACCGACAGTGTGCCAGTGGACAGTGAGCTATCAGCCATAATCAGACTTGTTTGCACCGAGGACACAGAAGCCTGTAAGTTTGCGGAATAAGGAGATCAAAATGGCGAAAGTCTGCTGGAACAATTGTGGTCACAATGAGCTCTCCTGGAAGAGGGTGCAAATTATGAGGGAGAAGTATCCCGAGCTATTCCTACAGGTATGATGAGTTGTTTTTCAATTTTACGTTTGTTTAAATTTTGGGACAAATTTCTTTTAAGTAGGGGAGAATTGTAGCGCGCCAAATACCCGCCTTTGGATTGTTAGTGTATGCTTACCTTCTTGGAACGTGTGTGGAGGGTTTGTTGGATCAAACAAACTAAGGAAATATGAAATTCATTCCACGCACGATCGTGTTGCATGGCACACGACCGTGCACATTCTGGGCTGTAGAAAATGAAGATTTGAGAGTTTTGGATTTTGCCCATTCACCACCTTCATGCACGACCGTGCGCGCCTTCCAAGCGATCATGCGTGCTCTGGGTGCATAGTTAGCAGAATGACGCAATATCAGGGGCACGATTGTGTGGTCGGTGAGATCTTAGATTTTAACATCGAATTCGAGCTGTGGATCTCAATCCAACGGCCCGGAACTTTCTCCTCCTAGCCTAAAAGGCTGATACAGATGGTTTAGGCCTCATTTCATCCAAGATGGGATAAGAGCGAGAGAGAAGGAAAGGGAGATAACCTAGAGTTTGGAAAGATCCCTCCATTGGAGAATGTTTGGAGTTCTGATTCAAGAACCGAGGCCGGAAGATTGAAGAACTTCTCCTCTTAATCATTCTGCACTAATTCTTGCAAGGTTTTCATGGCACCACGGAGAACATCAAGGTTAACAATCTATTCCTCCGGTCTTAGGACTGTTTGCTAGTTTTATGCCTTTTGTTTCTTGCATTGGGTGAGTCCCCTCTCACTAACTAGTGGAGGAACGACTGCCATTAGTTCGTTAGATCCGGGGTGTGGGATTGCGACCTCGGCAGGCTTTGCATTAGAGATCTAAAACTCGATTCTGGATTGTGCATGATGCCATGATGTGTGAAGCCTATTCGTGGTCTTAGTCCCGAATCGGTGATGCTATTGTAACGATTGCATTTAGTTGAAGCCCTGGATTGCGTAGCCGGAGAATAATCCGCTTAATCGTCGTGTTGAATGCGGAGATCTAGTTGTTTGGGAAAAAACTAGATATCCCTAGAGTAGCCCCATGATTGGAATCAATAGGATGGTGAATAGAGATTACCACGACATGGAGACAACGAGAAGTACTAGGGGTGAGCATAAAAAACCGCAAACCGCAAAAACCGCCCGCACCGCACAAACCGCACCGCATAGTTTCGGTGTAGTGCGGTTTTGAAGATTTACAAATCGAGCACGATTCGGTGCAGTGCGGTTTTCGGATCTTGAAACCGCAAAAACAGCACCGCACAGAATAATTATATATTTTTATTTTTCATAAACACGTGACATACATCTAAATAAAAATATAATTTATAAATTATTAATTAATATTAGTAATTAACTAATTATATTAGTACATATAATTGTTTTCTTACTTTTAGTTGTTTTCTTGCTATAGTTCATGATAATATAACTCATATAATTATGTTTTTACCCAAATTTTACATATTATTTTATCTCACATTATCTTTTATGTCAATATATATTGCATGCTAAAAACCACAATAAAACCGCAACCGCACTGCAAAAAACAGCACTAAACCTAAACCGCACCATGTAATTTCGGTGCGGTGCGGTTTTGCTCTAGCCAAAACCGTGTCATTGCAGTGCGGTTGCGGTTTGGGCCAAAACCACACCAAACTGCACCATGCACACCCCTAACGAGAACGTAGTTATTGTCAGCCGTCTGTGAGGGAATTGTAAATGTGATAAATTATGATTGTTTGATTGAGAGGGATGGGCTTTATGTTTTGCATGCATAAGTATTATGCGTGGAGAAGACCCTATACCTCCCGCTATGAGGTTTTGATGCGGAGATACCTCCCCGTACAACCCCAATTTAGCGAGCACGGCCAGACCAGACCCAAGAGGTCAGGCGAGCTTTAGAACCACAGGCCATCTACATGCAATAGGCAGCGAGCTCACCAAAATAGTGAGCTCGGCATGATAGCGAGCTCGACATGACAACAAGCTCGTGACAGGGAGCTCGCCATAGAAGCGAGCTCTCCATAGCGGCAAGCTCGACAAAGAAACGGGATCGGCAAAGCGGTGAATACGACGTCGTCGCAGCCAGGCGAGGCAACTTGGCGCGAGGCGAGTCTGGGAATTGGGCGAGCTCCGGCTCTCGGGCCCGGCGAGTTCGGCCTGGGTACTCAACCCACCACAAGAAATCTGCAGTGAACCATTTTGACTGTTTGCAGACCGTCAGGGTCTGCCCATAGCCTTCTCAAACAGCAGGATTCCGCTGTCCGGGGGTCAATTAGGGGTTGCTAATGGCAAAAACAAAAAGACGGAGGTTATTATCAGCAGGCCATAAAAGACCGTTTTACCCTCGAAGAGAGTTTGCCTATAAATAGACCCCCAAAGCACCTTGGAGAAGTAGACCTAGCCTCCTAGAGATCTCGATTTCGCGAGTTCTTGCTTTGTGCCGTCCAAGATGCCGAGCTCAGCTTGGCTTTGGGAGGAAAAGTCGCGAGTAGCGCTTCCGAGTGTGTGTCGGGACTTCTCCGTTGTAACTCGATGGGTCTGTGTGTAGGTAAATACTTTTCACCTAGGGAGAGCCGACTCCAAGCTCAGAATACCTCGTTCTGGTGTGCCCAAGGACGAGTTCAATAACATGAACTGCTCCCTCTTAGTCCGAACTCTGTTGAACGAGTATCCGGATTTCAACACTCCCGCCATGAGTTTTTGATATGAAGATGACCATATATCTTTTTCTATGAGTTTTCGGTGTAAAGATGACCTTATATATTCCGCTGAGATTGAGATTCAACATGAAGAGAGCCCAATGGGGGCATCCTTCCATCGTGATTTTATACAATATATAAGGAGAACCCTGAGGATGGGTATGTCTTGTGTATGGTGTAGGGTGGTGCGATGTGGTGTGAAAGTTTAGAATTGAGTGTTCATTAAGTACCCTTAATTCATGTGATTATGATTGATGTTATGCTAGAAGCATGCTCTGATGTGAAAAAATGTTGCGCCGAGTCCCCAGACAAATCCAACCATCACAAATATTGTATATTGGGCTCACCTTTTTATTTACATGCTCAACCTAGAAAATATTTGATGTCCGAGCCTTTGCATATGTAGTATAACATTTTTACATTATTGTTGTTTTATACACATTGCATGCTCTACGTGATGATGCGTCCTTAGATGGTTTGCGGTCAACTCATAACCTACCCTTGTTTTCTCTTATGTGTATTTGGTTTTAGGAAGCTTAATGCGTGGTGAAGCTTAGCAGGCCAAGCCCAGGTGAAAGTAAAGAAAGCGTCGCATAGCTTATTTTCTGTTTTGTTTCTAATAACGGGCATGCGTGCCCCAAGCCTCATTTTGGAAATGTATTTATATTCTGATGCATGAACATTTGTATGATGACTTGTATCAGCCATAAGGACAAGTGTTATGGCATATATTGGAATAGATATGGACATTCGTATATGAGTAAACAAATTTTAAAATGCTTCTGCTAATACTATTGCATCTTTGAAATAGTTGGGTTTATTTATGTTATGCAATTACCTAATTTTCTATTTGTGAAGGTTTATGTTGTGAGGGCCCGGTCAGACCCATATTATACGGCAGTTACATGTGGAATGTTACACAAAGCAATATCAGAGACTTGTTGGTAAACAGATATACCTATAACACATACAAGATCTTATTTAGCATATATTGTCAACGCAGTGAGCAAGTTTATGCATGATCCATGGGCCAACCATCAACAAGTTGTTGACTGGATTATTAAATATCTCAAAAATTCTACAGGGAGAGGATTGTTGTTTAAACATGGTAAAAACTGTCTTTAAAGGCATATGCTAATGTTGACTATGGAGGGTCTTTAGTGAACAGGAGGTACACCTCCGTCTATTGCACCTTCCTAGGAGGCAAACTTGTCGTATGGAGCAATAAAAAGTAAAATGGTGTAGCGAGATCTACTGTTGAGGCTGAATTCAGTGTTATGACTCAAAGAATATGCGAACTCTTATAGATGAAGATTATATTGGACGATATGAAAATCAAGTATGAAGTTCCAATGAACTTGTTTTGTGATAATAATTCGGCTATAAGCATTGCTCATAATCATGTTCACGGTAGGATAAAACACATCAAAAATCGATCGTCACTTCATCAAAGAAAATTTGACAGTGGGTCGATCACTGCTTCTCATGTTCCCTATGAAATGCAAATTACTAATGTCTTGACAAAAAGGCTATCCACTGAGAAATTTTATAACCTCATTTGCAAGCAGGGAATGATGAATGTACACTCCCAAGCTTGAGGGGAGGGTGTTGTAAATATGTTTTGAATTTAGCTTGTATCTTTTCTTTCAATATAACGGAGCTTTCGGGTCTTTATGCCCCCCTCCTGATGTAAGTGTATATATTCCTTGCTTTGTTTAATGAGAATTACACATTTCATATTTCCTACATTACGCAAAAATAACTCTACGGATTGAGGTAGCAAGAGTAAAATGAAATTATTCCTCTCGGCTAGGTCGAGGCACTGAAAGTACTGCGTGGCTTCCTCATTGACGAATCCCGTGCATCTCCTATGAGGTATTCCTTCTCGTCCTCTCTTCGAGCACACTACACTTCTTCAGAGGTATTATACAGAGCCAACAAGTCAAACTCCAACTTAAAGCAATAGATGAATATGTGCACACTAAGGTTATGTGAGTACAGAAAGAAGAAGATGCATCTCTGGCCTTTGAGAAGCTGGGAACGCTACTATATAACTTAGATGGTGATGAAACGCTAACATAAAGGAAACCATAAACACTGATCGTGGGGAAAGACAAGCTCTAGGACGCAGAACAGGACGTGTAACGGGGATGTGCCGGCACGAATGCGAACCTAGGTGAATGTGATGCAAAATTGACTCAACTAAATACAATTAAAATGAAAATGCAAATGGATTTTAATTAATTATTCCGGATTTGAAACTTTAGCAAAATAAATTTGTAAGTAGCAAATTCTGCACAACGCGAGCTTTGAAATTTTCGGAGCACAACCCAAAATTACACTCGTCTGTGCACGAAGTGCTATCCACCACAAATTAGACGAATAAGTTTATAGAATAATATGAAAATGAAACAATAGCACTAGCGATCTCAAAATCCAAACAACATAGCATGTTCACCTCGAAGTTAATACAAAAAAATACAACACAAAACAATAATATTCACAATCACGGAGATCCGGTGGTGACGAGCGGAGGCAAGACATGACTGCTAGGAGGGCAAAGGTCCTTAATAGGGTCCTAAAGGATTTAGGTTTGCTGATTAAGTTAGGAGAGACCAATTCCTAAAGTAATTGGGCCTCAGCTATGTTGGGCCCACAACTAAGAGTTTAACGGGCTTGCCTGGACGGGAAACAACTGTTGGATGAGATTCGACAGTGGGAGGACAGGACTTCTCTGTAAAAGCAACAGAGGGAGAGGGTTCCCCAACGTGAAGGACGATGGTTGACGGGACTGGAAGGTTTACGACAAGAGGGTAATCATGGAGTAGGAGGAAGATGAACAGGGAAGAGTTAAGGCCCAGCTTCGTGGCGAGGCGTGCAATTGGAAGGGCGAATGTAACAGTCGAGCGGCCGGATATGCCTGTCTGGGATCGGCGTCAAACAACAGGAGGTTGTGATGGATCGGCTACTTAGGAGGTTGACAACCCGTCGAAGGAAGGAATGAACGACGGTGGCGTTGCTGGAGGTAAATCGAAGAACAGGGAAGGAGTTACGATGGAAAGCGGGTGCTTGGCTGGTGGTTTCATGCGTGGAAGAAGAAGATGAGCAGTTGACAAGGGCGGTTTCGTGCGAGGGAGATGAAGAACAGTGTGGAGAAATGGCGGTTTCCTCCTTTGGATGAAGAAAACGTGGGGATGGGTCGCGGGAATAGTAAAAAAAACAGGAAAACTGAAAATAATCTGAAGCTTCATACCCCGGGCTTGCGGCGTTACACCACGAATGATTGCCGAGATCTGGACTCTCACAAACTCTGCAATGCCTGAAAAATCTAAACATCCGCCCCTATTTATAACAAGAGGGGCGGTTGGGCACCTGGCGTAAACGGCTACGACCGTCCGTTACGCCCGGTGTCCTAAAAAATATAAATACAACTCCAAATATATATATATATATATAATAAATATAAAATGAAAAAGGACGCTCTGGACGCGCTCGCGGTCTCGGATCGCCGATCCGATCAACGAATCTCCGGCAAATCAGAAAAAGCGAGTCCCGCCACGTGGTGGCCCGATCTCCTCCAATCACGAACACGCGGGTCTATCCTCAACACTCTATATATCCAAATTGAATCACGATATATAATTAAATATGTCAGGAGTTCTAGATATTAGGGCAGATCAAATTCATATTTTCAGAAAAAAATGCCTTTCCATCCGTTATCACCGCGTATTGAAACAATTTCACCGGTAAATGCAAGCTTGTTATATCAGCATACTAACCTGAAAGGGAAATATCAAAGAAGAGGGATTATGGCATGCTTGTCGGGCAGCACAAGGAATGCCAGAATCATAGCATATAAGGCACTGTTGTGTGATATGCTCAAGGATTAGATCTGAAATGTTCTCCACCATCACAGGAAGTACTGTCATGAAAGAAAGCATAAATATTAAGCAAAGGTATATGGAAATTTGTATTTGCAGTTCCATGTTTTCACATCATGAAAAATTCTTTTTAGAGAAAATGTTTCTCATCTTTTAGAAACATGTTTCAAATGAAAAAGTACTTTACAGCAGGGACAATAAATTCTAACAAGCCCAAAACTAAGTGAACTCGCTCTTTACAAGAAAATGCCAAGTCCAAAATTTTCTCAGGTTTGAAACAAGATGTGTGGTCCTTACTCTTTTCAAACAAAATGTTGAGCCATGCAACCAAACACGGCAAAGGGAACAAAATCTTTGTGGTTTTTTTGATTACGCAATACAATTTCTGCATTCTTGGTTCGAGACCGTAAAAAAAACTCATCCAATTGCAGTCATAAGAACAAGGATTCACAAAATAATATTTCTTGAAATATAGTTTTTAATCTTCACATTTCTAGTTAGATATAAGAATGGTACTTAATTCATATGTACAAGTCACGTCTAATTGAATGAATTAAATGATAGCTGTACAAAAGAACAAGCAAAAGAAGATAAAAAATGTAGTTGTAGTAAATATATGATAATTATGTCGATTCATTGATCATCCAAAAGTTTATTCATATGCCAATAATACACAAGGAAAAAGGGTTTATTGACTTAAAACTGATATATAAAGTTGATATATTAACATTTAGTCTAAATATATCTTTTTGTGGTAGGTATGCAGATTCTTTAAGAAGTTATCCTAACTCCTAAGCAAGGTGTCTTTTGTAAATGACATAATTCTAATAAATAAATATTAAATCGTAAAGTGAAAAAAATGGCAATATTGTTTAAAATACAACGTGCTTCAAATAAGTAGAACAAAGGTAAGTGCGTGATTGCAATTTCAGTGAGGGCGATAGATAAATAAATACCCAGATGTGTAAGTCTAAGTACCAGTAATCTATTATTAGGATATAAAGTGCTTAAGATATAAATTAGGATATAAAGTGCTTAAGATAAAAAATTACTTCATGAGTACTATGTTATAAAAGAATTGTAATGCCCCGATCCGCTGTGGGCGCTTCAATTGGTGATGAGGACCAATTTAGAGCTCCCTTATCTAGGAGGTCCGGGGTTCAAGCCCCGGCCTCAACAACCCGCCATTGGAATTAGCGGTTACGGCCAATCAGATCCGTGGAGATGGGTTGGGGTCACTGGTCTGCAGACCTGTAGCACGCCCGTAGCAGATCGGGGTGTTACATAAGCTCTAAACAGGTCCTCATCAACAATTGAGCTGCAGATCAATTGGTGTTGAGGAACAGTTTAGAGCTCCCTTATCTAGAAAGTTTGGGGTTCAAGCCCCAGCCTCAACAACCCGCCATTGGAATTAGCGGTTGGGGCCAATCAGATTCGTGGAGATGGATTGGGGTCACTGGTCTGCAGACTTGTAGGGCGCCCACAACAAACCAGGGTGCTAACAAGAATATCATGAAGAGTTGAATTTAAGTTATATAAAACTGCAACCAGGCCAATGATGCTGTATGGTTGCGAGTGTTGGGCGGTTATAAAAAATTATTGATATCTAAGTTGATAGTGGCATAAATGAGAATGCTAAGATGGGTATGTGGGAAAACCAAAAAAGGATAAATTAATGATAATTATACTAAAGGAACAATGCGACTGACATCTATTAAGATACGATAAAATGAGCTTACATAGTTTGTGCATGCACAAAGAAGTTTAAAAAAAATACAATGATTAGAGCTAGTGCCGAAAGATTAGGTAGAAAATGAGTATACTCAAGATAACATAAAGGAAAGTTGTTTGAGATGATTTGCATGGTTTAGGTTTGTAGAGAAAGTTCCAAACCTTGTATATACTTCTTGAATACAAGAAAACAAGTTTGAGTACAAATATATAGGAGAGAAGAGAGTAAGATCTAGCTATACAAACAATGTGGGACTAAACACTAACTCCTATATGGGTCAATACATCATTTTTCCTAGTATTTTCTAACACTCCCCCGCAAGCTGGAGCATACAAATCGTAGGCACCAAGCTTGGACAAGAACTGATAGTAGAGACGCCGTGGTAAGGCCTTGGTGAGGATATCAGCAACTTGCTGAGCAGCAGGAACATGTGTTAACTCTATCTTCATCAACTGAACTTTCTCCCGAATGAAGTGGCAGTCAACTTCAATATATTTTGTCCGTTCATGGAAAACTCCTAGATCATCAAGGAAACCCTCAAGCCACGTGAGCTCAGACACAACAGCTGTCATAGATCGATACTCAGCCTCAGCAGATGAGCGAGCAACCACGTACTGTTTCTTGTTGCGCCATGTAATAAGATGTCCTCCAAAGTAAGTGCAGTATCCACTTGTGGAATGACGGTCATCTAAAGAGCCAGCATAATCAGCATCAGAATATGCAATCAGAGATAAGGGAGACGAAGAGGGCTTGTATACAAGCCCTTGTCCAGGAGCAGTCTTCAAGTATCGAAAAATACATTCGACAGCCTGAAGATGAGAGATACGTGGCTCATGCATAAATCGACTGGCAATTCCAACAACAAATGACATGTCAGGTCTAGTAACAGTGAGGTATATCAGCTTTCCCACAAGGCGACGATAATACTCTGGATTCGAAAGAAGCAAATTGGAGTCCGAGGCATGAGCACAAAACTTGTGATTGATATCCATGGGAGTGTCAGCAGGCTTACATCCAGAATAGCGCGCATCATGAAGTAGGTCAAGACAGTACTGACCATCAGGTCTCCGAGCCACTTCGAGACCAAAAAAATATCAAAGGCTTCCCAAGTCCTTTGTTTGAAACACAGTTGCTAGATGTTGTTTGATCATTTGTATTCCTGAAAGATCATCTCCTGTAATCAGAATATCATCCACATAAACCAAAAGAATTACTATGCCCGTTGGACGATAACGAGTGAACAGAGAGAAGTCGTCCGAACTCTGAGTAAACCAAACAGTACTAACGGCCTTGCTAAATTTATCAAACCATGCTCGAGGAGACTGTTTGAGACCATAAAGAGGCTTCTTCAGACAACAGACAAGACACTCCCCCGTGGTCTCAAACCCGGGAGGTTGCTGTATATAAACGGTCTCCTGTAAATCGCTATTAAGAAAGACATTTTTGACATTCAGTTGGTGCAAGGACCAGTGGCGGTGAACAGCGAGGGAGATCAACACACGAACGGTATTGAGTTTAACGACTGGAGAGAAAGTCTCATCATAATCCAAGCCTTGTTGTTGAGTGAAGTCGCGAGCTACAAGACGAGCTTTCAAACGGTGAACCGTCCCATCCGGACCATGTTTGATGGCAAACACCCACTTACATCCCATACAAGATTGTCCGGAAGGAAGCGGGATCAAATCCCAAGTGTGGTTAAAGAGCAGACATTTCCTCGTCCATAGCCGCCCGCCACCCGGGATGCTGGAGAGCCTCCTGTACAGAGTTAGGGGTGGAGATAGAGGATAAAGAAAGAGCACTCTGTCGGAGTTCCAGAGAGAGGCGGTGAGAAGAGACAGAGTTGGCAAGCGGGTGGGCAGTGGAAGCTATTGCCGGATCCGCAGGCTGCAAAACATCATTAGAGCAGGGAAGCTCCCATAGGGCAGTAGACGAGGAAGGATGGTGAGTGTACACACAAATGATAGGTGGTGTAGGTGGTTTAGGTGGGATTGGTGTGGGAAGGAGAGGTGGAAGGTTTGAATGAACAGGGATAACAGGCCGCGAGAGAGGTGGCGGAAGAGGAGAATTAGCTGGTTGAGAGTAATATGGCTGATCTTCGAGAAAGGTGACATCAGCAGAAGTAACCACCTTGCGATCCTTGGGAGAAAAACAAACGTAGCCCTTCTGAGTCTGAGAATAACCCATAAACATATATTTAGTGACACGGGGAGCAAGTTTGTCAGTGGATGGCCCAAGATGATGAACAATGCACATGCAACCAAACACGCGAGGGGTGATGGAGAAAGGAGGTTTGGAGGGAAAAAGAAGATTGAAGGGAACCGCAAAATTGAGAATAGAGGAAGGCATGCGGTTAATAAGAGTGCAGGCGGTAGAGACCGCAAAATTCCAATACTGTTTGGGAACATTCATCTGAATTATAAGAGAGCAGGTGACCTCAAACAGGTGTCGATTTTTGCGTTCAGCAACATCATTTTGTTGGGAGGTATAGACATAGAAGGTTTGATGGATGATCCCAAACTCCGCACAGAGGTGTGCAAAGATATACTAGTGTATTCACGGGCATTATCGGTGTGGAGGGTTTTAATGGTAGTGAAAAACTGGTTGCGAGTTTCAATGAAAAAGGTACGGAATACACCGGGCAATTCAGAGCGGTCACGAAGGAGATACAGCCAGGTCACCCGAGAATAGTCATCTACAAATGTGACAAAGTAACGATATCCAAAAACACTCGCAATTTTGTAGGGTCCCCAAATATCGGAGTGTACAAGATCAAAGGGAGCAAGACTTCGAGTAGGATGTGGTGAGAACGTAGACCGATGATGTTTCCCATAGATACAAGACTCACACGTGAACTCTTGGAGGGACACGTCAGGGAGAGATTTTCTGAGTATGTTTAGAGGAGCGTAACCCAGACGTCGATGCCAATCAACAGAGCTAATAGAAGACAACACCGTTGGGGGAGAGGGGTCAAGGATATAGAGACCATTCGACAGATGCCCTTTTCCAATGATAGTTTGCGTTTTACGATCCTGCACAACACACAAGTTAGAAGAAAAAATTACATAACAATCGAGGTCAGTAGTGAGTCAACCAACAAAGAGAAGGTTGAAAGGAGAGCCCGGAACATGAAGGAGAAAGCCGCAACAACTAAGGAAGCCGCAGCGGGGACATACCAACGGCAAGAGGCCACAGCCAAGATACGGAGCCCGCGACGGGTAGAGAACCCACAACGACTAAGGAAGCCGCAGGGGGTAGCGACTAAGAGAAGTCACGACGAGAAGGGGGGAGAGCAGCGAGAAGGGAAGATCTCGGCGGGTAGACAGGGAGACCGCACCGAGTAGAGGGGAAGCGGGTAGCCGGGATGAAACCACGCGGGCAGAGGGAAACAAGGGAGGGAAGGCCCCACCTGATAGAAAGGTTATAAAAGGGAGGAGAAGGAGAAGAAGTGGTGGAAGCCACGAGAGAGAGAGAGAGAGCAGAGCAGAGGAAGCGGTTAGAACGACCTTAACCGCGCGGGAAGCCGCGGTTACAGAAATTCTAACCACCCGGAAGCGGATAGAAAGGGAGCAGGCCGCAAGACACTGCGGCTAAACAGGAGAACAAGCCGCCCGGTAATCAGGAGGAGCAGGCGGTTAGAAAAGAACAGGCCGGACCGTATCCCTTTGATACCATGTAGAGAAAGTTCCAAACCTTGTATATACTTCTTGAATACAAGAAAACAAGTATGAGTACAAATATATAGGAGAGAAGAGAGTAAAATCTAGCTATACAAACAATGTGAGACTAAACACTGACTCTTATATGGGTCAATACATCATTTTTCCTAGTATTTTCTAACAAGGTCTAACATCTCATGCAGAATTCTATGAAAAATAATACAAAATAAAAATTCATAAATCCAACCAAAGTAATTAATGATGAGATGATGATCAAGGTAATTAATGATGAGATGATGATAAGGTAATTGATGATGAGATGATGATAAGGTAATTGATGATGAGATGATGATCAAGGTAATTGATGATGAGATGATGATCAAGGTAATTGATGATGAGATGATGATCAAGGTAATTGATGATGAGATGATGAGATGATGATCAGGGTAATTGATGATGATGATGAAAAATTATGATGCAGCATGAATCTACAGGTGTCGGACGATCGATGCCTTAAACTCAAGTGCAATGCAAACGGCTACTCAACACATGCGAATGAGATTATGATCTAAATGTCGTGCGCGTGTAAATATTAGAACAGTCCAAATAAAGATCCACTAGCAAGTAATAAATTTTAGCAGCGCTAAGAGCACGATTGACACAATTGAAAGTAAGAATTAACGTTTAAGAAACAACTAAGATTAGCCAACAAAATGAAGTGTGAATTCAATCGAAGTGCGTTGGATGCGCCCCGCAAATCAAAGAAACGAATCAAGTGCGGTTGCTTATAATAATCAACAAACCACAACAATAGTTCAGAAACCAAAATACCCAATCAAGAGAATTTAAACACCCTATACCTTGATTTGCTTATGCACGCGGCGGTTTGGCTTTGGGATGGAGAGCCGTTGGCGGGAGTGCTTCCGACTTGATGGTGGTTCCACGGTGGGGCTGCGGGTAATTAGAAAAAATTAGATTTGGAATATTTGGGAAGGTGGAGGGTGAGATCAGACGGGGCTGGAATGGGTAGTGGGAGTGCTGGTCTGGAGGGCTGGGTGGCCGGAAGTCGGTATTAGGGCCGGGTGGGCAGGGGAGGGCTGAACGGGATAGGGAGGATGTGGATCTGGAGGGCTGGGTGGCCGACAGAGTAGGCTGGGGTCAGGGAAGGGTGGAGGGCCGGCGGGAGGGCAAAACGGTGAAGGGTTACGGCGGTTTGTAGAGCCACAAAGTGGATCTGGTGGCTAGCGGGTTGGGGGAGGTCGGTGGGTGTCTGCTTGGGAGCAGAGAGGGGAGGGAAGGCCAGACAGGGAGGCTTACCGGAAAGGGGCAGGATCTGGACGGCGCCCGGGAGAGGGAGTGGCGGGCTGGGGGGCAGGCCAATGTCGGCGGCGGAAAAGGCGTACAACAGAGCGACCCGGAGTCCGCCGGGGGTGACCAACCGGTTGCAATAGGGCAACCTCCGATCCCTTGGCCAGCCCTAATCGTGCATGTTTATAAGCGAAAATAAAAGAAACAAAATTAGGGCTCCCGATTGGACGGCTATAATTTGTTTGGGCCGATCGAGGGCTAAATACATCAAAATAATAAAATCTAATATATGAAACTGACTCAGAACGACCCTCCGGACGCATCCGCGGACTCGGATCGCCCAAACAGGTCGCCGATCACCGCCTCCTGCGGGAATAGACGTGTGCGTGCCATCGATCGTCATCAACTCCGCCCGACTTAAAAGCACTCATCTCCGGTGAGTGAAGATGATCGTACTCCTGACGCAAGTCTGGGGCGAGTCTTTCGAGCTCCACAGCAGAAATCAAAGTGTCTTCGGAAGTCGGGCGGGCCAGCCAATGGACCCAGTACCGTAGGACCACCGAACCGTCTGTCGTCGTGAAGTCATGACCAGTGATCTGTAACGTATCTCCGATAGGCGTTGGCGACTTTCGTAGCAATGTATCTTCGTCTGAACGCGGTGCTACTGAAACTGTCGGCTGTGAAGTGGGGTCCTCCGAGCAGTGCTCAACTGTCCGCGACTGCCTGGGCAAGGTGGGTGTGGGTGCACTAGAGAGGCGAGGGTCAAACTAGGGATCATGGGTAGGTGGAGATAAGGGGTCCCCGTACACTCGCTCCTTATAGTATGGGGTTAAGTCCTCTACATTAAACACTCGTTGAATCTCCATTGTCGGTGGTATGTCAACCTCATACGCATTCGCACCAACCCGTTGAGTGACTGTATAGGGGCCCATCCGACGGACACTTAACTTCTTTGCTGCCTCATGGGGGAGCCTCTCAGGTCGCAGGTGGATCATAACCTGTTTCCCAACGTTAAATACTTGCTTCCTCCTGTGCAGATCGGCGTGAGCTTTGTAAATTTCATTACTAGCCGTGATATTTCTTCGGTCTGTCTCATGAAGTGCATGCAAATGATAAACAGACGAGTCAACCGACCAATGATGCGAAAGATGAACCCAAATGATGACATACTCGCATGAGTGATGCAGGAGAAACACGACATACACGGTACACGAATATACAACGAGCTCCATGTGGCGAAGGTTCCTAGAAATGGGTGGGTTATCGGGTGGTTCGTCGGGAGGAGTGTAATAAAACTCAGTGAGCGTGTGAAGAGTGACAGAATGACCGTGTGAGACACTAATACTCCAATACGACCTCATAGGGTTCCTAGTATCTCTCAGGGGACGTGACGCGTCAGGCGGCAAACATGGAGGTACGTATGAAAATTCGTCGCGAAGGCGACAGTCACCTGAGTGAGTAGCAGAGACATCGATAATAGGATGAGACACTTGAGTGAGGCGAGTGCCGCTGATAAGCAAGAACTCGTCTGGTGGATCAACAGGCGGTATGTCTCCAAACTCATCACGAGTGTGGTAGATCATACACTCAATCCTCAATACGTCGGGTGGATGCTTTAGCAAACCTAAGAAAATCCTGACATACTTAATGTTGCCCACAAGACCCGTTCTCCAAAGCAAAATAAGGGACGTGCATTGGAGAGGTGTCAATAAGTCGGCGCTCACAGATGACTTGCTTAACGGGATGTCAATCTCACGGGGAGGTGGTGGTTCATCAGGTGGCTTATTAGAGGGATCATTAAAGAACCCGTCAATAGGGTCATGATCCTCCAACTAAATACTACTAATAAGGGTGGTGTCACCAAAAGCAGGTGGGGCAACCGTCAGGATATTGACGCTCGGCTCGAAGCTCTCGGTCATGACATGACTCGAAATAAGGCTAAGGGGAGAGTGAGAAGAATTCGTACTCAACTGGGGGCCAACCACCTTGGTGTCAAGAAAGGGGTCTAAAACCAAGGGGTAACGAGACCGACCAACATAAGGTATAGGAGATGGATGGACCATCACAGTCTCACTGGGTCACTTGACCTCACTCTCATGGCCAAACTTGTGATCAAACTCACTGGACGTGCTAAAGGCGCTCCCCACCTGTAATACAAGGCCATGGTCAGACTTAGCCTCAAAAACGTGTGAGATAGGAGGCTCATCAAGGGGAGTACCACAATCAGATGGCGAATCGCTACTGTTTATGGAAGTACTACCTGCATCGATGGTTTGGCTTGACTCTTGATGTGACGCTCCGTAGGCTTCCCCTATGGAAGATTTCAAGCGATCCATTGGGCACGTACGATATCAAATTAATCAAGAACCAATCGCTGAAATTTGGCTTCAGGTATCTCTATTTGCGGATCACTCAGGTAATTCAAATGCATGCAATTATCCACATATTGGCGACCTTTATAGGGTTCCGAACAGTCATCAAAATGCTCACCCCTAATAGACCCACACGTGTCAGAGGATGACTATGATCCCTACGAGCGTGTGGTGAAGAGAGAGAGTGCTCATCAGAATAGTACGACGATCTCCCCGGAGGGACTCTACAAAGTTCCTCAACTCTACCAACATCGAGTCGTGGCGTGATATAGTGACGACAACGTGAAATGCTAGGATCATAGTGATCGTCTATAGTAAATCGTAGCGAAGGGTCATCACGATATCTAGAATGAGCGGAATACGAATACGAATGTTTATCGTAATAATATGCCATGAGAAACTACCTATAAACTCAATAACTGCGCGCAAACGTAGAGCTCAAACTGGCTTTGATACCAAATGATGCAGCATGAATTTACAAGTGTCGAATGACCGATGCCCTAAACTCAAGTGCAATGCAAACGGCTACTCAACACATGCGAATGAGATTATGATCTAAATGTCATGTGCGTGTAAATATGAGAACAGTCCAAATAAAGATCCACTAGCAAGTAATAAATTTTAGCAACGCTAAGAACACGATTGCAACAATTGAAAGTAAGAATTAACGTTTAAGAAACAACTAAGATTAGCCAACAAAATGAGGTGTGAATTCAATTGAAGTGCGCCGGATGCGCCCCGTAAATCAAGGCAACGAATCAAGTGCAGCTGCATATAATAATCAACTAACCACAACGATAGTTCAAAAACCAAAATACCCAATCAAGAGAATTTAAACACCTTATACCTTGATTTGCTTATGCACGCAGCAGGTTGGCTTCAGGATGGAGAGCCATTAGCAGAAGGGCTTCCGACTTGATGGTGGTTCCACGGCGAGGCTGCAGGTAATTAGGAAAAATCAAATTTGAAATATTTGGGAAGGTGGAGGGTGAGATTTTAGGAAGGAGATAGAGATCTAGAGGGAGAAGAGATAGAGATCTAAAGGAAGAAGAGATAGAAATTAGGGTTTGAAGGAGGGAGGAGAAGAATACCTTGTACTTGCATGATGAACCAAGAGAACCACCCAGGGAATATTTATACCCGGGGCCAAGAGGTGGTCGGCCGGCCCCCCCACACATGGGGCTGAACCGGGTGGTTCAGCCCCAAACTGTCGGCCTTAGTGAAAGGGGGTTGAACCGGTTGGTTCAGCCCCGTTGTCGCTTGTCTGCTCTTTCCGCCTGCGCACGTATTGATGCCCAAATAGCCGGATGTCATCCGGGGGCGTAACATTCTCTTCCCCATCAAGAACCAGCCTGTCCCCAAGGTGGTAGTCCGGGTAGAGCTCCCGGAACTCCATCAAATCCACCCAAGTATTGTGAGCTGCAGTTAAATGCTTCCATTTTACCAGTATCTCTGGACGGAATTCTGCGCCACGGTGTTTCCACTTGATCATCAGGATGTCTTCAGGGAGTGGTCGTAGTTCGCCTGCGACCGTTGCCTCGGGTAGGAAAGGGCTCGCCTGAACTGTGTTGCTAATCTTCTGCTTCAATAAGAATACATGAAATGTCGGGTGTATCTGTGATCCTTCCGGCAATTCCAAGGTGTAAGCGACAGGGCCCACGCGACGGAGGATACGGAAGGGACCATAATAACGCGGTGCCAACTTCTGATTTGTTCGGCGGGCAACTGACAACTGCCTGTGGGAACGAAGCTTGAGAAACACTTCATCGCCAACGACGAAGTCCTAGTCCTTGCGATGTTTATCCTCTTGAGTCTTCATGCGGTCTTGTGCTGTCCGAAGATTCTCCCGCAAAGCGGCAAGGGTGCGGTCTCGATCACGAAGCGCTCGATCAACTGTTGGCAACGTTGTACTGCCCGGTTCATAACTGCTCAACGAGGGCGGCGGAGGGGGGGGGGGGGGGCGTACACAACCTCGAATCGGGTCAACTTGCTGGCCGAATGGTAAGAGGTGTAATAGCAGTATTCGGCCCAATGCAGCCAACTTGTCCAAGTCCGTGGCTCGTCCATCACAAAACAGCGAAGGTATGTCTCGAGGCCCCAATTGAGAACCTCTGTTTGGCCATCTGTCTGGGGATGATGGGTTGTGCTAAAGCGTAAGTAGGTCCCCTGTAAGCGAAAGAACTCCTTCCAAAAAGTCCCCATAAATGTCGGGTCTCGGTCAGAAATGATGACACGTGGAATGCCATGAAGGCGGACAATTTCCCGTGCGAAGAGATTAGCGACTGACTCGCCGGTATACGGATGACTCAGAGCCAAGAAATGTCCTTATTTGGACAACTTATCCACCACTACCAGGATAACGGACTTGCCCTGAGATTTAGGCAGTCCGTCGATGAAGTCCATGGACACGGTGTCCCAGATGTGGTGTTGGATCTCTAATGGTGTGAGTAGGCCGGCGGGGGAAGTAGTCTCATATTTTTGTCGCTGACATATGTCACACTGTTGTACAAACTGTTGTATATCACGTCGTAGCCCTTTCCAGAAAACATTTGCCCGTGCCCGCTGGAGGGTGCGGAGAACACCCGTGTGACCGCCGGGCGGCGAAGAGTGGAACTCATGCATCATGACTGTCGTCCAAGCAGACTGGGCGGGGATAACCACCCTGCCCTGAGAGTATAGTCAGTAATTCTGGAGGTGATAGCCGGGTGCCATGTCATGTCCCAATTGAAGGGCTTCCACGACGATACGCAGCTCTGAATCACGCATGACCTCCTCCTGTATGTCGTCGAGGGAGTCGAGCAAGGGGCCTGATATTTGAGCAATGACGCCCTCTGGTAAGCGAGACAAGGCGTCGGCCACCAGGTTCTCCTTGCCCTGTCGATAGAGGATCTCATAATCATAGCCCAATAATTTCGTTACCCACTTCTGATGGAGAGGAGAGGAGACTCGTTGCTCCAAAAGATGCTTCAGGCTCTGGTGGTCGGTGCAGATCTTAAAATGTCGCCCTAACAGGTATGGCCTCCACAGGGCCACCGCATGAATGATGGCCAACATTTCTTTTTCATACGTGGAGAGTCCCAACATGCGGGGTGTCAATGCTTTACTATAGAACGCCAGGGGCCAGCCCTCATGCATCAATACATCCCCAATGCTCACGCCCGACGCATCGGTCTCGAGCACAAACTCCTTGGTCCAGAAGAGCAAGAACCGGCGTGGACGTCATGGCCCCCTTGAGGGACTGAAAGGCGGCCTCGGCCTCGGCCTGCTAAACGAAAGCATCCTTCTGTAGCAGCTGAGTAAGTGGTCTGGCGATTTTGCCATAGTCCTTCACGAATCTTTTGTAGTAGCCGGTTAGGCCCAGAAAGCCCCGCAGTGCTCGCACAATCTGGGGTCGCGGCCACGACAGCATGCTCTCGATTTTCTTGGGGTCCGCCTTGACGCCATCCGCCGAGACCAAATGACCCAAGTACTCGACCTCCTCCTGTCCAAAATAACACTTGGACTGCTTAGCATAAAGTTGGTGTTGGCGGAGGATGGAGAAGACCCGCTCTACATGAGTGAGGTGTTCTTCCCAACTAGTGTTGTAGATGAGGATGTCATCAAAGAATATCAGCATAGAATGGCAGAGAAGAGGTCGAAATATTTCGTGCATGACTTCTTGAAATGTGGAGGGGGCGTTGGTCAGCCCAAAAGGCATCACGAGGAACTTGTAATGCTCGTCATGAGTGCGGAATGCGGTCTTGTGTATGTCGTCCTCATGCATGCGAATCTGGTGGTAACCTGACCTGAGGTCGAGTTTGGTAAAAAGAGAGGCGCCGTGCAGTTCATCCAATAGTTCTTCAATCAACGATATGGGAAACATGTCCTTGATGGTCGAGCTGTTGAGGCCGCAGCAGTCCACGCAAAAACGCCATGATCCATCCTTCTTCTTAACGAGGATGATAGGAGATGAGAAGGAACTAGTACTTGGGCGGATGAGTCCGGCGATGAACATTTCCCGGACGCTGCGCTCAATCTCGGTCTTCTGAATGTAGGGATAGCGGCACGGTTGAATATTAGTGGGTTATGCCCCGGTCTTGAGCTGGATCTGATGATCTCGGAACCTCGAAGGTGGAAGGGTTCGATGTGTCTGGAATATGTCTGCATACTGAGTCAGTAGTGCCCGCATTTGTTCAGGCACCACCAGGGGTGCTCTGGAAGTCGCTGTAATCTCCATAATCATAATCATCGTACTGCCCTGTTCCCCTAGACGTTTCAGGCTGCACGATGAGATCTCCTTCAAGGGAGACGTTTTGAGGCCACCCAGGCAATACTGCCTTCCCTGCTGGAGGAACTCCATCATCATCTGGTCCTAATCAAAGGTCACCCTTCGCAGCTGCTGCAGCCACTGTACCCTGAGCACCATGTCTGACCCTCTGATGGGTAGGAGGTAGACGTCTGTGCGTCCTGCGTACCCCTGTATCTGTAACTCCACCCCTTTCATAACCCCTTCGCACTGAAGTTTGCTCCCGCCGGCCACCATAACATGAAAACAGCTGCTTGATCGATCTCGTACTCCGCCTTTTGCGCCACATCCGGATGAATGAAGTTATGAGTACTCCCGCAATCCACAAGAATAGTCACCCGCTCCTGTATGACTTTCCCTGCCATCCTCATCGTGAGAGGAGCGTTGCATCCCTCCATCACCTGCAAGGATACGCCGAACTCTGTCAAGTCCAAGTCCCCGTCCCACTCGGACTCGGCAAGGCACCCATCCCATGTATCCTCATGAAGCATAACTACTTGTATCTTCTGGCATTTGTGTCCCGGTGTGAACTTGTCATCGCACTTGAAGCATAAGCCCTTCTCTTTTTTGGCCTGCAGTTTGACCCATGAAAGTCGGGTCACAGTCGGTTTGCCACCCGTTGAAGTTTCCCTTCTTACAACCGTTGGCGCAGCTGTCGGCTTTGCGGAGGTACGGGTATGGTGCCTGTTGAAGCGTTCCTCCTGAATGCGAGCTAAGGTAATGACATGATTTAGGTTGCGGGGCATATGTGCTTGCACCTAATCGCGAAGGTGCTCCTTGAGTCCCGAGAAAAAACAGCTAAGCAGCGTTCTTTCTTCCCAATGCACCCTATTCGCCAATTTTTCAAATTCCGTGCGATACTCCATCACCGTCCCCTTCTGCTGCAATTTCTGGAGAAGAGCCTCGAAATCCTCGTCTGAACCGGGCTGTAAAGCCCTCCACAAATTCTGTCCACGGCACATAGTCCCGGCCTCTCAAAAACCACTGCGTCACTGAAAGGCGTCGTCTTCCAGGTGGAAGGAAGCGAGTTGCACCCATTGTCCTTCGGGTACATCCTGATAACTGAAGAAAAGCTCCGCTTTCTGCACCCACTCCAACGCGTCCCCCGATTGAATTTAGGGAAGTTCATGCGGGTTAATTTTGGGGGAATGTATGCCCGCGGAGCGGCTTGTCCGTGCCACCCTTGCTCATACCCATAGCCCGCTGGTCTCCTTTGCTCTCTCGGTTCGGGATAATCGCTCGGATACTCGTGTTGATGCATTCCCCCCAACGAAGGATGTAGGCCGCCCAACGAAACGCCAGCCCCGAAGCCTCCTTGCGGTCCAAAACCCCGCGGGTGAGGGAGAAGCCCTCCCGTTCCCCCCAGAAGAAACCCGGCCTGCCCAGGAGGTCGCCCGACCCCTCCCGGTTCCTCCCTACCACGCAGCCATGGGGAGCGGCCCGCAAAGGGGTCTCCAGTTCCGCCCTGGGACGTTCCCGCGCCGATCGGGTTCGGGCGGAACCGGTCGCCGGCCACGCCCTGCCCAGCGCGGTCGCCGTTTCCGCTCCCGTCGGAACCGCCGGGTGAGATCCCGCCGTCTCCGGTCCCGATTGCGGAGATCCACCGGGTTTTTCACTCGCCGTTACTTTCCCCTTAAGAGTTTACACTAGCAATGCCTTGATTTCATCCATCCGAGCGTCGAACCGTTCTTCCAATCGTTGCGTCGACGCCCTCCTATTTTCCTCGATGGCGGCCACCGAGTCCGTCAATCCAACGTAGTTTTCTTTTAGGGTTTCCAATCGGTTGCTTTCCTCTTGCGTGTGTGTGGTGACCATGGCGGAGGAGTGAGCCTCGGATACCAAATGTTAAGAAGGAGATAGAGATCTAGAGGGAGAAGAGATAGAGATCTAAAGGAAGAAGAGATAGAAATTAGGGTTTGAAGGAGGGAGGAGAAGAATACCTTGTACTTGCATGATGAACCAAGAGAACCACCCCGGGAATATTTATACTCGGGGCCAAGAGGGGGCCGGTCGGCCCCCACACACATGGGGCTGAACCGGGCGGTTCAGCCCTAAACCGTCGGCCTTAGTGAGAGGGGGCTGAACCGATTGGTTCAGCCCCGTTGTCGCTTGTCTGCTCTTTTCGCCTGCACGCATATTGATGCCCAAATAGCAGGACGCCATCCGGGGGCGTAACAGAGATCTGGAGAAGGATGAATGGGGCGGGGTTGGAATGGGTAGTGGGAGCGTTGGTCTGGAGGGCTGGGTGGCCGGCAGTTAGTATTGGGGTCGGGTGGGGCAGGGCAGGACGGGATAGGGAGGATGTGGATCTGGTGGGCTGGGTGGCCGGCGGAGTAGGCTGGGGTCGGGGAAGGGTGGAGGGCCGGCAGGAGGGGAAAACGGTGAAGGGTTGCAGCGGTTTGTAGAGCCGTGGAGTGGATCTGGTGGCTGGCGGGTTGGGGGTGGTCGGCGGGTGGCTGCTTGGGAGCGGAGAGGGGAGGGAAGGCCAGACGGGGAGGCTTACCGGAAAGGGGCGGGATCTGGACGGCGGCCGAGAGAGGGACCCAGAGACCACCGGGGATGACCAGCCGATTGCAATAGGGCAACCTCTGATCCCTTGGCCAGCCCTAATCGTGCATATTTATAAGCGGAAATGAAAGAAACAAAATTAGGGCTCCCGATTGGACGGATATAATTTGTTTGGGCCGATCGGGGGCTAAATACAACAAAATAATAAAATCTAATATATGAAACTGACTCGGAACGACCCTCCGGACGCATCCGCGGACTCGGACCGCCCAAACGGTTCGTTGATCACCGCCTCCTACGGGAATAGACGCATGTGTGTCGTCGATCGCCATCAGTTTACCTACTTGTACCAGCCCTCAAAGAGGAGATAATGTCTATAATTGGTGTTCCTTTAGAACATCAGTCAACTAATTTATAAAGTAATGGTTCTAAAAAATTGTTGATTCTATCAGACCATATTATCCGATTGATTATTATTACTTCATTCTCCTTTACATCATTACTGTGTTGCTTCTTGGTAAAACAGTAGCAGGACCTCATCCACAAACATTCACAGTAAATCCACTCAATTCTCCCTTCACTTATAGTAACGCAATGCCATAATTCCTCTTATGTCTTGTAATCTAATAATCTCATCATCTTCATCTTATACTTGACTCTTTGGTTTAGTTGTTTTAGTAGTAATTATTGTCAACCTATAGGCATTGTAGTGTTTGTTGGTGCTGCTTGGTTAGAGACTGTTTGCAGCACATGACTTGTTTTAAATTTTGTATATGTAGATGACCATTATTGTTGCAGTTATTTCATTAATTACCATAATAAAATATTAAATAGTTTGCATATAAAGGTTTTTAAAATATATTCTATGAATATGTCCTATATTTATATCTCTTACCTAGGGGTGCAAAAAAAAAAGCAGGCATAGGCCAGACCCAAGCCTCCCAAGCCTGGGCATGGTCATAAGAAATTAGGGTGATCGCCCAACATTAACATTGGGCACCTACACAGCTGCCATGCCCAGTGATGGGTCTGTAGGGCCCCAAAATAAACCTGGTGCCCGGGCTGGGTGTTAGGCTGGGTAGCACCAAAAAAGGGGCTCCGTGAGGCCCCTTAGATCTGGCCCGGACCATGACGGGCAGACCCGGGCAATTTTTCCACTTCTATCTCTTATCAATAATTACTATTTGAATATATTATTATTTAAGTTTGATTAATCTGTTATGGGCTTCAAGCCTAGTTATCAAGTGGGATTTTTAGTATGTTGTCTTTTGTGTTATCTTGCATTTATGAGTGGGTTGGAAATTAGGAGTTGGGGGGTATCATGGTTAGGAGTTATCATTATGAGGTTTTGTAAGCCTGTTTAAAGATATATGTTGTATGGAATGGAGCATCCAAAAGTTTCTTCTCCCTTTGCCTTGTTAAGAGATGGTGGTAGATCTCTCCTCCCGAGCACACCCCGCCTAGGCAGTCGTGGATCTGGCTCCATGGTATCCTTCGCCACCGTCATCCCTGCCTCTGACCATCTTTCAGCAACCCTACCAACAAGTAACGAACAAGCCCGTAACAACTTGGTATCAAAGCCACTCCTTTCGTCATCTTCAACATGCTCTGCATGCATCACCGCGGCCATCGGTCCTCTTCAAGTGAAACTATAGTCATCAGAAATCGCTTCCATGTTCACACCCGGTACTATTGTTTGCGCCTCTGTTACCTGTTGGAGTTCTTTCGTTGTGATCTGAGATAGTCAAATAGTTAGTCTTACTGTCAACGTAATATGAGCTTATGGAGTCGCACATAAGAGTTATGGAGAAGTTGAAAAGGACTGTGTTGGCCTTGCTCATATGTGATATGAGTGAAGGGTCAAGCCTTTTGACATGGACTTGAAACTAGATCAACCAAAGGACCTGAATTGTGGATTCAAGGGGCCTTCTGGAAATCGTCGAAAAGGTAAGTCAGTTCGTCGAGTATTCTCGACGAGTTCGTCGAATACACTCGACGAATTCGACGTGATAGGTTGTGTTAGTCGAGACGGTCTCGATGGATCCTTCAAGAGTTCTTTCTATTCGTCGAGTATACTCGATGAATTGCTCCCGACGGATCTGTTACGACGAATCTGATATTCGACGAATCCGTCGAGTGAACGTGTCATTCGTCGTGTATACTCGACGAATTGTTCTCGATGAACTGACGCAGATCTGTTTTTCCGCAAGTTCCCTTTCGGTCTGTTTTGCGGGTAGGGCCCTCACGATTCCTCTACGGTTCGTATATACCTTGTGTATCGATACATCCAGACATAACAACACGACAGGAAGAGCCGTCTTCATCTTCTTCCTTACGAAAAATCCCGAACCCTAGAAGATCGCGATCGGTCCTCCTGTACCGCAAGCCCTTCTGACCCGTTGCCGTCATCTGGAAAGTGTTTCCAGAGCTTCGTCTTTGTCATCGCTGCCTCTCCATTAACGGATCTAGCAATCCGTGGAGAAGTAGATGGCTTTCTTTCATCTAACCCGACACTTGTGTGACAAGTGCCTTGGGGTTCTCCAAGCTTGTGTGGATACCCGTAGAGGCGTGGACATACTTTCTACGCTCAGAACTCTAGCCGCAAGGCGTCCAAGATTCCTTTGGAGCACCTTGGTTGAGTGGAGACTCAATCCCTTTCAGGTACATTACTTTTATTGTACATGTTTATTTCTTGATTCATGAAATCGCAAGATCCTTATACTGTTTAAGGTTATCTTGTATTACTTTCCGATGCGCACATTTGATGTATTTATAGTTTTGAACTATATAGAAACCCGTGCGAGCGGGCGGCGGCGTTTGCTCCCGCAAACCTTCACAAAAGCCGGGAAACCACCCCGTCTCCAACCTCACCTGGGCACCTTCGGTTGCTCCCGCCCTTCGTTTTCTCCCGAGTCCCTCTCCGTCTCCCACCACCTTTCCAAATGAAGCCTACATTTGATAGTGAACCAGATAGTACTTGAATACTACATGATGTAATATTGATAAAGAAATAGCATTTCTCAGCCATAATACATCTGATAGATAGTATTTAGAATACATCTCATAACCTATGGATACCAACAACAACAAGATTAGTTTTGGCCCTTATCAACTTCAATGCTACCCCCCCCCCCCCCCAATAGAAGTTTACATTTTTGAACTAAGCACTAGTTGCCACCTACTCAACAATGCCTGGTTGACAACATAAGGAAATAGGGCTAAATATTTTCTTTGCCGCGATGGATTAGTCTCTCGGGATGGACGGGTTCCGTTAGAAGCCCATCTTACAGCTGACACGGATATGTCCGGCCCATAGCACAACATGACACCATTCTCACCTACGAATATTCTCTTGGGATCTATCTCCCTTTAGTCACTACCATGGTCTCTCCCTAAAAAATTGTGGAGTAAATCCGGAGCATCTCTTAATACCAACTTTTTCTAACTAGACGTTGCTTTTCTGAGTGGAGTGAAGTGCTTTTATTTTTCTAAGTGCTTTTGTGGAGTGGAGTGCATTTATTTTTTTAAGTGCTTTGGTTTAATGTTTTGCATTTTTTTTCTTTTTAGTGGAGCTGCTTTTGTAAAAGCAGAGCCTCTTGTCGGTGATTCTTTAGCTCTCATGTAAGCATCCTTCTCTTCTATATAAAGGGAGAAAGATGCTCTGAGGAGAACATGGAAGAGCGGAGAAATAAACTTTGTATAAACTTGTGTGATCCACCTGAATAATACCCATTTTTCTTTTTGCCTGTTGTCTCTCTGCTCTGCAAGTATTATTTTTAATTACTTTGGTTTATAATATAATGTTTAGCGAGTAGTCTCTCACCCCTTCTCTTCGAAGGAAATAAACGATAAAAATCTTACACCTCTAGAGATGATCCATAGGTGTGTGCTCTTGACAGCACGCCAATGAATTATTGTCTCGTAAGCTCTATCCATTGGTTGTTGAGGCAAACCCCAAGGATGTAAGAAGAATTAATTAAGAACCTCATCACTTTAAAATTATGCATCAGTATGGGGGCCCAGGGAACCTTGAGAACAAGTACTTCCAGGAAGAAATCCATAAGGAAAATGTAACATCCGAAAATCTGACGCGAAAAATTATTTAAAATTTATAGGGGCAAGTCACGACGAATTTTGATCGAGGCAGCGCGTCGTCAAGGTATAATGTTACTTTTCTTAATGATAGCGACCGTTAGTTCGTTAAGTGCGTTAATAATAGTGGGTAATGCATGTTATTTTAAAATCGACGCGCGCGGCGAAATTAGTTAGTATGCAAGGGTTTTGTGAGGAGTGGGTTGCGTATAGCCAGACATTATAGTATTGGGGTGCCAATAGCATCCCCCCCCCCCTCCTCATGCAGTTATCAATTAACCGTTGCAGGCACGAATTAAAACCCGCACTTCCCTCTCACGGGAAAGAACCGCAAACCGATCAATCGTCTTTTCCCGCAAGAGCCGCACCCGCAGCAGCCCGACGCCCGCTTTCCGCCAAGCCGACGACGCCTCCGTTGCCCTAGCCGCCGCCCGATACCGCTCCATAAGTCAAATCCGACTTCTCCTCCCACCTCTGCAGGCGCCAGCAAGCCTTCCTCTTCATTCCTTGGCCGTGGGAGTGTCGGGTTTCAACCCTAGCCGGTGGAATCAAAGGCTAGGTCAACGACTGTGGTTCCGGTGAGTTTTATTTCTCCCTTCTCCTTATTCCTTCATGGTAATCAGTTGATTTGGAAGTTAAGATAGACTAAGTTTTCATTTCCTTTGCTCTATTTAGGTTTTGGGGTCGTGATCCTCCGCGGAAGTTAAGTTGGGCGCTTTGAGAGCCTCAATCACTCTACGTAAAGGTATATGTTAGGTTAGCCTCTGTTTTTCTTTTGGTTACCCTAACTTTTGGATATTTTCCACCGGAAACCCTAAAGGGGAAAAATTTATGAAAATAGGTTTGCCTTAAATTGCAGGACTCTAGTAGGTTCGAGACAGCACTCTGAGATTTCAAGACAGTAGGATTTCCTTCGGAAGAGCTAATGTCGCCGCGCCGAGTCTACGAGCGCCGCGGCACCACTGTAAGGAAATTTAATTCCTGTTAGTTCGACGTAGCAAAAATTATATTTTGTATACGCATGAATAGGTTTCGTACAAGCATCATAAACATACATAGGAAAGTGTGGCGGTAGGAGAATGGTCGCGGAAAACGTGTAGGATGACGCCCTTTTCCATGACCCAGTTTAGTCAAATTATGAACAGTTATTTTAGGTACAAAACTTTACCCGTGTACGTAGATTTGGAGGTTGTCCAATCAAGGGCGTGAATGTCCCTTCAAGTCGACCACAAGAAAGTCAAGGGTCGCTCAATAGTACACCAGAAAAGATATCTCATGCAGAGTAGCATCAGACCAAAAAGGTCAGTGAGCACACAAGTCTTCTCGTGCTCGGTAGAGGCGCACTACCTTTCTCATAAGCCATATGGTATCTTGTGAGCAGTATAGTCTTGGGAGTTTACTTCCCAACAGTTAGTAGGTTCGAGACCGTGTCTGCGCGACACTAGAACAATTGAGTTTGTAAGATGGTCTCGGTTCGTCAGTTTCAGTTGCGCGTTAGGAGCTACTCTGCCTAGAGCCTTCCAAGTAGATGTGCAGGTTAGAAGGCACTTAGAATTCAAGTATAGACCTGTCGCGAGTCAGTACACTAGTTAGTGAACGTCAGGACTTGGGTAAATGAACTGAAAGGCACGAACATAGAATAAATGGGTGTGTTAATACACACAAAACTATTTTCTAAAGGCATGCATTCATCATATGAAAAATGTTTTTAGTGTCACTATGAGGAGTTATTTTTCTTTACTCTGACCCCTCGTGGGCAATGTTTTTCAGGTGACCCAGGTGGGAAACTACGCCTAGGATGAGCGTTAAGTGGAGTCAATTAGTAGTTACTTCCACTTTCAGTTTACTCTAATTCAGCATGTATTTGTAGATCTGGACAATGTACCTTGTTAATATTTTATATAATTTGTATCAGACTATTAATGTCATACAGATTTTCAGTCACTTCAATTCTATTCATGTTTAGTGGCTCTGTGAATCCAGATATGAGGTATGTGTTTACCCTTAGTTTACTTTCTTAGCTTCCGTTGTAAGTTTTAAATTCTTAGTAGATGTTTCTTTTACCTGTTGTATACTATTTTAATATTGTTTCCTAGTTTTCTTTATATCGCTGACCCGGCCGGACAGCTGATTTCTGAAATACTGGAAAGGGGTGTTACAGAAAAAGTGTCGCAGCCACAGGCAAAGCTACTGATGTGTAATTGAAAAGATCATGAGAATTAATCAAGATAACGGAGATCCAAGGGGACGTAGTAAGAACTCATGAAATTATCTTACGATCGGGATGACCCTCAATCTCATACAGATTATCCCTAAGAAAACACGATCGAAAATGTTCTAAGTAAATCGAAGAGAAGAGCACATTAACATAAGAAGACAAATAAGGAAAACAAAAGTAAGAAGAAAATAGTAGAAATAATAATAAAACTAAGGATTTGAGGCTCCTACATTCCTACCTTATAGCCAATCTAGCTATTATAGTAGAATAAGAGAGTAAATAGTAAAACTAGATCCCCTCTCTTAATTTGATATTAGAGGAATTAATTACTTAATCAATTAATTATGATAGACACAAAAATATACACCGTCGACGTGACTATCCTCTGTTCGTTGATGGATTCATATCAAGCCTCCATGTCACAACTTCTCGCAGACTTCACCAATGGATCGATATTGGTGGCTCCTCCACCAAGGCTGCCAGATAAGCCACTACAACACCTGCCATTGTTGTACCCTGCAGGATCTCTAGAAGACGCTTCTACCTCTCCCGACGATTCTACTATAGCGGTCGCCACTCACACCGATGATGGCAAAAGCTCCCTGCTCTCCGCAGTTCTTGCCGGCTCACCATCACCACCAGTGGTTCCCGTCCCGCAGTTACACCACCGACATTGTCGCCTCCAATCCCCGTAGTGGTGTCGACCCGATGTGTTCCTTTCTCCGATTGTTCCCTAGTCACCACCAGTGCATCTCCTCCCCGCAACTCACCTACGGCCAGGTCTTTTGTCGCCCTCGACCATCCCCGAACACACTCTCCCCGGCTCTCGCTCTGTCAGGAAGCCACAGATTCACATGTGTCTCTGCAACACCAGCTCCTTGCAGTCTTTTATGACACTTGGGAGCATGCTGACGCTCCTCCGCTCGCCGCCGCCTCCGCTACAACGTTGCGCTACTAGGAGATGTTCTGGACCTCTGGTGGAAAATCCAAGAGTCCGAGGATCAGGTCATCCAAGGTCGTTTGAGCTTGAAGGCAAACTCGATTTGAAGAATAGATGGAATGTAAAGGGTCTCGTTCTTCTGGTTATTTAGTGGTTATATTATTATGAGTTTGTAAATATTGAGTTGAGTGGTATCGAGTCGAGTTGTATTAGTTGAGTGTATGAGTCGAGTCGAGTAGGGGTTACGGGTTATTAACATCTTAGTGTTTAATGTTTCACACTACTTTCTCTATATGTGACCATTATGCTCATGTCATCGGGGTCCTATATATAGGCCCCTTAGGTGTTGTATGAGATATCAAGCAATGAAATCATTTCTTCTCTATTTCTCTCTCAAATTCTCCCCTCTAGTCCTTCTCCTCATTTCTACGGTTAGGCTTGAGCATGACTCCCCTTCTTCCTCTCCCCTTATATCTCCGCCTCCACCAGCACCTCTGACGAAGTCCTGAAATAGGCGCATACCAACTTTCCGCTTTTTGTAGTTCTTGTTGGCCCACCATCGCTTCCAATGGTTTCTGCCCCGCAGTTTACACCATCAGCATCGTCGTCTCCAAGCCACATGGTGGTGCCGCCCAATGTGTCTGCGGCCGCCACTAGTCCCCATGGTCTCCATCTTGAAGCCTTTACTCTGGACACCTGCTCTACCAGCTTTTCTTGATCTGTTTTTTTCGTCGACTACTCCTCAGTCGGCGCCAGTGCTTCTCCTCAACGTAGCTCACCTACGGTCCGATCTTTCATCGCCCTTGACCGTCCCCGGGCACACTTTCCCCGACTCCTGCTCTGCCTGACAGCCTCCCCTTCGCGTGTGCCTACTTTGGGGCTTCGTAGGAGGTGGCGGTGGAGGCGGGGATACAAGAGGGAGTCGAGCTCTACTAACGGAGAATGTGAGGGAAGAGGAAGAAGGGGAGCCGTGCTCAACCCCAACCCTAGAACTTGAGGAAGATGAGAGAACTAGAGAGAGGAATATAAACTTTCATAATTTGATTAATAATCCATACAATGACCCAATGTGTCTACTTAAAGACTTACAAAGAGGCATGAGTGTAAATACCCGAAAATAAAGAGAACAACAAGATACGATAAAACATAACGGACTTGTACATCGACTCCATTAACAAAAGACATTGTTACGTGCTCGAAATTGAGAGTGCGTGCACGGGGGAAGGGGAGGGAAGTCCGCGAGAGAGGAGCGGGGAACCTTCTTGGAGCCTGGAGGAGCTATGGCGGCTGGCGGTGGCTTGCGGCGTGCGACGAAGAGGGGGCTGGCACGGGATTTGCGTAACCGGGCGTGCAGCTAGGGTGTCGGGCTTGCGGGTTCGGTGAGGTAAGGAAAAGGGGTTAGAGAGAGAAGTTAGAGAGAGAAATTAGAAAATAAAATAAACTTGCTTTGTCTTCCCTCCTTGATTCCCCATCCGGGTATTAAGTAGTCACACCAAAATATCCCCTCCTTGGGCTTAGATACGGATGATCAAATGCGCGCATAATAATAAAATAGAAAGTAGAACTAGATAAGGGTCGGCGATATACGCGACCAAAGTGGGACCAAAGCGGGACTATAACATATTCACCCTGCCTGACGACAAGCTTCCCCTCAAGCTTGTTCTGTGGTGACGGTTAGCGTCGGATCCCCTGTGTCAGTGTCAGCATCCCGTTCTGCAGACGGGTCGTCTACCTCCAACCAGAAGAGGCGCTTGCAGCGATGTCCACGGAAAAATGGCTCGTCGCAGTTGTAACAGAGGCCCTTGGCACAGCGGTCATTGATCTCCTGTGGAGACAGTCGGCGAATGGTATCCGACTAGTTGGCATCGTGGGTCGGAGCAAGGAGACTGACTGTGGGCGATGGCAGAGGGCGCGGGGTATGACTGGACCCCTCGATATTTGTGTGATGTAGATAGGGCGATCCAAAAGCATACGCTTCTCGCAGATGCGAGCCAAACTCATTACAGTCGTCAGATCTGTGGGGGCCTGAAATTCCACGTCCATGCGGAGGCGTTCATGGAGTCCTGTCGTGAAGATGGGCACCTGCTGTGTAGGAAGAACTGAGGAAGTGCGGGCCAGAGGGACCTGAAACTGTTCGAGGTACTCGTCGATCGGGCCGTTCTGCCGGAGAGAAATGAAATCCCCCGAGGTATTTGCTGATTGTTGTGGAGAGGTGGGCCGAAGCGAAGGGTGCAGCTCACTTTGAAATCCTCCCAAGATATGAGTGGTTTCTCCCGTTGCAGCTGGGAAAAAAAAGTTGGGCGAGGCCCATCGGGTGAAAGGAAGCAATATTGAGTCACACTTCCCAAGGGGTGCGCTGATGGGCGAAGAACTGCTCGCAACGAGAGAGTCAGGCCAAGGGGTCTTTGTGGCCCACGAATATTGGAAAATCCAGTCGCATGTATCGCGTCACACCATTGCCCTCGTGCCTAGGGTGAAAAAACTTCGTCAAGTTTGGCGGAATCGGCACGTCATTGGAGGATCCCATGGATGGTTGGGCCTTTCGGTTAGCCGCTAGTTGGGTTGTGACGACGCTGATCAATGCGGTGTTGTTATCCGCTAGGAGCTTGGCGAGAAACTCGAAAATTTGAGAGAGGAAGGTTTGTTCGGCCATTCTGTGAGGAGAAATTGGTGGGTTGTTGGCGCCGGAGGGGCTGGAGGAAGGAAGGACAGGCGACGAAAGCAAACCGATGGACGCCGCAAGGAGAGAACCCCCAGCAATGGAAGAGCCGAGGAGGATAGGCGGCATGGAAGGGGGGGCGGACGGCGAATGATGTCGCGGTGGTGTCGGGGCGGTTGGACGGGGCTCGAACGCGGAGTTGGGGCGCGGATTTGGCGGGCGGACTTGCTGGGCGGACGGCAGTGGCTCGAGACGGGGGAAGGCGGCCGCGACGGAGGCGGGGGACACCAGATCTGGGCTGTCGGCGGAGGGGAGGAGGGCACCCTCTGATACCAAGTTGTTATGTGCCCTATATTGAGAGCGCGTGCACGAGGAAGGGGAGGGAAGTCCGCGAGGGAGGAGGAGGGAACCTTCTTGGAGCCTGGAGGAGCTATGGCGGTCGGAGGTGGCTTGCGGCGTGCGACGGAGAGGGAGCTGGCACAGAATTTGCGGAACCGGGTGTACGGCTAGGGAGTCGGGCTTGTCGTACACCCGTGAGGTGAGGAAAAGGTGTTAGAGAGAGAATTAGAAAATAAAATAAACTTGCTTTGCCTTCCCTCCTTGGTTCCCTATCCGGGTATTAAGTAGCCACACCAAAATGCCCCCTCCTTGGGCTTAGACACGGAGGATCAAATGCGCGCATAATAATAAAATTGAAAGTAGAAGTAAATAAGGGTTGGCGATATACGCGACCAAAGCGGGACCAAAGTGGGACCGTAACAGACACCCAAATGAATACATGATGACAGGAATTAATTACCAAGATAACTAGTCATGTGTGACCATAACATCCTTGCAGTCTTTTATGACACCTGGGAGCATGTTGACGCCCCGCCACTCGACGTTGCCACCACTGCAGCAACGCGCTACTAGGAGTTGTTCTGGTGGGAAATCAGGATGTTGAAGCGATCGGTTAATAGACGTCGGCGCTGAATTAGCGTCGATGATGTCGGCGCGTGTGGTGTCGATGAAGCAGGAGTTAGTGTCGGCCGATGCGCCGAGAATAAGAATAGATGGGATTGACATGAAGGATGTGAGTGGGCGTCAACTTACAGGAGATCGATACGATAGAGATGAGATGGAGGCGTTATTGATGGAGAGAGATAACTAGTGTTGACCGAGTACCCAAGTAGAAGAAGGCGCAGATCTTGTATGGTGCAGCTTCGGGAACTCACATGCAAGAAGAAGAACGACGAGGGCGGCGGTGCGGCGTCTATTGCAGACAACGGGACGGGGCATGTTTGTCGTAGATCCACAAGAAATGAAGGAAGAATCACTCTGATGCCAAGTTGATATGTATCTATTTCAGGACTTCATCGAAGGTGGCAGTGGAGGCGGAGATACAAGGGGAGAGGAAGAAGAGGAACAGTGCTAAATCCTAACCCTAAAAATGAAGAGAAGAGGGACTAGAGAAAGAGGGAAAATTTTGGAGAGACAACGCTCAAGCCTTTATCCCACTATAGTGGGGTCAGCTATATGGATCCTTTGTCGCCATTGTGCCCTATATTTTGTCATAATCTAAGTACATCATGTCTTTCTTTATAGTTTCATTCCAAGTCTTTATTGGTCTACCCCTCCCTCGTTTAACATGCCTAGTGACTAGACTCTCACAATGCCTAACAGGTGCCTCTAATTGTCTCCTTTGCACGAGTCCAAACCATCTTAGACGAGCTTCTCGCATCTTCTCTGAAATTGGTGCTACTCCTGTCTTATCCCTGATACTTTCATTCCTAATTTTATCCAATCTTGTGTGTCCACACATCCACCTAAGCATTCTCATCTCCGCAACTCTCATTTTTTGCTCATGTACACAATTCACTACCCAACACTCAGAACCATAGAGCATCGCGGGTCTAATTGCAGTACGGTAAAACTTGCCCTTAAGTTTTAGTGGTACTTTATGATCACATAAGATCCCTGACGTGTCTCTCCACTTCAACCAACCCGCTTGGATTCTATGTGTCACATCTTTATCAATACCTCCATCTTTTTGAACTATCGATCCAAGATATTTAAAACACTCACTACGGAAAATATCTTGATCAACCAATTTAATAACGAAGTCATCTGTCCTTCTTGTACTGCTAAATTTAAGCTCCATGTACTCCGTCTTTGCCCTGCTCAACCTAAAACCCTTCTTTTCTAAAGCATCTCGCCAAGATTCAAGTTTTGCGTTTACACCCTCGCGCGTCTCATCAACCAAAACGATATCATCTGCAAACAATAAACACCAAGGTATTGCTTGTTGGATATGTCTGGTGAGCTCATCTAAGATAAGGGTAAAGAGATAAGGGCTTAAAGCTGAACCTTGATATAATCCAACAGTAATAGGGAATTCCTGTGTTAATCCTCCAGATGTCCTCACCCTTGTCACTGAATTTGTATACATATCTTTGCTTATGTCAATTTATGATACATTTACACATTTCTTTTTTAAGACTCTCCATAAGATCTCTCTTGGAACTCTATCATAATTCATAAGCCTTCTCAAGATCAATAAACAGCAAATGCAAATCTTTTTTTTTCTCGATAGTTGTCAATGAGTCTCCTCAAGAGATGTATAGCTTCCATGGTCGACCTCCCTGGCATGAATCCAAATTGATTCTCCGAGATGTTAGTCTCTCGTCTTAATCTTCTTTTTAATACTCGTTCTCATAGTTTCATGGTATGACTCATCAATTTAATTCCTCTGTAATTAACACAATTTGTATATCTCTTTTATTCTTATACGAAGGTATCAAGATACTTTCTTTCCATTAGTCTGACATCCTCTTTGACTTCAGTATTTTATTAAAAAAATATGTAAGCCACAAAATTCTTTCATTTCTTATAAATTTCATACTCTGATGGGTATATCGTCTGGCCCAACCGTCTTTTTATTCTTCATCTTATTTAGAGCATCTTTTACCTCTGATACTTGAATTTTACGATAAAACGTTATGTTCTAATACTACTCTGATTTACTTAACTCTTTCAAGTTCAATTCATTTTCCTTTGTTTCATCATAGAGTTGATTAAAGTATTTTTTTTATCGCTCTTTAATATCTACATCATCATTCAAAACTGTATCTGTCTCATCCTTTATGAATTTTACTTGACTTAAATCTCTCGTCTTTCTTTTTCTATCTCGAACAATTTTATATATGTCACACTCTTCATCTTTGGTATCTAGTCGCTTATAAAATTCTTCATAAACTTGACTTCTTGTTTTACTTATTGCTTGTTTAACTTCTTTTTTGACGACTTTATATCTGGCTAAGTTTTTATCATTACCAACGTTATAAAAACCGTTTGGACCGGCCAGTTCAACCTGTCGGACCGCCGACCAGTGAAACAGGCGGTCCGGTTTGGGTTGTAAAACCACCCCTGCCAAGAACCAGGCCAGAAACGGCAAACCGGCCGGTTCAACCCGTCGGACCGCCGACCGGTGAAACAGGCGGTCCGGTTTGGGCTGTAAAACCACCCCTGCCAAGAACCGGCCCAGAAACGGCGAACCGGTCGGTCAGCCCGTAAAAACCGTAAACCGGGCAGTTTTGGCTCAACCGGCCGGCTCACTCCGCTCAGGAATAAACATCGCTTTTTTTCTGACAAAATGCGGAAGGGGGGAGGCTCGAACCGTGAACATCGGGAATATCCACCATTTTTTATATTTACATTTTTCGTATATTGAATGTTTTATTAATACTTATCTAACCTTTAATTATATTAAAGATATGCAATATCTCATTTTTCTTATAAATTATATAACATTTTTTATATTTACATATATATGTAATTTATTATGTACTTACATATATACAACGTGTTGTATAACTTTTAGTACACATTTTTATCATTTTTGTGTGACTTAATTAAAAAATTAATACTTAATTTTCATAATAAATTTGATAGCTTATTATATATGTGATAAAATACTAATATTAAGATTTTAGATGATAGCAAAATATATTATTATTTTAAAAAATATTTTACATAATTTTGTTTATGTTTATTCCTGTCTTTTTATTAAAAAATGAAGAGTATGTTAAATTATAATATATAATTTTAATATTTATTATATTATCTAACATAACGGTTCAACTCCGGTCTGACCGGTTCAATCGGTCGGACCTTGAACCTTTGATTTCACCGGTTCATTCTCCGGTCCGGTTCTCAAAATCTTGATCATTACTACAAGAGTAGAGTGATTTATAGCTGGCCCTTTTTGCCCTCACTTTGTCTTGCACTTCCTCTTTCCACCACCAAGATTAAATGAAATAAAGAAAAATTAATTTCATTGCTTGGTATCTCATATAAGACCTAAGGGGCCTATATATAGGACCCTAATGGCATGAGTGCAAATACCCCATATAAAGAAAAAAATCATGAAACATTAAAAACACTAAGACGTCAATAATTCGTAACCACGACTTGACTCATACAACTCAACTCATATACTCGACTAATACAAACCGACTCATACAGTCGACTAATACAACTTGACTCAATACCTACAAACTCATAATAATATAACCTCTACATAACTGATGGTGTGAGATCCATAACATAATGTTATGAACAGAAAATGGTTGCATTTAAAATGGGTCTATAACCATATACAAATCACAAAGGATACTCATGCCTAACCCTAGGAGATTGGTTCCTCCTTAAAGTTCTTCTCTAAAGGAGAGATGCAACCCCTAGTGATCAAAAGATACCTAAGACTCCCAAGCCCCCTCCTTATATACAAAAGATGACTCAGTTATATATTACCTTATTACCCCTAAAAAAACATCATGACCATACAAAATAAAAAGCTCCATGTCATCGCCGCCGCATATGAGCAACATTCTATGACAACAGCTAAAGAGGCATTGTCGTGTTTTGGCTGTTAAGAGCTTTGTGTTCATGTTATATGGCAAGAAAAAAACCAGTTATCCCACTTTACTACATAAAGTTGATCAGCAACCATGAAGACTTGTATAGCCTAGTTTTGAAACTCCAAGGATATTGGTTCTATGGCACTGGTCAGAGAAGCACTGAAAAGAATCTCCCATTTCTACATTAGGATTACAGTCCTACAGAACTAACATTGGATATTTTTTCCAGGTCCATGACACTTCCCATGTATGATGCAGAAACAGTTCACATGCATCAACAGCTTGCTATTACCGTTTTTTTCCTTCCACGCTTGAGCATGATACCCTTTCTTTGGGCATGGATTCACAAATTTTAAGCACAGATGTAAGTAAATGAACTATGATACAAGATCATATAACTAAAATTACCTGCAAATGGCCCTTTTGATAGATCGACAAGATCTCGAAGGGCAAAGAAGTCATTACTTTCAAGAAGATGCCTACGAAATCCAAGGCTTTTTTGAATAGAATTCCTGAATGGACAGTTAACATATGGAAACTTAGCACCTATTTTCTTTCTGAAATCCATGACATGAAGCAAAGCCGGGACTTTGGAAAACAGAAAGGGATTGACTGCACTCACACAAAGCATAGGCTGAAAATGAAACATGACAAAATATAAGTTTTTGGATGTTTATTGTGAGCAATATTCTACATCGGAAAAGAGGCTAGATGCTTCCATAACATTAAAAGGAACTGATTTTAGATATGTTATAATCAGTAAGTTAATTAAAAATAAAATAGTTTGTGCGCTAATGCTTATAAGTCATTTTTTATGATTATAGCGATTAATTTTTTTTAAAAATAAACTACAGTAGAACAGCTATTTTAGAGCTAAAATAGGCTAAAACTTGTGAAGCATGAAATACAATAATGTGGAAATCCAAAATAAAAAATTTCTCGGTCATTAAAAAACAAACAGGCATATTACCTGGTCATAAATGGATTCAAGATATGCTTTGGCCAACTGAGATACTGGATATTTAGTAAAATCCCAGTGATGCAATACTCTTGCTGGCAAAACACTAGTGTCATTTGTATGGCATGAAGCACAAAATAGCTGCCCAGTATATTCACAGAACCGAGGCCTGTTCCACCCAAATGTTTGCACAAGTTCCTGAAAGAGTGTCTTTACGGCATCAAGGCGTCTGTGGCACCCAGCACATGTATAGTGCTGTATTTCCAGCAACTGTCTTAAGGACTTGTAAGGCTTTATCTCAACCACAAGTGAAATGGTCGTCCCCAACAGAGAAGAATCTTCTCGATTCACTTCGCGACAATCAGGATTTTCATCTGCAGAAAACTTCTGCAGATATTGCGGAACGAGAGATTGCAACAGGCCAGGTTTGAACATTGCTTTTCCTGGTGTTAAAAACATAGTTAAAGGACTAGGAGTTCCAGAATGAAATGTAGAGTTCAGGATAGAACGTAGACACTCTTCAATAAGAATACTTCTTTCCATGACAACATTTGGAGAAGCATTACCAAAGATTTTTCTAGATTCTTGCTCAACACTGGACCATGCGGAAGGAAGATTCAGACCATGACCACTAAAAAGAGCCTTCAACTGACAATAAAGAGTGAAGAAATCACGGTAGCGACGTTCAACCATCCACTCATCTGTTCCGCTCCACACTTTCATTTGATATATTGTGTACTCCCTAACACCAACCAATCTCTCCCCAAAAGAAACATCTCCCTTCTTCTGTTTTGCCCCAATGACTTCTACTCGGTCAAATTTTAAAGGGACTTGGACAGGTGGAAATATGTCATTCACGGAAGAAGTGGAAGCTATTGAACTGTCATCTCCAACATTAGGTGATTGCTGCCTCATCAAGCCTTGATTTACTTGCATACGCATAGATCCATGACATTTTCTTGAGTCCAGTAAAATCTCCTCCATCTCAAGAACCATTTCATCATAAGAATCATTCGTATCAAGTTTCTTGATCTACACATTATCAAAAATAAACATCCTGAATTAAAAAAATTCACATTATAATCACATCATAAAGTCAAGTAATTCAAATTAACTTGAAGTACTGAAAGAAAATCATAGAGAAATGGAAGATTAAACGGAAAGAAACAAGTATCAAAGACCTTCTTAGTGAGATTTAGCAAAAAGAGGATAGTATAAAGCCCCATTTTAGCACAATGAGAAATAGCGTGATGAACAAAAAACTAAAGCATCTAAACCTGAAAAGCTTTTGATTTTATCAATAACGGATAATTGTAGGATGGAATTTCTTTAATGTAGTATAACTATCCAAAATACAGATCAAAAGGAACTTGTGAAAATGGAATGCAGTGAAGATATAATTAGAATCCAAATTAAATGGTTTTACTTCAAAACAGAAATAGACAGCTAAAAATTCCTATGGTGAAGCTTTTAGGGGAAAAAATAGCGTACACGGTGCATAGAACTCCAGCTAAAGGAGAGTACGGGAAGGGGTAAATGTACACAACCTTGCCCTTATACTTAGGTGTGGATGACAAGAATGGTTCAGATGCAAATATACAATATAATCGGTGAAAAAAATTCAACAAGTATAAATTAAAAAGTTATTTTACTTGAAGCCCATTGCTAAACATCTGCTGGTTGCACTTGAAAGAAATGAAAGAAACAGAATGAAGATTTTTAGGCTAAATGGAATGAAATAGTTGGTTTCGACTTTCTATCCAGGTTAAAAACCAAGCACCCAATTTGATAGCTCAATCCTTCTTAAGGGTTGCATTTCATTCGTTTGAATTTCACATTTCTCAAACCATGATACGGGTAAGCTGTATCAAAATCTAAAACAAAAAACACGAGCCTGCATTGCATGAAATAAAAAGATACAAACGAGAGAGAAGCTCTCGCCAAGTACCTGGAGACTGGGTCCTCCAATGTTCTTCCCTCTCCAAAGAGAGACCAAAAGACTAACATTCCATGATCCCCCTCACAACCTAAAAGGCTCCTTATATAGATGGAGACCCCACTACATGACAAAATACATAAAGACACATGTGTATCAAAACACCCGTCCTGATAAGCGACCTTGCCCCCAAGGTTGAGTCGGAAAGGGTCCAATGGGTGTGTCGGCGATACTCAGGCAGCTCCTCTAGTGAACGCATCAATTGATACAACAGAAGATTGGAGGCGTCGTGGCGGGATGGTTGTTGCAGAGTCGTGGTATAGTTGACTGAAACGGGCGCAGAACACGGCATGGGGCAGCCCGAAAGGAGAAGCAATGTCATGCCCGCAAAATATCTCATCCTCAAAGTCGAGCGAGGTGCATGCCAGTTGGGCCAGGGCCTCGGTCGGAGACCGAAGGCTATGAAATCTGATGGTCGGAACCCATCTAGATCCTGAACAAGGGTCGTGGGGCCGAACATTAGGTCGATGAGGAGTAAGTAGTGAGGATTTGCAAGAAAAACCCGACAGAAAGTCTGATCGAAGTGGGAGAGTGACAAGAAGTGAGTTTATGGGTAACAGTGGGATTGAGAGATGTTGGAAAAGAGGATTTAGCAGCTAAGAGAACTGGCAGGCGGGGGAGAGTCTCCAAAAAATGACGGGGATAAGAAAAAGTATGTGGCGTTGTTTGAAAGGTTGGCGAGCCACAAGGTGGTGTGGCAGTGGGAGAACTAAGGGGGTGTCGGGAAAGGAGGAAGCGACAGCGGTTCCAATGGTCAAAGACCCCCTGAGGGGTGGCAGTGGGATGGAGGGAGGAGGAGGCTCGTCGGGAAGCAAAGAGGCGGGCATGGGTTGTAAGGGGCATGTGGAAGAAGCCTATGACGAAGCGCAAGAGTCATGGCAAGGAGGTTATCCATGGCATCTTCTATTCAAACGCATCGAGCATGCACTGAGTCCGGAAAGAGGGTCATGGCGAAAAGGGAGTGTGAAGGCCGACAGAATGCGGCAGGAGGCACCAGAGGGCTACCAGAATGTTGTAGGAGCCACATGAGGGCCACTGGAATGCTGCAGGAGGCGCAAGAGAGCTACCAGAATGTTGCAGGAACAGCAAAAGGGCTGACGAAATGCGTAAGGGATGTTGGAGGGTCGCTGGGAGGTAAAGGGAAGTGCATGTGGTTGACTAGATATGGACAGAGACACTGGAGGACGTGGGAGGCCGCCGGAAGGTGGCCGGAATCACTGGAGGGGCGAATGGACACGGCCGCGGCAAAAGGCGGCGTTGTACACAGTTGGAGTGGCGGTGTTTGTGTCGAGCTGTAAGGGGTGGCATGCTGAGCACTGCTGGAGCGGGGTGTGTGTGTTGGGTTGGAAGGGGTGGCGTGCTTGGAGGTCGTGAGACTCATATTTTTGGATGGATCAGGCCGCAGACGCATCGGCGGAAGTCGACGCGAGGCGAGTTTGATCGGACAGTACCGCTATGGGCGTTGGAGTGGATGTGAGTCTAGTTGCGATGTTGGGATCGGAAGACCCGAAAGAGGGACTGGTGTTGAAGGGGACTCGGGAGATCGATGGAGCAGTGGATCCACAGAAACTCGTAGTGGATGCTTGCAGGATTAGCCGCACCCAAGTCTGTGAAGGTTAGGGTTCATGAGGAAACCCTAACGAAGTGGCAGGTCAAACCAATTGATACGGGCTAACCATATAAAGATCTAAAACAAAGAACACGAGCTTGCATTGCATAAAATAAAAAGATACAAATGAGAGACAGGCTCTCGCCAAGCACCCAGAGGATGGGTTCTTATATAAATGGAGACTCCGCTACATGACAAAATACATAAAGACACGTGCATATCACACTATGATAAACTTACAAAAAATTCATAATGTTGGTTTCCATTTTCTTCATACTGTGGAGGAATGGAATAGATCAATGTGTGAGCCAATGAATGCATGTTGATGGGATGGTCTTTTTTGATTTCACCCGGATTATTGAAATCTAGACTAAAGTTTCAACTTTTCACAAATAATCACACGACTAGATCAAGAAACTATGCACAGTGACTTGATGAAACTAATGCAGAATAATTTCTATATCTTGGTCAGACTAACTTGTGATCAAAATATAGTTAAAAAACACAATTTTGTCTAATAAAGACAAGTATCAAAATGATTGATATGCCTTCTCGCAATTATAAGAAAGAAAAAGGTAATGTTATACAAATAAACGAGACTAATCCATCTTATAACTGAGAAACAAAAACTTCACATACTATTTGATGCAGTGGTAGCCGGACAGAAATTACAATAAATGAAAATGCAGTCTAAATGCAGTGCACGTGTGAACATAAGACAACTGTCCCCAATTAAGATCTTCCAACGAGTACTTAAAATTATAAAGCATCAAAATACTAATTGCACAATCGTTAACAAGCCCTGAAGACTAAAGAACATTTATATTCAACCAACGAAGTGAGACGCAATTCCGTTCAAGTGCGCCGAATGAGCTCTACAAATTACACAACGATTAGCGGAAACAAATACTTATAATAATCAAATTTCAGAGCAAGAGTTCAAAACCAAAACATTCAATGAGAAAATACAACATTCATACCTAATTTACTCATGCATGTGGCGGCTAGGCGGATGGGGAAGGCGCCGGTGTCCTTGGCCTTTGCACACAACTGGTTCCATGAGGGGGCTGATCAGAAGGGTGTATGGTTGCAGATCTGGAATTTTAGGGCTGTTTGAGGGTTGCGGGTAGCAAGGTATTGGGTGAGGGAGGCTTACGGGAGGTGTGGATCAGCTGGGTGAGTAGAGGGGGGGTGGCGGTGGGTTTTGACAGGCAAGCCGGGGTGTAGTTTGGACGGCTCCTAATGATCAGGCTGATCGGGAGCCAAATACAACATAGAATAACTGAAGAAATATAGTAAAAAGATTCGGAGCGACCATCCGGGCGCATCCGGGGACTCGGATCGCCCAAATGGGTCGTCGAGCACTGCCTCCTGCGGGAATAAACGTGTGTGGGTCGTCGATCGCCATCAACTCCCCCCGACTTGAAAGCACTCATCTCCGGTGAGTGAAGATGATCGTACTCTCGGCGTAAGTCCGGGGCGAGTCTCTCGAGCTCCTCGACAACAATCCAAGTGTCGTCAAAAACCGGGAAAGCGAGCCAATGAACCAGGTAGCGCAGAACCATCTGATCGTCCATCGTCGTGAAGTCGTGACCAATGATCTGTAGAGCATCGCCGGTGAGCGTAGGCGACCGTCGAAGCGATGTATCTCCGTCTGGGGCTGGTGTTGGGGTGATGTCGACTGGGTAGTGTGGTCCTCCGAGCGATGCTCAACCGTTCGCGCCTGCCTGGGCAAGGTGGGTACCAAAGTGCTAGAGGGGGGTGGGGCAAGCTGTGGCTCAGGGGTAGCTGGGGACAATAGGTCCACATACACTCGCTCCTCGTAGTAAGGAGTTAAATCCTTCACATTGAACACCCGGTGAATCCCCATTGTTGGTGGGATGTCAACCTCATAAGAATTTGCACCAAATCGTCAAGTAACTGTATAGGGGCCCATTCGACGGGCACTTAACTTCTTCGTTGCCCCCTGTGGGAGCCTCTCAGATCGAAGGCGGATCATAACTTGGTCTCCAACGTCAAAGACTTGTTCCCTCCTGTGCAGGTTAGTCTGAGCTTTATAAATTTCATTACTGGTAGTGATCTTTCTCCAGACTGTCTTATGTAGTGCGTGTATATGTTGAATGAATGACTCGGCTGACTCACTAGGTTGGGCCTCTAGCGGGACGTCTACCAGGTCGACGGGTTTCCTAGGTTCGTAACTTAAAATGACATGAAATGGACTAAGACCGGTGGTCTTATTGACTGAGCTATTGTATGCAAACTCCGCGACAGGTAGGACGGAATCCCAGGTCGATGGGCTATCCCGAACAAGATAACGCAACATTGTCTCAAGACTACGGTTGACAACTTCCGTTTGTCCATCCGTCTGTGGGTGATAGCCGGTGGAGAACTTGAGTGTCGTACCGGTCTTCTTCCACAGCGTCTTCTAAAAATAACTCATAAGGCGGAAACCGCGGTCAGAAACAATAGAAGTAGGTAGCTCATGATACTTGAATACTTTCCTAAAAAATAAAGCCGCCACGTGGGGGGCATCATATGTCCTGTGACATGGGATAAAGTGGGCCATCTTTGAGAAGCGGTCCACAATAACAAAAATCGAGTCAAACTTCCTCAGCGTGCGGGGAGACCAAGTACAAAATCCAAGCTAATATCTTCTCAGGGCCTATGGGGAATAGGCAATGGAGTGTATAGACCCGTGGGCTGTCAGGATCCCTTTGTCGTCTGGCAGACACGACAATGACGAACGACCCGGGTAACATCCCTCTTCAAGCCAGGCCAAAATAAACAGTCCTCCACTAATGCAATCGTCTTGTCTGCCCAAAATGTCCCGCGGCCCCACCCGCGCGCAACTCCCAGACGAGGAAGTCCCGAAGGGAGGTCTGTGGCACACAGAGGCGAGACCCATAGAATATATAGCCCTCTAAAATTTTAAAACCCTTGTCGGGCTCCGGAGGATCCCCCGACAAGGCAAAGTAGATCTCGCCAATATCTGGGCACTCGGGGTAGTCATATCGAACATGCTCAAATCCCTCCACTCGCGCGCTCATGGTCTGGAGAATGGTGATCTGACGACTCAACGCATCAGCCGGCATGTTCTCAACACCATCTCGGTGCTTGAGGACGTAGTGATGCTCCTGCATGAACTCCACCCATTTCGTGTGGCGGTGGCCTAACATTTTCTGCGAGTCCAGGTATCGCAGGGCCTGATGATCAGAATACAGGACAAACTCCTTGTGTAGGAGATAATAACGCCAGTATCAGAGTGTCTGTACGACTACGTAGAACTCTCGATCATAATTGGAGTACTTTTGCCGGGCTTCATTCAGTTTCTCACTAAAGTAAGCAACTGGATGACCCTCCTGGCTCAGTACTCCTCTGATGCCCACACCAGACGCGTCACATGCTACCTCGAAAGCCTTCAAGAAATCCGGAAGGCGCAATACAAGAGCAGTCGATAGCCTCTCCTTTATTTCCTCAAACGCTCGGGTGGTCGCTGTGGTCCAGGCAAAATACCCCTTGCGAAGGCAACTCGTAATAGGGACCATGATCGAACTAAACCCTAGAAACAAACCTCCTGTCGAAGGGGGCGAGTCCGTGAAAGCTCCGGGCCTCGTGGATATTGGCCGGGACGGGCCACTCACGAAACGATTTGACCTTATCGGAGTCAACCGAAATACCGGACTGCAAAATGATATACCCTAAGAAATGTACTGACGAAGTCAAGAATGAGCACTTCTTCAAATTGATGTAAAAGTGCTCCTTCCGAAGGAGGTCGAATACCAATCGAATATGGTCTAAGTTTTTTGTGCGATCTCGGCTATAAATCAGGATATCGTCAAAATAGACCACTGGGAACTTGCCCATGTATCACCTTCTCGAACCTTAATCTGATGGTACCCACTCCGCAGGTCGATCTTCGTGAAGATCTGGGCACCATCCATCGCATCGAGGAGGTCGTCAAGACGGGGAATCGGAAAACGATACTTCACCGTAATTTGGTTGATGGCGCGACTATCTATACACATGCGTCAACTCCCATCCTTTTTCGGGGTAAGAAGGGCAGGAACGACACACGGACTCAAGCTCTCCCGAATAAAGTTCTTCCGAAGAAGATCGTCAACCTGCCGCTTCAGCTCGGCATGCTCCGTCGGGTTCAAGCGATAGTGGAGAAGGTTGGTCCAAGTGCATAACAGGGGGAGGAGAATAGAGAAGATAAATATCAAGAACATTGAGAAGGAAAAGCTAAACCCCGAGAACACTCAACTGGACTTTTGGGGAAAATACACAAACTTATTCTTGAAAATATTTGGTCAAACACCAATTTAAAAAAGATACTACTTATTACACGATTTAAAATGATCAAGATGGCAGCCATTTTACTAACCTCGCTCTCTTCACAATCTGCTTTAGCTAAATGTGGAGAGCTTAGATCCTTCTCCTGATCCCTTTGTATGCTGGAGTCATCACCAGTATTACTCAAAGGAAATAAGAAACTATGCTTATCAAGTTCATGTTTTCTAATCTCCTCACTCTCCCCATTCAACACGTGGTAAGACTGCAGTGAAGCTCTGCTACTTGAAATAGTAGATACACAGGCTTCAGATTCACCATGTAAGGTTTTTTCAAGAGCCTCATCCATGCCCTTTCCATAATAGTCCTCTCCATGTGATGATTCAATCTCCCTTCCAACACCATCAGACAGAGAATTTAAACAGCAATTTAGTTCATTATCTTCAGATAATTTTTTCGGTAAATCAAGAGCACTAACGTATTCTGAAAGCTTTGCAGTTTGATCATATGCAACAGCATCATGGTTCATTACTGATAAAAAAACACCATCTTCGACATCCTTCGCAGTTGAATTCACCACCTCATAACCAGTTGCTGATATATCTCCCACTTTCTTCTCAAATTCTTTTCTAATTTGCTCATCTTGATGCTGAAAAGATTGATCCAAGTTTACTGAGTCTTGCATGAACTCATCCCAATCATTGGAGCCAAAAGCCACTGCAGAACTTATAAAAAGTGGATTTAGATCGCCATGCTTAGTTTCCTCAACAAGTTTGAATCTCCTTTCACTAAATTGAATTCTACCCTCATCATCAGTGCCATAATCAAGCATTGAATCTTCACTTCCTGAAAGATTGGATTGAGAAAATACATCTCCATTTGCTTCAATCCCAACCATACTACCACTATTAAGATCCAAATAAGTTGCCTTTTTCCCTTTCCATAATTTTTCATTCTGAGAATCCTTCTCTTCATACTTCTTACTGCCCTTGGCAGAGCAAGATAACAGTAAACTTTCAGGATTATCTTCTCCACATAATCTAAAGCCTGATGAGGAGCTTTCAACGGAGTCTTTATTTAGCTTATGTCCTGCATCATTCTGGTCAAAGAACTGTCATCATCAGCTCCTGGAGCGTCGTCTCCTCTATCTGAGAAGCAATCATATTCATTCCAACCACTTCTCAGAGACTTCCCTCTCGAGCTATATCCCTCAGAAGCCAATTCTTCCCCAATCCCACTATAATTTCCGATCGAACTGCAGATGCTCGCACTTCCCAAAACAGAATTCGCGCTACAGTACCGATCAAAATCCGATCCGTCGCAAGAGGAATAATTAGAAGCAGTCGGCGAAGAATCACCAATATCAGCGTCCGAGCAGCGATCCGGGAGGGGGGAACCATCATCAGAGGGATATGGAGGAGCGTCGTAATCGGAGACACTCTCCATCAATCATCAAAAAGAACAGACTACGAGATTTGTTTGAATAATTTGATAATCTGCCATTAAACGGTCCTTTTCTTTCGGATTCAGGTATCATAGCCAGAACAGAATTTCTGTATCAGCTAATTCAAGTGTTGAGGACTCGCTGACTAGGGTTTTTGCGTGAATTCTCCGATCAAAGCGAGAACTGAAATCGCTCGAAATTTGATTCACGGAAAGCGATGAGGGATACCTTACTCGATCGAGGAAATAGGATTGAAATTCTTCCGATTAGTATTCTGATTTTGCAGATTCTGCAGAGATTGCTCGTCGCTTCTCTCTGGCTTGCTGCGTCTGTGCTTGAGAGCTGGCCACTTCTGTCTTAACGTGCGCCCCGGCCGGGCATATCCAGCCTGGGTCAAGAACTCGGGGAAGGGTGTTTGTTTGTGCGTTTCTTCTCGCGCTTTTCCATAGACAACAAAAATTATTATTATCCCTAGTTCTAAAGAGTCTAGTGGAGGGCAAATAGCCCAGGCCCGGCCCGGCAAAAGTCCGGCTAGGGCCGGGCTGGGGCCCTTACTGAGCCCCTATTTTTTCCGGTTGCCCGGTCCGGGCCGGGCTAACTTGAGCTCATCGCCGGGCTAAGCAAAAACCCCTCAGGCAGGATTTTAATCCGCCTTTTGTGTTCAGACCCGGCCCGGCCCGTCCTGAAGGGTCTAACCGGTTCAAACTGGGCCCGACCCGATTCTTAATAAGGTCAAATTATAACAGGAAAAAAAAATTGAAAGCTCGCCCAGCTTTTTATTCCTTAAATTATTGATTAAAATTATAGTTTGCGACTTTGAGGTTAGAAAATCTTTAATTCAAATACAAAATTAAATATTTAATTCGATCAGGTGTATAAAAGATTTTTTTCTGTATGTTGGTGTTATAGTGAATCCTATTTCTGCTTAATACAATAAGAAAGAGAGTTGTGTCCAAAAATATTATTTTATTTTCATCTTCAACTGTTATCATCCTTTCACTCAGGAGATCACACCTTATTTCTCAGTATTGAAAGAAAATTTTATTTCTCTACTGCTTTTAATTTATCTAATTAAATTTAGCTAAAAAACTGATGTTCAGGAACTATTGATCTTGTTCCTAAACCCTCGAATTCAAAATGAAATTCGAGGTTTTGAACAAGAAAGTTATGTTAGATCCGTTAGAAATTTTATAATTAAACATTTAGGCTCTATTTGTTTGAGCGTTTTTGTACTCCGTTTTGGGCAAACGCCGCTGGAAGGAGGGTAAACAAATGAACCTCCGGCGGCGTTTGCTCCGTTTCCACCCGCCCACCTTGAGAAACGCCCCAAAAAGCTCCGTTTGGAGCAGCCACCTCCCCCCTCCGGTTCGAACACTCCGTTTCCACCCGCCGGATCGATCCGCCACCGCCGAACCAAATGAAGCCTTAATTTATACTATCTTAGTAGAGCAAAGTTTGGTGTTTGTTGTTTGGTGTTGAGCTATTCATAATTAATAAAAAGTTTCAAAATTAAATGGAGAGAATCTAAATATTTGGAGGGAAATTTGTCATGAAAAAAATGATGAAATTTTTTTTGTACAAATTAATTTTGACAACTTTGTCAATCCTATATTATTAAGTTGTGTCGAAAAGAACTCGACGCACCCGACTTGGGTCGATTGGAGTTGCATTGATAAGAACCCAACGCAACCACCTTGTGTTGACTTGCGTCGATAAGTACCTGACGCTTGCATCGATAAGAACTTCGTCGACTAGATCTACGTAGATAAGAACTCGACACAACCTGCGTCGATTTCTCCATTTAAGCACGAATTTGTGCATAAATTTCCAACTGCTTCTTTTACGCTTTTTTCCGCCCGTCGTGTCTCAAATCTTGTCGCCTTCAGTGCAGATCCGAGCGTTGCTCCTCAGATCTGGTAGCTTCCAGTGCAGATTCGTCCGCCGCGTCTCAGATCCGGCCTCCACCTGCGTCATTGTAACAGAAGTTGCAGTGATCGACCTCATGTGATCTCATGTGTCACAGTGATCTTCCTCCCATTCTTGATCCATTTTCCAAATCTCAGTTGTATGTTATGATTAGATCCAGTGGGAATTGTTCGGGTGTATTCAAATCCAGAGAGAGAATTTCTTCCTTGGTTTGCTAGCAAGAGATCTTCCTTAGTGCTGCTTTGTCTTTGGAGACTGTAAAAGGAGGAGCAAATTATTTTTTTGTATTTGATCTGAAGACTTTTGACTCGTTTTCGCACGACTCGGGTGATCTCGTTCTAGAATTTTTATTTTTGTTTAAATCTAGAGCGATGTCGAAGAAAAGTGTGCTCGACACTGTCAAATTGTAGTCTTTCGACGCCACTGACTTCCTCAGTTAAAAAATTCAAATCTAACTAGGAATGAAGGAACGAGAAATTTTTTCTACTATTCAGAGTGATTTCACCACTACCCGTGAGGATATGCACGAATACCAGTGGAACAAGGACGAGTATTTCTGCAAGGACTAACTCCTGAACTCCAAAAATCCCCGTCTCGCCTTGACCTACTATGCCTATAAATCTGCAAAGGAAATCTGGGATCGCTTGAACGCGCATTTTCAGAAGGAGGGACTGTCAAAGACACTTATTGGAGAGAAGTTCTTCAACTTCAGGTTCAAAGCAAACTTGTCAGTCATCACAAATCATAAAGCTAGAAAACTTGCATCACAAGCTGGAGGTTGATCAATCAAAAATGAGCGACAATCTTGTTTTGTATCTGATTCTGAGCAAGCTGTCTCTTGAATGGCTCACCTTCAAGACTGAAATGCATAGACTGAAGGAGAAGATCACTCTAGAAGAACTCAAAAGGTTCATCTACATTGAGGATCAAAACATTACTAGGAAAAGCTTGGAGCAAGTTGCTCAGCCCTCACAAGCTGTCAACTTTATTTCTCAACCTAGCAATCCTTCTCGGAAGCCCCCGACACCTAAGGGTGATACCTTTGTGCAGTTGGCGGTCAAAAAGTTTTCTCTCAAAAGGAAGAAGGGAAAGTATCACCACTACGGAAAGTGGGGTCACTGGGCTGTCGAATGCAATGGTTCGAAAAAGAAAAAGAAGGAAGCCCCACAAAATGGGGCGAACACGGTGGTCGATAACTCTAAACCCAAGTCCTTCGTGGATATGATTGGGAGTAGTCACCGCAGTGCGTCTTCTGAGTGGTGGTTGGATAGCGGTGCTACATGTCACATTATCAATGACAGAGGTCTTCTCTCAGAGGTCGTGGCAGTCCAATAGAAGGTGGAGAACTGCAATAGAGGAGAGACTGAGATGAACCATGTTGGGTGTAACACCCCGGTTTTCAATACGATCTCTAGAAGCTACCGCGCGGCGGTAGTAGCTATCGCCCAGCGGTAGCCTTGTTTCATCGAGTGAGACAGCTCGAAGAAAGCTGTTCATCGAGTGCTGAGAGGGTTATCGCTCGACGGTAGTTAGTTACCGCGCGGCTGTAACTCCAGGGTTTGCGTCGAGAGCGTTGAGTTTGGGAAGCTATCGATCGGCGGTGATAGCTACCGCTCGGCGGTAGCTTGGCATTGAGTGTGTTGAGAGGCAGACGTTGAGTGGTAGGCATTGAGTGAGCTACCGCGCAGCGTTAGCGTGACCTTATTTTCTTGGTCGAGCTCTCGGGAAGCTACCGTCCGGTGGTAGGTAGTTACCGTCCGACGATAGCGCGCAGAAGCAGTTGCGTCGTTTGGCTTTTTAGCCGTCCGATCTCACTTAGGATATGATCTTAAGGCTCAAAACTCTCCCTCCAGAGTGCTTATATAGGACTGAGCGGGATTTCTCCCTCATTCTTTCTCTTTTTGGATTTGTCTTAGGGTTTGGAAGAGAGAGTGGGAGGAGAAAGAAGAGAGCTTTCTCCCGCCATTGACGGAGCTTCGGATCCCCGATCGTTGATCCGAGTCCAGATCTGTGGAGAGGACTTGGAGACGCTCATTTTCATCCGTGCATGGAAAGGATTCCATGACGAGGAAGACGGGTCATAAGGTAACGACATTTCTCCTCTCAATTCTAGGATGCGTGCATGGCATCTATTCTTCTCTTGCTTTCTTTCAAGCTTTCTAGGCACCGGATCTCTCAAATGAGAGGGATTCAGGTTGCCATAGTTCAAGAGGAGCCATTAGGTCGATTGTGTCCGCCCCCAGCATGATATTGCACTAGAAATCCGCTTCGTTAATGGATTAGGCATTGTGGGTGAAGCCGTAGTCGCAACCGTTAGTCCGACTCGGTGATGTTGCATAGCGAGCCTTAAGGATTTTGCTAGAAATCCGTTGCGGCAAGATACCGCTTGTGATGTATATCCCCCTTATTTTGCGCGAGTATGTGTAATCGGAACCGGACAAGGTTAGCTCCGTTGTGACGGTAGATGGTTTTCTTGGGGCACGGGAACGTTATAGTATGAACGGTGGATTAGGACGAGAAAGGTTATGGATTTTGATGTGTGAAGGCTTGACCTTGTCTCCGTGGTCGGCTGGCTAGCTCGTGACATGCAAGTCATGTGTGGAGAGTGTACCAGCGAGACAAGTCCCCTTTTGTGAAACTGACGAGGATGCCAAGCTTTGGACAAGCCCGGACGATTCCAACTGGGTCCCGCTGGGTCTCCTTCGGTGGACGTTGTCCCGATATTGGAGCCTGGCCTAGGTCGTCGCGAATGGGTTTGGTCTAGCAAGGGTTCTTAGTATCAGTTGTTTTGTGTATATGGCGGAATCCTGGCGTGAGAAGTCAGAGCTTGCAGGCAAGCCTGGGTTTTGAGACCCACGAGCGGGTGGGGACGAGGCAAGAGTTCTGTGTGGCGGCTTGTATGTCATTAGGGGAAATTGGAAGTACCCTTGTGTTTGCGGCTTGAACGTCGATGGGGAAATTGTAAGTACCCGATTGATGGTGTGTTAGAAGCATATGCTCTAGGGTGCCTTATGTGAAGCTCAGGTATGCATACATGCTGCATAGTAGGCCTCTTTTATTTCATGCTCAACATAGAAATATGTTTATTGTATGAGACATCCAAACCTGTTTTATTACTTTCAATGTACTTGTATTTTTGCATACGAAGTGCTGACCTGTAGGGTGATGGAGTGCCCCAGGGTATGCTAGGGAAGGCTGGGAGGAGATGTGTTGGTTACACAGTTGAGGTCAGTCTTTGCTGATACACGTTACAATCAATTTTTACAGAGCAAGGATCGCAAGCAGGAGCTAGCTCGCCGGCCAAAAAAGCTAAGCCTCATGAAGTGTTTAATGTTGTGTAATAGCTCTGTTTGGTGGAATTGTATGCTTGATGCACTATGTATCCGGCTTGTAAGCCGAGGTAGCCTAAGAGTGTTCATGCACGTTGACCTTTGATGTTATTATTTGAGTCTTGGACTCTTATTTGTTGTAAGGCCTTAAGGCCATATTGATACTCATATGTTAGTGGATAACTTCTAGTCTTGTTTCTTTGTTTCCGTTGTGATTAGTCTGAGTTTTGAGTTGGGTAGTTTATATCATCTTATAATGCTTAAGCTGTGGCATCTGTATGTCGTGGGGCCCCGATCGGACCCATATTATACGGTCATTACAGGAGAAGTGTTACTGAATACGAGCGAGAGCTTACTCATCTGGCTCGATATGCGGGCGTGATGTAGGGAGATCAGGCTGAGAAGTGCAATCGCTTTGTGGATGGCTTACGTGACTCGTTAAGGCAGCCGCTGATGACTATGGTCAATGCTGATTACAGGAGCTTAGTGGATACGGCTCGTAGGCTGGAGGCTGACCAGCAGAAGGTTCAAAAGCAAAGTAGTTTCCGTGCGAAGCAATCTCAGGATTCGCACCAGTCGCAGCAGAGCAGGATTGACCAAGGGAAGAACTGGAACAAGAAGCCGAAGCCTGATGCTAAGAAGAGTGGTAAGTCTAGAGATAGGAGCAAGGACTACCCCACTTGTCCCAAGTGTCAACATCGCCATCCAGGAGAGTGTTTGGCCAGCGCAGGCGTGTGTTATAAGTGCTGACAACCTGGACACATAGCTCGCTTCTGTCAGGAAGTTAGTGCAAATCAGGTAATCAAAGTTTTGTTGTATTCATTATATTTATATAATTTCAGTAAATGTTAAATGTAATTTGTTCCTGCAGTCGAAGTACGAGGTTGGTGGCTCTAGCAAGGTAGATAAGGGCAAAGCGTTGATGATCACTGATGAGAGACCGCAGCAGGGTCGAGACTTAGTGCAGCCTAGAGCTTATGGGCTTGGTTAGCAGGAGGCAAAGGATCAGGAGGATGCAGTGACTGGTTAGTATTTATTTGCTTAACAAGTTATTTAAATCCTCCATAGTAACACATTTATTTTTTTCATCCTTCATAAATCATTCATGTATGCATCCTTATGATTCGTAATTTACCCTCTAAGATTCTGTTTGATACGGGTGCCTCGCACTCGTTTATCGCGGAATCTCTAGTGCGTAAGTTGGATTTAGATGTCTTCCCAGAGGCAGTACCGTTGGAATTCATGATGCCGAATGGATCCCTCCTGCAGACCAGAGTTAAGTGCAGGGTCCCGATGCAGTTTGGTGATACCGAGATTATCGTGGAAGTTTTGCAGCTACCTATAGCAGGATTCGACTTGATCTTTGGAATGGGCTGGCTTTCGGCAGCCAATGCCAGGATTGACTGTAGGGCGAAGCAGATACAGTTTGATGGCCCCAACCAGACTTCATTTTCTTTTCAGGGCTTGCAGGGAGTAGTGAAGATGACCATCTCGTAGTCCAAGTGAGAAGGTGCATCAGTAAGGGTTGTGAAACCTTCGTAGTACTGATAAGCGCGGAGTTTAAGGCTGACTTGGTAGAGGTACCAGTGGTGCAGGAGTTTCCCGATGTTTTCCTAGAAGAGCTCCCTGGTGCCCCTCTAGATAGAGAGATTGAGTTCTCGATAGAATTGCAGCCTGGGGCTACACTGGTAGCCAAATTTCCCTATCGGATGGCTCCAAGGGAATTAGCAGAGTTGAAGAGCCAGTTGCAGGAGTTGCTTGATTTGGGTTTTATACGCACCAGTACTTTACCATGGAGTGCCCCAGTACTGTTCGTGAAAAAGAAGGATGGTAGTCTGAGACTGTGTATAGATTACCGTGAATTGAACAAGCTGACCGTAAAGAACAAGTACCTGATTCTCAGGATTGATGATTTGTTCGACCAGTTGGTGGGAACAAGCACCTTTTCCAAGTTAGATCTGAGGTTGGGCTATCATCAGCTGAAGATTCGAGACGTGGATATTCAGAAGACGACTTTCAGTACCAGATATGCACACTTTGAGTTCGTGGTCATGCCGTTCGGGCTGACCAACGCCCCTTCAGTATTTATGGACCTGATGAACAGGGTATTTCGGGAGTACTTGGATCGTTTTGTCATCGTCTTCATTGATGATATCTTGGTTTTCTCTAAGAGTTCAAAAGATCATGCCGCACACCTCAAGATTGTTTTGAGCACCCTCAAGAAGAACCAATTGTATGCTAAGTTTTCAAAGTGTGAGTTTTGGCTTTCAGAGATTGCATTCTTAGGTCACATCATCAGTCAAAAAGGGGTTAGTATTGATCCGAAGAAGATAGAGTCTATTAAGAATTGGCCAAGGCCGACGACAGTTTCAGAGGTTCGCAACTTTTTGGGTCTTGCAGGATACTACAAGAGATTCATCAGGGATTTCTCAAAGATAGCCTTACCACTAACTTCCCTCACTAGGAAGGGTAAGGGCGTATGGTCAGTTGAATGCGAGTTGACTTTTGAGGACTTGAAGGACAGGTTGATGACCGCACCGATTTTGAGTTTACCTTCAGGGTCTGACGGGTTTCAGATTTATAGCGATGCTTCAGGTCAGGGTTTGGGCTGTGTTCTCATGCAACATGGAAAGGTCGTAGCCTATGCCTCCAGACAGTTAAAGGTTCATGAGAGGAACTATCCCGTGCATGACTTGGAGCTTGCAGCAGTTATACATGCTCTGAAGATTTGGAGGCACTATCTCTATGGAGTGCATTGCGAGATCTTCACTGATCATAAGAGCCTCAAGTATATCTTTGATCAGCGAGAGCTCAATTTGAGTCAGCGTAGATGGTTAGAGTTTCTATCAGACTATGGCGTAGACATTCAGTACCATCCAGGAAAGGCGAACGTTGTAGCTGATGCCCTTAGCCATAGAGGTTCGTGTTTTTCCCTTCTCACTCAGTAGAAGGAGTTGGTGCGGAATTGGAGAGTTTGGATATCACCGTTATGCCCCATTGTAGTTTTGGTTCTACAAGGTTGAGTTGGATGGAGATTACTTATGACATTAAGGATAGAATCAGGACAGTTCTACCTTTGGATCCAAAGATGGCAGAGATTTGGATCTCAGTGCAGTCAGGTCAAAAAAAGAGATTTTCTGTTCAGGATGAGTTATTATTGCATGATAGCAGGGTATGTATCCTAGATGTTAGTCACCTTCGCGAGAACATTCTTTTTGAGACACACAATTCCATATATTTTATACATCCTGAAGATGTATGTAGATCATAAGAAAGTAGTCTGGTGGCCAGGTTTGAAGAGTGATGTTGCAGATTATGTAGGGAAGTGCGAGACATGCAAGTTAGTTAAGGCCGAGTGTCAAAGGCCTGGAGGCAAGTTGCATCCACTTCCCATTCCCGAGTGGACTTTTGAGGATATATCTATGGACTTCATTCATGGTCTGCCGAGATCGCAGAGTGAGAATGATTCCTTATGGGTTATAGTTGATCGACTTTCTAAGGTCGCCCATTTCATTCCTTTTAGGAAGACGGATCAAGGTCCGAAGTTGGCACAGTTATATTTAGACGAGATAGTTCGACTTCACGGTGTTCCCAAGACTATTGTTTCAAACCGAGATGGCAGATTTACCTCCAGGGAGTGGTGATACGTACAGGAGCGGTTGGGTACCAGGTTACATTTCAGCACTGCATTCCATCCCCAGACCGATGGACAGACTGAGCGCACAAATAGGACTTTGGAGGATCTGCTACGGATGTGCATTTTGGATTTTGGAGGAAAGTGGGAGAAGTATGTTACTCTTGTGGAGTTCTCCTACAACAACAGTTTTCAGACAAGTATTAGGATGACACCGTTTGAGGCCCTCTATGATAGACATTGTCGTACACCATTATATTGAGCTGAAAGTGAGGAAATATCTACTATCAGGGAGTCATGGATTGATAATACCACTGACAGGATCAAGCTTATTCAGGAGCGTATGAAGACAGCTCAGGATTGTCAGGCCAAGTATCATGATCAGAAGCACAAGTCAGTAGACTTCAGTGTTGGAGACTACATTTATCTGAAGGTCAGACCAGTCAGAGGAGTCTCTAGAATAAGACGGATGAAGAAACTGAGCCCCAGATTCGTTGGTCCTTTTAAGGTACTGGAGAGAGTTGGTGAGGTTGCATATAGGTTGGCCTTACCTGAGGAAATGAGTGGTGTACATGATGTATTTCACGTCTCCTATTTGAGGAGAGCAGTCAGAGATTCTAGTCAAATCATCAGTACCGAGGAAGCACCAATTGAGACAGATCTTAGTATTGGGGTTAGACCAGTCAGAATAGTGGATTCAAGGATTTAGAAGCTCAAGAATAGAGAGATTTGCATGGTCAATGTCCTTTAGATGAACTGTGGCCGTCCAGAGTATACTTAGGAGCGAGAGGATGAGCTTAAGAGCAATGCAGACTATTCTTTTCTCTTCGATTCAGGTATGGTTTTAATTTTCGAGGATAAAAATTTTTGTTAGGAGGGGAGATTTGTAACATCCTTATGCTGACGCAAAATTTATTTAAAATTATAGGGTCGAATCGCGACAAATTTTGATCAAGGCAGCGCGTCGTCAAGGTTTGAAGTTATGTTTTTTTATTGTTGGCGACCGTTTGTTCGTTTAGTGCATTAAGATTGGTGCATAACGCTTTTTATTTTAGAATCGACGCGAGCGGCGATTTCGATTAGTATTCAAAAGAATTAGTGTAAGTTTGGGTGTGCCGATAGCCGTTTATTAAGTTGTTTTGGTTGGAAATGGGGTGCCAATAGCGCTCCCCCCTCTCCTCTTTGCGGTTAAGAAGGAAACTGTTTGAGCCTGATATAAACTCGCAACACTCTTTCTCACGGAAGGAAAAAAAGAAAAACCGCAGCCCGAGCTTTTCTTCCTCTCCCGTGAACGGCGAGCACGACGGCCCTCCCGGCGCCTTCCGCTGCCCTAGCCGCCGCCCGATACCTCTCCAGAAGCCCATTCCGACAACTCCTCCCTCCTCTGCAGGCGCCAGCAAGCCTCCTCTTCATTCCTTGATCGGGGAAGTGTCGGGTTTCAACCCTAGCCGGTGGAATCAAGGGCTAGGTTTTGTCTTGGTTCCGGTGAGTTTTATTTCTTCCTTCTCCTTATTTTTTCATGGTAATCAGTCGATTTGGAAGTTAAAATAGACTAAGTTTTCGTTTCCTTTGCCCTATTTAGGTTTTGGGATTCGAGTTCCACCGCGGAATTTGAGTAGGACGCATAGAGAGCCTCAATCACTCCACGTAAAGGTAAAATCTGAAGTTTAGCATTTGTTTTTGGTAACCCTAGTTATATAGAAATTTTTCTCCGGAAAATCGTAAGGGAAAAATTATGAAATTAAGGCTGCCCTATATTGCAGGACTTTGGAGGGGTCGAGGCAGTTTTCTGAAGATCCCCAGCAGTAGGATATCCTTCGAAAAAGCTAATATTATCGCGCAGAGTCTACGAGCGTTGCAGCACCGCTGTAAGGAAATTGAATTCCTGTTAGTTAGACGTGGCAAAAATTATTTTTTGTTATACGCATGAGTAAGTTTCGTACAAGCATCATAAACATGCATAGGAAAGTGTGCCGATAGGAAAATGGTCGTGAAAAACGTGTAGGATGATGCCCTTTTCCATGCCCAAGTTAATCAAATTATGAACAGTTAGTTTAGGTACGAAATTTTACCCACGTACGTAAGTTTGGAATTTGACCAACTAAGGGCGTGAATGTCCCTTCTAGTCGACCACAAGAAAGTCAAAGGTCGCTCAGTAGTACACAAGAAAAGATATCCCAAGCAGAGTAGCATCAGACTGAAAGGTCAATGAGCACACAAGTCTTTACGTGCTCGGTAGAGGCGCACTACCTTTCTCATAAGGCATATGGTATCTTGTGAGCAATATAGTCTTAAGAGTTTACTTCTCTTTGAGACAGTTAGTAGATTCGAGACCGTGTACGCGCGACACTAGAACAATTGAGTTCGTAAGATGGTCTCGGGTCGCCAGTTTCAGTTGCGCATTAGGAGCTACTCTGCTTAGAGCCTTCCAAGTAGATGTGCAGGTTAGAAGCCACCTAGAACTCAAGTATAGACCTGACGTGAGACGGCATACTAGTTAGTGAACGTCAGGACTTGGGTTAGTGAACTAAAAGTCACGTACATAGAACAAATAGATGTTTTGACCAGGAAGTAATGCGAAGGCATGCATAACATATATCATAAAAGGTTTTTAATGCACAAAACTGTTTTTCTAAAGGCATGCATTCATCATATGAAAAATGTTTTTAGTGTCACTAGGAGGAGTTATTTTTCCTTACTCTGACCTCTCGTGGGCAATATTTTTCAGGTGACCTAGGTGGGAAACTATGTCTAGGATGAGCGTTATGGTGGCGTCAGTTTGTAGTATTTTTTCCATTCAGTTTACTCTATTCCAGCATGTACTTGTAGATGTGGACAATGTACCTGGTTAATGTTTTATATAACTTGTATCAGATTATTAATTTTTTACAGATTTTCAGTTATTTCGATTTCCATTCATGTTTGTGGCTCTGTGAATCCAGATTTGAGGTATGTGTTTACCCTTAGTTTATTTTCTTAGTTTCCGTTGTAAGTTGTAAATTTTTAGTAGATGCTTCTTTACCTGCTGTATATTAGTTTTTAATACTGTTTCCTAGTTTTCTTTATATCGCCGACTCGGCCGGATGACTGATTTCTGAAATACTGGGAAGGGGTGTTACACTACGTTGGAGGTACTATATATACCTATTTCAAACTTGATGGAGATATATAGAATGCTCAGAGCGGAGCCTCCCCCAACATTTCGTTGTTATAATTAATTGATGGATAAATATAAGTGTTTGATTCCTATCTCAAGAATCACCAACCCCCCCCCCACCCCATATGCAGATATATGTAGCTCGGTCATGTTTGTCGAAGTCAGTCAAGCTGGCGATGGAGGCCACGTGGTTTGAAAAATGAAAGTTCTGGAAACTCAACGCCAATTTCTTTGAAGCTTTGTCTCGTCGCTATGAATTTATTGGTGGAAGCAATTTCTCGATCTGAGGTCCAAAACCCGAGCAATTATCATTGAAAGGTTAGTTTTCACGAAATGATCACCCAAATTCGACCAAAACTTTTAGTTGAAAATTGGACAAAGAAGACCACAACCATGATTTGATCGACGACACGATTCTAACACACCCAATTGTCAGTGCTCTACCTACTTCGAGACCACCTTGTTCAGTTCACTCCATGCTCTCACTCTCTCCTTCATTCACTATTGTCCTCCTCTATCATCATCCCCTACATCGTACTACACCTCTCTCAGTGTCATTGTGTGGAAGAAGAGGGTCGTCTTCCTCGCAATCACCACCTTCATCTCCTTCCACACTTCTCGTTCACTCCTCACGTCACTGCCATCTTGCCCCGCCTCTCCCCGTATCACTACTGTGTGGTTAGAATGGGCTACCTCCAAGGGCGGATCCAGGAAGTTTGACTAGGGGGGCCAAATCAAAATGCAAATTTTTTATGATCGATGAATACACTAAAATTTGCATATGTAAAGATATCACAATTATGTACACATACAAAAATTATTTCTTATTACAGCTTATCTATTTAGAGACATTTGAGCTCTATTTTTAATGAATTTTCAGATCAAATGAAATGTTGCATGATGCTGATCTGATCCTTGTTACAGTTCACGCAATATTAATTTTTTAATATTTTGAGATGTGAGAATGTAAAGAGTATTAATAATTCTAATTTGATTTGTTTATTTAGATGTTCAGATTAAATATTGGTGTGATGAAGAAAATAAATCTAAGAAAAAATATTTTGATTGTAATGAAAATGTTTAAGATGACATATTTGTTACAAAGTATGAGATTGCAATAAAAGTGTAAAGTATAAGCATCAGTATTTAAATAGTTGACTGACCTCATTTTCATCATCATTCATCAACACCCCAAATAACATATATAAGTTCCTCGAAGTAAGAGAACTCTGTATGTTGCCGCTTACTCTCCATCACATGATGATCCAGAAGACTCAAGCAATATGACCGATTTGCTACAATAGAAGGACTTTCGACGACACGACGATTCAGAGAATGCTAGCGGACGGCGACGCTACAACCTCCGTCCTCGGCATGCAAAGCTTAATTAGTTTTCATGTTTTATTTTATATTTTTGAATATAAAATTATTCCGCACTTTGGTAATAATTTTATATTCATTTGGACTTGTATTATTTTTATTTCTTGCTTTTAAACATGGTTGGTGTGTATTTAACCACCCGTATGGATGAGATTTCATCTCCATCTTGGATGGTTAGATTTGTTTTGAAACTCCTATTTATATGGGTTTGATGGATGATTAAAGCAATGAAGAAATTATAATCCTAAACCTTCTCGTGAGAAGTTTCGGCCACCCTCATTAGAAGCTGTCGCCCCTTGCTGCCTCCTCCAAGCTTCAGCCTCTCCTCTTGGAGATTCCTAGGCGTGAATCCCTTGGTATGACTCCGAGGAAGACGGGTTGCAACTCCATTCGGTGCGACGCCGGTGGAACCGTGGAAGAGAGATTCAACCACGTTATCTTGTGCAAATATCAAATCGGGTTGGGTAACTTCTCATCCTTAAACCTAGTGAGATTCCTTCTTGGAAGTTTGGGAGGGTCTGAAGCCGACGCCTCTTCTACCGCATTGAAAACATACACATGCAAATCTGAATCGAAATCATTTTGTCTGAAATCTTCTGTTTCTGGATCGAGTGGATCATATTTGCTTGAACGGATCTAGGCTTATAGCTGTGGTCTTGTTCTCTAAAATGACTGGCAACTTTTGTGTTAGTTTTGGGAAATCAAGTTGACTAATTTTCAAATTGTTATTTTTAGTCGACTCTCCTCTCGTTTTTTCTTGCGATGTGGAAAGCATTATCCATTGTTGAGAACGATTAGATGCTTGCGTAGGTGTGTTTGATTCGTGGTCGTGCTGTATGCCGGATCGGTGTCGTAAGTCGGTAGATCTCATGAAAAGAATTGCCCTACGCATGATTTGGAGTTTACGGCAGTGATTTATGCCCTGAAGCTTTGGAGACATTTGTTATATGGCATGTTGTGCAAGATTTACACGGACTATAAGAGCTTGAATTGTGTTTTCACTCAAAAGGAGTTGAATATCCGCCAGTGCAGATGGCTGGAGTTCGCCGTGGATTATGATGTCGATATCCTTTATATTAACGTAGTAGCCGACGCCTTGAGTAGAAAAGACCGCGCAAATCTTCAATCTCTCCGTACAATCTTTGGTAGAGGAATTTCTGTTGATGGATATATTAGTCGGTAGTAGTGTCGCGCCTTCTAGCTTAAAAGCTGAAGAGCCTTCTTGGATTACTTTTAAAAGGATACATCATAAGGATGATTCAGATCTGCAGCATATCCGAGATAGGTTCGAGAGGGGAAAATTGCAAGATTTCTCCATAGATGAGGTCGGTACCCTAAAGTACCGGGGTAGGTTCTGTATTCCCGCTGTTGGTGATATTCGGGCAAAGATTTGCAGTGAAGCGCATGATTCAAGTGTTGTCTATCGCCCTAGTTCTACAAAGATGTATAGAGATCTGAAGCAAATCATTTAGTGGTATGGGATGAAGAACGATATAGCTAAGTTCGTGTCTGAGAGCTTCACCTGCAAGCGTGTTAAGGTATATCATAGAAGGTCCGGTGACAAGCTAACGTCTTTGGATATTCTAAGTTGGAAGTTGGAGAGCATTTCTATGGATTTTATTACCGGTATTCTGAGGTCTCCCCGAGGGCATGATTCTATGTGGGTTAATAGATTGACGAAGTATGCTCACTTGGTGCCCTTCAAGATTGGTTTTACCATGGAAAAGATAGCGGAGTTGTATTTGGATGAAGTCATTAGATTGCATAGAGTGCCGGTAAGTATTGTGTCAGATCGGGACTCCAGGTTTATGTCGCGTTTCTGGCAAAGTTTGTATGAAAGGTTGGACACTGACCTCAGGTATTCAACCGTATATCACCCGCAGACCAATGGTCAAACAGAAAGAGTTAATCAAATTTTGAAAGATATGATCAGATGTTATATTTTGGACCATGGTGGAGTATGAGACCATCGTCTTAGACTGATGGAATTTGCTTATAATAACAATTATCAAGAGAGTTTGCAAATGGCCTCCTTTGAGGCTTTGTATGAGAGGCGTTGCAGAATTCCTTTGTTTTGGGCTGAAGTTGGTGAGAGACCATTGTTGGGTCCGAAAGCCTTGGAAGAAATGAGTATTTTTATTACGCATATTCGTGAAAAGCTTTGTGTGGCTCGGGAGCGTTATGAGAAGTATGCAAATCGACGAAAGATTGATCTGGAGTTCGCAGTTGGGGACATGGTTTTTCTGAAAGTTTCTCCGATGCTAGGTGTTAAGAGGTTTGGAAAGAATCACAAGTTGTATCTCAGGTATGTGGGACCTTTTCAAATTGTTGACTGCATCAGCGTGTCAGCTTATAGGCTAGATTTGCCTGCTACTTTCTCTGGTGTCCACGATGTGTTTCATGTGAGTTAGTTGCGAAAGTATGTTCTTAGTGATCGTCATGTTCTTGACTCGGTGCCCCAGTCGCAGTCTTATCTTTCTTATGTCGAAGAGCAAGTTCGTATTCTGGAGACTCAGGATCGGGTGTTGCGGATGAAGACGATTCTTATGATCAAGGTTCTTGGGTGAAACCAAGACGTCGAAAGCGCGACTTGAGAGTTGGAATCGGCTATAAGAAAGTCTCATCCTCGACTATTCTCCTAGTCTTCTTCGGTAAGTGTTTCTATCTAGCGAGTTTTAGCTTATCTCTCCCTTTGCACTCTGGATTCATTATGCGTTCTAAGTTTCGGGACAAAATTTTCTTTTTTGAGGGGTACGCTCCTGATTTTTCATCGATTATTTTAATCTTGTTGATGTCGTCATAATGAGGTAATGATATTACGTTGATGCGTAGTTAACGGTCGTTCGTGCGTTTTTGGTGTTTGTTCGGTCAAGTTGATCATATTTTGAAACTTACCGGAATCAGAAAATTTTACATTAATAAATTTAGTTATTCAATTTTAAAAATGTCCATCAATTTTCGTTGTGATCTGAGTAATATTAGAGTCTCGGTGAATTTTCAAAGATTCTTAGAATTTTTGTTCGTCGTAAAATTTTCAAGAATTCTTAGAATTTTCAAAGATTCTTAAAATTTTCGTTGGATTCGTAGCACCAACTTTTACCTAGAATGTGAATTTCATTCGAATCGGTGTACGTTTACCCCTTCATAATAATATAATATTTATATTTATATTATTATTATTAAAATATTTATTTTACTTTTTTTGAATCCGTTTAATCATGATTCACTATTCGGATGAATAAATAATAAATTTATGTTAGTATTATTATAGTTATATATTATTATTATTGAAAAAAAAATTCATTAATATTAAAAAACATTTACATAATTACATCTTACATTTACAATTTACTATTATTATTTTTATACATGGAAAAAAACTACAATATTAATTAATTTAAAAAACATAAAAATACAGCATAAAGCCCGATCGGGCCGGCCCGGTACCGGGCCCAACGGGTCCGGGCTTTTCTCAATCGGGCCGAGCCCGGGCTTTTCTTAAATCGGGCTCGGGCCCCTGCCCCGGGAGAGGGCCATATCCGGCCCTTTGGGCCAGGCCAGGTCCGGCTCGGGCCGGGCTCCCTTTTTTTTAAAAACCAATTAAATTATTTTTAAAAAATAAAATACTAAAAAAAATTCGCTTGCATAGTCGTATGGGAAAAAAAAAATCATTAATATTAAAAAACATTTACATAATTACATCTTACATTTACAATTTACATTAAATTCATTAATTGAAATTTTTTTAAAATTTATTATCATTTTAATTTTAGATGAAAAAAACTACAATATTAATTAATTTAAAAAACATAAAAATACAGTTTTACACTTTCACTAGATGTGTTGTTGAAGCCAAAATTGACCTCAACGAATGTTCACGAACCAAAGTGCAGCCGACGCCTACTTCTCTCAAATCTCGACCCCTGACTAGCTGCTAAGGTCCTAGGACTGACCCCAAGCCTCAGCTGAGAGGTCCCACCTCACACCCGGAAGATCTCTGAGAGCTTCCCCTCCGCAACCAATAGCTGGGCTGGGAGCTCTTCAGAAAGCACTAGAGTTAGAGAATAATCCAAGCTTGCCTTCCAAAGAGCCCCTATGGGTCTTTATATAGTCTTCTCCTGTTCTGAAAATACTAAAATACCCATGATGGGTCTGCCAATAGCCAAATCCCGCTGTCCTCCCAGGGGTATACAGGTAATTTAAACCGAGGATAATGAAATAATAATAATAAAATAATCCTTTTTCCTGGGTGCCAGGCCCCACCATATGAACCTACCCTGGCGAGAACCCCGGGCGAGAAGGCTCTCGCTGAGCCTTAGCTGAGCTCACCTTGGCGAGGCCTCCCGCCGAGAGGGTTCTCGCCCTTGGTGGTTTTTTACGTCATTATCGCTGGACGTGAAGACCTGAGTCCTGGCGCGAACGATCTCACCTACCAATGGGCGGGAGCACCTTAAGGGCGAGAACTCTGTCGGTCTGCCCTGGGGGCTGACCCGGGCCTGACCCAAACCTGACTACTGAGGTCTTAGTCCTCCCGGGCCTCCCCAGCGAATATGGGGTTGTACACAATCCCCGCTCTTTTCGAGCTAGCCCTGCGCTCGACAAGACAAGTCCAACCCCAAAATATTCGCTGGACACGTGCCCGTCAGCCAAGAGAATCTTTCGGCGGGCCCTACTGCGGCTATAAATACACCTCGACGGATGACCATAAGTCTTGCCTCCGAACTGCTGTTTCTTCACCGAGCTCTCGCCCGGGATTCTATGCACGATACCAAGATGTCTGCTAAGCGGGCTGGCAAGCCACTTCCGCAGGACCTTCAAGATCGGTTACTCGCGGCTCAAGCGCGAGCCTTAGCGAATAGCGCTGCGGTGGCGCCCTGGTTATCGAGAAAATCTTCAGACACCGGCCCCTCTGAGCCGAAGAAGAAAAAGGGGAAGAGGAAAGCGAAGGTGGTCCGGCGAGACCTTGCTCGCGAGAACAGGAATTCACCTTCTCCTACTCCCATTCCTGCGGGGGACCCCTCCCCTCAAAAGGTATGCCTTCCGATCGTGCTTACCGAGCTGATTATGCCATAGGCCTGATAGTTAACGTGACCTTTCGCAGGAATCCGCTCCAAATGACGTCGTCGGGTCCTCCCCGATTCCCCCGGATTTGTCAGCCCTCCCTCCTGAGGATCGAACGAGGGTCTCGAAGACAATTCCTCCAGCCGAGACCCGGGTGATAGGTATCTTTTCCGCCACTTCTCAATATTTCATCCGTTCTTTTCCTTATCTGAGCTATCTTCTCGCAGAGCCAGCTTCCGCCGTCCCGGGTCTTGTCATCCGGGGGGATGAGGCGAGAACCGGCGAGATGCTTCCTTCCACGGCATATCCCGCCCTGCAGGCGAGAGGGGTGGCCTTTGACCCTTCCGTTACTAAGGAGGCTGATCCTCCTTTGAGAGATGATAACTCTCTCCCTGCTTCTGGCCAGGCTGGGACTATGGAGCGCGAGCCCTTCCGCCCAGAGCGTGGAAAGCCTCTCCACCTCCTTTATGGAACAGACGGAGGGGTCGGGCCTTCTCACCCGACGCCAGTCAATGGCTCTCGCCAGACTGCAAGTATGCGAGACATTCTTGTCGGTTAGTCGTTATGTCTTAAAAAACCTTGGGCGCACTTCTCGCAGGGGATCCTAGCTCTCGGTCGGAAGCCAACGAGGAGAGAAAGGAAGAAGACGAAGAAGACGAAGAAGAGGAAGATTCCCTTCCTCCTTCGCCCGACGAGATAGAAGAAACCTTGAACGGCGCCGGGAACGCGAAGGAGCGGAGGAGGAAGATCTCGGTCATTCTGGCCAAGCTCATCCGGCGAGACCGCGCCCATGCTGCCGCGGCGAGAGCGTTCTGCGAATCCGTGGAACAGAGGCTGGAGGCCCTGGAGCGTGATTTCTTCTTGGGCGAGATTGATCGACCGGGAGGGCCTGCTGCCGAGTCTTCGCCAGGGAGGTGCATTGCGCAGATCTGGGATTATGCTAGGCGGATCAACCTAGGGTGTACCACCCTGTCATCTTACTTCAATCCGTTGGTGCCTCCGAGAACCAGGCGGCGGGAGCGAGGACGATGGCGCTGGGAACCGTATTAGTTCATCTAGGTCTCGCCCCTTCTCCCTCGTTAGCCTTCCCTTCCGTCATGTACCTTTATGCCTTCGTAATAATTGTTATTAATTTTATTCAGCTCTCGGCGGCGAGAGCAAATTATTATCTGTTTCTTCCTTCATTGTGCTGCGAATTTTAAGAATGTGTTGAAATTAGAATGCTTGCGCCAAAACTAAATGACTTGCGCCAAAACTAGAGACGATCGCCGACTGTCGTCATCCCGCGGGGGAAAAATCGAGGCGTCGCCGGCCCAGATCGTGACAGCTGTACCCCGCCGTCATTTTCTCTTTCCATCGGATGGAGCCGCAACGACCACGGTTCCCTATAAATAGAGAAGTCTGTCAACCGCATTTATTTCTCTGATCCGGAACCTCAACTCCCCTTCCTTGCTTTCGCTCAATTGCTTCCGCCTCTTCCTCTCTATTGTTCTCGCTATTACCCCCAAACTCAAAATGCCGGGCGAGAACGAGGGCCGCGCCCATTGCGCGGAAGCATTCCGCAAGCATCTCTTCCCCTCCTGCACGCTCACCTTGGACGAATACAACCTAATCGTCAACCGCTTCATTCCTGCTGGCTTCTCGGCGCGGAACCCAGGTAATCACGACAAGGTGAATACCCTGGAAGCGGGAGAGCTCGCCATCCACCTCGAACACTTCGAGGTGGGCTTCCGCCTACCCCTCTGGCCGGAGATTCGGCAAGCCCTCCGCTACTATGGGGTGGTTCCCGCCCAGCTGAACCCGAACTCTGTCGCGATCCTTGTGGCATTCATCTGCTACATGCGATCTGAGAGGATCGAGTTCAGTCTGCCGATCTTCCGCAAGCTCTTCAACTTCCGCGCTAAAGGCGGCGTGGTCTTCTTCTCCGGGCAGCTGCTCAAGACCACCGGCCTCGCCAATAAACATCACCATTGGGGCGAGAAGTTTGTCTACGTCACCGGGGACTTCGACAACGTCCCGCTCCGACCCGTCCAGTACGAGAATGCTGCTTACAAGCCGCCCGTTCTGGGGTCGCGCGAGAGCGCACTCCTGGAGTTCTTCGAAACAAAGGAGTTTGACGTTCTCTTCCTCCGGCGAGACGTCGACTCCCTTCCTCCCGTTCACCCGGGCGAAGGTATGGTCCCGCCTTAGATTTGATCTTTCGTTAGGATCTTCCTGTGTTGAACAGCGCTATCTTTTTAGGAGAGCGGGAGGTCCCTCTACACCAACCTTTTTCTGTGGCCCCGGGTGTCGAGGATCGGGTTGCGAGAGGCTCTCTCGCTCTCGCGGAGGCCAGTGCTCGCGCCTGCCGGGAAGAACCCGTTCAGCCTTCGGCGCCTGAAGGCAAGAAGCGAAAAGGCGCCGCTCCCGCCTCGTGATCGCTGAAGAGGCCAAAGCCATCTGCTGCGGACAAGGGCAAGGACTTGGCCGTCTCGCCTTCCCGACATCCTGCCTTGGGCAAGTCCTTCGAAGGGCTGCTCCAGATGGCCAGCGAGATGGGTGCTTCCGCCAGGAGGCGTGTCGAGACTACTGCCGAGAACCCTCCGGCCGCCGACAGGGCGGGAGGAGAGGGAGTCGTCGTCGAGACCTCCGCCCGGACCCCTCCCAGGGAAGTGCCGAAAGGGCACAGAAATTATGGCCTCAGTCAATGGGATCCCGAAACCAACAGGGTCGCAGTTTCAACGCTCCTCCCTAGCTGGTCGGAGTGGGATGAGGTTACCGACGAGGCCTTCTCGCTGGGCTACGGCCTCTATAGCCGAGAGGGCGCCAGTGTCTTCGACCAGACGCCCACCCGGCTCCTGGCCTTCAACGCTACCTGGCCCCTGCTTCGCGGGTTCGAGCTTGCGCATATGTGCGCGCGTCGAAGCATCAACATCGACAAGAACTTCGCCGACATGTACAAGGCGAGGGAAGAAGAGGTGGCCAGAGCACGCTCTTCGGAGACAGAGCTCGCGGGTGCTCGGCAAGAGTTGGCGGATGCTCAACAAGCGCTGTCCCTACGCCCCGCGGCCGAGGTAAGCGGGATCTTCCTGGGCCCTTGCTCTCGCTACTCGAAGTCTCGCTTGCGCCATACTTACTGAATTGATATCTTCTCCACAGGATTCCGCCCAGGCCATGGCTCTCCGCACGGAGTTGGATGACGTACGTTGCGAGAACGTCCTGCTAAGGGACCAACTCCGGCGTGCGGAAGCGGTGAAAGACCCGCCTCCGACGCTTGATGAGAGACTGAAGAGTCGACACTTCTCGGTGTATGACATCGACAAGCTACTCCAGGCGAACGCCCAGGCTACCGTCAGGCTAACGGTCGAGACGCTGCGGGACACGAAGCTGCTTCGGGAGGACGGCGTAACCATCGACGCCCGCCAACTCCTCCCTTGGTTATTCGATCCCATACCGAAGCCTCCCGGCGCGCCTGACTCTCCTTCGGATACCCAGAAGTCCTCCGCTGCCGGCGAGACGTTTGAGGCGAGCTCGGGCGAGGACTCCGGCAAGGACTCGGGCGAGAGTACCAGCGGGGATTACAGTGCGTCCCCTTGAAGTGCTCTCTTTTTCTTCTTTTGATACATTTTTGTAATGAGCGAGAAGCTCCAAACCTCTGTACTTATTAAATATAATGCAATGTTCCATTTTTCACTGTCGGTGTTTGCTTGAATGAATAGGTTAGTCAGCCAAGTGGCTTCCGCGTGAGCCTCCGCCGAGACCTTTAGTCTCCTTAGGGTAACCTTCCTTAGGGATTGATTAGGCGGGGGCCTTGCGCCATCGATTAGGTCGTCCTGCCCAGGTCTGCCGGGGGCCTTCTTCAACGAGATCCCCCCAGCCGAGACCTTTTGGCCGAGACCCTTATTGGCCGAGACCTCTGCTGGCCATGACCCTAACTAGCAGAGACCTCTACTGGCCGAGACCTTTAGGGCTTTGTCTCTGATCTAGGCCAGGGTCATGACAAGGTACCTTCCCCCAAACTGGATCTATGCTCCACCGGCGAGCCTTCGGACCTGCCAGCTAGATGGGAGCCTGCGCAGCGGGTCTACCGGAGGCTGAGCCGGGCTTGTTGTAACACTGAGTAACACTAAGTAACCATAAATCAAGAACCAAGGACCACAAGTCAAGGACTCATCCTATCCCCCACAGGCGAGCCTTCGGACCTGCCAGTTGGATGAGAGCCTGCGCAGCGGGTCTGCCTGGGGCCGAGCCGAGCTCGGGGTGTCGATGAAGATCAAGCCAAGACTCTCCCCCACAGGCGAGCCTTCAGACCTGCCAGCTAGATGAGAGCCTGCGCAGCGGGTCTACCTGGGTCCGAGCCGAGCTCGGGGTGTTGACGAAGATCAAGCCAAACCTCTCCCCCACAGGCGAGCCTTCGGACTTGCCAGCTAGATGAGAGCCTGCGCAGCGGGTCTACCTAGGGCCGAGCCGAGCTCGGGGTGTTGATGAAGATCAAGCCGAACCTCTCCCCCACAGGCGAGCCTTCGGACCTGCCAGCTAGATGAGAGTCTGCGCAGCGGGTCTACCTGGGGCCGAGCCGAGCTCGGGGTGTTGATGAAGATCAAGCCAAACCTCTCCCCCACAGGCGAGCCTTCGGACCTGCCAGCTAGATGAGAGCCTGCGCAGCGGGTCTACCTGGGGCCGAGCCGAGCTCGGGGTGTTGATGAAGATCAAGCCAAACCTCTCCCCCACAGGCGAGCCTTCGGACCTGCCAGCTAGATGAGAGCCTGCGCAGCGGGTCTACCTGGGGCCGAGCCGAGCTCGGGGTGTTGATGAAGATCAAGCCAAACCTCTCCCCCACAGGCGAGCCTTCGGACCTGCCAGCTAGATGAGAGCCTGCGCAGCGGGTCTACCTGGGGCCGAGCCGAGCTCGGGGTGTTGATGAAGATCAAGCCAAACCTCTCCCCCACAGGCGAGCCTTCGGACCTGCCAGCTAGATGAGAGCCTGCGCAGCGGGTCTACCTGGGGCCGAGCCGAGCTCGGGGTGTTGATGAAGATCAAGCCAAACCTCTCCCCCACAGGCGAGCCTTCGGACCTGCCAGCTAGATGAGAGCCTGCGCAGCGGGTCTACCTGGGGCCGAGCCGAGCTCGGGGTGTTGATGAAGATCAAGCCAAACCTCTCCCCCACAGGCGAGCCTTCGGACCTGACAGCTAGATGAGAGCATGCGCAGCGGGTCTACCTGGGGCCGAGCCGAGCTCGGGGTGTTGATGAAGATTCCTTCACCCAGGCCTGTTCTATCGCCAAGATGGGAGACATAGTCGGTTAGAGCAAAAGCATTTTTAGGGTAAGAAAGACCTATTCTTGTGATAGCATTTTCTAGAGAGTCAACATTTTGAAAAGACTATTTGGAAATGATAACATTTATTCATCATATTACAACACCTTCTCTCCCTTCAAGGGTAGAAACATTTCAAGTCATCACCGTTACAGGTGTGGCTCAAGGTCCTTCTGTCACAACCCGCATTTTCCCAACATTTAAAATGCTATCAGAGTAGGGAAAGCTACGCGTTGCGATGCCACGTCACGTAGGGGGCGTCTACTGACGTTAAGGCAAATCTTCCTTCTTCGCAGTTCAAGAAATATTATCATTAACTCAAGAGATTCAAGTAAAATTTATGCAGAAAAAAATTAACAAGCCGCGTCCCTCGGCTTGGTGGATCAACTAGTCCACGCTTTTAAAAATATAGTTTTACGCAGCGGAAAAATACTTGATTTAACTACTTAGTGGCCTAAGTGAACATGAAGACTTAGTGAGGTGCACCATGCCAGATCGAACGTGTGGATTTACCATATATAAGAAATAGATTTATCACGCGTAGAAAATAGTGAGATTAGCATTTCAAAACATATTATGCAATGCAACAATTGCCTTAACATATCTAACAAGGGGGAGTCATAAATCCCACCAATATCCAACCATTCCAGAACAAGCGTTCAAAGTGAACCATAAGTAACAGCAGCAGTTGAAGCAAAAAAAAAAACTAACTAATCGACTCCACGGGCGTCAACACCTGACACGAACCCATGGGCCGACAAGTCCACAGAAACTCTACCTCAAAGAGTCAGAAGACAGCAACTAAAACAGCTCTGCACTAACACCTGCTACTGTCCAGAACCTGAGGCATTCAAAGAAAGAACACCTCAGAAACAAGTACAAGTGGTGCAGAAAAGAAAGTAAGCAAACCTCCGCGAGACCGGAGGGAAACAGGAGCTGCAAGGGTCAGTCATGACAAGCTAGCAGCAAGAAATCGACAAGAAATGAAATAACAGGAGTATCTAATCAGTAAAATAAGCTCGCCAAACAAAGGAGAGAACACAGGCGATGACAAAACTCGCCATAAGCAAAAGAAAAGCCATCCGTTTTCAAATTATTAATCATATTACTCTTGTTCAGAATTATAGAGACTGATCAGCTCATCAAAAAAAGGAACGCGTGCGGGGATATTCCATCTCACATCGTCACGAGTTTCCAACAGATATAACATTTTAAATGAGAGCGTGCGGGGATATTTCATCTCGCATCGTCACGACTCTCCCAACCAATTCATATTTTAAAAGGGGCATCGCACCGGTGGCACCGCCAACATCGTGTACGATCCCCAACATATTTATCATTTCCCAAGCAAAGGGGCAAGACCCATCAGAACATAACATAACCTTTCAAATAACGAGGTGAGGAAGAGAAAATTTTATTAAGCAAAGGGCTAAGCAGACAATGAATCTAGCATAACCGAAATTAATGGAGCAAAAGAGAAAAACAGAGGGGTAATATGGCACAGTTAAATCAAAGCACCGGCTTAGAGCGGTTATATGGAAAAGGGAAAGAGCAAGGGCAAGAACACCACTTGCCTTAGGTTTTGCTGGAAAAACTCTCTGAATCGCTCCCCGTTGTAGATCGGGTTAAGAGAGACGAGAGGAGTCAAGATCTACAAGAGATCGGGCTAAAAGAGGTTAGGGCACAAAAGACCTAACAAAAAAAGTTTCACGAAACGGACAACTCTTACCACGAAAACGAAGCTCTCTTCGAGAGCTTTCCAGATCTATCCTCAAACTGAGAAACCGAGCACTGGAGCTCCGTCGGCGGTCACCGGAAGCCTTACGGACAAGAAAACTCACGCTCTCGCTTTTCTCTCTGGTTCGGCTGAAACTGGGAAAGGAGGAGGAAATTTGGTTATCTCAACCTATTTATTCTCAGCCAAGGTCATTATAAATTGCATAATAGGGCATTACCTAGGATATATAAATCGTTTTGAAGTTTTAAAACGAAAGGGGCAGTTTTCGAAATTCCTACGCGCAGTCACACGAGAACGACAAATAGAGGGTCAAGATGGCTTTATTACGAAAAGTCGCCAACATGAAAGTTGTAGATCTCGTCGAGACGAACAACTTTGATGTTCAACACTTTTTAATTAGGAGTAGTCTTGACCCCCAAATAGTCGACCGAAAAGTCAGTACGCACAGGACCCAAATCGTCGACCGAAGTTGCAGATCTCTGAGCTCCGCTCAGAGATCAGAGATCTCTGAGCTCCGCTCAGAGATCTCTGAGCTCCGCTCAGAGATAAAAAACATAGGCTAAAAAATTTATATCTCTGAGCGGAGCTCAGAGATAAAATTTAGGCTATAAAATTTATATCTCTGAGCTCCGCTCAGAGATAAAATTTAGGCTATAAAATTTATATCTCTGAGCTCCGCTCAGAGATAAAATTTAGGCTATAAAATTTATATTTCACATGCTATTACGAAGGCCCAAACGAGTGCCGAAACGGACGAAATTCGCGCTGTAGGCGAATGTCGACGCTACAAACCTAACGGCGAAGTCGGAATCAAAATCCGACGCACCGATCTTGAGTTATAGCCTAACGAAGTTAGGATAATTTATAAATTATTTAAAACTTCAAACGCGCGCCGAGCCTCCAAAAATGCTCGGATCGTGTCGAAACTTGACGAGCAAATCAGAAATTATATAACTTAGCTTCCCGATGTAAAAAATTTTTGGTTCCGACGCATATACCTAAAATATAGCTGGTCAAACCCAACAGACGCAAAAACGCACAAACGACGTCGCACCGTCAACTCACGGACACGTAACGCCCTTCCGTCATTATGACATCAGCAGGCAAAAGAATAATACCAGAAAAAATCGGGGGCGTTACAGTCACTCCTCCTAACAGAAAGTTTCGTCCCGAAACTTGACATACGAACGGAAACCGCTTCAGATCTTATGAAAACTACTGGAATACAACATTTGATAGTAAATAATGAAAGTAAGAATACAAAGACAAGGAAGAAGAGACTCACCGAGACGATCAGCTGAAGAGGTGCGGGTGAGATTCCCGCATGACTGATTCTAGCTCCCAAGTCGCGCTCTCGACGTCATGATTTCGCCATAAGACTTTGACCATGGGAATAGATTTCCTCCGCAACACTCGCTCTTGAGTCTCCAAGATTCGGACGGGTTTTTCAACATAAGACAGATTGGGTTGAATCTGGGGCACCGAATCGAGTACATGACGGTCATCGCGAACACACTTTCTTAACTGGCTCACATGGAATACATCATGGATGCCAGGAAAGGTAGCAGGCAAATCCAACTTGTAGGCAGATACTCCGATGCGCTCAACGACCTGAAAAGGCCCAACATATCTGGGATCCAACTTGTGATTCTTCCCAAATCGTTTAACGCCCGGCATCGGAGAGACCTTCAAGAAAACACTGTCCCCAACCGCAAACTCCAGATCCGCCCTTCTTTGATTGGCGTACTTTTCATACCGCTCCTGAGCAACCCGGAGCTTCTCCCGGATATTAGTCACCGCCTCTTCCATCTCCATCAAAGCTTCCGGACCTAGCAACGGGCTCTCACCGACTTCGGCCCAAAACAAGGGTGTCCTGCAGCGCCTCCCATACAGCGCTTCAAAAGGGGCCATCTGCAGACTTTCTTGAAAACTATTATTATAAGCAAACTCCATGAGTCTGAGGCGCTCGTCCCAAGCTCCACCATGCTCCAAAATGTAGCACCTAATCATGTCTTCCACGATCTGATTAACTCGCTCCGTTTGTCCATTGGTCTGCGGATGGTATGCGGTCGAAAACCTGAGGTCGGTGCCCAAAGCTCCTTGTAAGCTCTGCCAGAATCGCGACGTAAACCTGGAGTCTCGATCTGACACGATACTCACTGGCACTCCATGCAAACGGATGACCTCATCCAAATATAACTCTGCTATCTTCTTCATAGAATAACCTATCTTGAAGGGAACGAAGTGAGCACACTTCGTCAATCGATCAACTATAACCCAAACTGAATCATGTCCACGAGGAGACCTGGGCAATCCTGTAATAAAATCCATCGATATGCTTTCCCATTTCCACATGGGAATCTCCAAAGGGGTCAGTTTTCCTCCAGGCCTGCCATGATCGGCCTTCACTCGTTTGCACGTGAAGCACTCCGATACAAATTTGGCGATGTCGTTCTTCATGCCCGACCACCACACGATTTGCTTCAGATCTCTGTACATCTTGGTGGAACCCGGGTGGTAGGCCACACTAGATCCGTGAGCCTCCCTACAAATCATAACTCGAATATTTTCCACCGCCGGGATACAGAATCTACCTCTATACAAGAGGGTGCCAAGCTCATCGATGGAGAAATCAGATAATTCTCCTTTCTCGGTCCTTCCTCGGAGATGCTGAAGATCTGGGTCTTCTTTCTGATGTAACCTGGTGAGGGTGATCCACGAAGGCTCTTCTGCCTCCAACCAAGAGCGCTCGCCACAGCTCACCGCCGAAATATCCATCAAAAGAAACTCCTCAACTAAGGCTTGAACAGATAAATTGAAGATCTGAGCCGCCTTCCTACTCAAAGCATCGGCCACCACATTGGCCTTACCAGGATGATAAAGGATGTCCACTTCATAATCAGCAACATACTCCAACCACCGGCGCTGGCGCAAATTCAGCTCTTTTTGTGTAAATACATACTTCAAGCTTTTATGGTCGGTATAAATCTTGCACACAGCGCCATAAAGTAAGTGCCTCCACAACTTCAAGGCATAGATCACCGCCGCAAACTCCAAATCATGAGTAGGGTAATTTTTCTCATGAACCTTCAGTTGTCTAGATCCATAGGCGATCACCTTCCCCTCTTGCATCAGAACGCATCCAAGCCCGATGTGGGAAGCATCAACATACACCGCAAACTCCACTCCCTCAATAGGCAGAATGAGAATTGGAGCCGAACACAACCTTCTCTTCAGCTCTTGGAAAGCCTCCTCACACTTATCACTCCAAATGAAGGCGGCATTCTTCTGCGTAAGCTGGGTCATCGGAGCGGACAACGTGGAGAAACCCTCCACAAATCTCCTATAGTATCCGGCCAAACCCAAGAAACTCCTGATCTCTTTCGGAGTAGAAGGTCTCTTCCAATCCATCACCGCTGAAATCTTGGTGGGATCAACAGAGATTCCATCCTGGCTAACCACATGTCCTAAGAAGGACACCTGAGGCAGCCAAAACTCGCACTTGCTTAGCTTAGCATACAACTTATGCTCTCTCAAGACAGACAGAACCAGACGCAAATGATAGGCATGCTCCTCATCATTGCGGGAATAGATAAGAACGTCGTCGACGAAGACGACAACAAAACGGTCAAGAAAATCCTTGAATACTCGGTTCATCAGATCCATGAACGCAGAAGGCGCGTTGGTCAAACCAAAGGACAACACGAGGAATTCAAAATGTCCGTACCGGGATCTAAAAGCAGTCAGGGGAATGTCTGACTCACGAACCCTCAGCTGGTGGTAGCCTGAACGAAGATCAATCTTCGAGAATTTGGTGCACCCACGCAACTGATCGAACAAATCATCAATCCGCGGCAACGGATATCTATTCTTGATCGTCACCTTGTTCAACTCTCGATAATCAATACACAGCCTCATGGAACCGTCCTTCTTCTTCACAAAGAGAACAGGAGCAGCCCATGGGGAAGTACTCGGTCTGATGAAACCACACTCCAGAAGCTCATCCAACTGGACACGCAATTCTTCTAATTCACGAGGCGCCATGCGGTACGGTGCCTTGGCAATGGGCCGGGTGCCTGGTTCGAGGTCTATGGAAAACTCCACCTCTCTTTCGGGAGGGAGAGCGGAAAGCTTGCCAGGAAAAACATCAGGAAACTCTCGCACCACCGGGATACTCTCCACGGTTGGCTCCACACGAGAAGCATCCACCGCACAGATAGAAACTAGAAAACCCTCGCAACCAGAAGCTAAAGCTCGGCAGGCACGTACCGCAGAAATAATCGAGGAACTCTCCCGAGGGAGACCATAAACACTCAATGGACTTCCATCGCCCAACTTGAAATCTAGCCGCTTCTCCTTGCACTTGATCACGGCATCATACTTTGACAACCAGTCCATCCCAAGAATCACATCAAAATCTGCCAAATCTAGCATCTTCAAATCTGCCAGAACCTGGACACCACCCAAGGAAATGGGGCACTCCCGGATACCCCGATCTGACGTAACCTGATCTCCAGACGGAAACTTAACGGACAAGGCATCATCCAACCGGTCAATAGACCATCGGTGCCTATCAACAAAGCTCCTAGCAACGAAAGAGTGAGACGCTCCCGAATCAAACAGGACACGCGCCCACTTATTCTTCACCTTGAATTCACCTAAATAAGTGTGCGTCACTAGACAACTAGTAAGCTAAATTTAGAAGAAAAGAGAACAAGTTTGGAGGAAAGAAACTAACCAGATATCACGTGTGCTGAGGTTTGAGCCTCCTCTCTGGTCAGCACATTAAGCTTTCCTTTAGCCTTGCTCACGAACTGCGGGGGCGGCGGCAAGGTCTGCAGGGGAACCGCCGAAGTCACGGTCTGAAAGTATGGGCAGTCGGCCTTACGATGCCCTTTTTGTCCACACTGGAAACAACAACCAGCCTTCTTGTAACAACGGGCCGCCTCATGCCCGGGCTTAGAACAGAAAGAGCACACTGGGATCGCCTTAGGTGCGTCCTGAATTGCACTAACCTTTAACGGCTCCAACGCCTCGAGCCTCTTGAAACACCTCTCGAACGGATGGCCTCGCTTGCCACAGAAGCTACAGTGCCCCACACCCCTCTTCTTCGAGTCCGAGTGTGACGCCTTAGAAATCTCCCGCTCATCAGATTTCCTCTTATCACTCTTGGTCTGCTGTCCACGAATCTTTGTCTTCTCAATAGATTCGGCCTTCAATGCGGCCTCCACCACTTCAGCATAAGTCCTTGACCCATAGGCGCTAGCCCATTGCTGGACGTCGCCAGTGAGACCACCCAAAAACCGCTTCACCCTTCCTTCCTCCGAGGCCACCAACTCAGGGGCGAATCTACTCAACTTGTTGAACTCGATCTCGTACTCACTGACGGTGAGCTGCCTCTGCTTCAGATGCAGAAAGTTGTTCATCAATCGGTCGCGCTCCACTGAAGGGAGGAACTTCTTAAGCAACAACTTCTTAAATGTCTCCCAAGAGCACCCCTCGGTGAGACCTTCCTTCTCCCTAGTCCACCAACCTTTCGCCAAACCCTTCAGTTGATAAGCAGCCACCATCACCTTTGAAGCCTCCGATATACCTGAATAGGAGAACATCTCCTCCATGCTGATCACCCAATCATCCAGGGCCATGAAGTCTGCCCTACCATCATAGGTAGGAGGTCCCAAACGCTGGAAGTGAGAAATGAAGTTCGATCATCTCCGGTGGCAATGCCACTGGAGGCACCAGGGGAGCAGGAACGGCTTGGCTCACCACCGGTTCTTGCACAACAGGCTGCTGCGCCGAGGCAGCAGACACCAAGGACTGAATCTGAGTCTGCATTGCAACCAACTGTCTCGTCAAGGCCTCGTTGCTCTGTCGCAGACCTTCGATAACGGACTCACTCTGACCACCAGAAGACTCTCCCTCAGGTAGGGGAGTCGATCGCGTCACTCTCCTACGAGACATGTCTACAAGATAGAGGCACATTAAATCAGAAATAGGCTTAAAATGCTTAAGCCAAACAGATTCGGAAATACTCCGGATTAATTCGGAACAGGAAAGAAGACAACCTGCTATTGCTGTTACCTTGTTCTGGAATTTCATGAAATGATGAAATGATTAAACTTAGGATGATGCACCATCATCCTATTGACTCTTGTGCTATGACATGAGTGCATGAACATTTAAATTTCTTTTCAAATCATGTGTGTACATATGTCATCTGTTATGTGTTTAACTTGGCACGCGTGCTTATGCGATGATATGAATGTATGCAGTGCTATGCATTCTAGAAAGAGGCCTTGATGCATGTGATGAGCGGCGTACACATGTAATGTTATGCATCCCATACTACATAACATTACATGTAACGAAAAAGAAAACGTGCTAATGGGCATCCATGTAATGGTGGTTATGCATCTCATACTACATAACCGTCACATGTTGCCACCTATGGTGGATCCATATACAAACACATATTATGCATCCCATACTACATAATATGCCCCGTATACTTCTTATCATGCTATGAGTGTAGTGACTATGCTTCGGTCAAGACATATTGATGACATATCGGTGTGTGGATACAATGAAATGATCTAATGAGGTTCTGCTTAGGATAGCGGTCGTTTGGCTCACACGCCAAACCACCAACTACCTTTTTCACAGAACCTCCCTCTGATACCAACTGTCACAACCCGCATTTTCCCAACATTTAAAATGCTATCAGAGTAGGGAAAGCTACGCGTTGCGATGCCACGTCACGTAGGGGGCGTCTACTGACGTTAAGGCAAATCTTCCTTCTTCGCAGTTCAAGAAATATTATCATTAACTCAAGAGATTCAAGTAAAATTTATGCAGAAAAAAATTAACAAGCCGCGTCCCTCGGCTTGGTGGATCAACTAGTCCACGCTTTTAAAAATATAGTTTTACGCAGCGGAAAAATACTTGATTTAACTACTTAGTGGCCTAAGTGAACATGAAGACTTAGTGAGGTGCACCATGCCAGATCGAACGTGTGGATTTACCATATATAAGAAATAGATTTATCACGCGTAGAAAATAGTGAGATTAGCATTTCAAAACATATTATGCAATGCAACAATTGCCTTAACATATCTAACAAGGGGGAGTCATAAATCCCACCAATATCCAACCATTCCAGAACAAGCGTTCAAAGTGAACCATAAGTAACAGCAGCAGTTGAAGCAAAAAAAAAAAACTAACTAATCGACTCCACGGGCGTCAACACCTGACACGAACCCATGGGCCGACAAGTCCACAGAAACTCTACCTCAAAGAGTCAGAAGACAGCAACTAAAACAGCTCTGCACTAACACCTGCTACTGTCCAGAACCTGAGGCATTCAAAGAAAGAACACCTCAGAAACAAGTACAAGTGGTGCAGAAAAGAAAGTAAGCAAACCTCCGCGAGACCGGAGGGAAACAGGAGCTGCAAGGGTCAGTCATGACAAGCTAGCAGCAAGAAATCGACAAGAAATGAAATAACAGGAGTATCTAATCAGTAAAATAAGCTCGCCAAACAAAGGAGAGAACACAGGCGATGACAAAACTCGCCATAAGCAAAAGAAAAGCCATCCGTTTTCAAATTATTAATCATATTACTCTTGTTCAGAATTATAGAGACTGATCAGCTCATCAAAAAAAGGAACGCGTGCGGGGATATTCCATCTCACATCGTCACGAGTTTCCAACAGATATAACATTTTAAATGAGAGCGTGCGGGGATATTTCATCTCGCATCGTCACGACTCTCCCAACCAATTCATATTTTAAAAGGGGCATCGCACCGGTGGCACCGCCAACATCGTGTACGATCCCCAACATATTTATCATTTCCCAAGCAAAGGGGCAAGACCCATCAGAACATAACATAACCTTTCAAATAACGAGGTGAGGAAGAGAAAATTTTATTAAGCAAAGGACTAAGCAGACAATGAATCTAGCATAACCGAAATTAATGGAGCAAAAGAGAAAAACAGAGGGGTAATATGGCACAGTTAAATCAAAGCACCGGCTTAGAGCGGTTATATGGAAAAGGGAAAGAGCAAGGGCAAGAACACCACTTGCCTTAGGTTTTGCTGGAAAAACTCTCTGAATCGCTCCCCGTTGTAGATCGGGTTAAGAGAGACGAGAGGAGTCAAGATCTACAAGAGATCGGGCTAAAAGAGGTTAGGGCACAAAAGACCTAACAAAAAAAGTTTCACGAAACGGACAACGCTTACCACGAAAACGAAGCTCTCTTCGAGAGCTTTCCAGATCTATCCTCAAACTGAGAAACCGAGCACTGGAGCTCCGTCGGCGGTCACCGGAAGCCTTACGGACAAGAAAACTCACGCTCTCGCTTTTCTCTCTGGTTCGGCTGAAACTGGGAAAGGAGGAGGAAATTTGGTTATCTCAACCTATTTATTCTCAGCCAAGGTCATTATAAATTGCATAATAGGGCATTACCTAGGATATATAAATCGTTTTGAAGTTTTAAAACGAAAGGGGCAGTTTTCGAAATTCCTACGCGCAGTCACACGAGAACGACAAATAGAGAGTCAAGATGGCTTTATTACGAAAAGTCGCCAACATGAAAGTTGTAGATCTCGTCGAGACGAACAACTTTGATGTTCAACACTTTTTAATTAGGAGTCGTCTTGACCCCCAAATAGTCGACCGAAAAGTCAGTACGCACAGGACCCAAATCGTCGACCGAAGTTGCAGATCTCTGAGCTCCGCTCAGAGATCTCTGAGCTCCGCTCAGAGATAAAAAACATAGGCTAAAAAATTTATATCTCTGAGCGGAGCTCAGAGATAAAATTTAGGCTATAAAATTTATATCTCTGAGCTCCGCTCAGAGATAAAATTTAGGCTATAAAATTTATATCTCTGAGCTCCGCTCAGAGATAAAATTTAGGCTATAAAATTTATATTTCACATGCTATTACGAAGGCCCAAACGAGTGCCGAAACGGACGAAATTCGCGCTGTAGGCGAATGTCGACGCTACAAACCTAACGGCGAAGTCGGAATCAAAATCCGACGCACCGATCTTGAGTTATAGCCTAACGAAGTTAGGATAATTTATAAATTATTTAAAACTTCAAACGCGCGCCGAGCCTCCAAAAATGCTCGGATCGTGTCGAAACTTGACGAGCAAATCAGAAATTATATAACTTAGCTTCCCGATGTAAAAAATTTTTGGTTCCGACGCATATACCTAAAATATAGCTGGTCAAACCCAACAGACGCAAAAACGCACAAACGACGTCGCACCGTCAACTCACGGACACGTAACGCCCTTCCGTCATTATGACATCAGCAGGCAAAAGAATAATACCAGAAAAAATCGGGGGCGTTACACCTTCCCTCCGCATCCTGGAGATAATAACCCCCGTTAACCAGAACCTTCTCTATTATGTAAGGTCCTTCCCAACTGGGGTTGAGCTTGCCCACAGGGGCCGACCTTCCCGCTGCGTCGACCTTTTTCAGCACTAGGTCCCCCTCGGCGAATTGCTTAACCCTGATGTGTTTATCGAAGTACCTGGCCATTTGCCTTTTTATCTCTTCTTGTCTGATAGCAGCAACATTCCGTAGCTCTTCCACCATATCCAACGAGAGGCGCAATCCCTCCTCGTTCTCCAACCTCCAAGATTCGCTTCCCTCACCTGCGGCTGAGACCCGTGGAGACCGAACCTCGAACTCCACTGGGAGGACAGCCTCATACCCATGAGAGAGCTTGAAGGGGGTCTCCCCTGTGGCCGTGTTCGGAGTTGTTCGCAAGGCCCACAGGACGGAAGGGAGCTGCTCCACCCAGTTGCCCTTCAGGTTCTCCACCTTTTTCTTGAGCAAGTTCACGATGATCTTGTTCGCTGCTTCCACCTGGCCGTTGCTCCGGGGGTGATGGACAGAGGCAAACCTGAGGTCAATCCCCAGTTGGGCGCAAAAGCTGATGAACTCTTCACTGGCAAACTGAGGACCGTTATCCGTCACTATCGCTTGGGGTAGCCCGTGCCTGCATATGATTTCCCCCCAAACAAAGTTCCTGATGACCTGGGAGGTAACCTTGGCTAGGGCCTTGATTTCCAACCACTTTGAGAAGTAGTCTATCATGACTAGGAGGAACCTCCTCTGCCCGCTAGCTGGAGGAAAGGGTCCAACCAGATCCATTCCCCAAATGGCGAAGGGCCATAGGGCCGTGATGCTCCGAAGCCTTTGTGCAGGTAAAAGCTGGAGGGGGGCGTGTACTTGACATTTCAGACATCTCTTTGCAAACTCGACTGTGTCCTTCCTCAAGGTCTGCTAGAAATACCCTTGTCTCATCACCCTTGCCTCCAACGTTCTTCCTCCCGAGTGGCTACCGCACTCTCCCGAATGCACCTCTTTCAGGATTCTCGGGACCTCCTCCTCGGTCACACATCTCGCGAGGAGCCCTGATAACATTTTCCGGTGCAAGCCCCCTTCCAACATCAGGTAGTGGACTGCCTTTCGCCTGAAGCTTTTCGCCTCCTTAACCCCCTCTGACAGCTTGCCTGTGGTAAGGAAGGTTACCAATGGGTCCACCCATGAGGATCGCCGACCCACCTCCATCGATTCCTCCTCTTCAATCGCTGGTCGGAAAAGTTTAGTTACGGTCCCTCCTCCCCGAGGCCCAAACTTTGCCAACCGATCAGCTGCGGCGCTTTCTTCCCTGGGAATGTGTTGAATGGAGAAGGAACGGAACCCTCCGATGATTGCCCTTACCCTGGATAGATACTTCACGAGGGTAGGCTCCCGAGCCTCAAACTCCCCTCTGATCTGTGACGCTACCACCATCGAGTCAGTGAAGGTCTCCACATCTTGGATTTCCAGTTCCCTTGCCAATCGAAGGCCGGCTATCACAGCCTCATACTCTGCCTGATTATTGGTGACAGGGAAATGGAAAACCATCGTCTGTTCTATGGTAACCCCTTGAGGACTCACCAATACTACACCCCCTCCCAGGGAGTGCCTTCCTGAGGCCCCATCGACCATCATCTTCCATGCTTCGTGGGACTTCGGCTCCTCATCCTCAGCCTCAGCGACATAGTCTGCCAGGAAGTCCGCCACGGCCTGAGCCTTGATGGAGAGCCTCGGGACGAACGAGATGTCGAACTCGCTTAGTTCGATAGACCACTTTGCCAGCCTTCCCGAGTGCTCTACCCCCTCGAAAATCTTGCGAAGTGGATGGTCGGTGACCACCCTAATGGAGTGCGCTTGAAAGTATGGATGGAGCTTTCTTGCCGATATACCCAAGGCATAAGCTAGCTTCTCCAGGATGGGGTAGCGGAGTTCCGCCTTTTTCAGGATTCGGCTTACGTAATAGACAGGGAGCTGCTTCTTCCCCTCTTCCCTAACCAAGACGGAGCTCACAGCTTCCACCCCCACCCCGAGATACAAGGCCAGGTCTTCCCCCTCCTTGGGTATTTGGAGCAGCGGAGCTTGGGAGAGTTGTCTCTTCACCCCCTGAAAGGCCTCTTCGCATTCATTCGTCCAGTCGAACACCTGATTACTACGGAGCACTTTGAAGAAAAAAGAACACCTATCCCCGGACCGGGAGAGGAACCTGCTTAGCCCGGCCAACTTTCCCGTCAGGCGCTGGACTTCCTTGGCTCTGCGAGGTGACTCCAAGTCTAATATAGCCTTCACCTTGTCCGGGTTAGGTTCTACCCCTGATGGAGTCAAGAGGTGTCCGAGAAACTTCCCGCGACTGGCCCCGAAGACACACTTCAAGGGGTTCAACCTCATCTTGAACCTCCGTAGGGTGGCAAACGTTTCTTCCAAGTCCCGCAAATGGGAATCCGCGCATTTGCTTTTGACCAGTAGGTCATCGACGTAGACCTCTAGATTCTTCCCCCTTTGATCTCGAAAGACTCGATCCATCATGCGTTGGTATGTTGCCCTTGCGTTTTTCAGTCCAAAGGGCATCCATCATCTTATAGCTAAAGCATCCCTCTCTCGTGATGAAGGAGGCATCCTTGACATCGGGAGGGTGCATCCGGATCTGGTGGTAACCTGAAAAAGCATCCAAAAAACTCATAACAGAAAAATCGACGGCTGAATCAACCAGCGCGTCGATTCGAGGCAGAGGATAGCAATCCTTGGGGCATGATTTATTTAACAGGGAAAAATCGATACACATACGCCACTTTCCTCCCCCCTTCTTTACCATTACCACATTGGAGATCCAGCCTGGATACTGGATCTCCGAGATGAAGCCTGCCTCCAGAAGCTTCCTGACCTCCTCTCGGATGGGCTCCTCCAGCTTGGTGGCGATGGCCCTCATCTTCTGGCGCATGGGGCGAGCCCTCGGGTCCAGGTTCAGGCGATGACATGCTACGTCCGCATCGATACCCGGCATGTCTGCCGCGCTCCACGCGAAGATGTCGATGTTGCTCTGGATGCAGCCTAGCATCCGCGCCTGGTCCTCGAGGCTCAAGCCCCCGCTGATCCGCACCTTCTGCACCTGCCCCGCTCTGGTGAGTACCTCCATCTCCACCACTTCCTCGGCCGGCTCCAGCCTCGACCGTTCCCATCCTGCCCTTGCCTCCTCCTGCTTAACTTCTTCTCCTCCGACCTCATCAACCCCTATTGCTTCCACCAGGCCTTCTTCTTGCCTCCGCTCTCCTTCCCCTGCCTCTCCCAGGCTCATCTCTTTTATCTCTACTACCTCCTCCATCATCAAGTCCTCCGCCTCCTACGGGCTCGCCTCCTCCACTTCTATGCTTCCTTCCTGCCCAGCCATCTCTTTCTCCAGCTCCTCCGCCTCAGCCATCCACGACACGGTGTTTACCGCCGTCACATAACACTGCCTCGCCACCTTCGGGTCTCCCCTGATCCTAACCTGTACCCCTCCATTGCTGAACTTGAGGCATTGATGAAATGAGGAGGGGACACAGCGAAAGGCGCTGATGAGAGGACGCCCAAAGATGGCGTTGTAGCTACTCGGGGCGTCTACAATCACGAACCTACAATTCCGCGAGATGCCCCCAAGCTTCACATGCAGACCCACTCCCCCTTCTACCTCCTTCCTCTTTCCAGAAAAACCAAAAAGCGGTCCGTCGGAAGCCAGGACCCTTTTTCCTTCCACCCTCATTTCATCGAAGGCCTTCTTGAAGATTACGTTCACGGAGCTCCCGTTATCCACCAGTATCCGGGAGACTGTGAAGTTCTCCACCGCTGTCTGGATCACTAGTGCATCGCAGAACGGGTCTTCGTAGTCTGGCATATCTGCGGACGAGAAGGTGATTTTTTCTTCTGGGGGGGAGCTAGGGAGGTCGAGGCGACCCCTCTGCGGAACATGGTTTGAAGGCTCCCCTTGCGGGTTGCCTCGATCCCTACTCCCCCATGGATCACTCTGATCTCCCCTCGGGTCCCCACATCGACCCTATCTTCACATCTATCCTCAGCCTCTCTATGCTGTACCTCGACGATCCTTGTAGGCGGATCCTGCCTTCCAGCTCCTCTGGCCTCCCTCATCTCTAGAAATTCCGGGCAGGTGGCCGTTGCGTGACCTTCCTCCTGATGGAAGTCACAATAAGGCAACGCCATCCTGCCCCCTCTTCCTTCTCCTCCTCCTCTTCTCCCTGCTCCTCGAATTCTTCTTCCTCTTCCTCTTCCCACTTCCATGGCCTCCTGCGGTGGTGGGGGGTGACCTCTCGGTCCCTGCCTCCATCCTCCCTGCTCAAGTCTCCTCGGCTCCCGGAGGTTGTCTCTTCCTTGAAAACTCCCTTGGCCTTGGGGGCGACCTTCCTGAGGCCTCCAACCCAATCGATTGTTCAGCTCCCTGGCCCCCCCTGTTGCTGTCCCTGCCCTCGGGGTTCTTCCCTTCTCTTGTCTTCCCTCGGCTCCCTCTGCTCTCTCACTTCTCTCTGCCTCCCTGTCGTCGGCTCCTTCACATCATCCTCCGCCAACCTGGCCAGCTTCCTCGCAAACGCAGGGTTTGCCCTCTCGAAGTCTATCTCCTTTGCCGCCCTCTCCATGAGCTCCTCAAAAGAGAGAGGGGGCACTCTCTTCAGCTCCATGCTGAAAAATCCCGGTCTCAGCCCCAGGGTGAAGGCAAGCATCAGCGCATACCCCGGGACTTCCTGGACTAGGAGAATCTCCTCTTGGAACCGGTCAACGTAATGACCCAACGTCTCCTCCGGCTTCTGCCTCACCGCAAAGAGGCACTCAGCCTCCTTCTTTCGCTTCTTCGAAGTTGAGAATCTCAATAGAAAACCCCTGCGCAGGTCCTCAAAACTGTAGATCGAGCTCGCCGGCAACTGGTGGAACCAGTCCCTGGCCTTTTCCTTCAGAGTGATGGCAAAAAGCCTGCACTTGAAGGCATCCGACATCTGCCTTATCGACACCACATCCTCAAACCATTGCACGTGCTGAACCGGGTCATCCTTCCCGGTGTAGTAGGTCATATTCGGCTCCCTGAACCCTTCCGGCACTGGGGCCGAGACGATGAGCTCACTAAAAGGGGTCTCGCCCCCTGCCTGGTGAGAGGGCCCATCCCGCGACCTCGGCTGGCTGGACCGATCCGCGAGACCGTGCCCGGGGAAGAGCTCCCGCACTGCCGCCTCCTTCTCGCCCAGATCCACCGGAATCTCCTGCCCGGGACGCTGGCCTGGGAAAAGCTCCCGCACAGCCACATCCCTCTCGCCTGCCTCCACCGGGACTTCCTTCCCGGGGCGCTGCCCCGGGGCGTTCTCGCCTAACAGCGGGACCGCCTCCACAGGAGCCCGCGGCGTCTCCCACTCACTTCTTGCCGAGAAGGCCAAGCTGATCGTCTGCATGACCTCTCGCCTGAAATCCTCTAACATCTTCCTCGTCGCTTCTTCTCCCTGGGTGGGTGATTCTCCTGCGCCAGATCCTTCACCTTCACCTCCTGCCATGGGATTCGACTCAAGATTTTCTTGCACCGACCGCTTCCACGCTCACCGCACCAGAACTGTTGAAGCCAAAATTGACCTCAACGAATGTTCACGAACCAAAGTGCAGCCGACGCCTACTTCTCTCAAATCTCGACCCCTGACTAGCTGCTAAGGTCCTAGGACTGACCCAAAGACTCAGCTGGGAGGTCCCACCTCACACCCGGAAGATCTCTGAGAGCTTCCCCTCCGCAACCAATAGCTGGGCTGGGAGCTCTTCAGAAAGCACTAGAGTTAGAGAATAATCCAAGCTTGCCTTCCAAAGAGCCCCTATGGGTCTTTATATAGTGTTCTCCTGTTCGGAAAATACTAAAATACCCTTGATGGGTCTGCCAATAGCCAAATCCCGCTGTCCTCCCAGGGGTATACATATAATTTAAACCGAGGATAATGAAATAATAATAATAAAATAATTCTTTTTCCTGGGTGCCAGGCCCCACCATATGAACCTACCCTGGCGAGAACCCTGGGCGAGAAGTCTCTCGCTGAGCCTTAGCTGAGCTCACCTTGGCGAGGCCTTCCGCCGAGAGGGTTCTTGCCCTTGGTGATTTTTTACGTCATTACCGCTGGACGTGAAGACCTGAGTCCTAGCGCGAACGATCTCGCCTACCAATGGGCGGGAGCACCTTAAGGGCGAGAACTCTGCCGGTCTGCCCTAGGGGCTGACCCGGGCCTGACCCAAACCTGACTACTGAGGTCTTAGTCCTCCCGGGCCTCCCCAGCGAATATGGGGTAGTACATGTGTGTTTACTCTTCAATCATCTTGTAAATTCATCGCGTCCATCTCGTCTTCGATCTCCTCTGAGCTATCCTCTAATGTTGTAATGTGCTGTTTTCTTTTCATAGCATCCAAGTAGTCCTTGTAGTAGATGCACATTTCCAGAGATTCTTCGTTGAGCCGGCTCCTCCGCTCGTTCAAAACCCTGCCACTAAGAGAAAAAACGGACTCCGAAGCTACTGTACTACATTGGATTGTTAGTAAATCACTGGCCATATAGGCCAAAATAGGATATATGTTAACTTTATCTTTCCACCATTTTAAGAGATCGAAGTTTTCAATCTCCTCTGTGCTCATAAAATCACGGAATTGTGTTTTAGTGTACACTCCTAATTCATTTAAACTACTAGATGTGCGCACTTTTTTCCTAGCTGTTAATTCTAAAATTTTGTTTTTTTAAAGTATCCTTTGTTTTTGGTTGCGAAATTTCTTCTCGGGGCCGGGAACCATATAAGTTATCATAATAATTGTAACACTCGGTAAAAAGAGAATTAAATTTCACAATATTGTCGTCGTCGCAATCATCGAAACTTAAATTTAAATCTAAGTTTGCATTTATTTCTTCTATTAAATTTTCTGCTTCGTCTACGCTGAATAACGAATTTGAAGCAGTGGCGCACGAAAATATTGCAAGCATTTCTCTATAATATGTTTAAAAAAATTCTTCCATTATTTCAATTAATGAAAGTCATCCATCATGTTGTTTATAATAATTAAATTTTTGTGCTATGTTTACAAAATGTTCAATAACTAGTGAGCTAGTGGGATAGTACACGCTAGTGGTGCACATAAAAACCGGTCCCATTGGGACCGGACCGGTCGGGACCGGACAGGGACCGGTCCCAGCCGGGACCGGTCCGATCCTGGACCGGTCCAGTGGTCCCTGGCAGTCCCCCCTTTAAGGGTAAAAACCGGTCCAGGACCTGTAAAAGACCGGTCTTTTACCGGTCCCGGTCCGGGACCGGTTTTGGGACCGGTCAGGACCTAAACTGGGAAAGAGCCGTTTACGGCTCTTTTAAACGGCTCTTTTAAAAGAGCCGTTCAGCTCTCATTAAAAGAGCCGTTAAGACTCTTATTAAAAGAGCCGTTAACGGCTCTTTTAATGATAGCCGTTCGGCTCTCTTAATGAGAGCCATGTGGCAGGCTCATTAAAAGAGCCCGGCTCTTTTTTTATATATAAATAAATAAATAAAAATTTAATTATAAACTTATAAACCCCCCCCCCTCATTTCCCTCTCTCTCTATCTCTCTCACTCTCTCTCTCTCACTTTCTCTCTCACTCATACTCGCGTTAAATAGCTTCCTCCTCCTCCATGTCGGCGTCCTCCTCGCGTTAAATGGCTTCCTCCTCCTCCATAACCGGTCCCGGTCTGGGACCGGTTAGGACCGGTCCTTCCGGTCCCAGGCGGTCCCGGTTTTCAAAGGAAAAACCGGTCCCGGACCGGGACCGGTTTGGGTAGGACCGGTCCTGGATCGGTGTCCCAAAGGACCGGTCCTGCCCAGGACCGGTCCTGGAACGGGACCGGGGTCTTTATGTGCGGGCCTAGTACACGCCGGATAAAAAAACTGTCGTCCTATAAAAACATTTTAATAAATTCATGTAATGTCCTAATATGTCTCAATCAGCATCGGTTAAATCATGACTATTTACCATATTATAATATTTCATAAGGAGTGATTTTTGTTGAAACGCTCTTTTTAGCATTTTATATGTTGAGTTCCATCTAATAGACATATCAAATTATGGTTTCAAATATTTTTTACCTTACGCGTTTACAAATTTTTTAAAATCATGCGATCGTTGCCTAGAACTATAAATGACTTTAAGCATAAGACGAATTTTTTCAATCTACGGTTCCATAGCGGCTAAGCTATCTTGTACTACTAAATTTAAAACGTGATAAACACAACGAGTGTGAAAAAATGCACCGTTTAACATTGGTTTTAAATCGCGCTTTAACAAATCAATAGCTACGTTATTGTTAAAGGCGTTATCAAAAGAAATACTCATTATTTTATCTTTTAATTTAAATTCGCGCACGCATTTCATAATTACATTATATATAGCTTTACCAGTGTGCAGATATTCGAAACCTTCAAAATAAATTACGCGCTTATTTAACTCCCATGAGACAGGATCAATCCAATGACACGTGATACATATGTACGATAATCCTACTTGTATGCTACTGCTCCAAACGTCACTCGTTAAACTTATACGACCCTCGAAATTTTCAAAAAAATTTATTAACAAATGTTTTGATTCTAAATAAGTTTTAATGGCGTCGCGCCTAAGAGAAGCTCTACTTACCTGTTGACATTTAGGCTGAAGGCATCCATATATGTACTCTGTCACATCCTCATTGTCGTAATGACTGAATGACAACCCACGTTTGATGACATGTTTCATCTGCAAGTCCCGTTGACGAAGTTGATCATATGTCCAAATTTGTCCCACTTCTGAAATTTGGGCCTTACTGGACTCGGGAGCTTGTTTCGACACGCAAGACTTAAGGTGTCTTGCTAGTGTCGAGTTGTCGGTAAGGGTCAGCAACTTCGAGCATAATTTGCATCGCGCCTTAAATTCGGCGCCAACTTGAACCTTATCGAAGTGCTCCCAAATTGTCGCCTTACGATTGTGCTCCACCACTACAGGCGTACTCTGAGTAGACGACCCAGGCATTGAGGAGGACGACGTCGTACTGTCGTTGAGGAAATGGGAGAGAAATAGAGAGAGTGGGAGAGAGAGAGAGTGGGAGAAAGTGAGGGGTGCTCGGGTTGGGGATTAGGGAATGAGAGAGAGAGAGTGAAATTGAGTGAGAGAGAGTGAGATTGAGTGAGAGAGAGTGAAAGAGAGGAGGGGGGAAGGTGGGGGGGGGATTTTATATATATAAAAAAAATTTAATTATTATTTAATATAATAATAAGCCTAGGGCCTAGGCTGGCCAACCTAGGCCCTAAGCTCTATATAGTAGTACATCAACTTGTTGTACTACCGTACAGCAACAACCAGCGGGACAGCTGGCCGCTGCGCTGCTAACGGCTCTTAATAGAGCCGTTAGCAATGGCTCTTAATAGAACCGTTAGCAACGACTCTTAAAAGAGTCGTTTAATTAACGACTCTTTTAATAGCCGTTAATTAACGACTCTTAATATTTTTCGGCCGGGCTTTGCCCGGGCCCGGGCCAGCCTACAAATCGGGCTTTGCCCGGCCCGACCCGGGCAATTGCTCTAAATCTGGGCCCTGTGTGGGCCCTGGTCCCGGGCTGGTCTTTTGCCGGGCCGAGCCTGGCAGGGCTTTTACCGGGTCAGGCTCGGGATGGCCCATTGGGCCTGGTCCTTTTGTACACAACTAATTATTTTTATATAAAATTATCATTATATGAAGTCATAAAAAAAAGAAATCAATTCATTGAATTGATCCTTTTATACCCGACGAATCGAACCCTCCACCCGTCATATTAATCATATTATTATTATTATATATAAGCAGGGGCGGACCCACCTTGGGACGAGCGTGGGCAGCCGCCCACACTCATTTTTTTTAAAAAAAATTAATAGTATTTGCCACGGTTTTGAACCGTGGCAAATACAGTTCAAATCGTTGTGAATACTCTATTTTTTAAAAATTAACAATATTAGTCACGATTAAAACTGTGGTTAATACCCTATTTTTTAAATTTATCTATATTAGTCATGGATTAAACTATAAATCGTGGCTAATACCCTATTTTTAAAAAAAATATCTGTATTAGTCATGGTTTAAACCGTGGCTAATATCATATTCTTACAAAAATTATAGTATTAGCCATAATTTAAACTGTGGCTAATACCCTATTGTTAAAAAAAATATTATTAGACGTAGTTTATTAGTATCAATCAAACAACTTGTAAGTCCGCTTACACTGAAAAAAGTTTTTGTGTCACTGTATATAAGAACTTTATCTTCTTCTCCCCAAATAAAGAAGAACCGAGCCCCCTCCTCTCTTTTCATCCGCCGAACCAGAGATAGGCGTGACCTTCCGAGAGTCTTTCGACTGTCGCCACCAGAGCTCCGGTGCACAAAATCTTCGTTGAAGCATAGATCCGGAAAAGCCCTCGCCGAAAGCTACGCGTGCGTGGTAAGTTTTATCCGTTTCGTGGATTTTTGGCGTTAGGGTATTTGACTTTAACCCTTATTTTTGCCCCGAAAAGTTTCAGAAATCGTAGACGAGGAGTTCTTGCGACCGATTTTTGAAGCTGAGCGCTTGAGAGACCAGTATTCTGAAGATTTGGGGCAAGTGATGATTTGTTTCCTCCCTTACACTGTTCTTTTCATTTGTTCTTCCCTATTATTATTCCTTATTATGTTATTAAAACTACCCATCGGGCCAAGTGAATTTGTCGGGATTTCGAATGTAATTCGTCGGGTGCATCCGACGAATTGGTCGAATGCTTTCTTTACGAGTGAATCTCTCCCTGGAGCCATGTCAGATTCGTCGAGTATTTGCCGGCAATCGTTGAGTAACCTTAGTCAAATTCGTCGAGTATCATTGTGTTTAAGTCGAATTCGCCGAGTAGATTCGTCGAGTATCAATGTGAGGTCAAGTGTAAATCGTCGACTATCGATGTGCAAGTCAGATTCGTCGAGTATATCCGTGAAATCAAGTCAAATTCGTCGAGTGAACAGTGATTCGTCGAGTATACCTTAGAAAATTTTGGTTTTTCTTTCCTTTGCGTTGTTGTGGTAATTTGAAGCTAAGTCTTGAATTTATTTTCGTTTATTAGTATTTTTGTATGTCTATTTGTGGCCTTTGGTTGGTAGTAGATAAATGACCACCACCTTAGTGTCGATTTGTGAATCATTACGTCGGGTGGGTTTTCTTCGTGTCTCTTCTTATTGACTGTTGATTTGTGCTAGATAGATAGTCACCGTCACAGTGCCTTTTTGAGATGTTTGGTCTGATAATTTGTGTTGGACAAGTGGCTATCGCCTCAGTACCGTGTTTCTTTTACTGGTCTTAATGATTCACGTTTTAAAGATGACCAGTCTCTTTATATATATACATAAGTTTATATGCATACTCTTGCAGATGTTAATGAAGTGTAGCTCTATATCACACTTGCTGCAACTTCACATATTTAAACTTCTTTGAATTCTACTTTGTTTATTTTTTTTATGATTTAGATGTTGTGCTTTGACAGCTAATTTGATTTGGGTTGCTAATCCTTAACTTCCCCTATTTTCTTACTTTTGGTCTTTTACTACCACTTGTACTTTTCTTGTTGATGCGTTCTTTTCTTTTGAATGGCTTAGGCTCAGAGCAGTAGCGGTCTAGGTAGTTAGAGTTGATGTTTTCTGGCGTGGGCTTTTGTAGCAGTGGTTTTCCTTCCCTCACCTTCGTGAGGTAGTTTTATTGTTCTTACTTTGGTTCAGACATACATGTTATTTTGTGGGTTTGTGTCAGGTTGTGTACACCCACGGTGATTTACTGTAGATGTTAGACTATTTGCTAGCTATTATGCTATTTTCCTTGCTGGCTTATTTTACCTACTTGCTCTTTGGGAACGATTTATGCTTGGTTGCATGTTACTTACTTTCAATGTATAAAAGGATCAATATTCTTATCTCATGCTCATAAAATTCTTTTAAATCAAATGTCACTCTATTTAAACGAATGTAAATGCTCTTTTAGTACCTATATTAAACCTAGAGGTGTACATATCATGAATTGTTCTAATGGACCTTCATGCTCATATAGGATAATAATTGAACTAAACAAAGTATTTTCCGATGTGTGTATAGATATATATATACTCGTGGACTAGTTGATCCTTTGAGCCGAGGGACACGACCATCAAACTTAAATGTCACTATATTTTCATCATAAAAATTTATTAATTTCATGAAAGGTATTAAGAGTAGGTTCTTGCCTGAGCGTCTGCAGTTATCCCCTGCACGGCGTGGCATCACGACGCGTATTTTCTCTTACTCTGATATATTATTTAATGCTGAGAAAATGCGGGTTGTGACATTATGACTTGATCTAAGGGTTGAGATAGCCTCGCCCTTTGCCCTAAATAGGTCACGACTTATTCCAGATATAACACATCAGTTATTTTGTCATCAGAACGTGAAGATCATTGTTCTCGGGATCAGCCTTTCGTCATTACTGCTACCGGGGTTCTTCTTCAGGAAGAAAAACAGAAGATTCTCAGATTGGTGTCTTGTCTTTACTGTAAGGATATTTTTCTTCTCTTTCTTATCTTTACTTTACTCTAGAAGTTTTGAAGAGAGATTTAAAGTTGGTGAATTTTTGTTTGGAGAAAATTTTTTTCTGTAATCTGAGAAAGAGATTCAATCTGTGAATTCAGGGGAATCTAGGTTGGGCAAACCTAATGTCTGTTGTTGTAATCCTTTTTTTTCATAGTGGATTTCTGTGTGCCTCATCCCGTGATTTTTCCCTCATTGATTGAGAAAAGGTTTCCCACACAAATCTTTGTTTCTTCTGGTTGTTTTGTTTTTCTTATGTTCGTTGCGTTTTATCTCATAAGTGTCCAGCGACGCAAGCGCGGTGTGATATTTGCTTCCCAACAAACCTCAGCTAAGGAATTTCATTCACTTTTATGTTCAAAACTAGCCATTTTTTTCGTAGCGATCATAATTGTTGTCATACTAAACATACATTCTATGATGGTGGCATTTCTGTCCAAACTCATCGGAGCAAAAACGCTCTGTCATGGAGCCTACGATTCTGTTTGGCATGGTCAGAAATCAATAGAAAATGAAATGGAGAAGAACTTGAAAGGAGTACTCGTAGAAGAGGCCGCGAATAAAGAACCCTTTAATCCTCTTTAAATGGCAATGCAACAAGAAGAAGCCATGTTCTTGAAAACCACAGTAAATGTTGAAGCCCGGAGAATGGAAACAGCGCGAGGGATGGGTTTGAGTTTCATAATCAACAGTGATGAGTGTTTTCTAAACTGTGGCTAATGAGGGGGCGACGATGACGAGGTGTTGGTCATGAGTGAATTTGATAATTAATTGCCCAGGTCTCCATCGCATCACACCATACAGGTCACTATCCAATTAGTTCCACAAATCTTTAAACATTGACCCAGTGTAACCCAAAATCTATATTCTCATCCCAGCAACACTCGCTTGTGGGTCGACCGATCCGTTACCATTCGCGGACTGGTTTAACAAATGTCGTACCCCATCTTTGTCGCTCTTCACACATTACCCTCTCTCTCTTCGCAACACCTGTCACCCATCAAGAGAACCTTCTCAGGACACCCCCAAGACGACACAACGATTTGGTCAACCATAATGTTCAACTCGATCGCCTAGCCGCCCATCAATTACCTTTCTCGACGAGCAATACATGATCGGCTCCTCTCTCCTGCCTTTCTCCCCTCTCGCTCTTCTTTCTTCTCGCTGCCTCCTCAGTAGGATCTCTCGTATGGAGGATCATCTCGCTCGCACAGCGCACCCCTAGTTAAGAAAGACCACCGACGATCTCGTGTTCTCTATTATTCGCAACCACCAAAATTTAATTATAATTGCTTTTATTATATCACCGCCATTTAAATCCAACGGCCAGATTTTGGGCACAGTAATGCAAACGAGGTGGCGATCTATCCGTCAACATCTCCCCAAATGAGAGACCGACACGAAGGCAAATCCATTTAATCGGCCCCTTTGAAATCGTCAACAAAATACGTATAATCCAACGGTCAGATTTTGCGATTAAGGGAAGACCGAGTCAATTCCCGCGTTTTTTTGGGCCCACTTAAAACTTGAAAGTGAGGGTTATCTACGAAAATGCCCCGCCACTAATCGGCCCTGTGAGAAGGGTTTTTAAGAGCTTCCCGCTCACCACTGCGGTAACGAGAACGGCAATGGATTCATTGCTCTTCGTCTTCTTCATCTTCCTGCATCTCTCCTCTCCGGCGGCGGCCGATCTTGCGGCCGACGGCGCCGCCTTATTGTCCTTCCGAAGCGCCGTGGGGCGAGCTGCGCTCCCATGGAACGCCTCGGTGTCGCCGTGCGGATGGAAGGGGGTAACCTGCTCCGGCGATCGGGTCGCAACCCTTCGCCTCCCCGGCCTCGGCCTCGCCGGTCGAATTCCCGCCGGAACAATAGGCAATCTCTCCGAACTCCGAGTCATATCTCTCCGTTACAACGCCCTCTCCGGCCCCCTCCCGGCCGATCTCGCCAGGTGCACTCGCCTGCGCCTTATCTATCTCAAACGAAACCAATTCTCCGGCGAATTCCCCTCGTTCTTATCCTCTCTCGCTGGTCTCACTCGCCTGAATCTAGCCGAAAACAACTTCTCCGGCGAGATCCCATCATCGCTCAACAACCTCACGCACCTCATCGCGCTTTATCTCGAGAATAATGATTTCTCCGGCGAGATGCCCGATCTTGAGATCCCCAAACTCGAGCAATTCAATGTGTCATTCAATCATTTAACGGGATCCGTGCCGGCGAAACTCCGGGGTATGCTCGCCGACTCTTTTCTAGGCATGCCCATGTGCGGAGGGCCGCTTAAATCTTGCCCCGGCGACGCATCGCCGTCTCCGGCGAATTCCAGCAATCTCTCAGGAGGCGCAATAGCCGGTATTGTGCTCGGCGCCATCTCCCTTCTCCTCCTGATTCTTGCTGCTCTCTTTCTGTTCTTCCGGTGTAAAACCAAACGAGGTGAATCGAGATCAACAGAGATTCATCCACTGCAGGAGCCGAATCTAGAAAGCACGATAACTGACAAACATAGGACTGCGGCCACCGCACCGTCGCCGGAAATTGCGATTTCTAAGAATCGGTTGGTGTTCATAGCCGGCGCACCTAGGGTTTTTGATCTTGAGGGATTGTTGAGGGCTTCGGCCGAAGTTTTGGGGAAGGGGAGCTCTGGTATTGCGTACAAGGCGGAAATGGAGGCGGATTTGGCGGCGGTGGTGGTGGTGAAGCGATTCAGAGATCTGAAGGTGGGGGAGAAAGAGTTCGTGAAGAAGATTGAGGCCATTGGCGCAGTGAAGCACCCAAATCTTGTGCCTCTTCTAGCATATTACTACAGCAAGGAGGAGAAGCTGCTGGTATACGATTACATTCCTAATGGAAATCTCCATTCTCTTCTCCACGGTGAGTTCCATCTAACTTACTGAATACCGGATTTTTGACACTTTGCATTCCGAAAGTTTAAATTTAGCACTCACTTTGCACTCTTGAAATACATTACCTTTGATACTTTGTACCCTAAGCCGAATTTAGGGGCATTTTTGGCCGGACAGCATCGAAAATTTGAACGAGAACGGTTTTACATCGAGCTTCATCACAGGCCTGCAACTTCTTCATATCCTTGTTGTTGTCTCATGTTGGATTCGCAATTTGAATGAGGACAGTTTTGTCTCTCCATTTCAAGTGTGAGGCGATGAGTTGTTTCATGGCGAGAAGCTTGAGGCTGATTGCCTTGAATATGTCTACATCATCCACACTGAGAAGCATTGTTCTATTGGTAAATTGCTCAATGATTTCAGCAACACCAAGTAGCGAATCGTGGTTGAAGGATGGTGCGGGAGTCAAAAATACACCTAAAATTTTGGCATGTGGTTGAAAGTGTTAAAGATAATATATTTCAGGGATGCAAAGTGTCAAATTTAAATTTTTAAAATGCAAAATATCAAAATCTCGTATTTTGATGGTGCAAAGTGCCAAGAAAAAAATTTATTTGACTTATCCAAGAATTTTTGTAAGCTGATTTGGATCTCTCTTATCCAAACAGGCGCAGGTGAATCTCCTCTGAGTTGGGAAAACAGAGTCAACATTGCTCTAGATGCAGCCCGAGGAATCGAATACATCCACTCAATCTCTCCTTCTTCGTCCCACGGCAACATCAAATCCTCCAACATTCTCATCACCAGCTCCTTCGGAGCTCGAATTTCCGACCACGGCATCGCTCATTTCTTCCCTTCATCAGCCGCCTCGAATCTCGCCGGCGGCTACCTTGCGCCTGAGGCCATCACTGCACAGAGCATTACGCCGAAGGCTGACGTTTTCAGCTTCGGTGTCGTCCTTCTCGAGCTGGTCACCGGAAAAGCTCCTGATCTAGAGAAGCTCGCCGGAGGAGGTGTCGGTCTGCCGCAATGGGTGGAGCCGGTGATTCGGGGAGGGTGGACGGGAGAGTTGTTTGATACGGAGCTGGTGAGGTTGCGGAGCCCGGAGGAGGAGATGATTATGCTTTTGCAGGTTGGGGTCGACTGCAGCTCGGAGTTGCCGGGGAATCGGCCGGCGATGGCTGCAGTGGTGGCGAGGATTGAGGGTATTCGCCGGTCCGCTGCCCTGAGGAAGGAAATGTTGGATGAAGGGAGCTATCGGTGATGGCGAGATTATTAGAACCGAGCTCCATTCCAAAATCTAAAATGGGGGAAAGGCGGGCTTGCTGTGTGGAGAAAGCAACACGCGCAATCACTGGAAACTCTTTTGGGGATCGTGAATTTTTAGGGTTAACTTATTGAGCATTTTTAAGGAAAGGGGTGGTAAAGTGAGGGTGATGCGTTTTATCGTAAAGTATGGACATCCAACGATTCTTGCACACATCTTAAAGCGCCTTGAGATGTGTCTGTCAGCTTTGAGATGTGTGTGACATCCACACGAGCTTTTAAATGTCAACACGTTATCGTAAAGTGCATCCCTACACTTTACTCCCATCTTATCTGTATTTTCATTGCTATTCATTTATTTATGTAATCAATGTATTTGGTTTGTACATACATACATGGTTAGCGATTCATTTATTAATTCATTATAATTGACTTAGTTTTTTTTTTTCATTTCCTTGTTTCATACTTTCAATGCCATTCATTTGTTTGAGTAATTGTGTACCATTGGAGTAAGTGTTGAGAGGCATTAGAGTATTTTCATTTTGAAATATTGTATTCTACTTCGAAGGAGTACTCAACGCGAGACATGTGTATTCTCGGTGTCGGAATTTGTATTGTACGTAGAAATTTGACGACGAGGTATTATTAGTTGATGTAGAAAGAGATGTTTGGTTTTATTTTTGGAAGCACCTCTTCAGTCTAGAATTATAAGAAATCATTCTCAAAGAACCAAAGATTACAAGAGGGATATGAATCCCTCCTAATAATACAAATACAAGAAAATTGTGGCCAATGAGAGTATTAAAGATTTTGAGAAACTAAGCCAATGGCTGGGTTGACGCAAGCTTTTGGACGCCTAGTCGGTCCGGTCACGGTATGCGGCAACCTCCCTCGGCGACCCATTTGAGCTTGATTGCTATCCGACGCTCATGGAAGGCTCGAATTAGAGCTAACTTTGCATTTCACAAGAATGCCAATCACCTGAACTTCAAAATTGTGTCTGAAGTCAAGAACTCCTGGCGTATGGCGCCGGAAGAATCGATGAATGAGAAGCCGAGAATCCTATTTCCTCGCCGACAAAATCTTCTTCACTTGAAACTGCGAAAGATGCGGCCAACCTACACGATTATCCTTTTTCCTCTGTTCTACCTATGTATTTTTGTTCAAACTCATTCGAGCAAAAACGTCACGCCAAACGGAGTCTTAATGTAGTAGTTCCGATAAATTAGCCGGTAGTTGTGAGAAAGCAAGGGAGCTAGGTCTTTTTAATTTTTTTTTAATAAAATCATGGACAGGAGAGATGAATATGAGTACTCGTAATTCTTAATGCCGGACCTCATATGGCGTGGCGGTGACGATCAAGAATGCGGTGGTCATGGTTCTTTAATGCCGGATCTCATCTACAAAAATTCATGCATTTTATGCTCAAAATTAATTTATTTTCTCTGTAGCGGTTATAACCTTCGTCTTGTCAAACATACATGCTATCATAATGGCTTCGTTTGGCATGATAGTGGCGGCCATGAACACGGTGATTATGAACCCTCGTTGGTGATCGGCCGACCTCACCTATAAAACTTCTATCCACTTTATTTTCAAAACTAAATTTTTTTTCTTGGCAGCTGACATAACCATTATCATGCCAAATATACATACAGAGCAAAAATGATGTGCGAAAGGAAGCCGAAGGTTGCGTTTGGCACGGCTTATCGCAGTTTATTTGCTCCGGTGAGGTTGGACAAAAACGTCATTGTTTGGCATGACAAATGTTACTATCGTTACCAAAAAAAGAAACTAGTTTGGGGCATAAGATTTTGATATAACAATGACATTTTTATCCAACCTCACCGAAGCAAATAGTCCATCATAAATCACGTCAAACACAGCCTCAGTACTGTCTAAAATAAAATAAAAGCAAAATATATAAATAAGTTCGTTACCTTAGGACTAAGTTTTATTATTATTATTATGTCTCAAAATATTATGTTTTGTTTGAAATAAGACACTAGACAATAAAGTAGCTTTATTTTATTGTTTAGTAGTTTTAGTACATTACATTAAGGTGAGATTAAGAGGTGATGATGCCATAATAAATATTTAGGGTGTTCATAAAGCCCCCCGGGCCCAAGCTTAAACCGGGCCTCTCGGGCCCGGGACTTGATTACAGACGGGCCGGGCCGGGCTTCTGGCTCCGGATGGGGGCCTACTAAAGCACCCAGGGCCTGGGCCCTATTTTTTATAAAAATTAATTTTTTTATAAAAAAATTTAAATATAATTTATAAATACACAGAAAAAATACGATTAATTTCATATTGTAATTGAAAAAAATACGATTAATTTCATATTTTGAAAGAAAAAATAATAATTTTATTAATGCTGAACGGAAGTATACAAAATTATAAATACATTGAAAAAAAATAATTGTGATTGAAAAATCCAAAATTACAAATAAAATAAAATTCTTTGTCCATCATCTTTAAAAAATTACAAAATTACAAAAATCCGTCTCATCATCTTTAAGGTTTAATTAATTTAAATCGATCGCGTCCATCCCATCTTCCATTTTCGACGAGCTATCATCGATCGATGAAATATGCTGCTTGCTCTTGATCGCATCCAAGTGGTCCTTGTAGCATATGCATATTTCGATTTTATTAATGTTGATCGCGTCCATCTCATCTTCTGTGTGTTAATCACACCATAAGCATAGTGCAAGAACCTTTTTTTCTTGCAAAATTATAGTTGTAATGTAATTTACAATTGTAATTACAAAATTCCAATCTATACTTATATTACATTTAAAAACTCATTTTAGATCATAAAATTAATTCTAATTGCTTGATTTCTTCACCACCTATACTGTTAAATAAAAAAGTCATGACTCTGGTGCAAACACACATTGCTTCCTGGTCGACGATCGGCTACCAAACCGAAAGTTCCCCCGCCCAGCGATTGTCGACTGCTAAGCCTCGATCGGCTATCGGCGAAAAACTTATTATACATTATTTAAAAAAAATTTATAGACGGTTTTTCATAAATTTTAATGCGGTACGAGCGGTTTGGCACAGGGGATCCCGGTTCCACGCGCAACAGTACACACATTGCTCATCTTCTCTAGTGCACACGACAGTACTCGCCTTCTCCAGTGTGCATGATAGTACTTCGTCGCGTGACAGTACCTCCATTTCTAATTCGAGATCTTCAATGTCGTCCAAACGAACGGAGTCTAAAGCTCTTTTTTATTACCTGAAGTTAGAAAACCTGTTTATTAGAAAGTTGAATTTACTAAACTTCGTCAACAACTTGGTTGTCTAGATGGAGGAGCCCGAGATTTATTTTATGCACAATGTTACACGAGTCCCCCAATGATAGATCCTTATCGCCTCTAAACATAAACGCGTCTTCATATATTGGGTGACGTAGCGGTTTGTCGTTAAGCCTAGCCTACTCTGATATAACTTTAAAACTCGATGCATCAATCCTAAAACCAGCTGATTGTGGTTGAAAGGGTCCGTGATCTAGGCTCCGTTTGGCACGGTGACAGCGATCATAAACGTACGGGTTAAAACGTCATTCGTTAAGGATCACCTAACAAACAAACATCATTCGTTTGAACATAAAAGTGGATGAAGTTCTTTAGGTGGGCGATAGAAAATGACAATTTAACCCCGTGTTCATGACGGTGCCAAAGGGAGCCCTATACTAAGTGCACAATACTCAAGAATATAGTTGGAAATCATTCTCTCTTTTAAACTCCACAAAAATTTCAAAATGGCTCAAATATGATGATTTCAAAATAGGAGGTTGACAAGCCGATCTGCCTACAAGTATTTTTAAACACAGCGAAAAATGAAATCACAATCAAATGAAGCCTAAGGGCCTTTTTGTTTGCCTGGAATTGGAACATCGGAATTGAAATCGAGTTTGCTTGATCATATTTGGAGCTGAAATTGAAATTCACCCAAAACTCATGGTTTTTTTTTTAATCCGACCATTTTTGGTCGGTTTTGGGGAGCGCTCGACGGGAGAAAGCTGAGAAATCCCGTGCTTATTCGCGAGCCAGACCCCCTCCTTTCCGACGCGTTCGTCCTGGTCTTCCACTCCGGCGTTCGTCAAGTTGCTCCTCTCCGGCAACCACAGCTCCTCGTCGGCAAGGTCGTCCTCCTTGTCTCCCGTAGGGAAGCTCTCTTGCTCAGATTCAGTCGAGCATCTCATTGGCAGACTTAATCGAGCCAAGTTTCGTTGTTTGGTCCTCCCCTCCAGCAACCACAACTTGGATCTTCTTCCTCCGATGTCTATAAGGTCTTCTTCCTCCTCTTCGGTCTACCTCCTTCCTCTGGTTAGGTATAACATTTTTTTGTTCCTACAAAAGATTGTGGCTGAAAACCTTCATGCAAACGAACACATGAATTGGTTTTGACCCAATTCCAAAATCTCTGCATCGTAAATTTTCGGCCAAAACCAATTCCTATCAATCAAAACCTACCAAACAAGCACACCCTAAGTGTTATTATTCTTATTTTGTAACATCAACAGAGTGAGGACAAAGAGATTTTTGGTTAATAAATTATTATCTTAACTATATTTATAAACATAAGGGTCATTTATCATGACCTCCCCTCTTATTTTTGAAATTACAAAAACATCCCCTAAATTTTTACTAAAGTGGGTATTTTTGTACATGAATGTTATGAAATGCAAACTTATATGAGAGGTTTTTGTTAATATATAATGTTTTATTGGAGCCTAGTTTGGTGTTTTGACTTCTTAAAATTGATGAAAAGCTTCAAAACTAAATGGAAAAAATCTAAATGTTTGAAGAGAAATCTTTCATGAAAAAAGTGATCAAACTTTCAGTCTCACCGTATTTATTTTCACTCATGTTAGTGAGTATATAAAGAAACTCACTCCTTAATTGTTCAAAAAATATAAAGAGAAACCATGAACCACACGCACGTACCACACCACACCAAATTCAGATTTTGAATTTAGAGAATAATTGAATTGAATTCTATTTTTTATACAAAATAATTTTGACACTTTTGTAAATCCTATTTTTTGAAGTTGCGTCGACTTGTGTCAAAAAGAACTCGACTCTCCCAACTTGCGTCGACTGGAGTTGCGCCGATATGAACTCAACGCAACCAACCCGCGTCGATAAGAACTCGACGCAATCTGCATCAGATTCTCTTTTTTTGCACCTATTGAGCGTAAATTTCTAACTGCTTCTTTTACGCGTTTTCTCGCAATTACTCATATAAGTTGGAAATTCAATGTTTCTCTACATAATTAAAACCCACAAATTATAACCGTTATAATTATTACATGGTTAATTTCTCACTGTTTTAAGAGACTCCTATATAAGAGATTTTTTGATTCACTTTGGATACGCTCTCTGAAAAACCTGCTTTCGCTCTCTCGTTCTTATGATGTATTTCTTTGTGATTCCACTTTCTTTACATTTGCTTCATCAAGTGGGAGTTCGAGTATTCTGTGCTTCTTTGGTGTCAGCGCACACCAGAGTTTTCAGGATCTAGCCGGATTGTACTTTGGAGGAGTGAGCATCGATAGAAAACCTTGTCGGAGGGTACTACAACTTCTTTAAGGCAGCGATCATACGCCTTACCCAGACTTGATTCTAAAATTCTATATTATTCTGATTTCTTTATTTCTCATTTTTCTGCTTATCCAAGTTTTTTTAACATCCTATTTTCTAGATCGATTATTCTATTATAAGAATTTTCAAAACCCAGAAAATATATATTAATATAGGAATATATAAAGAATAATCCAACAGTTTTCGTAATTTCAAAAGTAAGAAGGGTGCAACCTGTAATTATGCTAACTTTCACGGAAAGTTTTGGTAATTATTCCTTAACACAATTACATAAAAACTGTAGTCAAGATCAAGTGCTATAAAAAAACTGAATTTTTGTGATAAAAGTGAAGAACAAGGCCAATAATAAAGCTTTAATTTTTTTTACATTATTCTTTGGATATCATTTGCTCTTAGGTTAATCAGCATGCAAGTGCAAAATAATTTAGTGCTGCTGGACATAAGGACATAAATTATCTCCAGCAGCATAGTGCAAAGCAGGTTACAAGTTACCTCAGTCATCCACATTGGCCACCGAATCATCGGCATCTTCGTCCCAGTCCAAGCTGAAAGAATTCGCCGATATTAAGAGCTCAGTTAAGCCTGTGAGATCCTCCAGGTAGGCGGGCTGGGTGATCGCCCGCAAAACAAACTCCATGCCTTTTCTTCTGTATTCCGAAACCACCTGAAATGGCCCCATTCAGAAGACCCAAAAAGCTTTTGAAATCAGAAATTTACAGCGGCTGCGTAGTCGTTAGAATTAGTGTAAGAATCTGATAATATAATAAAAGATCAGCCCTGCGAACAAAGAATCCTCGCACAATGAGGGTCCGGGGAAGGGTCCCACCGCAAGGGTGAAATGTAGGCAAATCTTACCCTGCATTTTTGCAAGAGTCTGCTTCCAAGACTCGAACCCGTGACCTCAAGATCACACGGCAACACCTTAACCGGTGCGTCAATACTCCACTTCACAAATCTGATAATATAAGGGAAAAAATTACAGTTGGAAGAGGGTTGGTGGATTTTGATTTCATCATAAATTTAGGCAGTATGTAGGCAGACTTCGGCTATGTGCAGGCCGACTTCGGCTCTGTGTAGGCCACGCAATTTCATAATGGTTATGTGTAGGCCAAGGCCTATACAGGTTCACAGTTTCCTACGATTTTTTAGTTTAGCCTGTATTTATCCTTGGATTACACAACCCAAAATGACATGCATATAACATCAACATGATAGATTTAATTGTTTTCTCTCCATTTATGGACAAACAACATTAAAAAAAAAACTGTGGCATGGCTTTCTCTAGAACAAACAAGGGGGAGGAATAGGGCATCAAGTTGTGATGTCGATCTCCGTGTCAAACAACTCAATTTTCAAGTTATGATATATGCAGGCCCTACAATTGCTTGAGAACTAAGAAAAAAGAAGACAGCAAGGAGTCGGCTTCTTCCTCCAATTTTTATTCCTAAGAAAGACGGCAAGGAGAGGGTTATCTCTCTGTATCTTAATCATTCTTAAAAAGTTGAACACCTAATATCCAGAAATTTCTCTCTTGAATTTGGAGGGAGGAGCATAATGTTATGGGTTGTGTGCCCAATGATGATGTTAAGGGCACCGGGCCCACTTATCTAGTAATATGTATTATTATTGTTTGTCTTTTATTATGCTGTAAGCCTATATAAAAGCATTCGGTGTGTTGTATGAAGGAAGCAATGAAATAGTTCTAATTCCCATCTTTGAATGTGAGATTTTGATGGCTCTCTCCTCTAACGAGCAACTCCGCTTAGACAGCCGTGGTTAGGACTCAGTTGTATCATCCACCACCATCATCTCCGCCTCCACCACTACTCTAGCCACAGCTCCGAGTAGGCCCATAACACATATCTCAAAAGTGGTGCACTGTTCATGGCTTGAAGAGAGAGCGCATTTCATCTATGGCTTCTATTCAAGTTTGGGTGAATAAAACTTCATTGATAAAGCATCCTTGGGAAACAAATGGCGGCCCTTTTATCTCGAGTGGAGATGGAGAAGAAGTTCTTCAACAAATATCTTCAAGAAATAGAAGATCAGAAAAAAGAAGAGGGTAAGTACGAGCAATATTCCTGAAATAGCGATAATGACTGGAAAAATTGAGATGTTATCAAATGTGGCAAACTCAGGCCACATTAAAAAAAATGAGAATTTCAGACTAATTTGAAAGAAGGAAAGAATGTTGAGAACACTTATATGCCTCAAAAGAAGAAAATTAGGGGAGATTCTTCATGGTGAATTCCTCCTTGACGGATGCCTTGTCTTCTAACAATCCTGATGAAGATTGGATAGTCAATTTTGTTTGTGGCTATCATCTTAATGGAGACGAGTCCAAGTTTCAAGGCTTTCACGAAGGAAGGAGGTGTGCCGCGACAGTGGATAACACAAATTATCTAGTGGAGGAGGAGAACATGATGCTCAAGAATGCCAATGGTGATCCCATTACATCAAGAGTGTTTATTTGGTAAGGGCCTGCCCGGAGGTTGCCGGAGAGTGGCCGGAGGTGGAGATGACGGTGGGGGAGATACTACAAAGCTTTGACCGTGGCTGCCTAAGCGGGGCATGCTCAAGAGAGAGAGCGTCCAAGATCCCTTTTAGGGTTTGGGAAAATAGACATTCTTTATTGATACAAATACAAGATCCAATGAGTCATTTAAATAGACTTACAACCGACTCTAATGAAAATACAAATGACAGACTTGGAATGCAAATAAAAAGGAGATCAACGACAGACTTGGAATGCAAATAAATAGGAAATCAACGACAGACTTAGAATGCAAATAAATAGGAAATCAACGATGGACTTAAAATGCAACTAAATAGGAAGGCGACCTAAAAGATAATAACATAATAATAATAAAGCTCATAACAATATCATGCTCCCATCGAAATGATGAATCCCTTCGCCATTGCAAATGTGACGGATGCAGGCCATAATTTTGTATTTGGCCCAAATGATGTAAAGTTCCTTGGTGACATCTCCGACTCACTAGTAGATATCGTCAATAATGGTGAGTCAATGATCTGTTTGTTCTGGATGATCAAAACAGTTCATAGTGGTCTCTATATCTATAAATAGAGATTAAGAGGCTGATTTTTGGGCATTGCGGATTTAGAGAGAATTTCTAGGCTCTTACGGTCTTCCCACGGTGCCGGTTTTGTAGATACTTGATGTCGAAGCCAAGGTAATTACTTTTCCTAACCACGCCACTTACCAAAGCAACTCATCACTCAACAACCACTAAACCACCAAAAATTGATTCTAGTCCCTGTTTTTTCTCAAAAATCAGCCACCAAAACTGCCGTAACTGCACAAGTTATCTGTAATAATCCAGTAGCTGCCCATTTGCCAAGCCCACAACAGCCAATTCCCTTCCCAACTCCATCAGCCGGCCACCCTTACAGACACAACGCAAGGAGGGGGAGAAGGAGGAGATAAAAGAAAAACCCCTAGGGTTCCAGGAAAGTAAGTCAGCCTTCTTTGCAAGGGAATGGGCAATGAACAGAGCTAAGCGTTAAGAAGAAGATGAAAAGCGAAGCAAAGTAAGCACTAGCCCGATATGAGATTGTTAGCTACTGCTACTCCTACGGGGAAGAACCGAGAATACATGCGTGAAAAATCTTCGATGCCCTAGGGGATGCGCCGCATTCCCTCCAAATACCCAGCCGAAGACTGGATGGGCCTGCCCGGTTTGATTAGGTAGAGAGTGTGACTGAATCGGATGGTTCAGTCAAGTGGTTGCTTGGCCCCTTCCGATGATAGACCGCTCCGAAGCGGCTTCGGGTCGTATCATTCCCGCCATCTTCAAAAAATTGCTTGTCGTCAAGCTAAAACTCGGGGTATGTCTCCTTGAGCTCGTCATAATCCACCCAAGTCCGTTCGGACTCTGTTAGGCCCTTCCCGTGAATGAGCAGTCGTACGACGGATTTCCTGTGCACGGTCTTGATTCTCGCTTACAGAACCCTCTCCGGTCGTGGCCGAACTTCGCCCAGTTCTGTTACCTCCGGTAAGGGGCTCATAGGTGGAGCATCCCCATGTGCCGCCTTCTTGAGCAGCGACACATGAAAGATTGGGTGAATACGCGAGTCCGCCGGAAGCTCTAAAGTGTAGGATACGACCCCCACCTAACCAAGGATCCAGAACGGTCCGTGGTAGCGGGGTGCCAGCTTCTGATTCTTCACTCCTCCACTGACAGCTGTCGATAGGGTTGTAGCTTGAGGTACACCCACTCGCCCTCCTCAAAACTTTGCTCACGTCAGTGCTTGTCTGTCTGCATTTTCATGCGGTGTTGCGCCCTCTGCAGGTTCTCCTTCAACTGTTTTAAGATGTCCCGTTTCAGCAACACGGACTTCACCTCTGGTACTGCGAACGACCCCTTCTCATAGTTTCGTAGTGTCGGTGGTGCTCTCCCATACAAGCTCTCGAACAGCATCATCTTTGCGGCTGTTTGGTAGGCTATGTTATACCAATACTCCGCCCAAGGTAGCCATTTGCTCCATTGGTGGGGTTTACCAGCAATGAAGCATCGTAAATATGTCTCCACGCTTCAGTTGAGGGTCTCTGTCTGCCCGTCTGTCTGCGGATGGTTGGCGGTACTCATGCGCAAAAACGTCCCCGTGAGACGGAAGAGTTCTTTCCAAAACCTACTAGTGAACACGGTGACGCGATCGAAAATGATGGACGTCGGTATCCCATGCAGTCTCACCACCTCCCGAGCAAAGGCTTTCGTCACGGCCTCTGCGGTGCAAGGGGGCGCTAGCACAATAAAGTGTCCATACTTAGAAAAACGGTTCACCACTACTAGAATGACCGACTTGCCCTGAGATTTGGGTAACGTGAAGGTGGAAATTGCAGGCCGCTATGCTCTGCTTCGATAGGTGAATGGACGAGTAGGCTTGCGAGAGTACCAATTAGCTAGGTCTGAGATGTTGAGGGTCATAAACACCTCTTCACAAAGCACGCAACTAGCAATTGCTAATGCGGCGAACACACGTGCCGTGGTGGAAATGTGGTGGTAGTGCGACACTCCTCACAAGCATAAACTCAAATGAAACATTTCACATAGACATGAAATTAAACAAAAACAACGACGAGTTTACACATAACATCCAATACATCACGAGATTCACGACAAAGTTCTGCAAAGGAAAAGAGAAAGGAGAGAACACAATCGAAGGGCGGAGACTCGTCGGAAGTTCACGAACGGACTCAAGGGTTGTCAATCCTTGTCCGAGCTTGGTTTCCAATTGTCGTCCGGGGTACATAAGAGTTGTCACTCTCTCTTAATTTACACGTCTTCTCCGTCAATCTTCTTCAGCCACGAATTTGCTGGAGAACTCTAACCCAAGAGAGAAATCCTTCAAAATGAACTTTGGATGCTTGCGAACACAAGAGGAGGCAGAGAGGAACTCCTAGCTTGATATTTGACTCGAAATGATGGTCGGAGGACCTCGAGATGATGGGCGGTGGTAGAGCGGCAAAGTGGCGTGAAAACGAAGGTCTGGGCACGGAAATGAAGTGATCCTCAGAATAGGGCGAAACCTGCGACTTAAATAGTACATTAGTACCAAGTCAGAAAAATAGGAACGCACGATCGAATGCACGACCGTGCGCACATAATGCATTAATAACAGCACAGGAATGCCCAGCCAGGAAAACGACCCACCCGTGCGTTTATGAGCACGCACGGGCAACCATCCTGTGTGAGAACAAAGCGCACGGGCGGAGTCAAATCGCAATAAAATTAGGCAAAACCAGAGTGCGTGCGATTTCCGTTGCGCACGGTTGAATCAAACCATGTGTGAAGAAAACACACGGACAATAAATCCAAAAATTATTTTGACAAAAAGAGAAGGTTGTGTGGTTTCGTCACGCACGGGCAAAACAACCGTGCGCGAGCAAATCGCACGACCCGGGGCAGAGCACCGGAATGATGTAGGTATCGCACGGTCGTAACAACCGTGCGTGAATAAAAACGCACAGCTGTGCGATTCCTACAGGAAAGAACACTGAAATGGGGCTCTACCCACCTGCACAGGAAGAACACAGCTGGGGCACAGGCCACTAGCACTCACAGAAACATAACCATGCATAGAAAAAATAATGGGGAGCACCAAGTGCTTACCCACAGCAATGAAGCGTGCACTTGCACACCACAATGGACCTAAATAGTGCACTTTGTGTGGAATACGATTTGGGTCGAATATAAGCAATAATGAGCCTAAAGTGTAGTGCATGTGCGTGAAAACTAGCCCGGATGAGTCCGAAAAATACTATAAATATCGGGCTCATCAATGGTTGGCCTAGACGGCTCAGTACTCCACTGGGTTCGGTGGCTCAGCCAATCCAACCCATGCCTCTCATGGCCTGAGCTCAAGCAGGAGATGATTTGGCGGTATGACGCCCGCTACTCCGGCTCCTCCGCTATCGAGCGTCTTTGCGACGTTCGCCAGGCAGCCGGCATGGACGACTATGTCGATGAGTTTGTCGCCCTGGTCTCCAATGTCCCCGGGCTACTGCCCGATCATTATCTGGGCTTCTTCATGTAGGGTCTACTGTCACATATCTGCTTTCGTCTCTGAACACATCACCTTTACACAGTCTGACACCATGGACTTGACGCATCACGCATCTGGTGGAAGCCGACCTCTCCTCCCGGCCACCTGCTCCTACGGCCAACCACCACCAGCCCCGGCCACCTTGGCGACCGCCAGCCACAGCTCCTCCACCGCGGCCGCCGTCTTGGGGAAACCGACCGGGCCACCCACCGGCTACTTAGCGCCTCACGAACAGTGATTACAATGAACTTCGCAGCAAGGGTCTTTGTTTTCGGTGCTGCCAACCGTACTTCCCCAACCATGAGTACTCCGTGAAGGAGTTCCACGCCATCATTGACGACGTCGACCCTAAGGTTACCTAGGTTGACTTTGAGGCTCTGGAGCTCTCAATGGGGCATACACCTCTCGACTCCACCGCAGTTACGTTCCACCGGTTGGAATTATCTTGGGCCTCGAAGGGCAAGAATTTCGGCCAGCAGACCATGCAGCTCTCGAGCACATTGCGGGATCGCCCGATCATCATCATGGTGGACAGCGGCGCAACCACAACCTCATCTCTGAGCACCTGGTGCAGCAGTTCAGTCTTCACTAGGTTCCCTCCTCGGATGTTGCGGTCCGTATGAGCGATGGCCGCCACCGATCGACTCAGGGTCATTGCACTGTTGTCTCTCTCTTTTTGGGGTCTCATTCCGTGACCGCGGACTTCTACACATTCGGCTTAGGCGGTCTCGACAACATTCTGGGAGTGGCTTCGCTCCGCACGCTCGGCGATGTATGCGTCAATTGGAAGACTATTTCCATGCAAGTTCCTACACGAGGGTCAGCCGTGTCGCCTCGACGGTGACTCTGCCCTCCTACGCTCTCCAATCTCCCTCAGCACGATCCAGCGGGGCTGTGGGCCCTCTTGGGCCAGTCCGTTGTGTCTCTTTCTTTCCCGACGGGCTACCAAGAGCTTTCTACTGTACTCGCTGGCGTCTTCCAGCTTCCAGCAAAATTGCCACTAGACCAGCTTTATTTGGTCCGGAAGAAAGACGACAGTTGGCGTCGAACTACCCAACCAAGCTACTTGGTAGCCGCTACCACCATCAGGAGAACTCTGGCTCGCAGGAGGTCCCTGTTGTTGGATCTTATCGTCTTGAGTCTAAAGCCACGAGGCTATCTCAGGATCACTTTTGCCGCCGCCACTCCGACTTCTGTCATGGGGACAAGGCATATTTCCAGACGGCGACATTGTTACGGTTGAGCATGTCGACGGGACACTCACACGCTAACGAGACACTGTGTCGAGTCTGTAGACCACGGTAACTGTGATGTCCCTCTGCACGATCCAGCAGACTACGGTCGTCGGCCTCTTCGCGGGGCTGTGGGCCCTCTTGGGCCCGCCCGTTGTGCCTATTCCTTTCCCAAAGGACTGCCAAGAACTTTCTACTGCGCTCGCCGACGTCATCCAGCCTACGGCAGGATTGTCACAAGACCAGCTTTATTTGGTCGGGAAGAAAGACGACAGTTAGCGTTGAACTACCCGGCCAAGCTGCTTGGTCGCCGCAACCACCATCAAGGGGACTCTGGATCACAGGAGGTCTCTATTGCTGGGTCTTTTCGTCTTGAGTTTGAAGCCACAAAGCTATCCTAGGATCAATTTTGCCGCTACCACTCCGACTAATGCCTCGGGGACAAGACATATTTTCCAGACGACAGTATTGTTACGGTTGCGCATGCTGACGGGACACGCACACTCCGGCAGTATTATTATGCATACTCCGACGAGGACACTCTGACGAGTCGGTCTACGGGAAGACAGACCAAAGACGCATCGCCGACGTAATCTTTTTATTTACATTTATTATGTTATTTTCATTAAGCATACGCTTTATTATTATTCGCAGTATTTTCCATTATCTGCACCCCGCACCTATAAGGGGTTGTGTTGTACTCGTTTTGATTATTCTTGGATGAATGAAATTAGGGTTGCTCCCTAAGGCTTTCCTCTTAACCCTAATCCCCCTCTTCTCCCTCACCTCCGCCAACCCTTTCCCCTGGTCGGATTCCTCTCCAGGATCGTATCAGATGGTACCATAGAAAAGAGGATCTCGAGTATTGATTTTGGATAGCTGTCCCCACTTTGGATGGCTTACCAAGTTCTGATTCTTTTAGTTATTGGCTCAAAGATACTGAATACTATCTACATAAATACGAAATAACTGGTGAGCGTCATGTTAGATTTGTGAAGACTAGACTCCTAGATCAGGCGCAAATTGGAGTAAGATAGAGTGGACTCTTAAGCACGACCATCTTCTCCCCATTACTAGCTGGGTTGATATGAAGCGGAAGTTATTCCATATGTATCTTCCAACTTTTTATAGGAATCGTCTCCTAGAGCAGTTTTCCCTACAACAAGGATCTATGGTCGGTATGATTATAAGACAAGCTTTGATGAGTTAGTAGTGATAAGTGACATCTTAAAGAGCTCGTTGCAGATACTTCCAAAATTTTAGACTTCAATCTGAGATATAAATTGAGCTAACACATCAATGCCTAGAGTATATCGAGCAAGCAATTCAGCTCACCCTCCATTACAAGCAATCCTTAAAATCCGCTATTGTTAGTCGAGTATATTCACACTCCGACTGGCCCATTATGATGAGTGCTCCCTAGTCCAAGGCCACCACTATGCCTACACGTGTCCCCAAGGACTCGAAAGATGAGACACCTGATACAGAGTTACCTCACACCAGTGATGTTCATTATCCAATGAGGAGTATGCCACTTGAATCCAAATCCAGACCATATAGCTCCTACAAAGAGTAAGAGTGACTCAGTAACCCTATACTCCATATAGTAATATGTCCTTCTCTATCACCTTCACAGACCTAGTTATTGACTTAAACATAAACTCACCTTGAGTATAAACTCTTCAAAATCTCTCCACGTTGTAGTGACAATACATGCCTAAAGTAAGAGTTGAGAAACTAGTAGTGATCTTGTAGTAGATGTATTACCTATTTCTGAGGACACTCTTGATATATTTGGGAACTTATTTTGATATTCAGAACATTTGCGATGAATTTTATTACACCTCTCCTAGTGAGCCACCCTATGAATCTTCCCTACGTAGAGGCATTCAATACATTTTAGAGTGGTATACTAGTGTCGATGTCTCAAACTTTCTTATGGATGTTCGTCGCACACTTGACGAGTACTTCTACATTCCACATGAAAATCTCTTAATAATCCACCGCTCATTAGGGACCTTCCTATCATTAATGAGTCTGTCGAGGTTGGGAGTGATCTCAATGGCAAGGACCTACTCTGAGACATTCGGCATACTATACTATCATATCTAATTTTTGATCTCATGGGTGATTATTTGAGTGATATCATACTCGCAATGTAATTTTCAATATCCCACCACTTGAGGCCCTGACTATGTACCCCTCTTTGGAGTCCCCTATAGCATCGTAGAGTCTCAAGGTAAGGAATTTCTCATGTCTATTATTCATCATTTACATTTGTTACATGATTACCAACATGTATTGCATGACTCGTTTGTGTTGTATCATGAACATTTACTACATGACTCGTTTGTATCATTTGCATAAACTACATGAATTTGTCCGACGTCAAATTGCAATTATTGTTGAAGACACCAAGACCCTTGGAAACCACAAGTTGCATAAACATACTTGATCCTTAGCCAAATCATCGACTCTAATACCATTTTGTTAAGGACTCTAATACCGAATTCGGGTCAATATACAAATGGACAAACCCAACCCAACTGCTTAAACTATGTGTGAGGTCAACCACTAAGTAATTTTATGTTAACATATTTTCAATTATTCAATGTGGGATAAACCTATACTTCAGCATGCCCTAACTGAAATCACACTTAAAATCATAGATAAGTTCCACATAATGCAAAAATAATACACTAGTTAAGTTACCTTAGCAAAGAAAAGGGGATAACTAAGAACTAACCGCATCGCTACAGGCAGTGCAACATTTTGATGAGTAACCTAAGAGTGTCATCTGAGAAAACTGAGAAAGAGAACCTCGAATTTGATGTGGTAAAATACCAAGAGGCCTATCATTGCTACCTATAATGGAGCTGGAAATCTCCCCTGGAGCATTTATCCTGTAAGAGAACATGCATATGATTTAGTTCTTAAAGGGAAAAATAATTCAGTCACATGCAAAATGCTCAATCCAGTTTTGGTTGAAATGAACAATGGGGAAAAATATGAAGGAAATGTAAATAAATATTAGTCTTGATTGTTTTGTAGCAATTTAAACGAAATAAAAATTATTATTTTTTCTAAAATTTAAAATAAATTAAAGAAATTTGCACTGCAATAAAACTTGAGCGTGAATTCTTCCCCGTCGCATACAAATTGCAGTGAACAATGGGGAAAATATAAGGGAAATGGAAATAAATATTAGTCTTGATTGTTTTGTAAAAGAATTTTGTGTCTTACATTTTTTTTCAATAAGATACTGAAGTCAAAGAGGATGTCAAACCAATAGAGAGAAAGTATCTTTGTACATTTGTATAAGAACAAAGGGGATATACAAAATTATGTTAATTACAGCGGAATTAAATTGATGAGTCATACCTTAAAATTATGGAAACGAGTAATAGAACGAAGAATAAGACGGGAGACTAACATCTCGGAGAATCAATTTGGATTCATGTCAAGGCGGTCGACCATGAAAGCTATACATCTCTTGAGGAGACTCATTGACAACTACCGAGAAAGAAAACAAGATTTGCATATGTTGTTTATCGACCATGAGAAGGCTTATGATAGAGTTTCAAGAGAGATCTTACGGAGAGTCTTAGAAAAGAAATGTGTAAATATATCATACATTGATATAATCAAGATATGTATACAAATTCAGTGACAAGGGTGAGGACATCTGAAGGTTTAACACAAGAATTCTCTATCAATGTGAGCTTACATCAAGGTTCAGCTTTAAGCCCTTATCTCTTTACCCTTATCTTAGATGAGCTCACCGGACATATCCAACAAGCAATACCTTGTTTTTTATTATTTGCGGATGATATCATTTTGGTCGATGAGACGCGCGAGGGTGTAAACGCAAAACTTGAATTTTGGCGAGACACTTTAGAAAATAAGAGTTTTAGGTTGAGCGGGGCAAAGATAGAGTATATGAAACTTAAATTTAGCAGTGTAAGAAGGACGGATGACTTCGTTATTAAGTTGGGTGATCAAGATATTTCTCATAGTGAATGTTTTAAATATTTTGGATCGATAGTTCAAAAAGACTGAGGTATTGATAAAGATGTGACACATAGAATCCAAGCGGGTTAGTTGAAGTGGAGAGGCGCGTCAGGGATCTTGTGTGATCGTAAAGTACCATTAAAACTTAAGGACAAGTTTTACCGTGCTGCGATTAGACCAGCGATGCTCTATGGTTCTGAGTGTTGGACAGTGAATTGTGTACATGAGCGAAAAATGGGAGTTGCGGAGAAGACAATGCTTAGGTGGATGTGTAGACACACGAGACTTGATAGAATTAGGAATGAATGTATCAGGGATAAGACATGAGTAGCACCAATTACAGAGAAGATGTGAGAAGCTCGACTAAGATGGTTTGGACACATACAAAGGAGAACATTAGAGGGACCTGTCAGGCGTTGTGAGAGTCTAGTCACTAGGCATGTTAAACGAGGGAGGGGTAGACCAATAAAGACTTGGAATGAAACTATAAGGAAAAACATGATGTACTTAGGCATTAGTGAGATTATGGCACAAGATAAGGCACAATGGCGACAAAGGATCCATATAGCCGACCCCACTATAGTGGGATAAAGGCTTGAGTGTTGTTGTTATTGTTTTGTAGTAATTTAAAAAAAACTATAATTTTACATCAATTGTAGAAACTTGCAGCCCAAAATCCAAGATAGTTTCAAGCTACATGGAATCATCCAGCAATCATGCAGAGATCATGTAACCGGACACTTTTAAATGTTTGACTTGCCATCAAGGAATTTACAAGATATGCATCTTAAACTTTTATATGCTAGAAAGTCGAGGAAATTATATGCATTGACCATCCATTGTGTTGCAATTACGGTCCCTTTTTCACGGGATGGACTGCTACCCCCGCACATTTACCAGAGGAGCCGCCCCTCGCCGGGACCACTGGAGTGCGTGTTTGAAAACCGTCGTGATTAATTATTGTAATTAACATGTATCAATTAATTAATTAATATTAATTAATTATTTAAATATTTTTATATTTTCTTTTATGAGTTCCCTCCCTCATCTATACAAGGAGAGGGGTTTTAGGTGTTGGATTATCTTTTGGTTATTAGGGTTTTGGGCTCTCATTTGAGAGATGGGTCAATGGAGGACCCAACCTCCTTGATCTTGGCCGGAGTTTGCTCCCGGATTGTATCCGTTTTCTTGTTTAATGCAATCTTGTCTCGCTCTTCTTTGCAAGACGTATCAATAGTTCAACCTACCGCCCCCGTCCGCTCGTTCGAAGCTGTCGGGGCTCATGCCACGATGGACACCCGCCTCAACGCCATTGAATGCAGCCTCACTGCCATCAAAGGTCGCCTGGACGAACAATCTGCCGCCCTCAACTCCCTGTATTCCTCCATGCAGGCCTTCCTCCAGCGTCATGGCGACCGCAGTCTTCGAGCGACAACCCCCTTGGCCAGCTGCGGGCACGTTGCCAGCTCCCCATGCAGAGACGTCTCCAGTGCCCCCTGGCCCGCGGCAACACACCTCCATGCCGGCCTCCAGAGCGAGGCTGCCTGCGAAGTTTTCCCCAGCGCACATCTCCAGAGCCCTGTGCAGTTTTTCCCTCAGCCTGCAATCGCTGCCTGCGACGATGTCGATCGGCCGACGCCGCTCATGCCTCCAAGGAATCCCCTCGGCGATGTCTGTTGCTCTACGAGGGACCGACTTCCCGCCCTGCCTCTCCAGCCGGCTGCTGACCTCCCAAAACTCGCCTCTCGCGAGCCCTTCCAACAGAACGATCGGACTCTTCCCTGTGATTCATCTCCCCACTTGGCTCTCCTTGAGCCAAGCGCTGGCACCTTTCTTATCACGTTTCCCACGCCAGCGTCCCTGTTCTTGGGCCCCGCAAAAAGCAACCCCCTCCCACTTATTGTTTTGTCTCTTCTGCATTTGTCTTTTTTCCCTTGTCCTATCACATCCCACATCAACTATCCTCTTCCTTCTTTGAGACCCACGCTAGCTGCCAACAATTCCCCATCATAAACTCTCAACTTCTTCTATCCGCACCTCACTTCACCCTTTCACTTCCACTTCCTTTTTTTTATTTTCCTCCTTGCCCAAGCAGTCACCACCTGATCTAGGCCGCTATTTCTTCATCGCAATTAACACCGCGCCCGACGAACTATTCAAACTCGACCTTGCGGGCAAGGTCGATTTTCAAGAGCAATTGAATGTTACCCCCGCACATTTACCGGAGGAGCCACCCCTCGCCGGGACCACTGGAGCGCATGTTTGGAAACCGCCGTGAATAATTATTGTAATTAACACGTATCAATTAATTATTTAATATTAATTAATTGCTTAAATATTTTTATATTTTCTTGTTAGGTTCCCTCCTTCATCTATATGGAGGGATTTTAGGTGTTGGATTATCTTTTGGTTATTAGGGTTTTGGACTCTCATTTGAGAGAGGGGTCATTGGAGGACCCAGCCTCCTTGATCTTGGCTGGAGTTCGATCCAAATTGTATCTGTGTTCTTGTTTAATGCAATCTTGTCTCGCTCTTCTTTACAAGACGTATCATGGACCATCTTTTACTAATTCCATTAGATGCATCACACTTCATGAGTCCAAGCCTTTATTTGAGATAGTTGTGGTGTTTAAGTGGTTGCGGTGTAAAATTGTGATGGTAAACTCAGTGTAGGAAGTTTACTTGCATTTTTAACTTACATGAAAGCTTTTTTAGCCCAATTTTCATTTTATGGGGTTTGGATGTTCATGACCGCTAAAGCTTAACCATACTTGCATGACTGTGGGGACATTTTGGCAAAAAAACATAGTTTCGAGCAAGTGGCGTTCATGACCATACGTACCCAAACACTACTTGCGTTTTTCAAAACTATATTCACAACCACCACAACTGTCACACCGCTCTCCCAAGCAGGGCCTAGACGGGAGGTAATGAGATGTCTTATAAATTTTAAGGGGCAAAATTCAAATCAAAGGTTCGCATCGCAGATAAATTGGGAAGCTACTGAACAACATGGTAAATAAACAAATTTTGAAAATAAGCATCACGCACAAAAAAATCAGAAGAAAGATTAAAAAACTCACTAAAAGAGAAAAATGAAAAAAAAAATAGCATAAAACTCTGATTTACCCTTCAGGATGATGTAAAATCCCCACAAGCATTTCTACAGCAAGGGAAGAGGCAATAGGAGCAGCGCCAGGCCGTGTGACTGTACACTGCTGATCTAAAGTCCTGTTGGAAGTTGACTGCATAAAAAAACTTGGTTCGATTTCAGTAAACCAAATAAGGATGACATCTTAAAAAATGACGAAAAATAGATTTTTAAGCCATATTTCTAATACTAACATCTATAGGAGCAACAACATCATTGCAGAAGTAACATCCTAACCGCTGCCCTTTATGATCACCTTCCATAGAAAGTTTATGTATCTGTGAAACAATTCCATTAGTATTGTCATCTGTGGCACTCGAGCAAGTACTATCATGCATATCAGAGGAAAATGGAGCAGGACCAGCTCCATGACGCATCACTAGGTAGCTGTCAAATCCTAAAGCTGCAGTGATAGCAACCTGCACAAGAAATCACCACATTAGCGAATAAGCACATTAGCGTGTTCATGTTATAGTCAGACAAAAGAAGAGGCAAAAAAATGAAAACAGTCTCTTAACTTTTACATATTTTTGAATTCAGTCTTGACTTTTATTTTTTTAGATTTTGATTCCTCAACTTTTTAAAAGCAATGAAATCAGGTCATGTTTTTGGTCCCTCATTAGACACGCTTGGAAAGATGAGAGACAGATCTTGAAAAAAATTTAAGGGCCAGATTTCAAGAAGGTAAAAGTTAAAAGACCAATTTCATTTTTTTTTGCCAAAATAAAAGGCTGAGGTATTAATCAACAAACAGTTGGATGGAAAATTTCTACGCTGAATTCTCATGAAATGATAGTAACTACTATCTACACAAATGCTCAAGGTTTGTAGTCCTTTTCCATGTGTGAATCTGTGATTCTGCATCATGTTTATCTTATTTGATGAGCTCCAACATACGGTAGATCAAGCTTCAATACTCATATCATCTTAGATACTCTGTGATGGAGATCGACAACTTTTGAGACATTGAATGGATGATCGGTGACCAAAATCACATTCATCGTGTTTTTTCACATTTTTATGTTTTTATGGGATGTGTTTTTACACATTTTATGTTTTTTTGGACGTGTTTTTTCACATTTTATATTTTTTGGGACTTGTATTTTGATAGTTATATTAAATTATCCATTAGGCGATCGTAGTCATTGGATATACTTAACCTAACTCCCCGGGACCCCCGACCTTCTATTCCAGTAACTACCAGTTCAGAAAGGCCATCAAGGATTTATGGTTTTTAGAAGGAGCCGCTTGGTTATCCCCTTCGATGCGACGTCGTGGGGTTCTTCCTCAAGGGGCTGCGACGCCTCCTTCCACCATCGGCCGCCGACCATCCAGCCGTCAATGAGCCCTCTAGCCGTGGTTCCCACCGACGGATCCACACCTCCAACCCTCCTCATCGCGCCGACAACCCCTCTTCTTCATTCCTATGACCTTTCACCGCCTCCTCGAGCCCAACTTCGTTGTTTGAGCCTTTCCCTTCCTTCCCAGCAGTCCAACAATGCCCTCCTAAGCCACCCCCATGAGTTTCCTCCCCGTCAATCCCTCTTCTCCTCCAACGAAGACCTTCCAGCTCCTTCCCGCAACGAGAGACCACCCAGCCCCGCCTTCACTTCCCCGTCTCTTTCCAACCCCACTAGCTCAACATCCACCTTTCGACCGTTCTCAACTTTACTACTCCCTTCTCCATTTTGTTTCCTTTCACACCTCACTTCAGCCTCCCTCCTCGGGTTTTGAAATGTGCCTGTTTTGTCGATTACATCGATCTACTTCATGAAGCAGACTACTCTGGTTGTAAGCATGTGGATACACCTATGAATGTCAATCACAAGTTCTATGCTCATGGTTCAGACTCTAATCAACTTCTTCCTAGTATCATCGCCACCTTGTTGGCAAGCTAATCTACATTATTGTCACACGATCAGACATTTCTTTTGCGGTCGGTGTGGTTAGTCACTTCATGCATGCTCCTCGGACCTCTCATCTTCAGGCAGTTGAGTGTATTCCTTGATACTTGAAGAATGCTCTGGGATAAGGACCGGTGTATAAGCCTTCTACTTATCTGTCTCTCATTGCATACTGTGATGCTGACTATGCTAGGTCCCTCGATGATCGTCGGTCCACAAGTGGCTACTGCACATATTTTGGTGGGAACTGGGTTATCCGACGGAGCAAGAAGCAAACTGTGGTTGATCGGTTTTCAGCTGAAGTGGAGTATCGTTCCATAGATGTCGTGGTCTATGAACCTACATGGCTAGAAAGTCTCCTCAATAATTTAGGTGTCAAACTTCCATCCCAGGCTATTCTCTTTTGCGAAGTCAAGCTGCTATTCACATCACCGAGAACCTTATGTTTTATGAGAGAACAAAACACATCGAAGTTGATTGTCGTTTTGTTTGAAAAAAAGTTCAACATCGGAAATTGATTCTACGACATGTGTGGATTGTCGATCAAATCTTTGATATTCTTACTAAGGACATGTCTCACCCACTATATCAGCAATTCCTCTCCAATCTTGGCTCCTACGTCTTGTACGCTCCGCCTTGCGGGGAAGTGTTACAAATAAATAAATAAAGCTCATATATTTAGGCTCATAAGGCCTCTCTCCTCTAGCTTGTCCATTAGTCCCAAATTTGATCATGTAGTTAGAACTCTCTCTATTTTTTATAAAAGGAGACCCATTGTACAATGTAATTTTTAATGTTTATGAGAATAATAAAATATTTGCTCTCATTATTCCCAATTTTCACGGACTTAATATAGATCTCAGACCTCTCCATCTCCAACCAATTGGTTTTAGGCTGGACACTTTAGTTCTAATATAGTATCACTATCAGAGCATGCTAGATATAATGGTCAATTCTACTTAACCTAATTTAAAAAGTAATCCACGTGTTAGAGACAACATATTGTACACGTGGAGGCATGATGAGAATAATCTCACACAGGGAAACTAGCAAAATTTTGTGCATTGAATATAGATCTTGTACCTCTCCATCTCTAATAAAGTAATTTTAGATTGGATGTTTGGATTCTGTAGAAAGAAATGAAAGGTATAATTTATTCTTCCACAAAGGGGCATAGTATAGGAGATACAACAAGACACTCAACACCGATAGGCGGTGTGGAACTAAACTCAATAATATAAATACTACTAACTCTAACACTCCCCCTCAAGCTGGAGGGGAAACCTACAGCTTGAACACAACATAAAACGGAAGGTAAAAGAAGGTTGGCAACATGGGACAAAACAGTAACCACCGAGGCCCAACCGCGTGTCACCGGGGATACTACAACCAGGCAAAGGTCACACGACGTTGGTCCACAAACCGACCATGATCACGTTGGATACACCCAGAGCTGAAACTAGGTCAACCAAGAATCCCAAACCATTCCTACCACAAAGCGAAGAAAAGAAACGGGGAGACACAAATAACAGATGAAATCAACCTGGGGGTCATGTGTGACTAAGGCAGGAGTCGGGAAAGAGGCATCCGAGTCGCCGTTATCACAAACACTCCCCCCCCCCCACACACACATGGAATACGTGCATGAAGGTATAGACTATGCTTGGAGGTCGTGACGTACACTCCCCCTTTCGTAGACCACGTGCACGTGTGGGACCCTCGTCGGGTACATGAACCCAGATCACGTGCAGGAAGACCGAAATCGTAACGAGACACAAACAACAATACAACAATCACAAATAACTTAAACAAAATAGCAGCTACAAAAAAAACTAGACCGGGAAGAAGAAGAAGCTCATGCGCAGCAGTAACAAGGCACGACCAGCAATCTTGGCCGGAAAACAGGAGCAGCAATATCGGAAGAGAAGAGCAGCAGCAACATGGATCCACCAAGCCGGAAGAGGAGGCGGCAAGCCAGAGTTGTCGGCGGCTGGAGTAGCAAGACCAGGCGGGAGGAGGCACGGTCCTACAGATCTAGCATAGGTGGAAGTGTTGGAGGAGGAGGCGCAGCGGCAGTAGAAGGCCGACGGGATAAGCTGAGCGCAGAGGAGCAGCCGGCAAGGAGCCTTCCGGGTCGGAGAAGAAGCAGGTCCGGGCGGAGCAGCAACACCATATGCTGTCGACGGGAGAAAGGGAAGCTCGACAGCAGTCGTCGATGGCAGAAGCAGTCATCGAGAGAAGCAACGCGCTGGTCGGGATCGTCGACGAAGGAAGACGGAGCCGACGATGACGCAGGCGGAAGCAGAACACGGCAACAATGGCGGAATCGGAGCCGCTCCTGTCGACGGGATCAACGATCGACTTCGTCAACAGGAGCGGGAGCGGCGGGCGTGAGCCCTAGCAGCTCTCGGAAATGAAAGCACGGGGCGGGGGAGGGGGAGAGTAGTGGTGGATGCGGAATCGGGAAAAATTATTTTTTTAGGTTTCAGATCGTTGCTCTGATACTATGTAGAAAGAAATGAAAGGTAAAATTTATTCTTCCACAAATGGGCATAATATAGGAGATACAACCAGACACCCAACACCGATAGACGGTGGGAGACCAAACTCAATAATATAAATACTACTAACTCTAACAGATTCTAACAATTTCTTATTAAGTCAATTTGAAATGCTTACCATGGAAAAGATTTAAGAGAACGCCGATATGGTTATGGCTAAGAAAATTCTTTCATGTGCATGCACTGAACATATCCATACTCTAGTAAGTATTTTAAATTTCTTAAATAGGTTAATCATACAAGCATACTGTCTATCACAAGAACTCAGGCATACACAAATTGTTGAAATTTCAATGTCAAATTTCATTCAAGTAATACTTCTATACAGGAAATAATTGGCAATACATTCCGGTATGCTTCTTTTAGTTGCAAGAATCAATCTTGGAATAGTATTAGAAGTACTGATGCTCTTAAAACTTAAAGTAGGCAATAGCCATACAACTCAATTTTCAGTTCACAGGTAACAAAAAACAGTGATAGAAGCACAATTAGTATATATTCAATATTCCGAAAAATGTGATCAAATAACATTTATGCACTTTATAGCGATTTTACCACAAAAAAGAGTCAACTTTTAGATAATTTCAACCCAATATTGGAACTAAAACTGAGCATAAAATCATAAGAAGGGAAGGCATAAAAATATTTTTAGCAGAGAGATGCACCTTGTTTTCATTTGTGCAAAGAAGTGTAGGAAGCCATCTACTTTCCCTTGTATCCGTCAATAAAAATACGACATCATGCGAAGAAATCAAATTTTGAAGATGCTCGCAATCTTTGATCACATTATTGGTTTCTTTAGTAGGCACAGGGTGCCCTGGCATCGGAATTTCCAACTCAACACCTACAGCTTCCTGCAAAGCCATAATTAATCAGTGGTAGAAAGTATATGAATTCTTTAAAGAAAAATAAATAGACATTTGAGCCCCACCACAGCTGGAAATACTCTCTTCAGACTTTTAGCTGCTGCAACGGCCTTTAACTCACCACCATTAAGGCAATCTTCAAATGTATAAAGAGACTGCCTAACTGGATTTGACATTGATACACGCCCGCTGTCAAGAAATGTTATTCTCCTAACACCCCAAGCCTAAAGACAATTTGGCAACATTGACACGGATAAGGGAAAAAAATCTATAACATAAGATGCAAAAAAAGCGCTTTGGGATGAACCATGAGCATGCGAGCAACTTGGCACCCTAGTGTACCAGCACCCAGAAGTAGACAGTTAATAGAGGACAAGATACTAATGTCGAGAGATGGAAGGGCTCTCCATCTCATGAGCTTCAAATTCAAATCAGCTGCAGAGACAGCTAACCTGCAGAGATAATAACTAATAAACATCTCTGGTGTGAAGATATATCACAAAAACAATGTATTTTTTATGCAAAAGAAAACTATTGCTATAATATTAAACCTTGTCGGATCCATAGACGCGGACAGGTTGATAAGCTTCGGTTTAAGGTCCCATCCTACGGCTTTGGGAACACGATGAGGGTCCTTCCAACCTAATATGCGAAAATGACAATTAATTAACTATTTGATTCATATAATCATATGACAACACAAAATGAAGATTTTATCCATAAACATGATATACCTTGTGGGAACACAATTAATGCTTCTCCAACAAGGGAAAAGTCCAAATCAATCAAACCACGCCTCTCTCGGAAGCAGAAAAATTGAATCTTTTCTATCTTCCATTTCAAACAAATGAATGCAAGAAAGTTGCGAAGAGGCCATCCTGGATTACTCGGAAGATTACACGGATCATAGAAACCGAAGAGCAGCTTCCAAATGTGAAAGAATTTGAATTAAAGATTAAGTGAAACTCCCATACATATTTATACTTTTGAAAAACTTGATGTTAAATCAAACTGAAATGCAAGTACAAAATTATATATTTTATGCCATACATTGTACCCATTAATATACCTTTTCACCACCATGTTGTAAAGCTTCCCAAGCCTTCAATGGCTGAATAGTAACATGTGCATTTGATGTTATTCTAACCAAAAAGAATGGAATTCCTACAGTTTGAGAAACAATATATCAACCACGAATAAGGATTAAATCAACAAAATATAGAATTCATGGCAGTATCCTCGCAAATCAAATACATGATCAACCTCCTCTCGTGTCCGAATTTCGCCACTCATTACATGCTTTTGTTAGAGATTTTGCCTATCATGAGATTAACAAAGACATTGTAAACACTGTAGAAGTGAAAAATTGAGACCGGCATGAGTTGAACACAATAAGAATACCTCTTCTAGATTGAACACCTTTGAAGCTGATTGTATACTAATCAAAGTCGCTGGAGAATCAAACGACAATGCAGGAAACGCAAACCAGTGATAGAAAGTCCACTTCTTCAAATCAGCAAATGAGATAAGGAGAAACCTTGAAAGCACTGTGCAATCATCATCAGCCTTCCCACTTATAATATCATCATAGATCTGAGTAGGAATCAATGATTGAACTATAAGTCAAATCCACAAAAGTCAAAACCTTTTAAAGCAAGAGGGATGACCTTTTTTGCTTCCGCTTTCAGAAGAGCGTTCTTATCAAGAGAATGAAAGCTCTCCAGTGTATTGGTGTTGTAAAGAATTCCTGGCACGGGGCATCTATTCCTGTTGCCATTAACCGACTGAAGGGATGTCGATTGTTCGCCGGCATCATCTGGAAGTGATTCCGCCATGAGTTTTAAGGGATTTGGGACTTGCGGATGCGAACATGGGGCATAGAAACCTGTTATTAATAGAGAGGGAGATTGAAGAAGCGTGTTGAAATAATTCGAGTGTCGATTGAATAAGAGATGAAGTTATTCGGGGAAAACTCACCGGTGATGGGAATTGGAGACTGGTCGAGGCCGAGAGTGTCGAGTTTGAGAGAGGAAAGTCTTCTCCAGAAGCCCTCGTCGGCGGAGCTCTGGAAGGGGATGAACCGGAGGATCTGCCCATCGATTGAAGAAGTGATGGAGGAAGAAGACGGGGGTGGGTTAGCGGGAGAATATGCCGCCGCCGATGGAATCTTCGGCATTGATTGCGGCGGATGATGTCTTCAGCTGCTTCTCCGGCCCAACGATGAAGCTTCTCTTCTCGGCTTATATATATATATATATCTCTTAAGAGGACATTATTGGGCTTGATCGGGTCGGGTTGGCGCTAATATTTAGCCCATCCCAAAAGGACGCTCCTGATTGATTGAGGACGAGTTTGGACGCTCCCGATTGATCCCGTGAGAAGTCTGGACTCCAGGAACTCCAGTATTTGACACGTGGCGCAGAGAAAAAATAGTAAAATACTGCACGCCAGAGAGATCACAGCCATTTATTAGACTCCGTTTTGAATGGTAGCGGTCTTGAACGCCATGTTTATGAAGCTAGTCCCACGGTCCCACCTCATGTAAGGAATTTCATCAACATTTAAGGCCTCATTTGGTGTGGCGTTTGGAGCATGCATTTGCGGCAAACGCCGCCGAAAGGCAGCAAACTAACGGTCGGCGGCGGAATTTGTCGTGTCTGCGCCCGCCGCGCCATGAGAAATGGAGCAAAAAGCTCTATTTTGAACAATTGTCTCCCCCTCCAGTACCAACGGCGGCCTGTCTCCTCCCGCCCCCGGCTCCTCAAGCCATGTCAAAGGAGGCCTAAGTTCAAAACTAATTTTTTTATGACGTTCATGACCATTCTCATGCCGACCATACATTCTATGACGGCAACTTTTTTGTTCTAACTCGTCGGAGCAAAGACGTCGTGCCAAACAGAGCCTTAGCGTGTAGTTGCATTGTATTTTTTTTCTACGCCACGTGTTGAAATCTTAGGGCTCCCATACATGTTTTGGAATGATGCTCAGATTGAAAATTTCGTCGGGGGCTAACTGCCCACCAAATCTATAAGAGTGTAACCATAAAACTCATCAAGTTATTCATATTGAAATATCGTCTGTACTAATATATAAATAGAGCATCGAGCACGGGCGGCGGGCGAAGCCCGCCACCACACGGCTTCGCCCGTGCTTGATGCTTCGGGCGGCCTTCGGCCACGTAGAAGCGGGTTTCGCCCGTTTTCATGCAATTAACCAATTCGACACCGCACCTACCACTCGCCCCCCGGAGGGCAAATACAAAATCAAACAACAACCATAGTGCTCCGGGGGCAGTGTGGAGCACCCCAAAAATTTACCCTTTTGGAATGTTGAGAGTGTTGGGTCAAGTGGAGCGGGTGACCCTTTTTCCCTTGACTAATTAAACTGCAAAGCTAATGTCGCCGTGTACACGGACATGTCGCCGTGTACACGGACATGTCGCCATGTACACAGACATCTCATTGTGTGATCCCCATGTCGTCGTGTATACAGAAAGGTCGTCATGTGATCCCCAATATCATCGCGTGCACAACAATATCGTCATGTGCATATCAATATTGGTATGTGCACTCCTTTATCATTTTGTGCAATCCTTTATGGTCGTGTTGACTAGATGGTGTTGTTTAGTAGCAGTAGGGAGATAGCTTGTGATTGTGTTTGCTGGTTGTTGAAGGCCCGGCGATTGGGTCCAACAATAACGCCTCCAACCACCCACACAAGAGCAATCTTGGTTCAGGCAATCCACCAAACACTTGAAGAGCATCAATTTCTTGACCCCTTTTAACACTCCACCAAGCCACTACTACTGCCTAGAGTAATATTAGCATCCTCCCAACATCTTCTTTCATCAAAGAAACTCAATCACGTGAAACAATAGCTCGTAAAGCTCAGCCCAGAACATAACATAAAGAGAACATGGATATCATGACAAAACTCAAGCAAAGAAATAACATAAACATGCCCACTAGGCAATAGCTCCAGTCCGAGCAACACAGAGAAAGTAAGGCCTCGGTATAACTCAAGCAAACCTTCACTGGATGAACCCCCAAACACAACTACAAACTTCCACCACTCATACAAACTGAAAGCAGAACCTGGATGCCGACGTCCGCCCAATAGAACCGCAAAACGGTCCTCTAGCTCGAGATCTACTCACTTCCCTGCTAGCCCAAGTGAGCGCCGACCGAATCGCCGCACACCGCCTCCCAAGCTCGTCAGGATAACCTCCCAGTCCGCCGCACTGGACTCTCGGAAGAGCTCCGGAATTTCTTCTCCCAAAATGATCGATCCCCCCACACCGAACCCTAACCCCCCTCTCATAATCTCCTCTCATGGTGTTCCCAAAATTCCCTTGGGCCCAAGCTCATACAAAACTAAACCCACATCAAATAAACCCAAAACCCAACATGAAAATAAAATACAAACAGCTCACATAAGAGAACAACCCACAGACACCTGAACCTTATCCGACCCCCTCACGCGCTCTCAAGGCTATGTCGTCGACTTGATTTCCGGATCCGTGTGCTCCTCCTTAGCCGAACTTCATCACTGGCATATTGTCATATGAACTCCCATGTTGTCGTGTTCACTCGACGATATAAACTAGAGAGTTGTCGGGCTATCTGTAAACTAGTTTCGCAAATAAACTTCTTTGAACGTCCGATCTTCATGGAACTTGGTTCATTGGCCCAGATCTTTTGCTTGTGAACCCTAAATAGGGTCGATGACATTGTGATGCATGTGCGGGTGGAGTCTAAGCGAGAGTTCTTAGTATCGGTTGTGCTTTGCTTGGTGTTTTAGCAAGAACGGTGGAGTTGTTGGTATTGTTATCTGTGTGTGTGGGGGTCTTAGCGGGAGTTCTCGTCCTTGGACTTGTATGCCTTTGGGCAAAGTGAGTACTTATGTGAATGATGTGATGTGATGATGTGATGATGTGTGTGATATATTAGAATCATACACGCTATAGAGTGGCTTGGGTGAAACTCATGTTTGCATACATATATGTTGTATTGGTAGACCCTTTTTTATTTAAATGCTCAACATATATAGAAATGTGTTTAATATTTGTAACATTCGTTCATGTTGTTTCTATGTCAATTACTGTTTTATTACATATGCATACAGAGTGCTGACTTGCAGGATAATGGAGTTCCCTCGAGGTCCGCTAGGGGAAGCCTAAAGGAGAGGCGTTGTTACACTATTTGTGGTCAGCCGTAGTTGACCCATGTATATCATGTCTTCTGTGATGGTTGCAGGGCAATGAGCGCAAGTTGGAACTACCTCGCCGGCTAGAAAGGCCTAAGCCTCATGAAGTGTACCTGCTCATGTTGTTTGGTCTTATGATTCTTTTATTATGTTCAGACTTGCATGCCGAAATAATATAGAACTGCTTTTCTTTTTTGCTTTGCATAATGTGATGAATGTTGATTTGAACACTTGACAATGTAAGATCATTTGGACTATTATGTTTAAGTGGACAACTTCTAGTCTTGTTCTAGTGTTTCTATAGTTTAATCTTGAGTTTTGAGTTTGTCAGTGTTCTTATATCATTCTGTAATATCAAGCTTGTGATATCTATATGTTGTGGGGTCTCGGTCGAACTCATATTATATGGTTATTGAAGCAAAATTTGACCTCAACGAAAGTTTAAAATAGGGGTGCAGCCAGCGCCTACTTCTCTCAAGCCCTACCCCTCGATCGGTGGCTAACGACCTGAGAGGACTTAGCGCTACCAACTGCACCAAAAGACCGGCCTGAAGGTCAAAGGCGCATACTAATCTTTATATCAAAGGTCCTCGGGCGGATCCACGGGGCAGCCAGTTAAGCCATTACCGCATAGCGCCGCAACACGGGGGCGATTCCGGACCCGCAAGCCCCAACAATCCCCCCCCCCCCCGGAAACAACCCCGGGGTTTCGAACCTGCGACCCCCTCTGATACCACTTGAGAGGACTTAGCGCTACCAACTGCACCAAAAGACCGGCCTGAAGGTCAAAGGCGCATACTAATCTTTATATCAAAGGTCCTCGGGCGGATCCACGGGGCAGCCAGTTAAGCCATTACCGCATAGCGCCGCAATGCGGGGGCGATTCCGGACCCGCAAGCCCCAACACGACCTAGGACTGACCCAAAGCCTCAGCAGGGAGGTCCCACCTCACACCTGGAAGATCTCTGAGAGCTTCCCCTCCAAAGCCAAAAGCTGGGCTAGGAGCTCCTCAGAAAGCACTGGAGATCTAGGGAAAAATGAGAGTCTGCTTTCCAAGGAGCCCTTATGGGTCTATTTATAGTCTGTTGCTGATCTGAAGTTACTGAAGTACCCCTGGCTGGTCTGCCAATAGCCAAATCCCACTGTCTGAAAAGTGTTAAATGCAGCCCCTGAGGGTATAAGGGTAATTTTACCCGGGGGCAATTAAGACACTTTACCCTGACCCCGGGCCCCACTCGGCGAGAGCTCTGTGCCGAGAACCCTCTCGCCTTCCTTTGGCGGGAGCTGAAATGAAGTGTCAACAGTCTCACGATGGGCCTCCCCCCGCCTTCTCGACAGCTTCCTCTTTCTCGCCGACTCTGTCGAGAGCGGATCCTGGCTGACTGAGAGTGAATGTTCTCGCCCTTCTCCCGGTGAGAAATCTTCTAACCTCGATGCTGTCGATGGACGGCATTGGGTGAATGGAGCCCACTCAACGCCCTTGCTGCTGACCGCGGCGTTGAGTGAGTGGAGCTCACTCAACGCCCTTTCTGCTGGATGCGGCGTTGAGTGAGTGAAGCTCACTCAACGCCCTTGTTGCTGATTGTGACGTTGAGTGAGTGGAGCTCACTTAACGCCCTTTCCGCTGGAGGCGGCGCTGAGTGAGTGAAGCTCACTCAACGCCCTGCTGCTGACCGCGGCGTTGAGTGAGTGGAGTTCACTCAACGCTCTTTCCGCTGGAGGCGGTGTTGAGTGAGCGAAGCTCACTCAATGCCCTGCTTTCTCGCCTGCTCTTAGGCGGGAGCTCCCCCGGCGCGAGGGCTCTTATGGCCTTCAGGCCCGAGCTGACTTATAGCTGGTCCAACCCCAACCGTTGTGCCTCTAGGTCCCACCCAGCGAATATGGGGTTGTACACAATCCTCGCTCTTTTTGAGCTAGCTCTGCGCTCGAAAAGACACATCCAACCCAGCAATATTCGTTGGGCACGTGTCACTTCAAAAGAGAATCTTTTGGTGGGCCATGCCACGGCTATATATACGCGCTGATAGACGACCGAAAATCTGCCCCTGACCTTTATCGCTCCTCCGAGATCCCGCGCGACCTCACGATGCGCCCCAAACAGATTGGTAAGCCACTCTCGCAGAATCTTCAGGAGCGCATTAAGGCGTCCCAAGTGCAGGCCCTTGCCAGCAGCGCCCTAGTGGCTCCTTGGCTGGCGAGAGGAGCACCCCTCGTGGAGCCTCCGCCACCACCGCACGAGAAGAAGAAGAAGAAGAAGACCCCTCGGGACCCCGCGCGAGAGCATGGGGCCTCTCCAACTCCATCCCCAAGCCGCGCTGCCAATCTCCTTCTGCCGCCTAGGGTATGCCTTGCCGACTAGCGGATTACTGCTCTTAAGAATCGGTCACTGAACCTTTCTTGGCAGGTGGTCCCAGAGGGTGGTGCTGGGCTTCCGGTGGTGCCCCCGGACCCTTTGACGTCTCGCCCGCTTGAGGACCGGCCGCAGGCTCCAGAAAGAGCTCCTGCCGATGGTTCGGGACCTCCAGGTAGCCCTTCCCTTTTTGTCTGCTTTTCCTTTGGTTATTCTAATCCCTTGGGCGGGACTCTCGCAGCGCCTACTTCCGCTTGCCCGGATCCTACCTTGTAGGAGACTGTCGCAGAGATTGCCCCTTGTGACGATCCCGTAATCAATCCTCACCCAGCAATCAATCCTCACCCTTCCGTAGGCGAGGCGCCTGCCGACCCCTCCTTGATGCCGGAGGCTGACTGTTCCGAGAGGGAGGGCGACCCTCCCCAGACTTCAGGCCCTGCGGAGACTACGACGCGCAAGACCTCCCGTCCTGGCCGTGGAAAGCCCCTCCATCTTCTGTTTGGGAGGGATGCCGAGGGAGAACCCGAGCCTTCTCGCCTTCCCCCGGCCGACGACTCTTGCCATGGTTCTGGTATGCCACACACTACAGTTGCCCCTACCTTGTTCTCGCACTGACTGCCCGATTGCCTTCTCAGGGGATCCGGACCTGCGATCGGGGGCTGAAGAGGACGAGGACGATGACGGGGATCAAGAGGAGGATGGCGACAGCTCTCCCTTCCCCTCCTTTGACGAGATGGAAGAGATGCTGGTTAGCGCGGGAAGCGCAAAAAGGCGCGGGAAAAGGGTCGCGACGATCCTCTCTAAACTTGCGCGGCGGGAGCGGGTCCAGGCCTACGCAGCGAGAGAGTTCCGCAGATCAGTGGAGCAGAGGCTGGAGGCCCTGGAGCGAGACTACTTTCTAAGCGAGGTGGAGCGGCCGGGCTGCCCTACTGCGGGATCCTCCCCCGGGAGGTGCCTTGCGCGGATACGAGACCAAGCTCGCCGGATCAATCTAGGGTGCACCGTGCTCTCCTCCTACTTCAACCCGCTGGCTCCCCCGAGGACCCGACAACGAGAGTGAGGACGCTGGCGCTGGGAGCCTTATTGATTCCTGCTATCTCGCCTCTCCTTACCTCTAGCCTTCCCTTCTCGCCATGTACCATGTTTTTAAACTGTTTTTCTTAATTGTTTTGGATTATGTACTGCTTGCGATATCGTGAACTGCTTTTATTGGTTAAACGTTGTTATCACTGTTATCTTAGATTTTGCTTAGCGAGAACATTCTCCACTTTCGCTTCCGCCGTGCCGTTCGACCCTTGCGCGGGCTAGGGTTGTCGATCAGTCACTGTCAATCTGGGCGGGGAACCGAGGCGCCGTCGACTTAGGGCGTGACAGCTGTACCTCCGCCCCACTTTTCCGGGAAAATCATCATTATCACAACTTTCTATAAATAAGCGGATTCACCCACCACATTAATTTCTCTGATCCGGAACCTCAACCATTTCTCTTGCTGTTCTCGCGTACTCGCTTCCGCCCTCTCTGGCCTTCTCATTTCTGCCCACCTCTCGCTCTTTTTCTCTTCCCGACAGTTCTCGCCTACACTCCCTAACCACGATGCCTGGCGATAACGAGGGTCGCGCCAATTGTGCGGAAGCCTTCCGAAAACACTTATTCCCTTCTTGCAACCTGACCTTGGACGAATATCAGATGATCACCTCTCGCTTCGTTCCCGCTGGCTTCACGGCGAGAAATCCCAATAATCACGACAAGGTGAACACCCCGAGGGCGGGAGAGCTCGCCATCCCTCTCGAGCACTTTGAGGTGGGCTTCCGCCTCCCCCTCTGGCTGGAGGTGCGCCAGGCTCTCCGCTATTACGGAGTAGTTCCTGCTCAGCTAAATCCCAATACGGTTGCAATCCTTGTAGCGTTCATCTGCTACATGAGATCGGAGAAGATCGAGTTCAACCTCCCCATCTTTCGAAAATTGTTTATTTTCCGCGCGAAGGGCGGGGTGGTATTCTTTTCCGGGCAACTCCTCAAGACCACCGGTCTCGCCAACAAGCACCATTATTGGGGAGAGAAATTCGTTTTCGTCTCCTGAGACTTCGGGAACGTCCCGCTCGCCCCAGTTCAATACGAGGATGCCGCTTACAAGCCGCCCACCTTAGGGTCCCGCGAGGGCGCGCTCCTCGAGTTCTTTGGGACTAAGGAGTTTGACGTCCCCTTCCTTAGGCGGGACGTCGACTCCCTTCCCCCCGTCCCTCCTGGCGAAGGTGAGATTTCGCTTCTTTTTTTTCTTTTGTTTGGTGTTTGCGCGTCCCTCGATGCTGAGTGTTTTTCGTTGCCTTCGTAGGAGAGCGGGAGATCCCCTTGCGCTAACCCTTCCCCGAGGCGCCAGCGGCCGAAGGCCAGACTGCGGGAGATCCGTTGGCTCTCGCGAAGTCTGCGGCCCGCACTTGCCGGGAAGAGCCAGCTCCGTCTCCGCCACCTGATGCCGCGAAGAAAAAACCCAGTGGTTTCTCGTCTCAACGGGTGAAGAGGCTGAAGCCATCCGCTGCCGAGAAGGGGAAGTCCCGGGTACCTTCGCCTCCCCGACCCCCTCCTTCTGGCAGGTCTTTCGCCGAAATCCTAGCGGCGGTCGTCGAGATGAGGGACATACCCAAGAGTAGTGGTGGGGTCCCTGCCGAGAACCTTCCGGCCTCGGCCGAGGCGGGTGGCGAGGTGGGCACCGAGATAGTGGCTGCTGCAAGCTCTGCCCAACCTCCGCCCGAGCTTTTACCAAAGGGGCACAGGAACTTTGGCATGGGCGTGAGGAGTCTAGACGCCGAAGGGAAGCCCTTGCTGCAATGGGACCTGGAGGCCAACAGAGTTTCGCTCTCGACGCTGCTTCCGAGCTGGGCGGAGGGCGACGAGGTCACCGGCGAAGCCTTCGCGCTGGGCTACGACCTTATAGCCGGGAGCACCGCGGGCCTATACGACCAAATGTCCACTCGCCTCCTCGCTTTCGATTCCGTCCGGGCCCTGATGCGTGAGTTCGAGCTTGCGCACATGTGCGCTCGCCGAAGCATCACCATCGACTTGAATTTTCTTGATATGTATAAGGCGAGAGAGGAGGCAGTGGCTCAGGCGGCAGCCCTGAAGACCGAGCTGGAGGATGCTCAGCGCCAGCTGTCCATGCGCCCGCCGGAAGAGGTAAGCGAGACCCTTTCCAACCTTAGTTCTCGCCTATGAAATTCATACCACCATTTTCGCTGCTGATAGAACGCTCCTACGCAGGAATCTCCGCAAGTCGTGGTGCTTCGCGCGCGATTGGCCGGGGTGGAGTGCGAGAATGAAATGCTAAAGGGCCAAGTCGAGCACCTGGAAACGGCGATAGCTGCGGTCCCGTCCCCTCCCACGCTCGATGAAAGGCTGAAGCGCCGAGATTACTCCGAGTATGACATCGACAAGCTCTTGCAGGTCAACGCTCAGGCGACTGCCAAGCTGATGATCGAGACCTTGCGGAATGTGGGATGCTTGGACGAGGGTGGCGAGACCCTGACCGCTCCCCAGCTCATCCCCTGGCTCTTCGAGCCCATCCCGAAACCTCCAGGCGCGCCCGACTCTCCGCCCTCGAAGGTTCCGAAGTTTACCGCGGCTGTTGGCGAGGCTGTTGGCGAGACGTCCGGGGAGGATTCGGGCGAGAGATCCAGCGACGGCTCGAGCTGGAGCTCGAGCGGTTACAACGCATCTTCTTGAAGTCCTCTCCCCTTCTCTTTTTATTTTCTGGCTTGTAATGGGCGAGAGGCTCCCCCTTTTTGTAACACTACTCAATTTATAATGTAAATGTAACCGTTGGTACTTTGTGCCTTCTTTTTTCTCCCTCTTTTTTTAACTGCTAAGAACGAGTGCTGCTCAAGAACGCTTTCGCCCGGGGCCCCTGGCCCTCTAGGATAGTTTCTCTTAGCGGCCGAGAGGTGAGGATCTGCTGAGATTTTAAGGTTCAGACACGTCGTTTTCGCGCTCTGCCGAGAGCCGTTTGCCGAGAAGTGTTCCTCAAGGGCCAAGAGAAGACCGCCCCTCCTTTCCTTGCGCGAACGATCGGTCCCCCTGCCTCTAGACCCACCGAGAACTTTGTTTGGCGAGAACTCTCAGCAAGGGCCTCCTGGCCGGGATCGCTCCTGGCTGAGACCTCACCTGACCGAGACCATTTTGAGGTCTGCCCTTAGGATTCCTTTCACCTAGCCTAGAATATCCGTGCCGAGATACTTCTAAATACGAAACTTCGCCCCCACTGGCGAACCCTCGGGTCTGCCAGCTAGATGAGAGCCTGCGCCTCGGGTCCACCTGGGGCCGAGCCGAGCTCGGGGTGTTGATGAAGATTTCATATCCAACCTCTCCCCCACAGGCGAGCCTTCGGACCTGCTAGCTAGATGGGAGCCTGCGCAGCGGGTCTACCTGGGGCCGAGCCGAGCTCGGGGTGTTGATGAATATTTCATATCCAACCTCTCCCCCACAGGCGAGCCTTCGGACCTGCCAGCTAGAAAGGAGCCTGCGCAGCGGGTCTACCTAGGGCCAAGCCGAGCCCGGGGTGTTGATGAAGATTTCATATCCAACCTCTCCCCACAAGCGAGCCTTTGGACCTGCTAGCTAGATAGGAGCCTGCGCAGTGGGTCTACCTGGGGCCGAGCCGAGCTCGGGGTGTTGATGAAGATTTCATATCCAACCTCTCCCCCACAGGCGAGCCTTCAGACCTGCAAGCGAGATGGGAGCCTGTGCAGCGGGTCTACCTAGGGCCGAGCCGAGCTCGGGGTGTTGATGAAGATTTCATATCCAACATTTCCCCCCACAGGCGAGCCTTTGGACCTGCCAGCTAGATGGGAGCCTGAGCAGCGGTTCTACCTGGGGCCGAGCCGAGCTTGGGGTGATGATGAAGATTTCATATCCAACCTGTCCCCCATATGCGAGCCTTCGGACCTGCCAGCTAGATGGGAGCCTGCGCAGCGGGTCTACCTAGGGCCGAGCCGAGCTCGGGGTGTTAATGAAGATTTCATATCCAACCTCTCCCCCACAGGCGAGCCTTCGGACCTGCTAGCTAGATGGGAGCCTGCGCAGCGGGTCTACCTAGGGCCGAGCCGAGCTCGGGGTGTTGATGAAGATTTCATATCCAACCCCTCCCCCATAGGCGAGCCTTCGGACCTGCCAGCTAGATGGGAGCCTGCGCAGCGGGTCTACCTAGGGCCGAGCCGAGCTCGGGGTGTTGATGAAGATTTCATATCCAACCTCTCCCCCACAGGCGAGCCTTCGGACCTGCTAGCTAGATGGGAGCCTGCGCAGCGGGTCTACCTGGGGCCGAGCTGAGCTCGGGGTGTTGATGAAGATTTCATATCTAACCTCTCCCCCACAGGCGAGCCTTCAAACCTGCCAGCTAGATGGGAGCCTGCGCAGCGGGTCTACCTGGGGCCGAGCCGAGCTCGGGGTGTTGATGAAGATTTCAGATCCAACCTCTCCCCCACAGGAGAGCCTTCGGACCTGCCAGCTAGATGGGAGCTTGTGCAGCGGGTCTACCTGGGGCCGAGCCGAGCTAGGGGTGTTGATGAAGATTTCATATCCAACCTCTCCCCCACAGGCGAGCCTTCGGACCTGCCAGCTAGATGGGAGCCTGCGCAGCGGGTCTACCTGGGGCCAAGCCGATCTCGGGGTGTTGATGAAGATTTCATATCCAACCTCTCCCCCACAGGCGAGCCTTCGGACCTGCCAGCTAGATGGGAGCGTGAGCAGCGGGTCTACCTGGGGCAGAGCCGAGCTCGGGGTGTTGATGAAGATTTCATATCCAACCTCTCCCCTACAGGCGAGCCTTCGGACCTGCCACCTAGATGGGAGCCTGCGCAGCGGGTCTACCTGGGGCCGAGCCCGACTCGGGGTGTTGTAGAAACGGCTAAACTGAAGTATCCAAAAAGCCAACCTTTCCCCCACAGGCGAGCCTTCGGACCTGCCAGCTAGATGGGAGCCTGCGCAGCGGGTCTACCTGGGGCCGAGCCTGGCTCGGGGTGTTGTAGAAGCGACTAAACTGAAGTATCCCAAAAGCCAACCTTTCCCCTACAGGCGAGCCTTCGGACCTGCCAGCTAGATGGGAGCCTGCGCAGCGGGTCTACCTGGGGCCGAGACGAGCTCGGGGTGTTGATGAAGATTTCATACACCAAACCTATTATATCATCAAGATTAGAAAGCAGGTTACCGATCAAAGCAAGAGACATATCATGATAGCATTTGGGAAACAACAATATTTTCATATGATAATGTTTGATTATAACAGTACAATCCGCCTCTCCCCTTATGGGTAGAAGCGCTTTAGATTTTCACTGCTCTAGGTGTGGCTCAAGGTCCTCCCCTCCACATCCTGGAGGTAGTAACCTCCTTTTGCCAGAACCTCTTTCACTATGTAAGGCCCTTCCCAGCTTGGGCTGAGCTTTCCAACAGGGGCCGACCTCCCTGTCGCGTCGACTTTTTTCAACACTAGGTCCCCTTCGGCGAATTGTTTGACTCTGACGTGTTTATCGAAGTACCTATCCATTCGTCGCTTGATCTCTTCTTGCCTGATGGCTGCTACATCCCGCAGCTCTTCCGTCATATCTAACGACAGACGCAACTCTTCTTCGTTTCCCAATCTCCAAGCCTCATCTCCTTCGCCTGTGATCGTGAACCGCGGGGACCGAACCTCGAACTCTATGGGGAGGACAGCCTCGCACCCATGAGAGAGCTTGAAGGGGGTCTCACCGGTGGCCGTGCTCGGGGTCGTTCGCAAGGCCCACGGGATGGAGGGGAGCTGCTCTACCCAGTTTCCCCTCAGGTTCTCCGCCTTCTTCTTGAGCAGGTTCACAATAATCTTATTTGCCGCTTCCACCTGGCCATTGCTCTGGGGGTGATGGATAGAGGCAAACCTGAGGTCTATCCCCTGCTGGGTGCAGAAGCTGATAAACTCCTCACTAGCAAACTAGGGACCGTTATCTGTCACTATCGCTCGGGGTAGCTCGTGCCTGCATATGATTTCTTCCCAAACAAAGTTCATGATGACCTGGGAGGTGACCTTGGCTAGGGCCTTGATCTCCAGCCACTTGGAGAAGTAATCGATCATGACCAAAAGGAACCTCCTTTGTCCACTGGCCGGGGGAAAAGGCCCGACCAAGTCCATCCCCCAAATGGCGAAAGGCCATGGTGACGTTATGCTCCTTACTCTTTGAGCGGGCAGAAGCTGGAGGGGGCGTACAACTGGCACTTTTTACATCTCCTTGCAAACTCTGTCGCATCCTTCCTCATGGTCTGCCAGAAGTACCCTTTCCTGACCACCCTTGCCTCTAGCGTCTTCCCCCCAGAGTGACTGTCGCACTTGCCTGAATGTATCTCTCCAAGTATCTTCGGGACTTCTTCCTCGGTCACACGCCTGGCCAGGAGTCCCGACGACACCTTGCGATGTAACCACCCTTCCAGCATCAAGTAGTGAGCTCCCTTGCGCTTGAAGCTCCTTATATCTTTCACTTCTTCCATCAGTTCACCGGTTGATAGGAAGGTCACTAGTGGGTCTACCCACGAGGGTCGCTGGCCTACCTCCATCAGCTCCCCTTCTTCGATTGCTGGTCGGAACAGTTCGGTTAAGGTCCCTCCTCCTCGAGGCCCGAACTTTGCCAATCGGTCGGCAGCCACGCTCTCCTCCCGAGGAACGTGCTGGATTGAGAATGATCGGAAGCCCCCAATGATTGTCTTTACCTTAGATAGGTACTTTATGAGGGTAGATTCCCGAGCTTCAAACTCTCCTCGAATCTGCGATGCCACCACCATCGAGTCTGTGAAGACCTCCACATCCTGGATCCCGAGTTCCTTTGCCAAACGAAGACCGGCTATCACGGCTTCGTACTCTGCCTGATTGTTGGTCACTGGAAAGTGATAGGCCACCGCCTGTTCTATAGCTACCCCCTGGGGGATTAGAACCACCACTCCTCCCCCCATGGAATGCTTTCCCGAGGCCCCATCAACCATCACCTTCCACGCCCCCTGCTGACACGGCTCCTCTTCCCCAATTTCAACAACATAATCTGCAAGAAAGTCCGCCACTGCTTGCGCCTTAATCGAGTGCCTTGGGACAAAAGAGATGTTGAACTCACTTAGTTCAATTGATCACTTGGACAGCCTCCCCGAGTGCTCCACCCCTTCAAAGATTTTACGGAGAGGATGATCGGTTACCACCCTGATCGTGTGCGCTTGGAAGTACGGTCGGAGCTTCCTTGCCGAAATGATCAAAGCGAATACTAGCTTTTTGAGGATGGGGTAACGGAGCTCCGTCTTTCTCAAGATCCGGCTTACGTAATAGATGGGTAGCTGCTTCTTCCCCTCCTCTCTGACTAGGACAGAGCTCACGACTTCCGCCCCCACCCCGAGGTATAGGGCTAAGTCCTCCCCTTCTTTTGGACTCTGGAGTAGGGGAGCCTTGGAGAGCTGCCTCTTCAACCCTTGGAAGGCTTCCTCACACTCGGCTATCCACTCGAATCTCTGGTTACCTCTTAACACTTTGAAGAACGATGAACACTTGTCACCAGACCGAGACAGGAACCTGCTTAATCCTGCCAGCTTGCCTGCCAAGCGCTGGACCTCCTTTGCGTTGCGAGGTGATTCCAGGTCTAGGATGACCTTTACCTTGTCCGGGTTAGGTTCCACCCCCACCGGGGTCAAGAGATGTTCGAGGAACTTCCCGCGGCTGGCCCCGAATACACACTTCAAGGGGTTCATCCTCATCTTGAACCTTTGGAGGGTGGCGAAGGTCTCTTCGAGGTCCCGTAGGTGTGAGCTCACACACTTGCTTTTCACCGTCAAGTCATCGACATAGACTTCCAAGTTTCTCCCCCTCTGCCCCTGGAAGACTCGATCTATCATGCGCTGGTATGTGGCCCCTGCATTTTTTAGCCCAAAGGGCATCATCTTATAGCTGAAGCATCCTTCCCTAGTGATGAAAGAGACGTCTTTGACGTCGGGGGGGGGGGGTGCATGCGAATCTGGTGATAACCTGAAAAAGCATCAAGAAAACTCATAATAGAAAAACCGACGGCTGAGTCAACCAGCGCGTCGATCCAAGGAAGAGGATAACAATCCTTGGGGCACGATTTATTTAATAAAGAGAAGTCAATACACATGAGCCACTTCCCTCCCCCTTTCTTAACCATTACCACATTGGAGATCCAGCCTGGGTACTGGACCTCCGAGATGAAGCCTGCCTCCAAGAGCTTTCTGACCTCCTCGCGGATGGGCTCCTCCAACTTAGTGGTGATGGCCCTCATCTTTTGGCATATGGGGCTAGTCCGGGGATCCAGGTTCAGGCGTTGACAGGCTACATCCGCGTCAATGCCCGGCATATCTGCCGCGCTCCAAGCGAAGATGTCGACGTTGCTCTGGATGCAAGCTCTTATCCGCTCTTGGTCCTCGAGGCTCAGGCCCTCGCTGATCCGTACCCTCTGCACCTGCCCTGCCTTGGTGGAGACCTCCATCTCCACCACTTTCTCAGCCGGCTCCAACCTCGACTGCTCCCAGCCATCCCTTGCTTCTTCCTCAAACTCCAACTCTTCCCCCCCCCCCCAACATCCATCGCTTCCTCCGGCTTCTCCTCCTAGAGCTGATGAATCTCCACGCCCCTCGAGGCCTCCTGCCCAACTCTCGCAACCTGGCCCTCTTCTTCATCCATCCCTTCCTCCAGACCCTCTTGGTCAACTCCAACTGCTAGCTCTTCTACCTCTATCGCCTCCTCCAGGCTCTCTTCCTGTTGTGGCTCAACTTCCTCACCCCTCTGGGCCTCCTTCTCAGCTTCTCCTACCACTTGCTCCTCCACCTCTGGGTTCACCTTCTCCTGCTCTACTAGCTCCCTCTCCAGCTCTTCTGCCTCCGCCATCCAATACACAACGTTAACCGCCGTCACATAGCATTGCCTCGCCGCCTTTGGGTCCCCCATGATCCTGACCTGCACCCCCCCGTTGTTAAACTTGAGACACTGGTGAAATGAGGAGGGGATACAGCGAAAGGCGCTGATGAGGGGACGCCCAAAGATGGCATTGTAACTGCTTGGGGCATCCACTATCACAAACCTACAGTTCCGTAACACACCCCCAACTTTACGTGCAATCCTACTCCTCCTTCTACTTCCTTTCTCTCTCCAGAAAACCCGAACAACGACCCATATGAGGCTAGGACCCTCTTCCCTTCGACCTTCATCTCATCAAAAGCTTTCTTGAATATGACGTTCACCGAGCTCCCATTGTCTACCAGTATCCTGGAAACTATAAAATTCTCCACCGCTGTCTGGATCACCAGAGCATCGCAGAAAGGGTCCTCGTAGTCCGGCATATCCGCGGATGAGAAGATGATTTTTTCTTCCAGAGGGGGGCTAGGGAGGTCGAGGCGACCCCTCTGCGGAACATGGTCTGCAAGCTTCCCTTTCGGGTTCCCTCGATCCCTACCCCTCCGTGGATCACTCTGATCCCTCCTCGGGTCCCCACGTCTACCCGGTCCTCACATCTATCTTCCTCCCCTCCCTGCTGCACTTCCTCAATCCTTACCGGCGGGTCTGGTCCCCCACTTCTTCTGGCTTCCCGCATCTCCAAGAACTCCGGGCAGGTGGCCGTCGCGTGACCTTCCTCCTGATGGAAGTCACAAAAGGGTAACGCCACCCTGCCACCCCCCCTTCCTTCTCCTCCTCTTTTCCCAGCTCCCCGGATTCTTCTTCCTCCCCCTCTTCCTCTACCGACCTCCATCGCTTCTTGCGGCGGTGGTAAGTGACCTCTCAGTCCCTGTCTCCACGCCTGCTGGTCAAACCTTCTCGATTCCCGAAGATTATCTCTTCCATGTACACCCCCTCCTTGGCCTTGGGGGCGACCCTCCTGAGGCCTCCAACCTAGACGATTGTTCGGCTCCCGGGCTCCCCATCCCTGCTGCTGCCCTTGTCCTCGGGGCTCTTCTCTCCTTCTCTCTTCCATCTGCTCCCTCTGCCTTCCTGCTGTTGGTTCTTTATCATCCTCTGCTAACCTGGCCAGCTTCCTAGCGAACGCCGGGTTTGCCCTTTCGAAGTCTATCTCCTTCATCGCCCTCTCCATAAGCTCTTCAAACGAGAGGGGGGGGGGGGGAACTCTCTTCAGCTCCATGCTAAAGAAACTTGGTCTCAGCCCCAGGGTGAAAGCGAGCATCAGCGCGTACCCCGGGACCTCCTGGACTAGGAGAATCTCTTCCTGAAACCGGTCAACGTAATGACCCAATGTCTCGTCTTACTTCTGCCACACCGCGAACAGGCACTCCGCCTCCTTCTTCCTCTTCTTCGACATTGAGAACCTCAACAGAAACCCCCTGCGCAGATCTTCGAAGCTGTAGATTGAGCTTGCTGGTAACTGGTGGAACCAGTCCCTAGCCTTCTCCTTCAATGTGATGGCAAACAACCGACACTTGAAGGCATCAGACATCTGTCTAATCGACACCACATTCTCGAACCATTGTACGTGCTGCACTGGGTCATCCTTTCCCGAGAAGTAGGACATGTCCGGCTCCCGGAACCCCTCTAGTACCGGGGCTGAGACGATGAGCTCGCTAAAGGGGGTCTCGCCCCCTGCTTGGCGAGAAAGCACGTCTCGCGAACTCGGTTGGCTAGAACGATCCGCGAGACCGGGCCCAGGGAACAACTCCCGCACCGCCGCTTCCCTCTCGCCAACTTCTGCCGGAACCTCCTTTCCGGGGCGCTGGCCTGGGAAGAGTTCCCGCGCGGCCACGTCTCTCTCACCAACTTCTGCCGGAACCTCCTTTCCGGGCCGCTGCCCGGGGGCGTTCTCGCCAAGAAGCGGGACCGCCTCCACCGAAACCTGAGGCGTCTCCCACTCACTCCTTGCTGAGAAGGCTAGGCTGATGGTCTGCAGGACTTCTCGCCTAAAGTCTTCCAACATCTTCCTCGTCGCCTCCTCCCCCGGGGTGGGGGTTCCCCCCGAGCCAGATCCTTCACCTTCATCTCCAGTCATGGGACCAAACTCAAGGCTTTCTTGCACCGGATTCCTTCCACGCTCACCGCACCAGAACTGTTGAAGTAGAATTTGACCTCAACGAAAGTTCAAAACAGGGGTGCAGCCAGCGCCTACTTCTCTCAAGCCATGCCCCTCGACCGGTGGCTAACGATCTAGGACTGACCCAAAGCCTCAGTAGGGAGGTCCCACCTCACACCCGGAAGATCTCTGAGAGCTTCCCCTCCAAAGCCAAAAGTTGGGCTAGGAGCTCCTCAGAAAGCACTGGAGATCTAGAGAAAAATGAGAGTCTGCTTTCCAAGGAGCCTTTATGGGTCTATTTATAGCCTGTTGTTGATCTGAAGTTACTGAAGTACCCCTGGCTGGTCTGCCAATAGCCAAATCCCGCTATCTGAAAAGTGTTAAATGCAGCCCCTGAGGGTATAAGGGTAATTTTACCCGGGGGCAATTAAGACACTTTACCCTGACCCCGGGCCCCACTCGGCGAGAGCTCTGTGCCGAGAACCCTCTCTCCTTCCTTTGGCGGGAGCTGAAATGAAGTGTCAACAGTCTCACGCTGGGCCTCCCCCCGCCTTCTCGACAGCTTCCTCCTTCTCGCCGACTCTGTCGAGAGCGGATCCTGGCTGACTGAGAGTGAATGTTCTCACCCTTCTCCCGGTGAGAAATCTTCTAACCTCGATGCTGTCGCTGGACGGCATTGGGTGAATGGAGCCCACTCAACGCCCTTGCTGCTGACTGCGGCGTTGAGTGAGTGGAGCTCACTCAACGCCCTTTCCGCTGGATGCGGCGTTGAGTGAGTGAAGCTCACTCAACGCCCTTGTTGCTGACCGCCGCGTTGAGTGAGTGGAGCTCACTCAACGCCCTTTCCGCTGGAGGCGGCGTTGAGTGAGTGAAGCTCACTCAACGCCCTGCTGCTGACCGTGGCGTTGAGTGAGTGGAGTTCACTCAATGCCCTTCGCTGGAGGCGGCGTTGAGTGAGCGAAGCTCACTCAACGCCCTGCTTTCTCGCCTGCTCCTAGGCGGGAGCTCCCCCGGCGCGAGGGCTCTTATGGCCTTCAGGCCCGAGCTGACTTATGGCTGGTCCAACCCCAAACCGTTGCGCCTCTGGGTCCCACCCAGCGAATATGGGGTTATACAATGGTCATTACAGAAGAGATGTTATAATTTAGTATTCGAGCGAGGTCTGTGTCCGATGAGAGAATTAGTGATTGATTTATTGTAATCAGATCGCATAAAGTAGTTGTACACATAGAAGTATTTTGTGGAATCATGACTATCCATGTGTTCAAATTTTGTGAATATAACTTGATTCATTTGTTACCTTGTTTATGCTAGGGTGGAAGCGACAATATGGGGACATCGAGGTCGCGTGAGAAGCCGACAGTGAGCAGTGTTACTGCCCCGGGCTTTTTGAATATGGGTGTGTCCCCATCAGACTTTTGTAGCATGCTAGTGGAAGTAATGGTAACGACCCAAGCTAAAATAGTGCCACATGTTGCAACACCTACGATGTTGGTTTTGACTCTTATTCCCCTGGTATGACACCTGTCACGCCCGAGGGACGGGCCAGTTAGGCCAATTCGTTAACTGAGATTGCTGTTGTTGGGCAGAGAGATCGTTAAATGAAGTATTGTTTGAGTTTTTATCCTCCGACGTTCAAGGGAGTCGTCACTCCGACTAATGTCGATGACTGGTTAGCGAGGATTCAAGAGCTTTTGAAAACGGTAGAGACCCCAAAGGACAAGCAGTCCCATTTTATGGCATTCATGTTGGAAGGTGAAACAAAGTTATGGTAGGTGAGTCAGAGTGGTCGTCAGTTTCCTAGACACACCTCATTCATGGATAAGTTTGCGAGCGCATTCCTGAAGGGGTATATTCTCCCTTCGATGAGGTTAGCCCTTCAGAAGCAGTTTTTGCACTTGGTGCATCGAGATAGGACTGTAGATGAGTACCTGCGGGAGTTTACTCAGTTGAGTCATTATGCGGGGACAACCATGACATTTGATGAAGAAAGGGATAACCTATTTTATCATGGGTTGAGTGAAAACATGAGATAACCCCTCATAGCCATGAAGAATGCAAGCTCCAGTGAGTTGGTTAAAGTCGCTAAAATGCTGGAGAGTGACATGGAGTGCGCCTAGTGCCGTAAGGGTCTTACAACAAAGTAGGGAGGAGGCAAGCCTTCTCAGTTACATGGAAAGTTAGAAGGAAGTTGGTGGAAGAAGAATTCTCTTCCTTCCAAGTCTGGTGAAAAAACGATGCAACTTTTGGAGAGTTCTATTTCATAGGGCCGCTGACATGTTACAAGTGTGGCAAGTCGAGGCACAAGGCTCGAGAGTGTACCGAGGGAAGTGTTGAGCAAGATTAGAGGCAAGGGAACTCCGTGCGTTTCGGCCCCAGTTATGCGGAGAAAGGCAAAGTAGTGGAGTCAAGTGTTTCATATTTCCCTCTAGTACAACCTGGAGCTTACAGCCCTAGGCAGTAGGAAGTGATTCGTTAGCACGATATGATGACAAGTACGAAAAGTTTAAGTTCACTCGCTAGTTAAAAACTGTTTGCGACTTTTCGTGTTTGTTGCATGCACGATATGCTTCGTATTAGTTTCCATTTACCTCGTTATAGTGCTTTTTGATACTGGAGTGTCACACTTCTTTCTCGCGGTAAGCTTTATCTGAAGAATCGGTGTTGAGCCCTTCACGACAGATGTAGAGCTTAGGTTGCGCATACTTAAAGGGTCTTTTATGACAATCGGGAGGAAATGATGCATTGGTTTGAGAATTTGCGAAGTTGACTTCGATTTTGTAGCTGTAGTTCTACCACTAGCAGAGTTTGGCGTTATTCTGGTGTAGAGTAGCGGGCCAAAATTACTGCTTGCTGAAAGTGGTGACCCTCAAAAGCGAGGGAAAATAGAAGTCAAGTTTGAGAGCCTTAGTGGAGTGGTTTCTCCCTGATTTTTTCCATGCAGATGGCGTGTGTGGTGAACTAGGGAGGGGTAGAGTTTGTAGTTTTGTTGAAGATTCACTCCACAAAGTTGGCAATAAGAGATGTGTCAGTGGTGGCAGAGTTCAAGTATGTGTTCCCCGAGAAGCTTCTAGGAGCACCTCCTCAGCGTGAGATCGTCTTCACGATAGAATTGGTACTGGGAGCAAGACCGGTGTCACGTCCTTCTTTTAGGATGGCAACGAGGAGTTGGCCGAGCTAAAAGTTCAGCTGCAGGAGTTGTTGAAGCATGGTACATTAGGCCCAGTTACTCGTCATGGAGTGCGTCAGTGCTATTTGTGAAGAAAAATGATAGTATGTGTTTGTGCATAGACTGTCGTGAGCTGAATAAGTCGAATGTCAAGAATAAGTATTTGTTTATACAAATATATGACTTGTTCAACCAGTTGGTAGGGTAGGTGATGTGCTCCAAGTTGAACTTGAAGTCAGAGTATTACTAGTTGCGTATTCGGGAAGATGACGTTCTCAAGATAGCTTTAGGATGAGGTATGGTCATTACGAGCTGAATAAACCACTAAAGTTGATGTAGAGTTCCAATCATTGATGTTGGAAGCTCAGCAAGGTGAAAGCAATACTATGAAGATGGTCGATGAAATCTTAAAGAAGAATAAAAGGGTGTGCGCACCGCGGTTTGACAAACTCTGCGAGGAGTTGATGTTTGATGCACACTTTACGAAGCACTTTATTTACCTAGGTAGTGCGAAGAGGCACTTTGATTTGAGGGAATTCTTTTTGGTGACCTGGGATGAAGCAGGATGTAGCTTTGTACGTGAACCGATTTCAGACTTGTGCCTTAGTAAAGGATGGGTACCAGAGGCTGGGAGGGTTTTTGAAGCCCCTTCTTATTTTCGAGTGGAAATTCGACGACATCTCTATGGATTTTGTGCATGATTTGCCTTGGTCGTCGCAGGGTAATGATGTGATTCAGGTGATTGTAGATCGGCTGATCAAGGTGACTCACTTCATTCCAAATCAGAGGAAATATAGCGTGAAGAAGCTCGTTGAGCTCTATGTTCAGAACATAGTGTGGTTGCATGAGATTTTGAAGAGTATTGTTAGTGATCGAGATGAACGGTTCACGTCCAATGATTAAAGGTTAATGCAGAAGAGTTTGAGTACCAAGCTTAAGTTCAGTACAACGTTTTATCCATAGATCGATGGTCAAATAGAGAGGTCAGATCATACTTTGGAAGATATGTTGAACATATACGATATCGATTTGGCAAGAGATGGGAAGCCCGTCTCGTTATGGTGGATTTTAAATATAGCAATAGCTTTCAAGCGAGCATTTAGATGACCCCTTGTGAAATGTTATATGGTTGGCGGTGTCAAACGTCGATGTCATAAGTAGAGGCGAGAGACACCCATCTTTTGGAAAAAGAAGTAGTGGCAGATGCTTGTGAGTTGGTGCGAATGATTCAAGAGCGTTTGAAGGTTGTGTAGGATCAGTAGGCGAAATATTTTAATGTGCGCCGCATGAATGTGGAATTTGTAGTGGACGACATAGCCTGCTTAAAGATCAATCCATTTAAAGCATTTTACGTATAAGGTGACTCAAGAAATTGAGTCCAAAAAAATTGGGTCCGCCCGAGGATACAGAGCGCATAAATGAAGAGGTTTATCAGTTGGCGTTGTCCCAAGAGCTGAGTGAATTACACAATGTTTTTCATGACTCATTGTTGTGGAATGTTTTGGTGGAATAGAGTGACGTGGTCGAGTCGGTGGTATTATCAGTGACAGAAGACTCGAGGACGATGGTTCATGCGGTTCCTGTGGTGGATTCGGAAATTTGGCCCATGCGGAATAAAAAAATTAAAGCTCGTGAAAGTAAGTTGGGACAATAACAGGCTAGATAAATTCTCTTGAGAGTGCGAGCAAGCGATGCGGGGGGACTTCCCAAAAATATTTGCTTAAAGTGTGTTTTATGTTTTGGTGGCATTTTAAATTTTGTGGACAAAATTCTTTTGAGGGATTGGAGTTGCAACACCCCAAAATTTTACACTTTTGGAATGTTTAGAGTGTTAGGTCAAATGCAACAGGTAATCCTTTTTTCCTTGACCAAACGACGAAGCCAATGTTGTCGTGTACACCAACATATCGTTGGGTACACATGCATGTCGTCGTCTACACAGACATGTTGTCGTGTGATCCCCAATGTCGTTGTGTACACATATATGTCGTCGTGTGATCCCCAATATCGTCGTGTGCACATCAATATCGTCATGTGCACTCCTTTATCGTCATATTGACTAGACAATGTCGTTTAGTAGCAGTCGAGAGATAACTTGTCGTTGTGTCTGCTGGCACATCATTGTGCGAACTTCCATGTCATCGTGTTCACTCGACGATATGAACTAGAGAGCTGTGTCGGGTTGTCCGTGAACTAGTTTTGCAAATATGCTTTTCTGGGCGTACAATCTTCTTGGAACTTGTTCCAATGGCCCAGATCTTTTGCCCGTGAACCTTAAATAGGGCAGATGGGTTCTCCCATCTCTTTCTCCAAGTCATTCATGACTTTACGGCTAGGGTGTGTGTGAGAGCATGGAGGAGGAAGAAGATTAAAATTTGTCATTATTGGAGCTTCAGAGCTCCATTTGACGATCCGCGCGAGACTAGATTTGCAGAGAGGGATTGAAGGTGAACATTCTCATCCATTATATTCAAGGCTTCCATGACAAAGAAGAGGTATCATAAGATAACATCTCTGCTCCTGGTCTTAGGATGGGTGCATGACATCTTTTCTTCATGTCATTTATTTCTTGTAATTTATTGGCACCGAATCTCTCAATTGAGAGGAGTTTGAGTCGTCATGGTTTAAGAGGAACCACTAGGTCGATTGAGTCTATCCCCAACTTATTTTGCATTAGAAATCCGCTCCGTTAGGGGATTAGACATTATAGGTGAAGCCGAAGTCGCGACCAATGGCGCGATTCAGTGATATTGCTTAACATGCATTTTATGGATTTTATAAAAAATCCGATCCGACGAAGACGTCGTTGCGATGACCATAATCTCGTGTGAGAACAAATATGGCTTAGGGAGGGAAATAAGGTATGTGATTGTGTGACGGATTATGATGTCCACTTGGTTGTGAAAGCGTAGGTTTGTCTTTGTAGTCAACTGACTTATCCCGTGATGTTGTAATTCACGTGTGAAGGGTGTCCCAACAAGATAAGTCCACTTTTGAGCAAATTGTTGAGAACGTCTACGCTTTTGGACAAGCCCGATGTTGCTATGATCTATATAGGGGTGGGGTCTAATCGAGAGTTCTTATGATCGGTTGTGCTTTGCTTGATAATTTGGCGAGAATGGTGGAGTTGATGGACATGCTTGATGGTGTTGTGATTCGTGTGTGGGTGGGGTCTCAGTAGGAGTTCTCAGCCTTGGGCTGTATGCCTTTGGGGAAAGTGAGTACCCACATGAATGATGTGGTACGATGATGCGTGATGATATGTTAGAATCATACATGCTATATAATGTCTTGGGTGAAACCCAGATTTGCATACATGCTACATCGTCCCTTTTTATTTAAATGTTCAACATAAAAACAAGTTTAATGTTTATGACACCCATTCTTATTGTTTGTATGTCAATTACTGTTTTATTATATATACATACAAAGTGCTGATCTGCAAGGTGATGGAGTGCTCTGGGGTCCGCTAGAGATGACCGGGAAGAGGGGTGTTGTTACACTGTTTGTGGTCAACCATAGCTTACCCATGTATATCATGTCTTCTACAATGGTTTCAGGGTAAGTATCGCAAGCTGGAGCTAGCTCGTCGGCCAAAAAGATCTAAGCCTCATGAAGTATACCTCCTCATGTTGTTTAGTCTTATGTTTATTTCATTATGTTCTGACTTACATGCCGAGGTAGCATATAACTGCTTTACCTTTTGCTTTGTATGATGTGATGAATGTTGATTTGAACATCTGATAATGTAATGTTGGATCTTGTAGCCAACCTTAGAGGGGGGGGTGAATAAGGTTCGACGCGTTTCTTGAAATTTAAGCGTTAATTCGTCCACAGAACCAGAGCTTAGGAAACTACTGCAGAGCGTTGGGTAACCAATGTTCTGCGGTACGTTATTCACTCTTTTCCTGTACAAATTAGCTTGTGCGCACACACGTGAAACTAGACTTATCATTCACAAGTAAACATAAGAGGCAATGATATGAAGAAAATATCTCATATGAATCATTAAGTCACACACAATGTTACACTTGTAATTAGGATTGATTTAAAACATGTTTACACACAATACATACAACTTGGATCTCCATGACGCCGGAGATCAGAGGCGGTGAATAAAACTCTTGGGTTTTCTATACCGACCCAAAACCCGGACCGGTTGGCTCTTCACTTTCTCCCCGAAAGGTCTTAGAGCCGCTCTTCACCTCCACACCCGGAAGGGTCTTAGAGCCGCTCTTCACTTTCTCCCCGAAAGGTCTTAGAGCCGCTCTTCACCTCCACAACCGGAAGGGTCTTAGAGCCGCTCTTCACTTTCTCCCCGAAAGGTCTTAGAGCACCGCTAGATCCCCGATCTAGACGCCCCAAATCCCGGGACGATTTTCCACGGAATCCAACCCGGATTCCGACGACCTTCCCCGGTCGATTTCCCTTACCACTTACAACAATAGAAGAAGAAAAAGATACACAAAGAGATTACAAAATATATTCGTTAAAGTTTAGGTTCTCCCTCTTGAGAAGTTCTCCGGATAGATCTACGGCCGGTGCTTGTGATCTTCGATGGAAAGCACCCGGTCGCTAGACGTAGACGATGCGAAGCCTTGATCGCCGGAGTTCTTCGATCTCGAACGGGAGGAAGAAGCCTTGTTTTTTCTTTGACGAAGACGAGTAGAACGGACGTAGGAAGACGGCCGAACTTGGTATTCCTGGAGCACTTCGTCAATAATCTCTGGAGGCTTAGGTCTTGAGGAAACGGCGCTGCTTTTTATACGTATTGGAGAAAATAGACTACCGCCTGCGATAACTCTATCGCCGGGCGGTAAGTTCGCGCGTAACGCCTGCCAGCTGTCTCCACACGTCTCCCGAAACGGCAACTATAACTGCTCATTAAGGAAACTGCCGTTTCAAGAGAGCTATCGCCGGGCGGTAATGGTTACCGCGCCCAGTCAGAGCGATAGCGCCATTTCGCCAAATAATTCTACCGCCTGCGATAAGACTATCGCCTGAGCGGTAGGTACCATCGTCGACGATCGTCCCCTTGATGCACGTCGACCAGATACCGCCGGCGGTAGCGTCCTGTCGCCGGGCGGTAGCTTTTGATTGTCGACGATCCTTCCTTAGCTGATAATTGGGTCGTCGACCATCGAACCGATATGCGTCGATCGAGATGGTTACCGCGCTGCGATAAGGTTATCGCCGGGCGGTAGTAACCTTTTGAAGCTCTTCTCCTTTCCTTTCACCTGTCAGCCTGCACACTCTATCACACAACCAATCTCATCAAATACAAGCAGGGAGTTGATATTCTCAAACCTAAGGAGTGTGAAACCATGTTCCAACAAACTCCCCCTTTTGATAATATCAATCCCGTTCATGATAAACCAAAATCAAGTAGATAGAGTGCCAGAATAGATGTATGTAGCAACGTAGAACAGTATAAAGTAGAGTATCAGAGTAAAATGAACATAGAACAATATTGTTAAAAGTAGCGAACTAATGACTAGAAAACAAGCCGGAACTTTGAATAATTGAAATTTTATTATCCAAAAAGATATCATTTACAAAGGTATGGCCTCCCTTTTATAGAATGGAGGAGAGAGAGAAGAATACAAATTAACAATGTGGGACTAAAGCTATACAACAGATCTGGGCGGCTAGAATAAGAGACCGAAACAGGCCGCGCGGTTAGACAATGTTCTAACCGCTCGGCAACACCAGAACCAAGAGGGAGAGATGCGGTAGGAGACCGCTAGACCGGCCGGTTTCCAAGCCGCCAGAGACAAGCCGACAGACCGCCGGATACCATACGGCGACAGCCTGGAAATCAACCCGCCAACCTCAATCCGCCAGGCACAAACCGCCAGACCGCCCGGTCAACAACCCGCCAGGCTCAAACCGCCAGACCGCCCGGTCTCATACTTCGACACTCCCCCTCAAGCTGGAGCATAGATATCAATCATGCCCAGGTTGTCACAAATATGGAAGAAGGAAGTAGAAACCGGCTTGGTGAAGATATCAGCCAACTCTTTGTCGGAGGTGACGAACGGAGTGCAAATCTGTTTCTTCAAGACCTCTTCTCGGATGAAATGGCAGTCGACCTCTATATGTTTCGTTCTCTCATGGAAGACCGGATTTTTGGATATGTATATAGCGGCTTTGTTGTCACAAAACATAGGCAGAGGATAGTTGTAGACCTCTCCTAGGTCAAGCATGAGAGCCCGCAACCATTTTAACTCACACGTGGTTGACGCCATGCTCCGGTATTCGGCTTCTGCACTGGACCTAGAGACAACAGACTGCTTCTTGCTCTTCCAGCTCACAAGATTACCTCCAACAAATGTGCAGAAACCCGATGTAGATTTACGGTCACCTTTATCATCCGCATAGCTTGAGTCTGAGTAGGCTTCAATTCTCAGATGACCATGCTTCTGAAAGAGTAGCCCTTTCCCTGGTGCTGCTTTGACATACTCTAGTATCTTCAAGGCAGACTGAAGATGACATTCCCTGGGAGCTTGCATGAACTGACTGACCTTGCCTACAGCATAGGCAATGTCGGGTCTGGTCACCGTGAGATAAATGAGTTTGCCCACCAGACGTCTGTACCTCGTGGCATCGGATATAAGCGGTGAGTCATCTGTCCATGTTTTGTCTTCTCCAGTGGCCATGGGATACCGGGCCGGTTTGGCCCCGGTCAATCCTGCCTCTTGTAGAAGATCAAGCGCATACTTCCGTTGGGAGAGAACCAACGAGTCGGGCTTCCGAGAGATTTCTATCCCCAAAAAATATTTCGGGGAGCCCATATCCTTCGTGACAAGGTGTTGACGGAGGTGTTTCTTTGTCAAGTCCACCCCAGCCTGGTCATCGCCGGTAAGAAGGATATCATCCACATATACCGCCAAAACCACAAGGCCTGATGCGGTTTTGCGAATAAACAATGAGTGATCGGCGGAACTTCTTGCAAAGCCAATTGCAGCCACAATGCCACTAAACTTGTCAAACCACGCCCGAGGGCTCTGCTTTAGGCCGTAGATGGCCTTCTTCAACTGGCATACTCGTGTCTCCCCCTGAGCAACATACCCTGGAGGTTGCTCCATATAGACGTCCTCCTGAAGATCCCCATACAGAAAAGCATTCTTGACATCAAGTTGAGAAATGTCCCACTCCCTGTTGACGGCCACAGAAAGAAGAACCCGGATGGTGCTGAGGCGAGCAACCGGAGAGAAAGTGTCAAAATAGTCAACTCCATAAGTCTGAGTAAAGCCTTTGGCCACCAGGCGGGCCTTGTAACGATCCACAGTGCCGTCCGGGCGAAACTTCACAACGAACACCCAGCGGCAGCCAACCACATCAGTACCGATCGGTGGAGGAACAAGGTTCCAGGTACCTCTTTCAGTAAGAGTGGCAATTTCCTCATCCATGGCAGATTTCCAATGAGGAATAACAAGAGCCTCCTGGTAAGTGCGGGGAGTGGTAGTAGCCGAGATGGCCAAAGCAAAGCACCTGCGAGAGGGAGTAAGCCGATCATAGGAAACAACAGCCGCAAGCGGGTGTTGGGTACACGCCCGCACCCCTTTGCGAAGGGCAATGGGACGATCCAGGTCGTCTTGTGCCTCAGGGACCGGAGCATCCGTGGCAGAGAAAGCTGGCCCGGGACTAGAGAGAGACGGCTGCGGAGACGAAGGAGGGGAGATAATAGGGAGAGGAGGAGACGGAGGAGGAGACGACATAGGAGGGGAGACGTCGACCTGTGTGGAAGGCTCACAGAGAGATGGTGGAGAGTCAGAGACAGCAGGAGGAGGTGAAGATGGGAAAGAAAAGTAGGAAGCATTTTCAAAGAAGGTGACGTCTGCGGAAACAAACTGTTTGCGCAGAATAGGATCAAAGCAACAGTAGCCTTTTTGAGTTGTCGAGTAACCCAAAAAGACACATTTGGTGGAGCGGGGGGAAAGCTTATCGCGAGTAGCAGACGGAGCATGCACAAAGGCCGTACACCCAAAGATACGGAGAGGAAGAGGAAAGGGTTCCTTGGTTGGGTAGAGAATGGAGAAGGGGGTCTTGCCGTGAAGAACAGAAGAGGGAATGCGATTGATGAGATAGCAGGCAAGAAGAACAGCATAGCCCCAATAGGAGCGAGGCACCTGCATCTGTGTCATCAGAGTGCGAGCGATATCGAGGAGATGACGATTTTTACGTTCCGCCACCCCATTTTGCTGGGAGGTGTAAACACAGCTGGTCTGATGAATAAGACCATGTTGCATACAAAAAGATGAAAACTCATGACTGAGATATTCCTTAGCATTATCAGAGCGCAATACTTTAATAGAAATAGCAAACTGAGTTTTAATCATATTATAAAAAGATTGCCATACAGATAAGAGTTCAGAGCGATCTTTTAATAGATACACCCAGGTACATCTGGAGAAATCATCAATAAAAGTTACAAAGTAAAAACTACCCCGACCAACGGTGGGAGTAGGAGCAGGACCCCAGATATCAGAATGAATGAGATCAAAAGGGCGGGAGGAACCACGGCCTTGCTTCTGCGGGAAGGAGGAACGGTGATGCTTGCCAAGCTGACACGCATCGCAGTTGAGCGGAGGACTGGGTTGAGGTAAGTGGGGAAGAAGCTGATGCAGAATCCGAGGAGGAGGATGTCCAAGGCGAAGATGCCATTGAAGCAGATCAGTAGACGAGGAAGAGAAGGCGGACAGAGCGGAAACATTGTCGAGGAAGTAGAGGCCGCCGCTCTCAGTCCCAGTAGCAATCGTCCGTTGGGTTCTCGGGTCCTGAAAACAACAAGAAGTAGGAGTAAATAAGACAGAACACTGAAGTTGCTTGCATAAAGTAGTAACGGAGAGTAAATTGCAAGGGAACTTCGGGACATAGAGAGTGTCCGCTAAGCGAAGCGAGGGAGTGACTTGAACCATGCCCGTTCCATGAACAGGGGAAGGCGAACCATCCGCAACGAGAACCGGGGGTAACCGAGCATGCGTCTCTAGGAGAGAGAAGCAGTGAGGGTTTCCGGTCATGTGATTTGTAGCACCAGAGTCAATGAGCCATTTACCTTGGGTAACGACGTGTGCACTACCTGAGGTGGTGGCCACAGAAGCAGACTGCCGAGAGGAGGCGGAGGTTGAGGAAGAAGTATCACCGGAGGGACGAAGATGAGGATGTTTTTGCCAGCAGCGGTCAACTGAGTGGCCGGTACGACCACAGTGAGAGCAGAGGAACCTGGACGGACCGCGCGTGCCAGATTGGCTGCGACCACTATTGCCACCCCGCTGGACTTGGTGAGCATAGGAGTCCGGTGGAGGAGGGGAAGACAATAGAGGACGGTGGAGCAGTGAAGTAACCGCGGCGATGCGAGCTGCGGTGGCATCCAAGGTGGGAGACTCGGCTTCGCCCAAGATCTGCTGGCGGATCATATCAAAAGACTCAGGAAGCCGGAGAAGATAACAAACAACCAGGAGTTCCTGGAAGTGTTTGTGCTGTTCGGCCAAGTCCGCGGAGAAGGGGCGATTCTGGAGGATTTCGGCCCCAAGAGCCTGAACTTGCTGATAAGCCGCAGCAGGAGACATGGAAGGGCGAGCGAAGAGATCCGCGTAGAGAGTATAAATGCGGGATGTCTGGGCCCCCTTTGAGTAGAGAGCAGCAAGGTGAAGCCACGCGGTCTTGACCGTCTCATCATGGCGTATGACAGGAAGACATTCATCGGAGAGGCTGTTAGCCAACCACGTGCGGACAAGCGCATCACTGGCATCCCAGTCATCAAATTCAGCAGAGTCTGAGGGAGGAGGGTCATCGGTGAGGTGATGACGTTTGCGCTGAGAGCGGAGAAGAAAAGTGAAGGAGACGCTCCAATCCGGATAGTTGGAGCCAACAAGTTTAGAAACCGTGCCAAGGTTGCCAGAGGGTGTAGGAAGCGGCGCCGGAGTGGCGATAGGAGTGGTGGTGGTGGAGGTCTCAGAAAGGGCCATAGGAGATAACTGCGAGAGGCCGCGCGGTTAGAATATAAGCCGCGCGGATAGAAAGAAGACGAGCTGCGGCGGTCAGGATGTTCGACACCAGCGGCCAGAGAAGCCACGACCAAGCCGCAGGTCCAAGACGGGGAAGAGGTCGAACGGCTAGAAGATAGACCGCGCGAACGGAAACTGCGAATAAAGAAGCAGGTCGCGACGAACAAGGAGACAGGTCGCAGCGACAGACGGGCAGGAGAAGGAGGACGCGCGGACAGGGCGCAAACAGCGAGAACAGGTCGCGAGAAGAAGGGGCAAGCCGCGCGGACAGGGCGCACAGAATCAGGAGGAGAAGATCGATCCCTCTGATACCATGTTAAAAGTAGCGAACTAATGACTAGAAAACAAGCCGGAACTTTGAATAATTGAAATTTTATTATCCAAAAAGATATCATTTACAAAGGTATGGCCTCCCTTTTATAGAATGGAGGAGAGAGAGAAGAATACAAATTAACAATGTGGGACTAAAGCTATACAACAGATCTGGGCGGCTAGAATAAGAGACCGAAACAGGCCGCGCGGTTAGACAATGTTCTAACCGCTCGGCAACACCAGAACCAAGAGGGAGAGATGCGGTAGGAGACCGCTAGACCGGCCGGTTTCCAAGCCGCCAGAGACAAGCCGACAGACCGCCGGATACCATACGGCGACAGCCTGGAAATCAACCCGCCAACCTCAATCCGCCAGGCACAAACCGCCAGACCGCCCGGTCAACAACCCGCCAGGCTCAAACCGCCAGACCGCCCGGTCTCATACTTCGACAAATATAAAGTAGAGTATTAGAGTAAAATGATATTGAACAAATAAGCAATACACACCTATATCGATCCCGTTCAATCCTGTTCTATCCTACTACATACTCCCCCTATCGGTGGGACGCTCCCCCTATCTATGAGCACACACACACCTCAACACGCTCCCCCTATCATGAACACTACCTCCAATACCTTCTCCCCCTTTGATAATATCAAAAGAATGGGCAAGGCCAACCGACCAAGGAGGATGAAAATTGTAGGCGAAAGATAACGTAATATAGACCCACAAAGCACTTGAAATCAGAGAATTGTAAAACAGGGTCAAAATCAGGAGCAAACGCTAATCAGAGTGAAGAAATTGGACTATATGCACGAGACATAGCACACATCAAGTATGACATGAATGTTTGCAAGGTTTAGATAAATAGAGAGAAAAATAGGCAAACACAAATATCGTCATGAGAGAAAAAAAAAATGTGCCAGTACGTATTGTGCGAAAAGCATCGAATGTAGTTGAGGTCCAATTCTTATGCGCGGAAGATTTAAATAAGATAATGACATGTGCACGTGTAGCACCAAGAGACAAAACATTCAATAGAGATATCATGCAGACATGTTTTATATCAAGCAAACTAACGATGCTAACACCAAAGAGATATAGTGAAAAATCACGTCACATGACATAGTGCGGCATAAAGAAATTAAATCAAGGGCACAAATCATAAAGTGTAGTCCATGCACAAGATCGAAACGACTTTGTAATCCAAGGTGCTCACCCTCACAACGCTTATGAAGACTTATCAGGAGGGATGAGTAGTGCTTGGGGGGTCTGTAAGCGGGATTTGATGGCCATCATTTTATTTTGAGTTAGGCCATCAATTTCATACATAATCAAAGCAGAACAAGACCCCAAGTCAATCGAAATCTACCCACATAGGTAGATCCACTTTAACTTGTTTACATTGGACATATGCGTTTCTAGTTTTGGCCCAAAAATTTAATTAGCATAGACACGCGCAATTTGATTTCATGACATTGATTGTTCAAGATATATCAGATATGTTAATTTTAGTGTCACGATTTATAGCATGTCAGCTTATTATCTCAGGTTGAGTGCATGATCAAGTGGTGTGTGAGTGGTGTAGTCATTATCGTAAATAAATCCTCACACATACTTAGAGGCGTAGACAACGTACACCCACATTAATTTTCGCACTCAATAGCTAGACAAAAATTTAACTTCGCTCATCATGACCGGATACCAATGTGCCGTACAAATTGACAAGAAGATTAGCAAACATTGTATATACTTGAAAATATACCACGACTCGGTCATATGAGCCCCCATGAGATAAAAAAACGCACTTTGGCCCTAAAACGACCACCATTTGTCTACTATATGGACACCTTAAGATATTCCCTAGCCTTGTCAAAACAGGTTGGATAAGCATGATTTTCGTGTGTACTTATATGCGAGTCAGAGTACTATCGCCTGCGGTAGTACTACCGCTCCGCGGTAACTCCGGAATAAATATGCTGTAGGTTATTTCAGATCCGCCCACACTCATTCTCACCTTGCATCCCTTTTGGAAAGAAGCTTCTCCAGCCCTACAGATCTCCTTTGTTTCCAGGTAATGCTCTATCCTTTCTCATTTTTGCTTGATTTCTTGTTTAGGATCCATATGAGATGTCTTTGTGGAGTAGATGTGTTCTCTCATGGCATTTTTATATCCACTTCTTCACGGATCTCCTCTCACATATCCCCCTTTTTGAAACATATTGCCATTGTTTTAGTCTATTTCGGATCTACGCTTTAAGAGGTGAAAAATATTGCCATTGTTTGGAAAGGATCCGAAATGCGGAGGAGTAAAAAGAGATACTTTCACATGTTTCATTTTTAGATTTTTATTGTCGGATCTCATCTCCTCTTTCAAGATCTACGAAGTTCATATATAGATCTATGAAAAACATGGAGATTGGAGTGGTTTTTACAAAAAAAAATCGATTTTTAGCTCAAGACGGCGGAAAGAGGTGAAGTGCAGTCCGTCGAGCTACCGCCGGCGATAGCTAATTATCGCCTGCGATAGCTCCCAGATTTCACTAAATTTTTGTGAATTTTCAGTTTTGGATCCCAGTTCCTGATTTGAGTTTTTGAATGTTGTTTCATGCAGGAAATGGCCTCCTCGAGCGCACACTCTGGACGTCGAAGTGTTTCAAAACGAAACCGTGGAGAGACTACGCACCCCGCTATAGACAACGCCACTGTGAGCATTCCTATGCTCATAGAAATTGATGATCGGTATACTCATATCTATGAGTATCTCGAAGAATCGGGCGTGTTGGCGGTGATATCAGATGGGTGTTCCTTTTCCTCCGCTCTCGTTCGAGAGTTCTACAACAACTTGAGGGATCCATCTCTGATGCGTCTGGGAGGAGGAGTTCAGTCTTGCATCGGGGATGAGATAGTTACTATCACCCATGCCGACCTGGAGACGAAGTACGTGTGGCCATCCAACCTTCCATACTTGGATGTTGTAGAATCCTTCAGGACAGCAAGGGATTGGAGAGTGATGAACGAGGTTCTCCATGGAGCGGAGGGGCGTCCTGACTTTTTCACTTCGGTGGACACACTCACACCAGTTGCTCGGATAATTCAGGATATCCTCCGCCATTCGCTGATGTTCAAGGCAGGAGATACTCGAAAGGTCACGGCTCAGCTATCCATGGTGACCTATCACATTATAGCGCAGAAGCCATTCAGCGTTTCAGATCTCATCCTGTCTATCATGAGGTATACTTTTCGCCTCAAGTCCCCCGATCGTCAGCGGGTAAATACACTCCCTTTGGGAGGAGTCATCCAGACCATCCTGAAGATCAAGTACCCGACCATCGACTGGACCTCCTATCCCATTGACATCGTTCCGCAGGTCTATCATGTAGGAGAGATACCGGCTGCTTCACGGGTGCGACCACAGGTGCCACCTCCGGAGCCATCGGTACCCCGGTCGGGATCTCTTCGCGAGGCAAGTCGTGGAATTCATAGCCTCATGGAGGAGCAGGGAAAGGAGATCAAAGGCATGAAGAAGATGCTTAAGAAGATCATGAGGAAGCTCAGCATTTCTTCAACATCCTCTGATGAACAGGCGTGATCCCATTTTTCTTTGTACCCTTTCGAGTTTTTAGATTTATGAACAATTAAAAATTGATGTAATAATACAGGTACCGGCCCGAACATTTTTCTTGAATGTTTTTGGTTTCATTTTATGTGGGCAATTTAATCTCTATTTTGTTATCACTTGATTATGCGTGAAAAGTGGATTTTGATCAGTATTAATTTGCTCCTAAGCTCTTTGAGTCCCGCACAACTAAACCAGACGTACGATGTGAAGTAGGAGATAGTCATGACGTGATCAAGTGTGTCATTCTACTTCACTAACGGGACATACTTAGGAGTTGAGAGGTTTGGGTATCCAGAAGGAGCCGAAAATGACTTTCCTTTTGGGAACCCAACGATGTTGTGATACAGTTGAACCCGGTGAAGGAGGGTTCGCCCGGTCTATCGGACTGGGCGTGCTACGTCGCGTGACTGGTCTCCATTCATACCTTGGTTTGATGTTTTTCTTATGTTGCAGATTCTCTTTTGGATGTCTAGGAGTCCTTACGTGAGAGATTGTGGTTGGGCACAATTGTCTTTGTGAATTAATCATGTTGAGATTACTTTCTGACATGAAATACTTCTTGTTACCATACTGACTCATAGCATAAAGACTTTTTGAAGGATATCTGCGTTCAATTGGTTTTGTAAATGGAGTAGTTGGTTTTCGCCAGTGGATATGATTTTCATATTTGAGGTTTCACTCGCGTTGGCTTGAAGTTTACTACTCCCTTTGATTTTCCTAACTGACGTGAGTGAGCTTGTGTTCAACGTGCGTTTGGAATTTTCTTGATATTGCACGTTTATGTGTTGAGAATTTTTCTTTAAAATTTCCTTAAGCACGTTGATTTTCGTTTCCAAATCTTCATTTCTCTGTTTGAGATTTGTTCTCGCTTTGGTGTAGGCAGTTGTGCTATTCTTGAGTATTGCGACTATTGAGTTAATGTGGGCTTCATACTTGTTTCTGTATTCTTCGAATACCTCACTCATCTCAGTGATTTCAACTCTATAGTCCACACACTTAGCACACTCCCCCTTTGACGCTAAGTTTTCTAGAAACAGTTTCTCATTTTGTTCTCTTAGAGAAATGCACTCTTTCTCTTCCTCCTCACGTTTCTCTTTTAACTTCTCACAATTTATACAAAGTGTAGAGTTGTCCTCTAAAGAGTATACAGGAGAACTAGACACGACAGTGGAAGATTCCACACTAACATTTGCTTTTAAAAGGTTATTTTCCAAGCGTAGTTTTGAATTAATATTTTTCAGTTTCTTAAGTCTACGCCTATTCATATTCAGCATATTCAGTGTATAAACAGACTTGTATACACGGAGAGAGTTTGAGTTTCTTACAGCGCTCTTGGACGAGGCAAGATTTGAACACAAGGTTCCTTTATCATCTTCCCCTTGGCTCTTCTCGTCCAGTGACAGATGTTCATCTCCCCTCTTGCTTGACGTGTCTGTCTTGACTTCCTCCAAGAGTGCATCTCCATTTGACTCGTCACTTGGATCTATAAGAAACTGCTCGAAGTCATTATCTGCAGGATGAGAACTATAAGTAGACTCAAGATATTCCCATATCTCATATGCAGTGGAACACATGTGAATGCGTTTAAAAATTTCTTGACTAAGCCCACAAAACAAACTGTTCATAGCCTTGGCATTTAAATAACACTCGTGCTTATTTAGGCTATAAGGGGGCTTGGTACAAGTAATGTTCCAAACTTCTACATCCGTTAGCATAAGGAATTTTCTCATTAGAGTTCTCCATTCGTTATAGTTCACTCCTATAAAGAGAGGTGGTGCAAACACATTTTCGGTGTACAATTTTTCATTCCCACTCATCAGTCCATGATGGAGGTTGGCCATTATTCCCGGTGGTGAAACCGTTTTGGAATAACCTGGCTCTGATACCACTTGTTGGATCTTGTAGCCAACCTTAGAGGGGGGGGGGGGGTGAATAAGGTTCGACGCGTTTCTTGAAATTTAAGCGTTAATTCGTCCACAGAACCAGAGCTTAGGAAACTACTGCAGAGCGTTGGGTAACCAATGTTCTGCGGTACGTTATTCACTCTTTTCCTGTACAAATTAGCTTGTGCGCACACACGTGAAACTAGACTTATCATTCACAAGTAAACATAAGAGGCAATGATATGAAGAAAATATCTCATATGAATCATTAAGTCACACGCAATGTTACACTTGTAATTAGGATTGATTTAAAACATGTTTACACACAATACATACAACTTGGATCTCCATGACGCCGGAGATCAGAGGCGGTGAATAAAACTCTTGGGTTTTCTATACCGACCCAAAACCCGGACCGGTTGGCTCTTCACTTTCTCCCCGAAAGGTCTTAGAGCCGCTCTTCACCTCCACACCCGGAAGGGTCTTAGAGCCGCTCTTCACTTTCTCCCCGAAAGGTCTTAGAGCCGCTCTTCACCTCCACAACCGGAAGGGTCTTAGAGCCGCTCTTCACTTTCTCCCCGAAAGGTCTTAGAGCACCGCTGGATCCCCGATCTAGACGCCCCAAATCCCGGGACGATTTTCCACGGAATCCAACCCGGATTCCGACGACCTTCCCCGGTCGATTTCCCTTACCACTTACAACAATAGAAGAAGAAAAAGATACACAAAGAGATTACAAAATATATTCGTTAAAGTTTAGGTTCTCCCTCTTGAGAAGTTCTCCGGATAGATCTACGACCGGTGCTTGTGATCTTCGATGGAAAGCACCCGGTCGCTAGACGTAGACGATGCGAAGCCTTGATCGCCGGAGTTCTTCGATCTCGAACGGGAGGAAGAAGCCTTGCTTTTTCTTTGACGAAGACGAGTAGAACGGACGTAGGAAGACGACCGAACTTGGTATTCCTGGAGCACTTCGTCAATAATCTCTGGAGGCTTAGGTCTTGAGGAAACGGTGCTGCTTTTTATACGTCTTGGAGAAAATAGACTACCGCCTGCGATAACTCTATCGCCGGGCGGTAAGTTCGCGCGTAACGCCTGCCAGCTGTCTCCACACGTCTCCCGAAACGGCAACTATAACTGCTCATTAAGGAAACTGCCGTTTCAAGAGAGCTATCGCCGGGCGGTAATGGTTACCGCGCCCAGTCAGAGCGATAGCGCCATTTCGCCAAATAATTCTACCGCCTGCGATAAGACTATCGCCTGAGCGGTAGGTACCATCGTCGACGATCGTCCCCTTGATGCACGTCGACCGGATACCGCCGGCGGTAGCGTCCTGTCGCCGGGCGGTAGCTTTTGATTGTCGACGATCCTTCCTTAGCTGATAATTGGGCCGTCGACCATCGAACCGATATGCGTCGATCGAGATGGTTACCGCGCTGCGATAAGGTTATCGCCGGGCGGTAGTAACCTTTTGAAGCTCTTCTCCTTTCCTTTCACCTGTCAGCCTGCACACTCTATCACACAACCAATCTCATCAAATACAAGCAGGGAGTTGATATTCTCAAACCTAAGGAGTGTGAAACCATGTTCCAACATGTAAGACCATAAAGCCATCTGGACTCCTATATTTTACTGGACAACTTCTAGTCATATTATAGTGTTTCCGTTGTTTAATCATGAGTTTTGAGTTGGGCAGCGTTCTTGTATCATTTTATAATATAAAGTCTGCGACGTCTATATACTGCGGGGCCTCAATTAGAGACATATTATATGGTCCTTTCAGGAGAGGTGTTACACCGTGACTGGCGGGTGCAGTGCCGAGCTAGTATATTGCGTGGAAGCGGACGATGCCCGCTTCTATGTGGCCGAAGGCCACATTTTATATATTTTTATTGCATTGGAGGCCACTGCCGTCGGCAGGCTAACCGAACGGCGACGACCTTGTTGGTGGGGTCCGGTCAGGCCTGTACAACCCCGTATTCGCTGAGTGGGGTCCCTAGAAAGGCGTAAGACTTGCTACACATTTTTAAGCTTTTAGAGAGTTTTGCACTCTTGGAGTCAAATTGATGGTTAATCTGCATAATATACTATTAGAGGAACGAAAAATTTGTTTAACTTACTAGTGCTTGGTGTATTCTTCAGAGGGCGAGTGCGGCAGGAGGCCGTCACTCGCCCAACCCCTATCCCAAGGGGTGGGTGTGGCGGGAGGCCGACACTTGCCCCGACCCCATTTTTAGGGGGCAGGTGCGGCGGGAGGCCGACACCCGCCCAGCTCGCCCGGCTGGAGTACTCGCCCGGCTAGAGCACTCGCCCGGCTAGAGCACTCGCCCAGCTGGAGGTCTCGCCCGATTGGAGTTCTCGCCCGACTGGAGTTCTTGCTCGGCTGGAGCACTCGCCCGACTGGAGTTCTCGCCCGACTGGAGCACTCGCCCGACTGGAGCACTCGCCCGACTGGAGTACTCGCCCGGCTAGAGTTCTCGCCTGGCTGGAGCACTCGCCTGACTGGAGTACTCGCCCGGCTGGAGTACTCGCCCGGCTTGAGTTCTCGCCCGGCTGAAGTTCTCGCCCGACTGGAGTACTCGCCTAGCTTGAGGGTCTCGCCCGGCTTGAGGGTCTCGCCCGGCTTGAGGGTCTCTCCCGGCTTGAGGGTCTGCTACTTTGCCCCCGGTGGGTTGCAAATAGCTGTTCAGAACAACGGAGTTTGGCTGTTGGTAGACCAGCCTCAGAGTATTTCAGTAAATTTAGAGCAGCAGAATTGCGCTAGTGCTAGACCATCCACAAAAATCTATAAATAGACCCTTGGGGTGCCTTGGAGAGAAATTCGTTTTCACCAATCCTCATCTTCTTCCTTCATCCTCCAAGGCACCTAGCTCAACATTGGCTAGGGAGAGGAGATCTCAAAGGTCTTACGGGTGTGAGGTAGAACCTCCGTGCTAGAGGCAAGGGTCATTTCCAAATTCAGGTCTCTCACCAAGGGACGAATTGGGAGAAGTAGGTGTGAGCTGCACCTTAGGTCCGAACTCTAAGTGGAACCGAATCTCGATTTCAACAAAGCCGCCGCCGGTTATGCCAGTGGCGATAGCCTCCACCGTGTTTTTTTTATTTCCCTCAACGGTGGAGGCCACTACAGTAGGCTGAGCCGACAATGGCTTCACCGGACCACACCAACGTGATTGCTAATCCCGGACGTCAGCGACCTGACGGGGGTATGCCGAAGGCTGTCCGACAGGGCCACCTAGGGCGCCTCTGGCCTACCCCTGCCGACGTCTCCAATTGACCAAAATCACTATTTTCTTTATTAAAAAAGGTGCAGTTACTAACAAACCCATTTTGGCTTCTAACAAACCATTACTACTAGCAAACCTTCATTTTTGAAAATGTCTATTTTAAATTTTTTTTATTAGCAAACCACCCTAAAAAATAAAAAATAATTTTTTTTAAGAGACATGCATTCATTCAAAGTAAGATAATACATATATGTATGTTAACATTACAAATAATTCCAAATACATTCATTGATCTACATATGTTGGCATTATAAATATTTTTAAATGTCACAAAATTTTCATGTGCCACAAAATCTTTATGTGCCCCAAAATCTTCATGTTCCTCAAAATCTCCATACCATAACATGCCAAAAAAGAAGTAAATAGCAATGTTATGATAATTAGTGTCAGGATATGTTATCTTAAAACTTGAAGCTCACCTTTTTAGAGGAAATTATCATCTACATTTTGCTAAGATATTAAATACAAAAGTCAAGAAGTGGAGGTTATCCTTTTGCCTACATCAAAAAATTAAATCATTTATATTTCATCTTAAGCTAAGCTAATATAAGAAATTGTATGAACAACTTTTCCTTACATTTTATTCCTTTTTATTGAGGATGCATTCCCATAAACTTCCTATTTGTGTGTGATATCTCATCCAAAGAGAGTATAATGGTGGTAATAGAGTTCCTTCTTTCATGCTAGATCTACAAAATCGCCAGATTCACACCTATTTCGCCAGTTGTTGGAATCGTCGGAGTCATTGGAGTCGCCGGAGTCGCCAAGGTTGCCAGAGCCCGAACCGTAGGAATCGCGAATGGGAGCAAGGGAGAGGTACAAGAGTCACGTATGGGGGAAACGAAAATGGAAAGTATTTTGGTCAGACTTGCTAGTAGGAGAAGTAAGATTTTGAAAATAACAAAAATAATTAAATAAATAAATTTTGAGAGATTTTGAAATTGCTAGCAGCCAAATAAAATTTGCTAGTAATATTAGCCTAAAAAGGGTGCTGATATTTGTACACCTTAAATGGCTATTTATAATCCATAAATATTTGTACACTTTAAAATTATATTTATACCCCGATAGACTATTTGTACCCCAATTTGTAAAATATAAGGAGGCCATTGAGCGTTTAGATGCTCAATTCCGGAAATCCATGGTTCTTTTCAGAAAGACAATGGACAAGTCGAGGGAGCAAATCGACCACCTATCCAATAGGCTCGATGTAATCTGGCTCGATAAAACTAGCAAATCAATTTTATTTTTTTTTGCAATTTTTGTATTTTTGAATTTTGAGCTCCAAATGTTTCTCTTTTGAAAACGTGATCAACATGAAAGTTGTAGATCTAGATGAAATCTACAACTTTAATGTTGACCATTTTTTGATTTGAATCCGTTTATGCCTCCAATTTGGGACTGACAAAAGACACGCCCGTAACGAGTCGTCCGTATAGATTTTCGGCGTGAATTTTTCGGGTCCCAAATCGGGGGTCTAAAATGTTTCAAATTAAAAAGTTTTCAACATAAAAGTTGTAGATATCGTCAAGATCTACAACTTTTATGTTGAACACTTTTTAATTTGAAGCCGTTTAAGGCCCCGATTTGGCCCCCGAAAAAGTCACGCCGATCCCGGGCGTTCATACATATGTTTGGCGTGACTTTTTTCAATGGCCAAATCAGAGGTTTAAACTGGTTCAAATCAAAAAATGTTCAACATAAAAGTTGTATATCTCGTCAAGATAGACAACTTTCATGTTGAACACTTCTCATGAAAATGCACGTATAAGACGCATTTCGGAGAGAAAGGCGTGAGATGAGGGCTGAAAATGAGGTACAAATATCAGATTTTAGAGTTAAAAAAAGGAGTTTTATTAAGGCTTTGTTTGGCGCAGCTCTGACGGATTAAGAAATTGCTGATAGAGTAGAGCTCTTTGGAAAGAGCTCTCAGAAAAACTCTACAAAATGAGCTGTAACTGTTTGGTAGAAAAATAAGGCTAAAAAAATTAGGGTTTGGAATCCGAAGAGATTTGGTAGAGGGGGAAGGCTTCAAATGGCCGGAGGTGGCTCTAAATCAACTGAGGTTGATCGTTGGGGGCTTGGAATCGCCGGAGGAAGGCCGTCGGGGGCTCGGAATCGCTGGAGGAAGGCCGTCCGGGGCTCAAAATCGTCGGACAAAGGACGCCTGGGGCTCGAATCGGCGGACGAAGGACGCCGGGGGCTCGAAATCGCCGGAGGAAGGCCGTCCGGAGCTCGAATCGGCGGACGAAGGACGCCGGGGGCTCGAAATCGCCGGAGGAAGGCCGTCCGGGGCTCGAAATCGGCGGACGAAGGACGCCGGGGGCTCGAAATCGCCGGAGGAAGGCCGTCCGGGGCTCGAAATCGGCGGACGAAGGACGCCGTGGACTCGAAATCCCCGGAGGAAGGCCGTCCGCAGCTCGAAATCGCCGGACGAAGGACGCCGGGGATTCAAAATTGCCGGAGGAAGGCCGTTCGGGGCTCGAAATCGCGGGACGAAGGATGTCGGGGGCTCGAAATCGCTGGAGGAAGGACGGGTGCTCGGAATGGCTGGAGGAAGGACGTCGGGGGCTCATAATAGGGGTGAGGAGAGGCGGATCGTGAGTTTGGGAAGAGAGGAGAGGATAAGCGCGATGAGGAGCGCTTTTTAGAACGCGGAACGCGGCCCAGGGCAGATTCCGGAAGATGAGGGAAAAAGTGATTTTTAGATAAACGATTTTTAAAAAGCTTTGAAAACAAACACAGAAAAAACAGCTCTGGCAGCTGGAATAGAGAGATTCTCCAGCCGCCAGAGCTGCGCCAAACAGACCCTAAGGCTCTGTTTGGGAGGGCTTTTCGGAAAGGAAAAGGAGTGGTAGAAAAAGGAAGGTGGGAAAATGAGCTTTTGGAAAATGTATATTGCAAAAGAAGATCTGTTTGGGTGAACTTCATTTGCAGAGATTTTCAGAAATGAGCATATTTTAAACTGTTTGACAAATCTTCGTTGCAGTGACTTTTTTATAAAAATTGTGCACATTTTCCGCCCGAGCGTGAATTTTCCAGACAGACTAGAATTTTCTGTCCCGGACCAAATTTTTCGCTCGGACGCGCATTTTACGCCCGGGCGTGAATTATTCGCTCGAGCGCGAACTTTTCGCCCGGGCATGAATTTTCCGTCGTGGCGCGAAAAAAACACGCCCGGACAAAAAAAGCGCGCCCGGGCAAAAAATGCGCGTCCGAGCAAAATATTTGCGGCCGGGCGTAATATTTGTTCCCGGGCGCGAATAGGCGCCATATTCGCGCCCGGGCGGAATATTCGCGCCCGGGCGGAATATTCGCGTTTGGACGAAAATTTTGCGTCCGGGCGAAAAAATCGCGTCGGGGCGAAAACATCGCGCACGGGTGAAAAAATTGCGATTAGGCGAAAAAACTGTGCTCGAGAGAAAAAATTGCGCTCGAGCGAAAAAACCGCGCCCGGGGGAAAAAACTGCTGCCGGGCGAAAAATTAGCGCCGGGTGAAAAAATTTGCGTCCGGGCGGAAAATTCGCGCCCGGGTGAAAAATTTCATGCCCGGGCGAAAAATTCGCGCCCAAGCGAATTTTTCGAGTCCGGGCGAAAAATTCACCCCCGGGCCAAAAATTCGCGTCCCGGTGAAAAATTCGCACCAGTACGAAAAATTTGCGCTCGAGCGAAAAATTTGCGCCCCGACGAAAAATTCCGCGCTCGTGCAAAAAATTCCGCGCCCGGGCAAAAAATTCCGCGCCCGGGCGAAAAAGTCCGCGCCCGGGCGAAAAATGCGTTCCCGTGCGAAAAATTTGCGCCCGGGCGAAAAATTCGCATAAGGGCGAAAAATCGCCCTAGGCGAAAAATTCGCGCCCGAATGAAATATTTGTCCTGAGAAAGGCTAGTGTTTTTATAATGTTGTCGAGCTGGATCCAGATGAATAAAATATTTTCGTTACAACAACTGTGTATCCGGATGAGAAAATACTTTTCGAAAAGTTGAAAAATAGGAGGCTCGTGACTTTTCAAATAGAAGAGAAGGAGAAGTTTTTGGTGGTAGCTTTTCCCACCGACAGACATTCCAAACGATTTATTTGGTGTAATAGCGTTTTCTTGAAAATGAAAAGGAGGTAGAAGCCCTCCCAAACAGACCCTAAGAAGAATGATGTGTGAATAAGCATGGTGTACAAATATCAGCCTCCCGCTAAAAAAGGGCATCAAATTGCCAATTTGCTGCAACTTTTGCTTTCACTTAAAAATATTCCACTCGAACCCAATATCTGTTCTTCCCCGCAGCTTCCCTCCCCTTCTCCAAATCCTTCAAATTCATTCCTGAATCACTTCGTCTTCGTCTTCGTCTTTATATGGTTCCCTTCCTCGCTCCATGACCACGCAGGTAATAAGAGCTTGCGTCCCGGCGGGGATTAGACCGCCGCTTCCCCCAATTCTTCCCTGCCCGGCAACAGTCGCCGCCGGCATTAGGGGCCTCGCTGGTATCAGAGCCTCAACCGGCAGGCTAGGGTTCGGAAGCCTCGTTGTGAGAGCAGCTGTAGGCGAACAGGACGGTAGCAGATGGCGGGATTTGAAGAGAGTAGACATGGCGACGCTGGGAAATCTGTGCGTCGATATCGTGCTAAACGTGCCTATCCTTCCTCCGGCGACCAGGGAGGAGAGGCGGGCGTATATGGAGCTTCTGTCGGCTTCTCCTCCTGATAAGGTTGGCTCTCTTACAATGCGGCGCCCTGAGGTTTTTACAACTTGCCAGCTTTTACTGATGGTTTTTTTGTAGCCTTAGAAGAAAAAGGGTATATCCTTTGTTTGAATTTTTTGTTGTTTCCGTAACTTTACTGTAGCTCTTAAGTTGAGGGAGTGATCCACGAATCTCGTAGCCCCACATGGTGCTCTAATGCCAAATGATGTATTTCTGAGTAGGTTAAGGGAAGAACAAGCACGCCAAAGCCAGCACAAGCACAAAATCTTCCACAATCTATAGCTCACAAAAACTAGGATTCAAGGGATGGCGCCCCCATAGAAATCCAAAGCAATTGAAATAGTCTCCACAAATATTAAAATATAATTAGGAGAGGGATAATGAGTTTGTTATGATTCAAACTAATCTCAAGCCAAAATGCAAAAATTAAACAGAGAATGAATTATAAGCCTGCAATACATTGATTCAAAATGGAAATAACAAAATACAAGATAACTAGTTTATCCTAAGAGCCTAGATCTGAATGGACAAACAAGCTCTATCCTAAGGAGAAGATCTCCTGAACAGATAGAAGGCATCAAGGGATGAACTCCTCGATTCAAGTCGGAAATGAATCAAACAATACTTTCAACATACACTAATAAGACCTAACAACAACCATATATAGAGATACATATATGTAATATTACAAAACTACTCAAATCTCATTATTTAGAACACATCATTATTCCCTCCAAATCGCGCTCGCTCTCAAGCTCGAACTTCGTGTTGGTGGTCGAGTCGTTTGACATCTTGAATTTACGCCAAAACATATCCTAACAACAACATATATAGAGATGCATATATGTAATATTACAAAACTACTCCAATCTCATTATTTGGAACACATCAGAGATATATGATTCTCCATGGGAGATATAATAGGTAGCTCACCACTCTCACGAATAAGAATCTCTCTCCATGCTTGGGAAAAGATGAAATGGTAAGCAGAGAGGTTTTCTGGAGAAGTGCTCGACATATATGAGAAGTCGATTACTTCCTTGCCCACGTAATTCTTCGATCTCGCAGCCCTAGCACTTGATGGGAAATATGAACAAATATAAGATTTAAACAATGGGTCCACACTTGCAAGAAATAAAAATAAACTAACGTAGGCAGGTCTACAAACAAAGCCACTTGGTCCAACGTTGGAGGCAATGTCATCTTGTGAACACGAACAATGGTTAAAATGTCCTCCAAGAGTTCAGAAGTCGAGTTAGAGTGATTGAGACTCGGCTCGAAATCAATATTATAGAGTCTGACACAATTAAAAAATAATTAAAACACAAGTCGAGTTTGACTCAAATCAACTCGAATTGAAAAGACTTGATCATGAGAAGAGTTGAAATTGAGATGAGGAAGCTCCGTAGTATCACCGTGCGACTGAGCAACAGAGAGTTTGATAACTTTGAAGGTGTTGTGAAAACTCCTAAAATTTAACTTAACAAATTCTTTCTAAGTGATTTTATATCCTAGGTTAATTAATCATGTTGTATAGTGAGAGTAATTTGGTCATTAGATGTCCTAGGAAGTCAGTCCAAGTCAAGTTCAGAAGAAGGCAAGCTGAAATCAAGAAGAAAATCAGTTAAGACATATTTGTGTCGATTTAAAATCGACGCAACGTCGAATTTATTGAAGTCGGCGCCTCTTCAAAGCAGAAGTCGACGCAAGCGTCGATAAGTAATCGGCGTAACGTCGAGTACTCAGTCAGGTTGACAAATTTTTACTCTAAAGCAGAATTCGACGCTCCTTCTATTACTTAACCTAGCATTCATCCAGAAAGGAAATTTTAGAAGATTTTTTCAGAGTTATTTGAAAATTGTTCTTATGGAATTAATTTGATTCATTAGAGCTGCTAGAAGAATATTCAAGGGAAAGAATTCTCTACAAAATTTTTGAAGACATATTTGGAAGAAATTTGAAGGGGATTGACGGGATCTCTGAAGACCAGTTTAGAAAGATTTTATTCTATTCCTTATGAAGGCAATTATCCGGGAAAAAATTCAAAATTATCCTGGGATTCATATACTCAGTTTTCAAATAGAAGAAAACAACCAACACAAACATATAATACAATATTCTAACTGACGGCTAGTCTGCTCTTCTTCTTCTTCTTCCTCTTTGCTATAGATTTATGAGGTAGTGGATCAAAAAACTTATAGTCCTTGCATTTCATTTTCATCTAGAATTCATCAATTTCAAAGAGATCCAATCCACTGAAGTGCCTAACGATCCACAAATAAATTTTCGTACAAGAAGACTATTTTTACATCTTCTCCACACTTTCATTCTTTCTCTTTCACTCCTTTTTTATGAAAAGAGTTTTTAGAATCTCTCTTTAAATGATTCAATTGTATTGGTTAGATCACCTTATCAAAAGATCAAGTTGTGCGGTTCTTAGAATCTCCTTATTAAAAGACTTAGTCCCTGGTTCTGAGAGTCTTCTTATCAAAAGACTCAGATACTGAGATAGTGGATTTCTATCAAAGTGATAGAAGAGTGATTGTACCTAGATTTTTGGGAACCACTATAGCCTTTATGTCATCTGTGTCGTGAGTCTTTTTCTGTGTTTTTCTTTTCTGCATATACTTTGTTGTGAATTCTTAACTGTGATCGTGTTTTGTGGAGGCTTATCTGAATCTGGTTAAGATTTATATAAATAATTTTAAACCTCTATTCCCCTTGCTCTAGAGAATTCTCTGAGGTATACCTGTTCTTTTTCATAAGCTGAGAGTGAAATACAAAAGTTAGATTTAGGGTATGAGAAAGAGGCCCCCCATTTTTTTTCAAAGTCCCTGAGGTGAGTTCGAAACCTTTGAATAGTTAATAAGCGGACATGTGTCCGAGAGCGGGCAGAAAGATGTGTCGCTAGTAGATCAAAAGATAAAATTACTCGCAAGATTTTTAGCTGGTTTGAATTAATTTTTGAGCCATTTTGAATCAATTCTAATTGAATTGAATCATTTCTGATAGTTTTCTAATTAGATTAGAGCTCGAGTGATTTTGGAGTACTTTTGTGCACTTTTGAGTTTAGTTTTTTATACTTAAACTTAATAGTTGTGGAGAAAGTCGAGATCAACAATGCTGGGAAAAAAGTAAAGTAGCGAAGCATTGCATTACTAACCAAACAATCTCCCTCACGCGCTGTGGTGTTGACCAACCCAGATCAGGTCGACGCAAAAGTGTTCGACGTCGCACCCGACCGGACCACTATCGACCTCGAGTCATTTGCGTATTTTATTGCATTTTATTATTTTGCAAATATTTGTGTGAAAGTATGTGCACGTATGCGTGCGTGCTAAACTTTATTTTATTCTATATATTTACACACACACACACACACATATATATATATGTCCATGTTAGGGTAATTGCCGGTTCAGCCTTCTCCCAGTCGACCGGGCAACTATTCATCTTCCCTGCGATCCCGTACCTGCTCCGCCATTTACGGCCTCAAGCCAAAGCGGGATTCACGCTCAACCTCTCGCCCACAGCCACGTTCCCTCTTCCCGACGGTTGCAGATCCATGTCCACGATCGTCCGCCATGGACGCACCTTCAGGCTCCGTCGGTTCCAGATCTCATAGTGGGCACCTGTTTTTTTCTCGAAACCCTATAAATAGGGCTCTGTGTAATTTTCTTGGGGTTGATTGATGAATGTAATGGGTGAATGAATATTGAAGTTGTTATAGGAGTTTAGTGAAAGCTGTGACTTGTGTGTCGTTCACTGCTTCGTTTAGGATAAACATTGAGATCGAACTCTGGTTGTAAATTGTTTTTTTTTACCGGTTTCTGTGTGTGAGATGGTAAATTCCGGGCAGGTTGTTGAGGCCCGGGATAGAACCCGGGACCTCCTTTATCAAGCTCCTAAGCGGAAGCTTGATACCCAACTGAGCTTTTACCCTGTGGGCCCCAAGAGATTTGTTTGGGGATGCTTCTTAGTCATTCGACTGCAGTCGGTCACGGATGGTGTCTGCCCCCTTAAATGGGCTTACCGTGGTTTCTAACAGTATCAATGGTTATATCCACACTTGTGTCTTCACTTTTACCGAAGAAGAATCTTTTCCTCGAGTATAGTTCAATTATCTGATATCGCAGATTCAATGCACACCTTTGAGACGAGGATCATGCATACAAAGTCAAAATCAGGACTATATGAGATAGACAAATGAGTTCTCAACAATCGTGTAATCTCTCTCCACATTCCCCAGTCTACATGCTTCCAAATTCCATTATTTCTGTTCTTCACATTTTGATTTGTTGCCTTACATTCTAGTTTCTTTCACTAAATCAATGGTATATTTTTTTGGAAATTAAAATATCATTATTTCCAAGAATAATTTCAATGTTAGCTACTTATTATTGTGTAGTCATCCTTAATGGTCTCCTGAGCACTCATGATACCTTTTCAGTTGGTGTTCACTGGAGGAGTCAGTTGTAGCACGTATCGTCTCAAGGAATCATTTCACGTTTTCTTTTGTAGGAGATGGCCACGTAAATGTGTGAATGCCATATGCATATGTTCTTTTAAAGAGACGGAAGATATGGCAAGTCAATGCGTCATGTGAGTCACATCGACGTGTTCAATTGTATTTATTGAGATGTCGCGTCTACGTCTTCCGTAAGAGTTGAACATGAACCGGGAATTGGTGATAATGCATATTTAGAAGGCCTTAAAGGTCTCCAATCCATGGTTGCATCGTCATCTTCCGTTCCATTTGTGCCAACAAATTTACTTGCTCATGGTAAACATTTATGATATCATCAGCTTTGGAATGGTATACGCCTGTTCTTGTGATGTTTTCCTGCACCATATTTTCATTCCATGTACTATATAAAACTTAATTACCTTAAAGACTTGTAAGATATTCATCAATAATATTTTTTTCATCTTTTTATTAGAAATTAAATATCCAACCTAAATCAATTGGTTGGAGGCGGAGAGGTCTTAGTTCTATATTAGGTCCACAAGACTATGTTAATTGACCTATGTGGGACTAGTCTTAACGCGCATCAAGGATGTGTAGGGTCTTTAGCTTCTAACATGCAGCCTTCTTTTTTTAATTGAGTGATGTGGGAATTGACCATTAGACATAACCTGCTTTGATGCGATGTTAGAATCTAAGCATCTAACCTAAAACCAATTGGTTGGAGGTGCAGAGGCCCGGAATCTATATTTAATGCACAAAACTATACTTAATTTTCCGATGTGGGACTATTTCTCAACACACCCCGTCACGCGTGGGGCCTTTAGCCTTTAACATGCAGACTACTTTTTTTAATTGGGTGACGCGTGAATGAGGCATTAGGGCTAGTTTACTCCGATACCATGTTAAAACCTAAACATCCATGATCCTGTTGGAAACGTGAATGGGCTCCCGCGTACACAACACAACTCAATACCACTTCAAAACACACCACAATGTGTAGCCGGCGAGACTAACCCCGGCGAGATCCTCCAAGTCACACGGCGGCTAGGAACCCTTCTCGCACGACGAGTAAACTTCCCCGACGACAACACTTCCCGGCTCCCGTCCAACACCCTCCGGCGAGATGACCCCTACTTGCGAGCTGCACCACTTCTCGCGAGCTGCACCCAGGCGAGCTGGAACAGGCGAGAGCTACCTGACGAGTAGCGGCCTGACGAGATGCTCAACCTGGAGAGACCACCAACTCGCAGCCTACTCACACGACGAGATCAACTTCCAACTCGGCGAGCTCTCTTGCTCGCTCGGCAACCTCACCTACCCGCTCGACAACCTCACCTACCCGCTCGGTAAGCACACCAGCGGGCTGCGATTACCACTTCCAGCGCTGCAGCGCTCTTCTAAAACAAAAACCAGAAATGAGAAGTTTTTCACTATCTCAACAACAAAGAAAAGAACTACAATATGCCTATATATAGGCTAACCCAACAAATAGTAAACGAACACATGACACCGCATTAAATGCCACTCCTAACCACTATCTACTTGCATTAAGTATAAAACCATACATAATAATTTCAATAAAAAACTTGTTGACCCAGTCAACAAACAAAGTCCAACCAACTCCCCCTCAAACTTAGCAACACATGTCGAGTTTGCCTTTAAGCTTCAGGAACGTCTCCACCTTCAAGGCCTTTGTGAAGATATCCGCGATCTGCTCTCCGGTGGGACAATACACAACCACAACCGTCTTCTGCTCCACCTGCTCACGAGGGAAATGATACCTTGTCTCGATATGTTTGCTACGCCCATGGAACATCGAATTCTTTGCAAGCTGTATAGCAGACATGTTGTCAACAAACATGGTCATAGGCCCCTCCTGTTGATGATGTAACTCCTGCAAGAGGTTCCTCAACCAAATCGCTTGACAGGCACAGGCTGCTGCTGCGATATACTCAGCTTCACATGTGGACAAGACAATCGTTGCCTGCTTCTTCGAGCTCCATGAGAACACACCTGTTCCCACATGGAAAGCGTACCCGGAAGTGCTCTTCCGATCATTCACGTCTCCACCGTAATCACTGTCCGAGTACCCAACCAACTTCAACTCCTCTCCTGCAAAGTACTTCAGGCCATGACCTCTCGTCCCATTCACATATCTCAGGATCCTCTTCGCTGCCGAGAAATGATCTTGCTTCGGCTCCTCCATGTACTTGCTCACTACTCCAACAACGTACATAATATCAGGTCTGGTGAAGGTCAGGTAGCGTAGACTTCCGACCAAGTTCTTGAACAACGTGGTGTCGACTGCTCCCTCCTTCGAGTCCTTCCTTAACTTCAATCCTGGGTCGGCGGGAGTGGAGATAGCCTTGCTATCCTCCATCCGGAACTTCTTCAAGATCTCCTCAACGTACTTTTTCTGCGAGATGGAGATACCATCTTCGCTCTGCTGCACCTCCACACCTAGAAAGTAGTTGAGCTCTCCCAGGTCGGTCATCTTAAACTCCTTCATCGTTCTCTTGAACTCCTCAAACATGGTAGAGTTGTTGCCTGTGAATATCATATCGTCTATGTATAGACATATGATCATCATATCTCCATTCTTCTCCACCTTCGTGTAGAGAGCATATTCATAAGGACACTTCATGTAGCCATGCTTCTAGAGGTATGCATCTATCTTCCCATTCCAAGCACGAGCACCTTGCTTCAGCCCATACAGTGCTTTGTCCAGTTTGCACACCTTCCTCTCCTGTCCCTTCACAACATATCCGGGAGGCTGCTCGATGTACACATCTTCCTCCAAATAACCATTCAGGTAGGCGGACACCACATCCATCTGCAAGATCTTCCACGCATAGTGAGCTGCCAGTGCGATGATCAACCTGATGGTATCAATCCACGCCACTGGTGCAAAGATCTCGTCGTAGTCCACTCCTTGGATTTTCCTGTAGCCCTTCACGACGAGTCTCGCCTTGTGCTTCTCCACTTCTCCATCCTTGTTCCTCTTCACTTTGTAGACTCACTTCACCCCGAGGGGTTTGTGGCCAGCTGGGGGGTCTACCAGCTTCCAGGTATCATTCTTCTTAATGGATGTTATCTCCTCATCGCCTTCCTCCAAGTTTTCTCTTGGGCTGCTTCATCATATGAGTGCGGCTCGCAATCTGCTAAGAGCAATATAAAGAAAAATTATTAAGTGTCGGTGCCGTCTCCTCGTAGATCTCCTCCAACCTCCTCATCCTAGGTTGAGGACGATCATCCTTGCCCCTGCTAGTGCTAGTTTCACTAGAACTGCCTCCACTTGTGCTTGCTCCACTTGAGTAGGGAGTATGAGCTCCCCCCTGACTGTCCACTAGGTGGTGATGGTGGCTCAGCTCCACCAACCTCAGCTTCTGCTTCGTGACCACCTTCCTCGTCATCGTCATCAAAGAACATCCCCTTGATGCTTCTTACCTTCTCATCCCAGCTCCAACAGCTATCCTCATAAAAAACGACATCCCTTGAGATTATCGACTTCTCCGTCACTGGGTTGTACAACTTGTAAGCCTTGCTCATCGGAGCGTAACCTACAAAGATGCACTTCTCACTCTTATCATCACGTTTCTTTCTCCTCTGGTCCGGGACATGGGCATAAGCCACGCACCCAAAGACCCTCAAGTGTTTCACACTCGGCTTCCATCCACTCGAAGCTTCGAACGGGGTCATGAACTTCACGCTCTTCGTTGGGCACCTGTTAAGCAAGTACACAACACACTGCACTGCTTCTGCCCAGAACATCTTTGGCAATCCCTTGCCCTTCACCATACTCCTTGCCATGTTCATGATGGTCAGGTTCTTCCTCTCCGCGACTCCGTTCTGCTGAGGTGAGTAGGCCGCCGTCAACTGGTGAGATATCCCACACTCTCTACAGAACTCATCAAACAGCCTAGAGGTGTACTCCCCACCTCTTTCTGTCCTCAGCACCTTCAATGGTTGCCCACTCTCCTTCTCCGCCATCGCCTTGAACTCCTTGAACTTGTCAAGGGCCTCAGATTTCTTCTTCAAGAAATACACTTAACACTTCCGACTGAAGTCATCGGTGAAGGTGATATAGTACTTGCTCCCGCCAACTGAGGTAGTCTCAAACAGACCAACAATGTCCGAGTGAACTAGTTCAAGCTGCCTCCTTGCCCTTCGGGACTTGCCACCTTCGAACGCCTGCCTCTTCTGTTTTCCCTTGGTGCACGCCTCACAGATCTTCTGTGGTGGTGAAATCATGGGCAGACTTTCCACCATCTTAGAATGAGATAAGAGCTTCAAGCCAGTGAAACCCAAATGACCCATCCTGTGATGCCATAACCACGCTTCTTCTTCTTCCTCAGTTCTCACCAGGCACATCTTCTCCTCAGCATCCATCCTTAGCGTAAAGAGACGATTCGTCGTCATCTTCACCTTCACTACCTCTCTTCCTCGATGGTCCTTTATGACCAAGGACCCGTTCTTCAACTGCACACAGTACCCTTTCTCCACCAGCTGTCCAAGGCTTAAGATGTTACTCTTCAAGCCTGGCACATAGAACACGTCGTTGAGGTGCACCTTCTCTCCATTCAAGGTGACGACTATCAACCTTCTTCCTTCCACCGAGATCTTCGAAGCGTCTCTAAAACTGACCTCACCAACATTTGGCTCAAGGTTGGTGAACAGCTCTTTCTTTCCTCACATGTGGTTACTTGCTCCCGTGTCCAAGTATCACACCTCATTCCTTCCTCCAGCTCCTCTGTAAGTCAAGAACATCATTGGGTCACCACCCGTGCTGCTTGCTTCTGCATAGTGGTTGGTCTCTTCTCTCTTCCTCGGAGCCTAGCAGTCATAGCTCATGTGCCCAAAACGGTTACAGTTGCAACACTGTACTTGAGACATATCTCCTCGGCCTCTTCCTCTTCCTTCATGTCTTCCTCCTTGAGGTTGCTCCGCCTCTCTCTGGTGGCCTTGATTTCTTCCTTGGTTTCTTCCTCCTCTTCTTCCTCTACCTCTTTCTTGGTAGCCTCGATCTCGCTGGCCTCCTCAGCTCTTTCTCTCCTCACATGTGGTTACTTGCTCCCGTGTCCAAGTATCACACCTCATTCCTTCCTCCAGCTCCTCTGTAAGTCAAGAACATCATTGGGTCACCACCCGTGCTGCTTGCTTCTGCATAGTGGTTGGTCTCTTCTCTCTTCCTCGGAGCCTAGCAGTCATAGCTCATGTGCCCAAAACGGTTACAGTTGCAACACTGTACTTGAGACATCTCCTCGGCCTCTTCCTCTTCCTTCATGTCTTCCTCCTTGAGGTTGCTCCGCCTCTCTCTGGTGGCCTTGATTTCTTCCTTGGTTTCTTCCTCCTCTTCTTCCTCTACCTCTTTCTTGGTAGCCTCGATCTCGCTGGCCTCCTCCTCTTCCAGAGCTCTCTCCAAAATTCAACCGAGTTTGGAGTGCTTTACCCAAGCCACTTGACTCTTCTTCGTCTTGCAGCATGCGGTACTCATGAGCTTGTAGGGAGCCAACAAGCTCATCCACGGACATCAGGGTGAGATCTTTTGACTCCTCAATCGCCACCACAACGTGACGTGACATAGACCACAAAGCTTCTCCATGAGGCTCACGTCATCTATCGTCTCTCCGTTGCGTTTCATCTCATTTGTGAGCGTCCGCAGACGGGTCACATAATCTCCGACCTTCTCAGAACTCTGCATCTTCATCACTTCATACTGTGCTCGAAGGGACTGTAGCTTCACCTTCTTAGCCTTATCAACCCCTTGCATGGAGCGTTTCAAAACCTCCCATGCCTCCTTCGAGCTTCTCGCGTCTGAGATTTTCTCAAAGGTCGCCTCATCGACACCTTGGTATAGCAAGAACAATGCCTTCTTATATCTTTTCTTTGACTCTCTCAACGCCGTCCTTTGCGCGTTAGTCAACTCCGTCTCTGCTTCTGCAGTAAGCTCCTTATAACCTTCCTCGACTATCTCCCATAACTCCTTCGAGGCGAGTAACACCCTCATATGGATACTCCAGTTCCCATAGTTATTCTTCGTCAACTTGGGGACTTTCCCCAGCATGACACTTACCATCTCCATCACCACTAGTCACTTCCCTTCCGAGCGACTTCCAAGGGTCCAACCTGGCTCTGATACCACTTGTTGGAAACGTGAATGGGCTCCCGCGTACACAACACAACTCAATACCACTTCAAAACACACCACAATGTGTAGCCGGCGAGACTAACCCCGACGTTATCCTCCAAGTCGCACTTCGGCTAGGAACCCTTCTCGCACGACGAGTAAACTTTCCGAGCGACAACACTTCCCGTCTCCCGGCCAACACCCTCCTGCGAGATGGCCCCTACTTGCGAGCTGCACCACTTCTCGCGAGCTGCACCCAGGCGAGCTGGAACGGGCGAGAGCTACCCGGCGAGTAGCGGCCTGGCGAGATGCTCAACCTGGCGAGACCACCAACTCGCAACCTACTCACACGGCGAGATCAACTTCCAACTCGGCGAGCTCTCTTGCTCGCTCGGCAACCTCACCTACCCGCTTGACAAGCACACCAGCGGGCCGCGATTACCACTCCCAGCGCTGCAACGCTCCTCTAAAACAAAAACCGGAAATGAGAAGTTTTTCACTATCTCAACAACAAAGAAAAGAACTACAATATGCCTATATATAGGCTAACCCAACAAATAGTAAACGGACACATGACACCGCATTAAATGCCACTCCTAACCACTATCTACTTGCATTAAGTATAAAACCATACATAATAATTTCAATAAAAAACTTGTTGACCCAGTCAACAAACAAAGTCCAACAAACTCCCCCTCAAACTTAGTAGCACATGCCGAGTTTGCCTTTAAGCTTCAGGAACGTCTCCACCTTCAAGGCCTTTGTGAAGATATCCGCGATCTGCTCTCCGGTGGGACAATACACAACCACAACCGTCTTCTGCTCCACCTGCTCACGAGGGAAATGATACCTTGTCTCGATATGTTTGCTACGCCCATGGAACATCGAATTCTTTGCAAGCTGTATAGCAGACATGTTGTCAACAAACATGGTCATAGGCCCCTCCTGTTGATGATGTAACTCCTGCAAGAGGTTCCTCAACCAAATCGCTTGACAGGCACAGGCTGCTGCTGCGATATACTCAGCTTCACATGTGGACAAGGCAATCGTTGCCTGCTTATTCGAGCTCCATGAGAACACACCTGTTCCCACATGGAAAGCGTACCCGGAAGTGCTCTTCCGATCATTCACGTCTCCACCGTAATCACTGTCCGAGTACCCAACCAACTTCAACTCCTCTCCTGCAGAGTACTTCAGGCCATGACCTCTCGTCCCATTCACATATCTCAGGATCCTCTTCGCTGCCGAGAAATGATCCTGCTTCGGCTCCTCCATGTACTTGCTCACTACTCCAACAGCGTACATAATATCAGGTCTGGTGAAGGTCAGGTAGCGTAGACTTCCGACCAAGTTCTTGAACAACGTGGTGTCGACTGCTCCCTCCTTCGAGTCCTTCCTTAACTTCAATCCTGGGTCGGCGGGAGTGGAGATAGCCTTGCTATCCTCCATCCGGAACTTCTTCAAGATCTCCTCAACGTACTTTTTCTGCGAGATGGAGATACCATCTTCGCTCTGCTGCACCTCCACACCTAGGAAGTAGTTGAGCTCTCCCAGGTCGGTCATCTTAAACTCCTTCATCGTTCTCTTGAACTCCTCAAACATGGTAGGGTTGTTGCCTGTGAATATCATATCGTCTACGTATAGACATATGATCATCATATCTCCATTCTTCTCCACCTTCGTGTAGAGAGCATATTCATAAGGACATTTCATGTAGCCATGCTTCTAGAGGTATGCATCTATCCTCCCATTCCAAGCACGAGCACCTTGCTTCAGCCCATACAGTGCTTTGTCCAGTTTGCACACCTTCCTCTCCTGTCCCTTCACAACATATCCGGGAGGCTGCTCGATGTACACATCTTCCTCCAAATAACCATTCAGGTAGGCGGACACCGCATCCATCTGCAAGATCTTCCACGCATAGTGAGCTGCCAGTGCGATGATCAACCTGATGGTGTCAATCCACGCCACTGGTGCAAAGATCTCGTCGTAGTCCACTCCTTGGACTTTCCTGTAGCCCTTCACGACGAGTCTCGCCTTGTGCTTCTCCACTTCTCCATCCTTGTTCCTCTTCACTTTGTAGACCCACTTCACCCCGAGGGGTTTGTGGCCAGCTGAAGTGTCTACCAGCTTCTAGGTATCATTCTTCTTAATGGGTGTTATCTCCTCATCGCCTTCCTCCAAGTTTTCTCTTGGGCTGCTTCATCATATGAGTGCGGCTCGCAATCTGCTAAGAGGCAATATAAAGAAAAATTATTAAGTGTCGGTGCCGTCTCCTCGTAGATCTCCTCCAACCTCCTCATCCTAGGTTGAGGACGATCATCCTTGCCCCTGCTAGTGCTAGCTTCACTAGAACTGCCTTCACTTGTGCTTGCTACACTTGTGTAGGGAGTATGAGCTCCCCCTGACTGTCCACTAGGTGGTGATGGTGGCTCAGCTGTAACACCCCTTCCCACTATTTCAGAAATCAGCCGTCCGGCCGGGTCAGCGATATAAAGAAAACTAGGAAACAGTATTAAAACTAGTAGCAGCAGGTAATAAAATCTATACTAAGCAATTTAATACTTACAACGGAAGTTTAAAAAGTAAACTAAGGGTAACCACATACCTGATATCTGGATTTCACAGAGCCACTAAACAAGATATAAAACTGAATTGACTGAAAAATCTGGTTAACCATAAATAGTCTGATACAAATTAGATAGAAACATTAATCTATTACAATGTTCTCATCTACAAGTACATGCTGAAATAGAGTAAACTGAATAAGATAAATAATACAAACTGACGCCACCATAATGCTCATCCTAGACGCAGTTTCCCACCTGGGTCACCTGAAAAACAGTGCCCACGAAGGGTCAGAGTAAGGAAAAATAACCCCTCCTAGTGACACTAAAACCCAGTTTTACATATGAATGCATGTATGCCTTTGAAAAATAATTTTATGCATTAAAAACTTTTATGCTATGTGCTATGCATGTCTTCGCACTATTCTCTGGTCAAACATCTACTCGTACTAAGCACGTGACTTTTATTTTACTAACTCAAGACCTGACATTTACTAACTAGCATACTGTCTCACGTCAGGTCTATACTTGAGTTCTAGGTGGCTTCTAACCTGCTTATCTACTAGGAAGGCTCTAGGCAGAGTAGCTCCTAACGCGCAACTGAAACTGACGACCCGAGACCATCTTATGAACTCAATTGTTCTAGTGTCACGCGGACACGGTCTCGAATCTACTAGCTGGCTCAAGGGAAGACACTTCCCAAGTCTGTACTACTCATAAGGTTCCATGTGCCTCATGAGAAAGGTAGTGCGCCTCTACCTAGCACGGAAGAAACTCTGTGTGCTGGCTGACCTTTTTGGTCTGACGCTACTCTGCAAGGGATATCTTTTCTGGTGTACTACTAAGCGACCCTTGACTTTCTTGTGGTCGACTTGAAGGGACATTCACGCCCTTGTTCGGAACAAATTCCAAACCTACGAACACGGTTACCGCTTTCGTACTCTATGTTTCTGTTCATGATCCGACTACTTGGGTCTTAGGGAAATCGTGTCACCCTACAAGTTTTTCGTAACCGTTTTCCTATTATCACACCTTTCTATGCATGGACATGCTATTTGAAATAAATCTACTCATGTGTATACAAAATATATACTTTTTACTATGTCTAATTAGCAGAAGTTAGGTTTCCTTACCGTGGTGGTGCGACGCTCGTAGACTCGGCGCGGCGACATCTTCTCTTCCGAAGGCAAATCCTACTACTGGGGACCTTCAGAACGCTGCCCCGAACCCCACCAAAGTCCTGCAATTCAAGGCAAACCTAAACTCATAATTTTTCCCTTTAGGGTTTCCGGTGGAAAATTTCCATACGGCTAGGAATACAAATAATAATGCTAACCTATTATTTTACCTTTGCTTGGGAGTGTTCAAGGCTCACGAAGTGCCCAACTCCAACTTCGTGGTGGATCACGAACGCCAAAACCTAAAATAGGGCAAAAGGAAAAGAAAAACCTAAGCTACTCTACTTCCACAACCAAAATATCCACAAAGGAAACGAGGCGAGAGAGGAATCGACTCACCGAGCCAAAACAAAACTCAACACTTCCGGCTAGGGTTGGAACCCGACACTTCCAAGGCCAAGGAAGGAAAAGGAATGTTTGTTGGCGCCTGCAGAGGAGGGAGGAGGTGTCGAAACAGCGTTCCGGAGGAGGATCGGGCGGCGGTGAGCCCTGCGGAAGGCGTCGGAGGCGGAAACGGGAGCGTCGGGCTCGACGCTTGCGGGAGACGGAACGGCGGAGTCGTTCATGCGGTTTTCTCCCGTAAGAAAGAGGTGCGGGTTTATTAACGGGTTGTAGCGGTTATAAAATCATCCGTGGGGGGGGGGGAAAGGACTGCTATTGGCACCCCAAAGCCAACATTAAGTTGTTATCTGCAAACCACGTCACTCAATCACCTTAAATTCTAAAACAATTTCGCTATGTAACACTATTAACTTTTAATGTGCGTCACACTAATATTATAGCTAACATACGTTGCCAAATAATGGACGCGACCCCTAGCATAGTAACGTTGTACCTTGACGATGCGCTGTCACGTTCAGAATCCGTCGCGACTCGCCCCTACAATTTAAATAAATTTGCGTCAAAATTTACGGATGCTACATCAGCTCCACCAACCTCAGCTTCTGCTTCGTGACCACCTTCCTCGTCATCGTCATCAAAGAACATCCCCTTGATGCTTCTTACCTTCTCATCCCAGCTCCAGCAGCTATCCTCATAAAAAACGACATCCCTTGAGATTATCGCCTTCTCCGTCACTGGGTTGTACAACTTGTAAGCCTTGCTCATCGGAGCGTAGCCTACAAAGATGCACTTCTCACTCTTATCATCACGTTTCTTTCTCCTCTGGTCCGGGACATGGGCATAAGCCACGCACCCAAAGACCCTCAAGTGTTTCACACTCGGCTTCCATCCACTCCAAGCTTCGAACGGGGTCATGAATTTCACGCTCTTCGTTGGGCACCTGTTAAGCAAGTACACAACACACTGCACTGCTTCTGCCCAGAACATCTTTGGCAATCCCTTGCCCTTCACCATAATCCTTGCCATGTTCATGATGGTCAGGTTCTTCCTCTCCGCGACTCCGTTCTGCTGAGGTGAGTAGGCCGCCGTCAACTGGTGAGATATCCCACACTCTCTACAGAACTCATCAAACAGCCTAGAGGTGTACTCCCCACCTCTTTCTGTCCTCAGCACCTTCAATGGTTGCCCACTCTCCTTCTCCGCCATCGCCTTGAACTCCTTGAACCTGTCAAGGGCCTCAGATTTCTCCTTCAAGAAATACACTTAACACTTCCGACTGAAGTCATCGGTGAAGGTGATATAGTACTTGCTCCCGCCAACTGAGGTAGTCTCAAACGGACCAGCAATGTCCGAGTGAACTAGTTCAAGCTGCCTCCTTGCCCTTCGGGACTTGCCACCTTCGAACGCCTGCCTCTTCTGTTTTCCCTTGGTGCACGCCTCACAGATCTTCTGTGGTGGTGAAATCATGGGCAGACTTTCCACCATCTTAGAATGAGATAAGAGCTTCAAACCAGTGAAACCCAAATGACCCATCCTGTGATGCCATAACCACGCTTCTTCTTCTTCCTCAGTTCTCACCAGGCACATCTTCTCCTCAGCATCCATCCTTAGCGTAAAGAGACGATTCGTCGTCATCTTCACCTTCACTACCTCTCTTCCTCGATGGTCCTTTATGACCAAGGACCCGTTCTTCAACTGCACACAGTACCCTTTCTCCACCAGCTGCCCAAGGCTTAAGATGTTACTCTTCAAGCCTGGCACATAGAACACGTCGTTGAGGTGCACCTTCTCTCCATTCAAGGTGACGACTATCAACCTTCTTCCTTCCACCGAGATCTTCGAAGCGTCTCTAAAACTGACCTCACCAACATTTGGCTCAAGGTTGGTGAACAGCTCTTTCTCTCCTCACATGTGGTTACTTGCTCCCGTGTCCAAGTACCACACCTCATTCCTTCCTCCTTCAGCTCCTCTGTAAGTCAAGAACATCATTGGGTCACCACCCGTGCTGCTTGCTTCTGCATAGTGGTTGGTCTCTTCTCTCTTCCTCGGAGCCTAGCAGTCATAGCTCATGTGCCCAAAACGGTTACAGTTGCAACACTGTACTTGAGACATATCTCCTCGGCCTCTTCCTCTTCCTTCATGTCTTCCTCCTTGAGGTTGCTCCGCCTCTCTCTGGCGGCCTTGATTTCTTCCTTGGTTTCTTCCTCCTCTTCTTCCTCTACCTCTTTCTTGGTAGCCTCGACCTCGCTGGCCTCCTCCTCTTCCAGAGCTCTCTCCAAAATTCAACCGAGTCTGGAGTGCTTTACCCAAGCCACTTGACTCTTCTTCGTCTTGCAGCATGCGGTACTCATGAGCTTGTAGGGAGCCAACAAGCTCATCCACGGACATCAGGGTGAGATCTTTTGACTCCTCAATTGCCCCCACAACGTGACGTGACATAGACCACAAAGCTTCTCCATGAGGCTCACGTCATCTATCGTCTCTCCGTTGCGTTTCATCTCATTTGTGAGCGTCCGCAGACGGGTCACATAATCTCCGACCTTCTCAGAACTCTGCATCTTCATCACTTCATACTGTGCTCGAAGGGACTGTAGCTTCACCTTCTTAGCCTTATCAACCCCTTGCATGGAGCGTTTCAAAACCTCCCATGCCTCCTTCGAGCTTCTCGCGTCTGAGATTTTCTCAAAGGTCGCCTCATCGACACCTTGGTATAGCAAGAACAATGCCTTCTTATATCTCTTCTTTGACTCTCTCAACGCCGTCCTTTGCGCGTTAGTCAACTCCGTCTCTGCTTCTGCAGTAAGCTCCTTATAACCTTCCTCGACTATCTCCCATAACTCCTTCGAGGCGAGTAACACCCTCATATGGATACTCCAGTTCTCATAGTTATTCGTCAACTTGGGGACTTTCCCCAGCATGACACTTACCATCTCCATCACCACTAGTCACTTCCCTTCCGAGCGACTTCCAAGGGTCCAACCTGGCTCTGATACCACTTGTTGGAAACGTGAATGGGCTCCCGCGTACACAACACAACTCAATACCACTTCAAAACACACCACAATGTGTACCCGGCGAGACTAACCCCGACGAGATCCTCCAAGTCGCACTTCGGCTAGGAACCCTTCTCGCACGACGAGTAAACTTTTCGAGCGACAACACTTCCCGTCTCCCGGCCAACACCCTCCTGCGAGATGGCCCCTACTTGCGAGCTGCACCACTTCTCGCGAGCTGCACCCAGGCGAGCTGGAACGGGCGAGAGCTACCCGGCGAGTAGCGGCCTGGCGAGATGCTCAACCTGGCGAGACCATTAACTCGCAACCTACTCACACGGCGAGATCAACTTCCAACTCGGCGAGCTCTCTTGCTCGCTCGGCAACCTCACCTACCCGCTCGACAAGCACACCAACGGGCCGCGATTACCACTCCCAGCGCTGCAACGCTCCTCTAAAACAAAAACCGGAAATGAGAAGTTTTTCACTATCTCAACAATAAAGAAAAGAACTACAATATGCCTATATATATGCTAACCCAACAAATAGTAAACGGACACATGACACCGCATTAAATGTCACTCATAACCACTATCTACTTGCATTAAGTATAAAACCATACATAATAATTTCAATAAAAAACTTGTTGACACGGTCAACAAACAAAGTCCAACAGATCCAACCCTAAACCATTTGGTTGGAGATGGAGAGTCTCGGAATCTATATTAAGTACATAAACTATGTTAATTTTCCAACGTGAGGCCATTACCAACACTTCACATCCGAAGACATTTCATTTTCATAGTCATCGAGTATTATACGTTCAGGCTAATGAATTTGGTCTTGTCCAGGGATCATTGAAACTGGTTCTGTAATTTAATTTTGTAACCTGATTTTGATGTTATTTTTCACTCGTGTACTGTGTGAGGCGTTTACATTTTCAGTATTTTCTCTTAGAAGTTGAAATTCTCTCGGCATTTTTTTTTGTTTCATTGCAGAAATACTGGGAAGCGGGCGGTAACTGCAACTTGGCCTTTGCTGCTGCTAGAATGGGACTTAGTGTCATTACTCTTGGTTTTGTTGGGGACGAGATTTATGGAAATTTCCTTCTTGATGTACTTGAGGAAGAGGGAGTTGATGTGGTTGGTTTATGCGAAGATTCTGAAGCTGCTAAAGATAGTATCAATTATGAAACACTTCTATGCTGGGTTCTTATTGACCCTCTTCAAAGGCATGGATTTTGCAGGTAGAGAACTGATTTTTACTTAATTTTGGTCGTTATTCAGTTTATTATTTTTTATTAAGTGTCAGTCTAACATGTTTTTTTACCAACGTTTTAATTGCCTCAGTCGTGCTGATTTTAGTAATGAGCCTGCATTCAGTTGGTTGCATAAACTTTCTGGGCCAGTTGAGACAGCCATCCAACAATCTAAGATCCTGTTTTGCAATGGTTATGCGTTTGATGAACTCTTACCCGATCTAATAGTTTCCGCGTTGTTTTGTGCGATCTCCGCTCAATCGGCGGTGTTCTTTGACCCTGGTCCTCGGGGAAGAACTCTTTTTAATGGGACCCCTGAGCAGAGGAGCGCACTCGAACAGTTTCTAAAGCTCAGCGATGTTCTTCTTTTTACTTCTGATGAGGTTTGTTCTTTGTGATCTTTGGATTCGATATTGCAATTGTAATAGCCTGATCTTTTGGTTTACAATTACATTAATTCCTTGATGATTTGCTTTATTTTTGTTAACTTGCCTGCTTGAATTTTTTATTTTTTTTAAAAAAAAGGGAAATTCATTACATTAATAACAGGTTACACTTATGGCCAAACCGCAACTTCCAAACTTCGAAATTGGAGCTCGGACACGACAACAATCTCAATATCTTTGATAATTCCTAGCAGACTAGTAATATTTACAAGATCTCCTTCCACCCTCAATTTTTGTTCCTTCTACACAGGAGAGATTTCTGTGGTTTGGAAAGATAGAGTGATGTAATATGTAGTTATGTAAACTGATAGGGAAGGTTTGGGTAATTAATAGTGTATATATACATACATATATCTATATATATGTATACCTATAGGTATGTATGTATACCTATAGGTATGTATGTATACCACACACATACATGCACAAAAATACCCCCCGGAGGTTTCTGCGCGCTCATGCGGGGGGAGGGGGGAGGGATTTTTTGCATGCATGTTGGGCCCCAATGCGTTCGCGATAGTACCCCTGTCATGACAATACATCCACCCATGCAATTAACTAAAGGGATTAACTAAGCAAAATCATGCATTATTGGGAAATTCATCAAACACCTAACAGTTTTGTGTATCCTTCATGGTGTTTTGTAGTTCTTCTAGAAGGTTAGGCCTCAGGACATAAGATTTCAATTCTTCTTCAAGTATTTGACTGAGAGCCTGGTTTCATGAATGATCGAACCAAGCAGTTGTGTTATTAATCTATCAAGCGTGTTGTGTTTAGATACTATGTAGAATGGTAAAAAATGTCATGAAAATGTGAATTAAACGTGCTTACATAATGATTATTCAAATTTTTTATAAAACCAAGTAGTTGAGATCTAAGAATAGCTTAATGAAGTTTCCCATAATGACTATTTTAAAATGCAAGCTTACTATTACTTTCATTGATGTTACATACATAATCAAAATTTACCAAAAATTACGAAAAACTACATTCAATAAGCGATAAAGAAACATCTAAATGAGCTCAAATGTACTGAGAGTGGTAAAAAACCAATGAAGCCATACCTGAACTCCTGAGTCAAGTGCAAACCTGAAAATTCCAAGTGAAATTGAGTGCTTTGAAGCGGGTTCAGAAAATTGATCTGTACTAACCAGTATGAAACCAATGATAGAAAACAAAACTTTCTCTTGCTGCAGGATTTCGATGCATCAAAGATAATAAAAAGTTGGCCGGGAAGCTAGGAAGCACCGGTACGGGTACGGGTACCGGATACGATACGTACCCGGTACGGCGGTACGACAAAATTTAAAAAATAAGGATACGGGTACGTCATGATACATTATAACAAATATAATATATATTTATATATCACAAATGCAATAAATATTTCTCAAAACATCGAAACATCAAACATAAATCATAACTTGAAGTACGAGTTCACAAATCAGTGCAACATAACATGAAGTTTTCAAATATTAAGCTTTCGTAAATATTACAAAATTTAACATCTTATATGTTTAACCAAAAGAGAAAATTAAACTTATGTTTACTTATCAGTCTTTTTTTTCTTCTTCATTGTTGGAGATCAATTTCATTGTTGGAGATCAACATCTTCAATCTCCGGTTAGTTTAGAGACAAGTTAGTCGTTTGTTAATAACTTGCGTTGAATCAACACATTCAATACACGTACTTGTAACAGAAACGTACCGATACCAGAAACGTATCGATACCAGAAACATACTCGGTACAGATACACAATTTAATTGGACGTACCAACGCTTCTTAACATAGAACCAACTTTTGTTTACTCTAGAAAAACATACCCCTATCACGATATGCAAAATGATGTGCTAAGTCCAAGTGTGTCCACATAGGTGTATCCGTCGAGTATCGGGTACGTACCGGTACCGGATACGTATCCGGTACGGGTACGCTGCCTTCAGGGAAGTATTCGTGCTTCATAGCCGGGAAGTATACCAAGGGGGATCCATGGGAGGGCCTGGAAGCATACCAAGGGGAATCTGCAGGGGTCTCTTTCTTCTTTTGGGCGAAGGGCTATGGAAGTTGAAGCCGATGCAAGAACTTAAGTAGAGTAGGAATGGAAGGGGAGCGTTTCGTGGGAGATTGCCTCAATGCCCGAGAGAAGGTCAGGAAATGTAAGAGCGAGGGAGTTGTCGTAGTGAGGAGATCTATCTGTAGCGGGAGCTGGGAGACGAAGTGACGTGGTATAGTAGAAGATGGCAGGCAGGAACACATCCGGTCGGCAACTGGAATCCACCAGGAAAGGGGAACGGCTGAGATCGGCGCCCACAATTGCCTGGAATCCACTAGGAAAAGAAAACCCTAAACAGGCTTGAGTGAACAAAGCAATAACCGCTTTAAAAATTCCAAAAAGAGTCCTTACAACAAGACCTTCGACCACAAATATAGCCGGCCGACACAAACAAACAACCCAACTTCTGGCTACACACACACACCACATTTCGCGTCATAACACGCCCAAGAAAACAAGCAAAATAAACAACATGAGGAATTAAAATGCGACACGAGAAATAAAGTGCAATATTAAATAAAATGAACTTAACGATATCAACCGGCCCAAATGGCCTAGCCGCCCCACTTGCAATCACGATGCTCCATGAACTCGTCCGCCATCTGTTCTGCATCAGTCTCCTCCATTTCGACAAAACTCATCCTCGAGCTATATTCCAGGTATAGTTGCTCGTCCGGGGATGATACTTGGTAAGGTTGTCGACGGGGTTGGGTGAAAAGCGATTGCCCGACTCATAAAACAAGGATCCTAAATCCTGCAACTTCGCCAATTGAATATCCTTCTTCGCACATGAAAAGGAAAGGATCCCAGGATCGAAGGACTTCTTGGCCTCCACAGACACTTTGGCTTGACATTCCTTTCATCAACATGCCTCATCTCAGGAATACGAGGAAGGGGGTGACTGGAGTTGGGAGTATCAAAAGCAGGGTCAATAATTGACCCTGAATATTGCAGCATTCGAGATAAATCTTGGATATCCACATAATCACATGGACAAAGGTACACCCATCATCAAACTCTGATAACATGAAATTCCAAATATATCCGATGTACACGCTTGAGTAAAATTCATAAAAGATTTAGAAGTGACTATCTGATTTGCAATTCAGAGAAGCAGCAATATATTCCAGATTTTCAACAATTTTCTTCTCAAGGTTGTCCGTAGAAGCAGGTTGCTTGATCATATATTCAGATTCTTGAGTTTTTTGTATCAATTTTGCACTCTAAGTGGATTCGCAAAGCACTTGTTCATCATGCAGTTTAGGGACACTAAATGAAGGTGATATGCGCTCGTGAGTTTGAGCGCGTAATAGGGCGATGGAGGACTATGCCATGCAAGGGATTGCGATGACCCTTCTTGGATCCCGTCGAGATGGCTGCGGTAGAGAGCGAGAGAGGAGAGTGGCCGGCGTTAGCGCTGGCGGAAGAGGGAGAACGAGAGGGAGAGATAGAGATAGAGAGAGAGAGAGATCTTCAACCTTTTTCTTCTTACCATCAAAGAAATCACAATAGGGTTAAATAAAAAGGCCTCCCACCCAGGCTTAGACAAGTGGGTATAAAATAAGCTTGTCATCATGAAAGCATGCCGCCCATTTGGGTTTAAAACACATGGGGTAATAAAAATAAAAAAGTCTAAGCTAGTCATCATGAAAGCATGCCCCCCAATTGGCTTAAAACACATGGGATAATAAATGTCAAAAAGTCCAAGCTAGTCATCATGAAAGCATGCCCCCCACTTGGGCTTAAAACACATCGGATAATAAAATTCAAAAAGTCTACTCCTTGGATGACGTGATCCCCGTCATGTCGACGTGATCCCCGTCATGTCGCCGTGATCCCCATCATAGTCGAGTTCTTCGTGAGTGCTATTGTTGCGTCACTAATACGTTTTGCCCCAATGCGAGTCAATGACAGCGCGGTTGGTAACAAAATACTCGTGAGCGGAACCATAAGATTCATTGTGGTTGTTGCGGGTCACCTGGTTTTTCTCCGATCCGGAGAATCGGATCGCCTTAGCTCGTAGTTGGACCGGACACGCAAACAGTCAATCAAAAACAACATCAAATGACAAGAGGCTTTTTTTAAACGTGGAAAACCCGGAAAGGGTGAAAAACCGTATGACCGGATCTGTGTCGGGCCAAAATTCACTATTTTGTTGAGTTTGCAAGAATTGAGAGTTTCCTCGGAGGGTGACAGGCAAGCTCTCCGTTACAAAGCTTTGACTGCAGGAACAAGAGAAAATAAACTAAGTCCACGATGCTCTGACGAGAGCGTCCAATGGAGCATTCTGCTGCAGCTTCCTCTGGGTGGAAAATTGGCTAAGTGCTTGTATCGTTGAGCGTTGAGGGACCTAAAGAGGGAGCGGAGTGAATTCCGTGAGGAAAAATTATCTAAGTCTCACGTTCTCGCCAGAAAATCCCAGAGCTCTCTCTAGCCTCTGGAGTTGCTTGTCTTCAAATGAGGGTCTGAGAGTCTATTTATAGTTTTTTGGAGGGACATGCTCGTAATTGCACCCGGGAGGATTTTGTGCTGACGAATGACGTCACTCCGTTACAGTCACCTGAATCACCAATTTTCAGGAAATGACGGGCATGCCCCCCAAGCGGCCCGAGCACGTTGCCCGGCTGCGGCAGAGGTGGCTAGCAGCCACCGACGTCTGCGTTGGCTGCGCTGCCTGTGCGTGCGCGCTGCTCGCGCGGGCGTTTGCTTGCTACTTGCGTGTTTGGACTTGCGGGGCCGCTCGGCTCCTTCGGCTTGGTACGGGAAACCTCAGGGGAACCCCATCAGTGGTAAAGTGTCGTTTCCATTTCACATTCAAGCTTAGAAGACAGTAATAAAGTTGAACTGCTACCTTCAGAGGATTCTTCAGTATCAGGTCTTACTTTGAAACCATTATCAAGGTTCTTCTGTTGGTTTGTGGAAGAGGATACAAAATTAGGTTGGACCGGATAATTTGCAAACATACCCGAACCAATGTATGAGTCCACCTTCTTCTTCCCAGAGCTGGTGATCGCGAGAACTTGGTGAACAGGGTGATGGTGGCAGTGTGCTAACTCACGTCCCCACCCATGGGGGCGAGGAGCGGGCTCACGGCTCCATCTAGGTTGGCAGAAAACTATATCGCGGCCACTTTCCCTGTCAGGTTAAACTGGCAAACTGGTTCGCTCCCTACCGGGAACGCCCAAACCCGCAAACATGGTGCGTATGTCGTCCAGCCGACGGCTCCGACGGCTCCGACGGCTCCAGCTCTTTTCCATCCAGCCCAGCCGGCGCTCGATGCTCAGAGTGAATGCCGCAAAATCGCCCCCCAAGGGATGTCACCTCCGTGCATGTCAGTAAAGGAGTGGTTGTGTTTTTCTCCGCCATTAGGTATAGCAGGATCGATCGACCTTCGCCGGAGAGCCTCTAATACCACTTGATGCGGCATAATAGAAGATGGCCGGCAGGAGCATGTCTGGTCGGCAATTGGAATCCACCAGGAAAGGGGAACGGCTGGGATCGGCGCCCACAACTACCTGGAATCCACCAGGAAGAGAAAACCCTAAACGGGCTTGAGTGAACCAAGCAACAACTGCTTTAAAAATTCCAAAAAGTATCCTTACAACAAGACCTTCAGCCACAAATATAGCCAGCCGACACAAAAAAAACAACCAAACTTGTGGCTGCACGAACACCACATTTTGCGTCATAATATGCACACAAAAATAACAAAATAAATGACACGAGGAATTAAAATGCGACACGAAAAATAAAGTGCAATATTAAATAAAACGAACTTAACGATGTCAATTGGCCCGAATGGCCTGGCCGCCCACTTGCGATCACGACGCTTCATGAACTTGTCTTCCATCTATTCTACATCACAAAGCCTCACGCAAGGGTTTCGACTAACCCTAGACTGTCGAGGCGGATATGCAGTAGAGGAATCACCTGATGATAACCTAAAATTGCGAGGGCTTGCGGATATTTGATCGGAAGGAATCTACGTAGAGCGGAAATGAACCTTTTCGAAATAAATTTGGGCTTTGATTGGAAAACCGAAAATGCTCCTATGGTTTTATTTCTAAGACAATTATTTCTTATTAGAATAGTGTTGCACCCCTCTTATTTTTAAAATTACAAAAAAACTCCCTTGTAAGTTTGCATTTCATAACATCCATGCACAAAAATACCTCCCTGGAGTAAATCTTCAGGGGGTCTTTTTGAGCATGGATGCTATGAAATGCAAACTTACATGTAATTTCAAAAGTAAGAGATTTGCAACCTGTAATTTAGTAAATTTAGAGGGGAGGTCCTGGTAAATGACCCTATATATATATGGATACGATTCAGGTGCGAAGATGAGCCGTGCGAAGATGGTGCGAACGGGCGGCCGGTGGCCACGCCAACGAACCCCGGGCGGCCGGTGGTCGGCGAGGCCGAGGCCGCTGGCAGCCGCTGTGTTCGCACCGTCTTCGCACGGGTTTTTTCCGCCGGGCGCCACACTGAACTTCGCCGCCGCACATATGGGTGAGGTCAGGAAGAACCAGGGAAGACGCCTCCGACTCTCCGTTGTCGTGCCGTTGCCGCCGAAGCCGCCGCCGCTCGAAATCTCCACCGCCGCTGGATCTGCCCTGTTTTAATGGCCGTGATCCCCTCTTCGCATCTTCGCACCACCATTTCTTCTCACTGGAATTAAGCCCTATATATATATGAAAATGAGTTTCATTTCATTAATAGTTGGATAAAGTTACAACCAAACCCATTCATTCTTTATTCTTGTTTGATCTCTTTTTTGTCCTACACATTCATTCATTTCTTTTATTTTATTATTGGTTTTATTCTTCATTCCTTAGCAGCAGCACACATCCTGTGAAATCTTGGTTGACCTCCTTCAGTTTTGTTTCAGGCGGAGTCATTAACCGGAATCAAAAACCCGATTCTAGCCGGAAGAGAGCTGATTGACAAAGGTGTTCGAGTAAAGTGGGTCGTTGTCAAAATGGGAGCCAAGGGATCGATTCTGATCACAAAGTCGAGCATTTCTTGTGCCCCCGCGTTCTTGGTACCACCTCCATCTAATTCGCATTTCCCCACATTCTGCGTATATTTACCTCGGTAATCTCCCATGAAACTATGAGCATATCCTTTTAGGTAAATGTGGTCGATACTGTCGGGTGCGGAGATAGCTACACTGCAGCCATGGCGTACGGATTCCTGCACAACATGCTGCCTATGAACACTCTAACGCTCGCAAATGCCGTAGGCGCCGCCACAGCCACCGGCTCCGGGGCTGGTCGAAATGTCGCCACCATGGCCAAGGTTTTGGAGCTTCTTAGACGATCAAACATAAACGAGGACTACGAGTTTTGGAGTGAGTTGATCGATACCGACCCGGCGATAGAAGAGATATCGCTTCTTTCGACAACACATGTAAATGGATGCGGCGGCCGTTTCGTTCATGTTCCGTTACAAACCGTCATCTCGCAGCTTATATCCAAGTTCGAATCTAGGCATCCCAACGGAGCCGGCTGCCGTGAACGGGATGAACGAGTAATTGAACCTACAGGAGTAGATCTGCATTGACATTACTATACTCAGTTCTCCATATTTGATTTTTCTGCAGCTTCCTGATCCAGCTGGCTGTATATAAAAAGGGCTTGGGGAAGATTTATGGCTTTCATGAGATTTTGCCAGATACAAAACTGTAGCTGGAAGTTGGATTTGGTATTATCTGGGTGCTGCTATCTTCTGATGGAGTTGCAAACTGTGAACACCAGCATCGCCATACATCCCTGGAGCTGAGTGTAGTTTTTCAGTTGAATAACGCGATGAAATTTTCGATTCGAGTTGAAAACCTTTTAGGTATGATTTGTCTGCATATTCGTATTATTGACAACGCATGTCGTGTTTGCATTAAGAACCACTCTGCTGCTCAACTCATGCGCAAAGTGAACCCGAACAAAAATATCGTATCTGGTTGATTTCTTTTCTTTTTCAACAGAAGGTTGCAACAAATCTGTTGGTTTGAAGCTGTTATATAGAAATTTTAATTTTGGGTATATTGTCTTTCACTTCTATTCAGCTGTCTTCGTCATTCTCTACAAGCAAACTAGCAGTAGTATGCAGGACTTCGTTCGATAGCATGGGCCCCACTCTTGCGTGAGCTTCAACTTCATTTTAATTCATGAGCGAATACGAACTTGGATTGAACTTTAGTTTGTCAATGAAACAAATGTGACGGTCATGGACATGGGGGTTAAATTCTCCTTCGTTAATGCCCACTTAAAGAACTTCGTCTACTTTTATGTTCAAATGGGCGATGTTTGTTAGGTAATCCTTAATGAATGACGGTTTAACCCATGCTTATACGTCTGCCACCACTGTGCCAAACGGAGCCTTCAACTAAAATACTTTGAGGTCAAGATGAATATTCTAACTCTTAGTTTAAACGCACAACATACCATGTTTTTGATTTAACCCACCTAAGCCAACAACAATACGGATTTTTCCCCGTTCGAGATAACATGTAACACCTAAGCATATTTTTTAAATTAGGCTTCGTTTGGTACGGCGTTTCACCGCCTTTGTTTAGAGCAAACGCCGCCGGACGGTGTGTAAACAAACGGGCGCCAGAGATGTTTGCTCCGTTCGCACCCACCGGACAAAGAAAAAGCCAGTGAAAAACTCCGTTTCGAGCGGCCGCCTCCGCCCTCCAATTCAAAAGCAAAGCAGGGTTTGGGCCCGCTGGTTCGGCCAGCCACCCGAAGCCTACAAATTTGGGAATAAATAATTATAATAAAAAAATTTAATTAGAAAAATAAATGTTTTTTTTAAATAATTATAATAAAAAGTTAAATAGTATAGTTTTTTTAATAAAATATGAGTATAAATTTTAAAAGAGCAATGTTAAGTGCAAACCTACTTTGGCTATGTGCAAATCACGGTTAGGTGCAAATCCAAAAATTTTAAGTGCAACCCCAAATGTAGGTGCAAACCAATTATATAAAAACAATTATGCATTAATAGTGTGCTAAATAACAAAAAAAAATAAAGTTTTGCAAAGAAGAAAACATGAACTTTGCTAAGCAAGGAAGAAAAAAACGTGCGTCTTTTGATGAACAACGAAGAATAAAACATGAGCTTTATAGCCAACGGATAAGATGAACGAATAAAGAAATTTTTTACCAAGAAGATGAACAGGAGCTCGAGCAGCAACAACAGAAAATTTACCCCCCAAATTTTCATATTTTACATATATCTTTACAATATGTAAAATTAACGAGCTCTCAAAATGTTAGAAAGGAGAGACTTCAGCTCTGTCCCAGCACTCGATCCCCGCCTAAATACACCTTCACGAAAGGCTCCACCATCACCGCTGGGTTCGCCGTCACTATGGCCCGCCTCCATCGGCAAGCGCGGAAGATCTTGTAGCTATCCGCACGGACGTCGGCGACGTAGAATCGGAGGAGGGCGCGCGCGCGAGCTTGATGTTGGAAATCAGGAAGCCGACGACAACGGCGTAGATCATGATCTGGATGTCGGCCTCTTCTAAAAAGAATTTGTAGACGATGAAGATGATGAGGCAGAGGAGATGGGCGGCGCCGCGCAGGAGGCTGTCAGCTTCGATGGCGAGGAGGAAGAAGTGGGGGAAGGAGACGCTGGAAACGGCGGTGAATGGAAACAAGCAAACCCTAGAACAACTGTCTGCCGTCGGAGAGCTGCGAAAGGAGAGCTTGAGCTGCACCTAAAATTTATAAGGAAAAAAGGAATTTGATTTTGATTTTTTTTTTTTAGGTTTGCACCTAGCCAAATGTGCTCTGCACATAACAGCTCTTTTACAATTCATGAGTGGCTGTTTGCCCAGTCACCAGTGTGCTGAGTTAACTCTTCTCCATCTCTCCTGAATCCTGGTTGTTCAGCTCAGCTATATAAGCGAAACCCTAAAATCGCGCTCGTTCTCCTCCTCCCTTCACGGCGACCAGCCGGTTTCTCCACCATTATGAGAAGATATCCCGCCTCTCGCCTGCGGCTCACCTTCTCAAACACTATTCGGCGTGAGTGCACCTCAGCCTGGCCACCGCCTCTGCCGCCGAATCCCTCCCCGCGTGTTTCAGCCATCGTCGACGAGATTTCCGGCCTAACGCTCCTCGAGCTCTCCGACCTCACCGAAACCCTTCGCACCCGATTGCGCGTGGACCAGATGCCGGTCGTGGCGGTGATGACGCCCGGAATGGCCATCGGCGGACTTCCCGGGAGGAAGGTCGGGGCCGGCGCCGCTACGGCTGCTGTGGAGGAGAAGGTGGAGAAGACCGCTTTTGATTTGAAGCTGGAGAGCTTTGAGGCCGCCTCCAAGATCAAGATCATCAAGGAGGTGAGGAGTTTTACTGACCTTGGGCTGAAGGAGGCCAAGGATTTGGTGGAGAAGGCGCCGGCCGTGCTCAAGAAGGGGGTGATCAAGGAAGAGGCCGAGAGAATTGTGGAGAAGATGAAGCTGGTTGGAGCCAAGGTTGTCATGGAATGAGTGAGGTAGGTTGAAATTTATGTTTGATCCTAGAATTAATTGCTTCTCATTTCCATTTCTTACTGGAATTTATAGAATTCTTCATTAAAATAAAGCACATGTTTTGTATAGTTGCATTGAAAAGAGGCCATTTTCAATGTTGTTTGTGGAATTCATCTTTCATTTGGGTGTAATAGTGTCTGGATATTCATTAAGGTTCTGTTTGGTGGGGGAGGATCCGCTGTGGTCCAGCTGACCAAATTTGTTGCCGCGGCTCTGCCCTCAATTTGATCCTCTCCCTGCTTAAAAACCACGGGCGCCGTGCGGACCGCGAGCGTCGTGAGGATCGCGTCCGTGTAAGTCCACTCGCCCGCTACGCCGGTCACCCACCCCTCTAACCAGGCCTAAAACTTCGTTTGGCATGGTGGTGGCGATCATGAACGCGGTGGCTATGAACTGTTGTTCGTGAACGCCTGACCTCACCTAAGGAATGCGGTGTTTTTGTTCAAAACTAGTATTCTTTTCTTGGTGGTGGTCGTAACCGTTGTCATGCCAAACATGCATTCTATGATGGTGGCGTTTTTGTCCGAACTCACCGAAGCAAAAACACCGCTCTAAATGGAGCCTAAGACTGAAATATTTAATGATGAGAAAACTTGATCAATTATATAGTACATAGTAACTGAAGTTTATTGTGTAGCAACATCAGTGGATATAATATTTTGATGACGAAAATTGAGTTTGTATCAATTTGATTTTGAAATAGCTGGATATTAGAGATATGTTGAGAATATTTTTAAATGACAGAAGTTTTAGTATCTATCTGTTATTATATAAACCAAAGCCCGCTCTATAATGTGACGGTAGGGCTTCAAACTTCACACCTTATTATATATTTTTATAATTTTTACCCGATTGCTGCCGTTGGAGGGAGAGAGAGCGAGGGAGAGAAGCACACAATGAACTTATGTACATGTGCTAGTTTTATATAGCACATGGACGAGGATGAGATAAGAAATGTATAGTGAAAACACGATTAAAAAAAACAAAGTTACATGTTTTAGAATTTTAAATTATTACTTCGGCCACCGGAGAGGCATTCTCTGCCACCCTTCAAAAGTCACCTACCACTAGTTGCAGTTACCATCTCAAGCCCTTCAGGACTCATTGAATGGAGCTGCTAGGGTGAGGAGGTTTCCATGGGCCTTCCGATGGCCCTTGCGGTTGCTCCAAAACTCGCTAACACATGGCGAGATCTCTTACGAGCGGTAACGAATTCCATCCCTGTGTGAGTACTCGATTTCGAAGAATTCACTGACCCTCCAGAAGTGGAAGAAGATCATTTTCCTTTTCTGATATAATTCGAAGGGAACCTGTCTCAGTAGGATTCAAGAATAACAACTCTCGACTGAGATATATTGAACTTCTGCTATGGATGTTGACATAGTTGTTTGTTTCTTACTGGACAATGAAATATGTCAAGCTCCAAGAAATTGGAATGTTCCTTGGTGCTTTTTCTAGATAGTCTAAATCTTGCAAAATCAACATATGAAAATAGTATAACAATTAACAATGCCCATAGATTCCATGCATTAAAGAAGCATAAATAATTGAAGGTTCTGTACAACAAGTAGGGTGAGCCTAAGATTCATTTCGTTCGCGTTTATCACCAATGCTTCCAACTCCACTTGAAGTATTAAGTGTCACAAGTATAAATTTTGGAAGTCGTCACCTAATAAGCTCTTGTGCATCTCTATCTTCCTTCATATATGTGGACGTTGGGAACTTGGCAGAGGATCTGATTCCACAACTCCTTTCCCCAATAAACCCTTCACACATATGTATGAGCTTGTTTGATATAACAAAAAAAAATGGAATTGTGTTATCAAATATATTTGTAATCAAATTAAATTTAAGTAGCGTGTATTCAGCTTAAGGAGCGATGTAAAAAGGTTACGCACCCGACGTTCATAAGATACACACAAGGGCTAGTAAGCGAACAATCAATAAACATTATATAGTTGTCCACATGCATAAGATGCAAGCATAGGCGACATAATTTGAAATTAAGGGCAAACATATTTCAGAAGGGGAGCCTTGACGCACTGGTTGAGGTGTTGCTGTGTGACCTTGAGGTCACGGGTTCGAGTCCTGGAAGCAACCTCTGGCAAAAACGCAGGATAAGGTTTGCCTACATTTCACCCTTATGGTGGGATCCTTCCCTGGACCCTCGCTGCTTGGGGATTCTTTGTGCACCGGGCTGCCCTGTAATGGCAAACAAGCTCTGAGTTAGATGATCATTAAAACAAAAGCATCAAATTAAAACTATGAAAATAAGAGCAAGGGAACTGTAGGGTTGCTGGTAAAGGGGATGTGGTCTGGCGGGGAAGGAGTGGGTGCAAGAGGTTTTGGGTGGTGAATTGGAGCAGAACTCCTGAGAATGGTTTGGAGACGTTGATAGGGGAACTGTAGGGTTGAACAGGCTCACCAACATTCTAGGGAAGATTCAATTGGACTGCAAAACGTTGATAGTGGCTCAGGGCTATGTTGCACCGACACCGACACGCGACACGACACGACACGCGACTCGTCCATTCTCGTAAACTAGTAATATTCGACACGTTCAGACACGTTTGTTAAATTCATATTTTATAATTATAAAAATTGTAAAATACTAATAAATAGATAAACAATGAACAAATTTGACATATAAAAATGTAATACTCAAACTTATATGTTATATATCATCTAAAAAAATAACTGATTCCATGTCTGGCTCATCCAGTGAGAGATTTGCAATTTCCAGCATACCAACATCTTCGAATGTATCAAAAACATCTCCGCCAATATCCCACATCTTTGTTTCTCCTTGTGTATATTGTGGATTTTTTCTTGAAAGCAGACGTAGATTGCTGTGTATGAAAACCAGATCTTCTGCACGCTTTGGTGTCATTTTATTTCTCTTCATTGAGTGCACAAAAGAATATGTACTCCAATTTCTCTCTGCACATGATGATGAGGATGGTTGTGCAAGAAGCTTTAAGGCTAAGCTTTGTAGAATAGGAGCACTTGCTCCATGAACAACCCACCAAGCCTTGGGATCCATAGAATATCTGCTTTGAATTGAATCAAAATCTCTAAAATCTCCATTTATGTATGCAAAATTTGCATACTCTAAATTCACCCGTGTTCGCTCCTCAATATCCGGAAAGTATTTCCTAAAACATTTTTTAGTTTCTTGAATTATCTCACTATCCTTGTATGGAGATACTCTTGAAGGATCTTCATTGAGCCATTGCTCACTATAATACCTAATTTAAAAAGAAACACAAGTATTAATAACATAAAAATGTAACATTAATATAAATATAAAAAGCACTTGAAAAGTTAGAAATTACTTTGGATTCAAGGCATGTGCTAAGCAATGAAGAGGAGTGTTGTTATTTGACCAACGATCAAGTAATATTGCTTGAACAACATCATAAAAAGTTGATTTCTCATCTAACCTTTTAACCTCATGATCATAAATACCTTTCTTCACTTTTTCAATCATAGAATCCCACATGTCATAGACTAAGTGAAGGCAAGGTTTATCCGTATCACAAAACCTCAGCATATCATAAATAGGAGCTGTGAAGGATAGGATATAATCAATAGAGTCCCACCATGAATCATTTAGTACTTTTTCCTTCACAAACCTTGCTCTTCCTTGATTGTCATCTCGATAAATACTCCATTTCTCACAAATCACCATGGTTTGGAGACCACTTTTAATGAGCTTAAATCTTTTCAGCATAACAATCATTGAAGCAAATCTTGTATCAGCAATGAATAACAATTTCAAGTTAACAAACTCATTGTAAATTGCAAGTCTCATGGAATGATTCATGATAAAATTCTTTACCTACAAAACATCAAAAATAATTTCAAGTTAACAAACTCATTATAATATTGCTAATCTCATGACATGATTCATAATAAAATTCTTTACCTGCAAAACATCAGAAACAATTTCTGATATCCAACTGCATTCCAAATAAACATCTTGATTGACCTCTATATTCTTTGGATCACATATATTCTTTAATGCAAAATTCAGAGTGTACACCACACAAGGAGTCCAAATAATAGAGGGAAATTCTTGTTCGATAAGTTGTCCCGCTGCCTTGCAATTAGCAGCATTATCTGTTATAATTTGGACAACTTTCTCATGTCCAATTTCATTTATAACCTCTTTGAATAGGTTAAAAATAAAATGCATATCTTTTATCTCACCCGAGCAATCAACAGCCTTCAAAAACATTGCATCTCCATCACTAACTGCAATGAAATTAATAAGTGATCGCCGTTGGGAGTCACTCCATCCATCGCTCACTAGACTAACACCCTTCTCCTTCCACATATTTTTTATGGGTGCACACAATCTATCAACATTCAATTTCTCCTTTTGCAACTAGGTGGTCCTAAGCAAATTGTATTTTGGTGGTAAATATCCCGCAATATCATGATTTGCAGCATAAGTAAAAGCGGATATAAAGTAAGGATTCCGTGCTAGATTAAACGGTAAACCTGCTGAATAAAACATTCTCGCAATTTCATAATCTAACTGTTCTCGTTGACCCAAGTTAAATGACTTCTCAAGTGCTCCTTTTCCACCACTTTCAACTTTTCTTTTTTTGGGGAAATAATCAACCCCACTAGAAGATCCACCTTCACTACTTGAAATTCTAGATGGGGGCAAAGGAACCTTTCTAGGAGCAAGACTTGCAATTCTAGCATTCAACTCTTTTTCTAAATTTTCCATCTCGATGAGATCACTCTTTTCTACTTTGACACATTTTCCAATTCCTTTTCCACTGAGCATTAACAAATGTGCTCTCACTCTTGTATATGAACTTGTAAAATTTTTTTCGCAAAAATTACACTTCCATGTCAAATTGCCTCCCGTCTCACCATGTGTAGCATAACAAGAGGATTTGGAGCAAGCGATTGCCAATAAAGAGTGCAATGATAATAAATTGACAATTAAAATTCATCGCGTATAGGCAAAACAAAGCAAAATATTGATTCCCCGTTCCAAAGAACATCATAAAATTGAAAAGAAGTAAACATGTTTTATAAACATGAAAAAGCAAAACAAAGCAAAATCCTTCAGTGAAAAAAATGAACCACGGTGAGTATAAAGCATCACAAATTGTTAATGAAATAAGTAAAAGGTGATCCAAGTACAATATGTGAGTGAATAGTGAATACTAACAAGAATGACAGAATAAGAATGTGAATAATAACACATTTAGGAAAACTATTAACACATTTGAAGTGCAATGATCGGTTTTAACAAGAGTTTTGAAGAGTTAGGAAAACTATTAACAAGAAATAAATTTTACGAAATACAAGAGTTTTGAAGAAATAGGAAAACTACTAACCTTAGCCGACTGCCAACACTCTCCGAGAAGGATTCAGGTATAAGAATAGAGCTTAAGATAGACTTACGGGTGCAGGAAATGATCGAACCAAGCTCTGAGCAAGAAAAAATTTGAGCCCGTTAGGTAGAGGAACAGGAATTTAATCACGATGAGTGGAAGATGAGAAGATGACATACCTGGAGCTCAAATCAGCGAAAGCCCTAGATCTGCGGTAGAAGAGCAAGAGAAACGAAGATGCCCTAGATCTGCGGGAGCCTGGAGGAAGACGATCTTCGCCGGTAAGCTGATGCCCTAGCTCTGCGGGAGGATGCGGGAGGAAGAAGATCTTCGCCGGAGTGAGAGCACGAAGCAACCGAAGCACGATGGAGAAGGAAAGCTGCTGCCCTAGATCGTCGCGGGAGAGACGACGCACGCTCTGCTGCGGGAGAAATAAATCGACGACGCGCTCTTTAAAAAATAGCGGGACACGCGTGTCCCCCGGGACACGCGTGTCCCGTGTAATTAAAAAACGTGTCGGCTCTCCGACACGCGTGTCCGAGCGTGTCGGCGTGTCGGACGCGTGTCGGCGTGTCGGACGCGTGTCGGAGAGTCCGACACGGACACGTTGGGCCCCCGAGAGTGTCGGTGCTTCATAGGCTCAGGGTGGTCAGAATTCTAGCAGGTGGCCAGTCCAAGGTAGGCGCAGGAGCTGGTTGCCGACTGGGTGGAGGAGGGATTCAGAGGTGGCTACAAGACTTGATTCGTGGTTATACGCTACAGAACAAGGTGCAAATGAAGTAGGATGCTCAGAATCTGCGGAAATCAGGGTGATTCTGTTGTTTATTTCCCATGCTAGGTTTTGTCTTGGAGAGGTGTGGGGGATTGTTTTGTAATGAAAGATGGCTTAATTAAAATAAAAAATATTTAAGTGGGGATTTAATTTTCATTCATCCAAGGATAATCAAAAAAATAGTACAACACCACCCCTTATAGATGCAGGGTGCGGATAGCAAAAACAAATACAAATAAAAGTGTCCACATACATAATATGAAATAACACAATGCGAATAGAAATAAAATAATCATCTCGGTGTTACGCTTCAATCTCTCCTCCTCTCGACGGACCCGTCATCTTCTCCCGTGTGTAGGCCCGCCACGACGTCTCGTCGGCGAGTGTGTTCCCCGTCGGCATGCGCAACCGTAAAAAATCCACCGTTTGGAAAATATGCCTTGTCCACAAGGAAGTGGTCGGAGGGGTGGCGACATAAGTGAGCCTGGGACAGCCACGAAGCTTCATACTCTAGATGTTAAGACCCAGCCACATGGACCTCCTGCGAGTCAGAGTCCCCCTGAAGGTGGTAGCGGCGATTAAGTAGCTCGGTTGGGTACTACGACGCCAATTGGCGTCTTTCTTCCGAACCAGAAGAATCGTGCTAGAAAATTAGCTTGCACCAGAATGGGTAAGGCTCCCCCATCAGCATCCTCTGCACCAGAGGCTCAAGCTCATCCTTTTTCCTATGGTCTGAACGGAACGCCTGCGCCGAGACTGTTGTTGTCCTAGGCTGGAGGGAATTGGCGCGGCCGGGCGGCCGGGCTGGTGGCAATCCTGTCGGAGGCTGGATGACGTCGGTGAGCGCTGTAGAAAGCTCTGGGTGGTCCGCCGGGGGAGGAAAAGACACATCAGACGGGTCCAAGAGGGCCCATTGCCCCCGGGGATGCCGACGTTCGCGGTCCGTTGTCTCGTGCAGAGGAAGATCGTAGAGCGGAACCATCATCGAGGCGATATGGCTAGCCCCCGTGGATGAACTGCATGCTCATATTCATCCAATTAATGCGTACATTGCCGAGCGTGCAGAGCTAAACCACTCCTAAATGACGTCGATACTGCCTAGGCCGAATGAGTAGAAGTCTGCGGTCACGGAACAAGACCCCATAGAGAGTGACACAACAGTGCAATGATCCCGAGTCAGTTGACGACGTCCATTACCCAGACAGATCGAAACATCTGGAGAGGAACCGAGGGAAGACTGAGCTGCTGCACCATGCACGCAAAAATGAGGTTGTGGCTTGCGTCGCTGTCCACCATGATGACGATCGGGCGATCCCATATCATGCCCAAGAGCTGCATGATTTGCTGGCCGGAGATCCCAGGTAATGATCAGATGGTAGCCCAAGAACGTGGGAGATCAGGGTGACGAACTCATCAACATAGTCGTCTAGGCCGGCTGTGTGGCAGACGTCACAAAGATACTCGATAACGGAGGAGCCGGAGTAGTAGGTGTCATATTGCCGGATTATCTCATGTTTGAGCTCGGGCTAGGAGAGACACAGATTGGTTTGGCAGATCCGCCAAGCTCAGTGGAGGGCCGAGTCGTCCAGGCCAACCACCGTCGTCGACACCTTGTCGTGCTCTGGTGTGTAGTTGAGGTCGAAATATTGCTCCGCTTTGGCGATCCAACCCATCTAGTCAACGTCGGCAAAGGAGGGAATGTTGAGGGATATGGTGGACCATTCCGGAATTGGCGGAGGAGTGGTCCCTGAAGTAATGGACGGTTGCCTGACGTCGAGGAGAGAGCCGCAGTCCGCGGGTGGGTCGGAGCTGGACGCGGCGGAGATGGCGGCGGTGGACGCCTGCAGGGAGTTAATATTGGAGTGTAGGGAGAGGAGCGAGGCGTTCGTGGAGGCGACGAGTTGCTTTCAGCCTCCAAACAACATCTTAGGGCTTCGACGGTCGCATCCGGAGGAATATCTCCGGTCGAGCGAGTGTTAAGAGCCATATAGTGGAATCGTCGGAACGGAAGGAAGCGACTAGAAGGGTAGATCTAGACAGAAGTGTTGGGTGTCGCGAAAGTCACTGAAATCTGCGGATGGCACGATAGATCCAGCGGTGTAAATGTGCGGAACCGGCAGAAGGGGAGGGATCGACTGGCAACCAAAGGAACAAGGGATCGGGTGGCAACCAAAGGAACAGGGGATCGACGGCTCAAAACCCGGCAGATTGGGGCTCAAAACAGTTGTTCGGCGGAAATAGGGGGGCCTCAGGTGTTTCTGCATCAGATCGGGGCGCAAGGGTCGGATCGGAAGCGGCGAATCTGGGATGGTCTGTGTGGAAGCGAATGGAGTCATCCGTGCGGCTGCGAATCGAATTGCGGATTGCGCGGCCGATCTGGATTCGGGATCGTGGGTGCAGACGCGTATCGCTCGGCTGATCGAGCAATAGATCGGGAATCGACACAAGAAATGGAGCAATCAGTGGATCTGGTAGCGGAACGAGCAAACGACGATCTGGTTCGGTGCGGAATGATGCGCGGACGGGACACAATAGCGAAAGAGGTGACCGGCGGCTGTATGACGGGCTGTGAGGCAGGTCAGACCAAATTGATACGATCCTGGAGAGGAACCCGACGAGGTGGAGGGCTTGTCAAGGAGAGGGAGAAGAGGGAGATTAAGGTTGAGAAGGAAAATTTTAAGAAGCAGCCTAATTTTCATTCATCCAAGGATAATCAAAAAAAGAGTACAACATCACCCCTTATAGATGCGGGGTGCGGATAGCGAAAGCAAATTCATATAAAAGCGTACACATGCATGATATGAAATAATAGAATGTGAATAGAAATAAAATAATCATGCCGGTGTCGCGTCTTCGGTCTCTCCTTCTCCCGACGGACCCATCGTCGTCTTCCCTCGTGTGTAGACCCGCCACGACTTTTCGTCGGCGAGTGCATGTCCCGTCGGCATGCGCAGCCGTAACCGTTTACGCCAGCCTTGTTTTACCATAATACTCGATCTACTCCTTCTGTCGAGGAAGAAGGAATTATCGACGACAAAGCTCGCCGTTCTCGTGCCACCCCTTGCATTCAAACGCATCTCTGCTTGATGGTTTACAAAAAGCGCCCTGATATCCGCTCAATTTGTTGCTTCTTTCCTTCTCTCTGCTACTCACGGGTATCACACCTCGATCCCACGCGATCTTGTTCTTGCTTCTCGTCTCACCGCTAATGTGTTTCTTCAATCTGATTTTCAACATTATTTGAAGCTTCAGGAATGCTCTTTAGAAATTATATACTGATGTGATCCTAAACTTAGGGCTGTAGTTTTGAAATATAAAATTGCGACTTATTTAAAATAAATGCAGCGCGAAGGTGTTCGCGGGCTAATTTTCTAACTGAAAAAAATGATCAAGGCGTCGCTTGCGAACGCAAAACTACCACACGAGCATGATAACGTCACAAATCACAATTCCACGGGCACTAAAATTAACTGGTGACATTCACGTGTTTGAAAACAAACGATAATCAAGAGATGAAATTAACTAGGGCAAACTCATAATAATAACTATTGATTTAAACTTCTAGGCATAAAATGTAACTGAAGGATTGAGCTAGGGGAGGCGAGGTATACCCTAGGCGGAGAGGCAGTGGCTGGAGAGATTCCTGGACAATGGTGGCTGAACTGAAAGAGAGGCCGATGTGGACTGGAGGTGGGGAAGACTGTCAGCAGGCGTGGAGCAGGGCCCGGTTGAAGGAATGGCCGGAACTGTCCCTGGATGGTTTGCAAGCTTTCGGCGGTGCTGGAAGAAAAGGGCTCGCCGGAGGAACACGAGGGTGGCTTTGACGTCGATCTCTGGTGGCCAGCTGAACTCCAGGAGGAAACGCAGGCTTCACGGGAGCGGTGATGTCGTTGGACGGGAGGTTCAGCGTTGGATGAAACTGAGCTCGATTGGCTCTGGGACTGGCCAGGAGAGCTCGATTGGCTCTGGGACTGGCCAGGAGAGCTCGCCGCCCCTTGGGGAGGCCTCCAGCGGCGGCGCCGGTGCTGGACGGGGTGGAGAAAGGGATGGGGAGGCGGCGTCGGCTTCCGTCGAGCTGGAAGAGCAAGCGGGAGGTGTGCGCTGGGGAAAAATCAACCGAACCCTAAAAGATCGATCGATTCACTTTCCCAGCCGCCTCTTGTGGAAGGAGTAGGAAATCTTTTATAATGAGGGATTAGGGTTTCAAATGAGGGGTAAGTGAGCTTTGAAAATATGGGCTGAAATTATAGCTAACATGGATAAATAAAATAGTTAATTAAAATTAAGTTTGCCCTAAACTAACCCTTCTCCTAATTAACGGACCCATGCATTTAGGGTCTCGTTGGCCTGTCACACAAACGAGCCAAACAAAAGTTGCGCGAAAACTTGCGCGGTACAAAATATAACTCACGCGCTTATACCACGCGCGATACAACTCGACGCTACCCAATAATCCAAAAATTGCGCAAAAACGTGCGCTACAATAATAAAAGACATGTGCGATGAAAAAAAAAAACAAATCGACGCGGGTTGCATCATATACCCTTCAATCTTTTAATACCCTTTAGATTAGCATTAAGAATGCTCTTTGTTGAAGCCAAAAATGGTCTCAACGAGAGTTCGGACCTTGAGGGTGTAGCTAACACGTACTTCTCCCAAACGTTGACCTCTGACTAGCAACGAAGAACCTAGAACTGACCCTTAGCCTCAGCTGGGAGTTCTGGGTCCCACATCTGGGTCCCACCTGGGTTCCACCTTGCGGAAGCTCTTCCTGCTGAACTCTGTGGGAACCCTGCTTGCTCTGAGCGCGAGCCTTCCTGCCTACCCCAAGCGGAAACAAAAAACAAAAGAGGCGTTGAGCTTCCGTCAAAGAGAGGCGCGAGCCCTTTCGCCTGCCCAGGGGGCGGGAGCCTTCCCGCCGGCCTAGGGCGGGAGCCTTTTCGCCTGCCTGACGAACCATCGTTCTCAGCTCGACGATCTGAGCTCGATGAACCAGCGTTCTCAGCTCGACGTTCTGAGCTCGACGAACCAGTGTTCTGAGTTCGACGTTCTGAGCTCGACGAGCTGACGCTACATAACCCCTGGGTGAGAGCCTTCCCTCCTGCTCCCGGCGAGAACCCTCCCGCCCAGTCCTCTTGTCTGACCCAATATGCTTAACGCTAGCCCACGGCTAGCCCAGTTCGGGTCCTTGGGAGATCTTGATCCTAACCAGCGAGTATGAGGTTGTACACTCTTCAGATTAACATCAGGAATGCTCTTCAGATTAACATCAGGAATGCTCTTCAGATTAACATCAGAAATGCAATGTTTTACCTCATTACTAATTTGCATGCAAAAATGCTAGTATTGTGAGCACCAGATTTTAGATTTTGGTTTTAGTTCAATTTTTTTTTTATCAATTTTGAGTTTCAGGTTTTAAACAAATAGCTAATATTAAGAGTTTGTTCTTCCAAACAGATAAATATGTAACACTTCAACACTTAAATGAAGATTTTCAAATAGCCTACAACTTTTTCACAACTTTCTCGACGGCTGCTCTATTGGCACCATTGTTTTTTCGCCACTACTTTCTATACAACCACAGCTGTCCCATACAGAGCCTTAATATTTTACTGCTTCAGTTCTGGAAATGCTGTGTCCATCTGTGTACATGTTTCCACATTTACCCTCAAGTATTCTATAATCTTTTTGTTGATGTATTTCCTTTCATAAGCAAAAAATCCTGCAACTTCTACACAAATTCATTATCTGGCATTGGGAGGTTCTGCTGATTTTACTGGTATAACAATCACATTATGGATGGAAAAATGTTGAGTTCTTCTCTTCATGCTTCAATAATTTTCTCCGGGAGGCTTTGACATGACCGCTCGGCCACCCTAAACCCTAAATCCTAATACTCCTAGGATTTCGAGTCTGCCGATTGCGTCGACTTGGTCCAATGGTCGTGCAAATCATATACCTCAATAATTTGTTTCTTAAGATAATTTTGCTTTCAATGTAGTGACTTTTGCATGTATATTGTGCTAATTTATGGTTGCTTGTATTCATTTCTTTCTCGAGCATTCTCCATGGTTATTTACTCATAATCATTGATGAAAAGTGTGTTTATTCTTCTGACTATGGCTCTGTTTGACTCAGTTTTTTTGCTCCTGCAAGATTGGACAAAAACGTCACTGTCAGAAAAGATAACTAGTTTTAAACATAAAATTGAATGAAGATACTCGGGCGAGGTTGGGCGCTCACGAACGACAGTTCATAACCACCGTGTTCATGACCCCAAACGGAGCCTAAGTTTTACCCCGTCTGGTGCTCCTCTAACTTGATGTGCATGTTATGCTTGGGCATAGTTATTTTGTTCTTATTAAAGCTGAAGCTTTCCCCGGCGCATTCATTAAGAAGCGAAATTTGGTTTCTAGCAGAACAAACTATGTCGAGACACGAGTATCTTCATTCCTTCAGAAAATGGTGGATATCAGAATTCACAGTCAGATCATGTCCTTCGAGTCGCACGTTGCTTTTTAGCACATCGTTTCAAACGAAGTTTTACCATAATAACCCTCTAATTTTATTACATAATTATCCATATGTATCTATTCTACTAATTAACCATTCATTACTATTGTTTATATCTCTTAAAAATAAAATTAATGTGGTCATTTACAAACATCAAATAAATCCGAAATTATTGAGTTCTTATATTATTTTTTTTGTTTTTGAAAAAAAATTTACAAAAAAAATCTCTCAGGTGTGTCTTTTATATTCTAAAAACGCAAATAAGGAGCACTAATGCGCAAACCTTTGAGCTTGGTGACGGCGCCTTCATGCCCCTTATTTCCAAGTGTTATTGTTTGCAATCTTCATTAAATTTTTATTTAGTGCACATTGTATTTTAATTTTTTATTTAAAATTCAAGAATATTAATTCATTCTCTCTTTTTTTGATCCTTTACAGAGTTTGGGATACACTTGAAATCTTTGTGAAAAACATGTCACTTATAAAATCCGTTTGGCAGAGTGGGTTATGAACAGTCAGTCATTCGTGAATGCTGTTTAAAGAATTTTATTCATTTTTAATGTTCAATTTTTTTTTTTTTATGGCGGTCATGACCATTGCCCTGCCAAACACATTTTATCATGGTGATGCTTTTGTCCAAACTCACTGGAGCAAAAACTCCGCGTCACATATGATGGTTTGTAACCGCTGCATTCACGACAGTTGCTGCGAGCCAAGGGAACACCTGTATTCAAAAAAAAAATTTAGAGGAGCTCCCAGGCGTCTCAAGGTACCTCAAAAGATCAATCATGTGGTTGAAAGTTCATGGATTTTTTTTCCATTTTCGGCAATATATATAAAAGTTCATGGCACAACCAACATCCACCGTCCGTCAATGCATCTGACGGCCCACCCGCCTAATCCTGAGGCGGCGCTGGATTGAAGATCGGCGGCAATGGCGTCGGATTGAAGATCGGCGGCGGGCGCCGGATTGAAGATTGGCGCTGGATGCGAGAGGCATCGTCTTCACCGTCGATTGCTCAAGGCATCGTCTTCACCGTCGATTGCTCAAGGCATCGTCTTTACTCATCCCGGCCCCGATCGCACAGCCGCCTCTCGCCTCTGACTTCCGATCCGCTACCCTCCTTTAAATTTGCAGGTGACCTTCAATACAGCCCTCTAAATTTGCAGGCGACCTTCAGTACAGCGCCGGCGGCAGCGACCGTGGTTTCGCCAGCCACCGGCTGCCCGGGGTTCGTCGGCATGGCCAGCGGCGAACCCGGAGCGGCTGGTGCCCGGCGAGATCACGGCCAGCGGTAGCGGCACTGATCACACCATATATATATATATATATAAAATACCAAGACTTAATGCTATGTAGCATTTTGATTTTATAAAATTTTAAGCATTTTTTTTACTATAAACACCCAGTTTTCTTCATTTTTAATTTTATTTTGCCCAATGAAAATCTAAATTCAAATCCAAATTTGAATCCCATATTTCACAATGAATTCAGATTTGACATCAAACATTCAAATAAATTTGAATCTGACATTGAATATTCAAATGAATGACATTGAATATTCAAATGAATCTAAATCTGACACTGAACATTCAAGCAAATTTGAATTCATTTTTTTGCATTCTATGTCAGGTTTGGATTCAATTGAATTTCTAAAAATCCTTAGCAAAGTATACTAGCGTTTAAGGGGTTTTAGGGTTTAAACATGCACCACGAAATTGTAAAAAATACAAGATAGATCTATCAAAATCTTCTAGAAATAACTTTCACAGACATTTAACTTGGGAGGCACAAAAAACAAAAACCATCTGTCTCAAAACATGGTTTTATTAACTTTGTACAGCCCTGCCTTAACAAAATGGTCGAGAACCCGCTAAACAATTCAAAGTCGAACTTCTACTAGAGGGGCTCCAATACAATCCTCGCAGGCTCATAAATCCGATGCAGAAGAGCACGGGAGGCCCAGCCACCATCCTCATCTCTCGAAATTCCGCATCTTCGCCCAACCCGATCTATTTCCCCCGCCTGCTTGTTCGGAGAAGAATCTGACCTCCCGATTTCGATCAGATTTCATGGCGATTATTCCTATATGCTAAGATACATTCATGTATCTGGATCCCATAAACACAGCCTGATTTGATAGAGCTCTAGTCATTGAAGTCCTCATAGGATGATCCGCCGGACGAGCCGCTCTGAGACGGAGTGGTCTCTCTCGGTGTCGATGGATGCGAGTCACGAATTTGTAACGAAGAACCTGCAGAACAAGTGCTTGCGGGATTAGATGCTTAAAGTATCAGTACATTTGCAAATGCTCGAACTAATGAGAATGATGAAAGTCAGTCCTAAAACACAATTTCCCCTCTTTTTTGTTCTTTTCAGTTGTTGAAATTCTTTATCACTTCTGTTTTGATATTGCATTTTGAGGTATACCTTAAGATGCAAAATATTAACATTAAAAATGTATCATCTGGATTTTATGAAAAAAAAATATATAAAAAGTATAAAATCATGATTTCTATGATCATTTTTCAGTAATTTGTTCTTTGAGTTTTCTTTATCAGGAGTAACAAATTCGTTAATTTAAGAAAGGAAAAAAATTTCTTTTTAGAAATCGATATTGTTGGGGCATTGTTGTTGCTATTAGTGATGGATATGTCAGAAAATTTTCAAAGTTTATAGATCTCAGAAAAACAAATCTAACCTGAACTCTTCTGAGCTCTGGAGCGGAATTTCCTCGTGTGGCGCCGGATGAGCTTTTTCGCTTTGGTTATAGTCAATTGACGAGCGAAAGGGTACTCGGTGTCGCTCTCACTCCAATCGCCATGAAACTCGGGTTCTGCCTCCCCTCTCATGGTTCTCAGGACAAATGCCTTGGCTTTGCGGCGCTGAGAGTTGAAAAGGCCCCTTATCGAGGTGACGAATCCGTCGCCAGCGCCATCGCTTGGCCGCTTGAGCCATGAGACTGGAAACTGATCAAACTTCCCAGGTTGACCACCATCACTGTCACTGAAATTTAGATCACTCTCAGGCACACCACTAACATGGGCTTCTCTTTGACTTTGGGCCTTGTCCTTGAACTTTTTGCCCTGAGAAATAGTAAGGAATGAGGTTTTTGGGGCTAGTAATTGCATATATGAACAAGTCAATCATTCACTATATAATGAAGATTTGGGGTTTAAATGTTGTATGAAAGACAAGTTAATTGGAAATAGATTTTGGTTCGAAAGCACGTGCATTATGATGATTAAAAAATTCCCGTGGTAAATGCTGAGAAATAACTAATGTTGTCAGTATAGAGAAGGTAAAGAGTAAGGGGTTTAGCTAAGTTGAACTCTGAATTCAAAATAAAAATAAAAACAAAAACTCTACTCAAACTTGACATGAAACCAATTTGATTGAGTCGAGTCAAAATCACCACCAAGTGTTTTGATCAAGTTTAGGGTAATTCAAAAGATAGAGGGATACAACCTGTAATTATGCGAACTCTCACGGGAGGTTTGGGTAATTAATAGTTTAAACGAGTGAAAAATGAAGATTCATAAGGTATTAAAGCTAACACGTAATAGTTGGTATAAAACTAACATTCGTGATATGAATGACCATAACATTAGTAATTTTGACGTTTTTCTTGCCGACTAAAGTAGCTGCAACTGACATCAACATCTAAAAAAGAAAAACAAAATCTAGTTGTATAAATCAGTAAAATATCTTTGAAAATTACCTGCATGCCAGTAACTGATTTCAAAACTCCCCATATGATGTGTTTCTTAACTCTTGAGAATAGCCTTCTCCACGTTCCGATAAACTCGTCACGATGGAATGTATCCATTAGAAGCCTCAAGTCATTCACTGCAAATCTCGAACCTTCATAAGTCACGAGCAACTCGACCTATTCATTAGTATTACATCAAACGTAATCAGTAAACATAAAGGGCATTGCCATATATCCAAAAAAGACAGTAAGTGTTAAAGTCATGACCTGACTGATTTTGATATTTTGGAACTCCATCATTCTCCGGGACCGAGCTCTCTTCTCGTCGTTAAGTTTTCCGACCTTCTTTTCTTCATGTGATAGGCGACCGGACTTGATTGGCTTCGGGTCTTTCAATTTAGACCTATTTGTGTCCTCCACAACAGCTAGCTGAGATTCTAGTGTAGGATTCAGTGAAAAACTTTTTGAAGAAATGCTTAAACTATGTACTGGGAGGACAGGTTCATTGTTGGTTGATTCAGCTAAAGTTTCATCAGTTCTGTTATGTGAAGGTGTTTGCCGAAGTTCAGGGCTTGCTCCACATACAATATTTGCTTTCAGACTTACAAACTTGGGCACCTGCAAGAATGTTTATTGATTAAGATGTCAAAATAGGGAGAAGGTAAGCTTAAATCTACATAACCTTTCCATGAAGTACGCAATCCATGAAATACAATTGCAAGATCCTCTTAGTGAACATAAAGTTAAATTATACATAATGAGTTCCGTGCTTCCAATATTTTAATTCGTTCTCCCAAAGCATTGAAGTTTGAGTCCCAAGGATCAAACTTGAATATGTAATAGGATAAATATCACCTAGGGACTAGGATCCAAAGGTTCGGACAACATTTCTTGTGGTTCATGCTGTGGGACAAAATAGAAAGATCGTACCTATGAAGCACTAAAAATGTCTACCAATTCAAGTGTATACAAAAGTGAATTTACGCAACGTTCTAGAAGAACATAACATAAAATGAAAGAACTAGTCTTCAAAGAATCATGCCAAATTGTATGAAATTTTCTTTAATCGCAAGTAATTTTTAACAAAAATAAGATGCTGAGGGGGTCGAAGGATTGATTTCAAAATCAATGAGAAATATTTTAAACAAACTAAGCAATATACCACAAGCTACGGGGATACAAGAGTTAAATTTTCATGGAAAATCCTTTTGACACTTGTCTTTCCAATTGAACTTGATCATCACAAACAATCTCCTGCCAAAAAATGATATTGCTCCTCCCTTGGAGATCTTGGGCTGATCTTGCACCACTATACATGTCCTTTACTAGAGAAAAATGATTGCAAAAACATCTAGAACTAAATTTCATCCATAGAATATTTCGTTCATTGTCTTTCTTCACATAGAAATCACATATTTATAGCCTAGCTTGGGAGCCCAAGGGATGCAGAGGAGTGATTTTTAGGTGGGTGAGAAAGAGAACCTGTAGTGGCATTTCTCTCCTACATCAATTTTAAATTTACCCACATTTGGAGGCAAGAAAAGTTTGTGGCATTTGGCTTGCCAAGTTTAGGGCTTTAAATTTTTTTTTTTTACATTTTAATCAACCTAATCTACTTAGAATTTCGATCCATCCTTTTGACTCATCACTTTTGTACATCTCTTTTGTTAGTTGAGGTTTAGGGTAAACCCAAGATGAAGATATGTAGATATTAGAACTATCATCTTGAAGATAGAAGATTCTATGGCTCTATATTTCACGGTATCTTAAGGGAATACCAACAAAAAAAAGAACAAAAAATATGGAACAAAGTGAAGCACATATTAATCCTTAGGGACCTACGTGAAACTTACCCAAAATAGCATTAGAGATCAACTTACTTGAGAAGGATCACCATGATGCAACGTGCTAGCATTGAACTGGGTTCCTGCCATAATAGATCTTCCCATACTTTCAGTTTCTCGCATGCTGTAGCTACTTGATGGATTTGCCTCATTGACCGAAACATTTTTTCTAATGCGCCTAGAACCAGCAGTTGTTGAAACTTTCCATACCTCCTACTTATATTGAAAAAAACAAGTAAGAAACCGGAAATTTGAATACAATGCCCAAATAAATCAAAAGGACATGTGTAAGCATGATGCTTACCTGTCGCCTCTGGGAGTCCTGGTCTTCTTCAGGGAAAAAGTAACCCCACATCATTCGATACATTGTTTCTGTCAAATGAATCTTCAAAGGATAAATCTCTACCTGCCGTTACATCATCAACAAAACTATTCTTCATAAAGCAACTTCAAATGTTCACAATTAGTAATACAATTCATGTACATATACATTACAAAATATATATTTTTGCAACCTTAAAAAAGTAGGAAAACACCTTTTTTTTAACATTCTGAATTATTGTACACATTTTACATAATTGACTCCCCTCGTAATGTAACATCCGTAAGTTTATTACGAAAATTAAGTTTGATTGCAGGGCCCGATTGCGAGTGAATTTGATCGAGAAAATCTCATGTCGAGGCACAATGTAGTTACGCTTCGTCATTTCGAGTAAATTAAAAATTTAATTGAAGATTATAGAATTTACTGGTGTAAATGGAAAGGTGCGTTTGATGAATAAGGGAAAAGGTCCAACTTGCACGGGTCACGGTTTCTCTAACCAAACAAGCGGCAGTTTATTTTTCCTTTATTTTCTTATGTCTCCCGCACGATCCCCATAACCGTTCCCTATAAGCGGTTTTAAACCCCCATTTCCTTAGACACCCGATTTAAAGAAGCGCCGCTCGGTTATGGTAAAAGCTCATAACCCTATTTTCACGATAGAAGCCGCCGCATCCCCTCTTCTCCTGCAGAACCGGCACCCCCTCCTCCTCGTTTTTCAACGGCAGCGGGCGGAAGTAGACACATAGGTGCCCCTCCTCCTCCTCCAGAAGCACTCGACGCTGTCTCCTCTCCCTCGTAGAGACCCGTCGACCACCTCCCTCACCAGCGGGAGTCGACGACCCTCCTCCGCCGTTTTGTTTGGCTGTTTTCCCCGATTTAGCGCAGGTAAGAAATGATCAGTTCCATTTCTATTTGTACTGTCGTATCAGTTGATGAACATCCCTCTCCTCCCTCACACGTTAATGAGTTCCCTCTATCTTTCCAGGTTTCTTCAACAATAGTCGCTGAAGCCATTTTCAGCAATCAGTCCTTCAGTAGGGAATCTTTCCAGCAGATCCTATTTCTGCGCCTCAATCTGGGAAAGGGAATTCTAACTTTGATTATTTCAGTCAGTGTTTCTCACTTCCGTGCATTTCAATATTAGCTTGGGGTTGTCAAAGCAATTCCTAATGAAACCCTAGGCTGATGAAATTGTATGGTCTAGTGTGTAAAATAATTTTATATCTTTTTGAATCGTAGGTGCAGGTCAGGGTGAGCATCCTACCAGGATCTCATATTAGACTTTACTCAAGGTATGCTATGTCATCGCGTCAGGTATACGAACGCTACAGCACCGCAGTAAAAAATTCTTATTCCTTTTGGTTAGACATATCATTTTGATTAGACATAACAGATAGTCTGCATATGAAATGTCCTTCACTATTCAAAAAATTCTTATAGTTATAAGAATTGTGGTTATTATTAGCAAACCATAACCCAACAATCATCTAACTAGCTTATGTAGAATGTAAATAATTACTAAATTTTCCCTAAAACGGTAGACCTCCAAAAATAGTGAAAATTATGGAACATATATGTTAGGGCTTTGCAAAGAAGAAGAGAGATCTAGGGTAGATTAGAGAGGAGAAGAAGGATTAGGGTTAGGAAGAGGAAAAGAGAAGGTACCTTGAGAGTAATAGTACATGCCCGTCAAGAGGGGGCCCTGGGTCTATTAATACCCGGGGCCCAAGGGAGCCGGCCGGCCCCCCCACTTGGGGACTGAACCGGGTTGGTTCAGTCCCCCTTGGCTCCTTTCATTGGTTGGGGGCTGAACCGGATGGTTCAGCCCTGTTGTTTGGCCTCCGTTCTTTTGGTCGCCGAGAGTACGTCTGCCCTTGAAACTGTAGCGGATGCGGCGGCATAACATTCCCTCCCCCTTCAAGCACCAACTTGTCCTAAAGTGGGAAATCCGGAAATTTCTCGCGAAACTCCAAGAAGTTAACCCAAGAATTGTGTTCTGCGGTCATGTGCGCCCACTTGACTAGTACCTCTAGCCGGTACTCGGCACCCCGCCGCTTCCATTTGGTCAACAGAATAGCCTCCGGAGAAAGCCGCAATTCGCCGCTGCTAGTAGCCTCCGGGAGAGTAGGGCTGATCGGAGTCGAATTCCCGAGCTTCTTCTTCAATAAGGATACATGGAACGTCGGATGGATGCGAGAACCTGCCGGAAGAGCCAGAGTATAAGCCATGGGCCCCACCCGGCGGAGGATACGGAACGGGCCATAGTATTTCGGTGCCAGTTTCTGGTTGGTCCGCCGAGAGACCGATAGCTGCCGATATGGTTGGAGTTTAAGGAAGACCTCATCGCCCACCACAAACTCCCGCTCGGTACGATGTTTGTCTGCCTGATTCTTCATGCGATCTTGGGCGATGCGTAAGTTCTCCCGGAGTAAAGATAAAGTCCCGTCGCGATCCAGTAACGTCCGATCGACCGCGGGAAGAGCGGTGCTGGCTGGCTCATAAGAGCTCAAAGTAGGCAGGGGGCGGCCGTAGACCACTTCAAAAGGGGTGAGCTTGCTGGCCGTATGGAAAGATGTATTGTAGCAGTACTCCGCCCAATGGAGCCACCGAGTCCACAAGCGTGGCTCATCCATGACAAAGCACCGTAAATAGGTTTCAACCCCACGGTTGAGGACCTTCTTCTGCCCGTCTGTCTGGGGATGGTGGGCCGTACTCATGCGTAGGGAAGTCCCCTGTAGCGCTTGGAATTCCGTGGAGTCGCACAATCTCCTTGGCAAAAACTTCAGCGACTGTTTCCCCCGTGTACGGATGGCTCATAGCTATGAAGTGTCCGTATTTGGACAACTTGTCAACCACGACCAAAATGACGGACTTGCCCTGAGACTTGGGCAGGCCATCAATGAAATCCATAGACACAGTGTCCCAAATCTGACGGGGAATCTCCAACGGCGTCAGTAGCCCGGCGGGAGAGGTGGTCTCGTACTTCTGTCGCTGGCAGACCTCACATTCACGCACAAACCGCTGAACATCTCGCCGCAGACCTTTCCAAAATACATTCGCCTGGACTTGTTGTAATGTACGCAGGATACCAGCGTGTCCGCCGGTTGGTGAGGCGTGAAACTCCCGCATCATGACATTCCGCCAAGTCGAAGTGGCAGGGAGGACTATCCGACCCTGATGCTAAAGCCTGTCTCCCTGTAAGTGGTAGCCGGCCTCAGTAGGCTCTCCCTGTCGTAATGCTTCAATGATGGCCCGAAGATCCGGATCCTGCTGAACTTCTGCCTGTATCTCTTCCAGTGACACAATCACTGATCCTGAAATATGGGACAAGGAACTCTCTGGTAGGCGGGAGAGTGCGTCGGCCACCACATTTTCCTTCCCCTATTTATATACAATCTCATAATCGTATCCCAGCAACTTTGTCAGCCACTTCTGCTGCAACGGTGAGGCTAGTCTCTGCTCCAGAAAATGTTTCAGGCTCTGGTGATCTGTACGGGATCTGGAAGTGTCGTCCCAAGAGATAAGGCCGCCACAAGGCGACCGCATGAAGGATGGCTAACATCTCCTTCTCGTACGTCGAGAGGCCCAGCGTCCGGGGTGCCAACGCCTTGCTGAAGTAGGCCAAGGGTCGGCCCTCCTGTATCAGCACAACCCCAATGCTGACCCCCGAAGCATCGGCCTCCACGATGAATGTCTTGGAGAAATCTGGTAGTGCCAGAACCGGAGTGGTAGTCATGGCCGTCTTCAGAGACTGGAAGGCGACCTCCGCCTCTGTACTCCATTGGAAAGCGTCTTTCTGCAACAGCTGAGTGAGGGGGCGGGCTATTTTCCCATAGTCTTTCACGAACTGCCGATAGTACCCTGTCAGCCCGAGAAAACCCCTCAGAGCCCGGACCGTCGTGGGAGGTGGCCAATCCACCATGCTTGCGATCTTCTTTGGGTCAGCTTGGATCCAGTGTGCGGACACAGGGTGTCCCAAGTACTCAACCTCCGTCTGCCCAATCGAGCATTTGGACCGTTTGGCGTACAGTTTGTGCTCCCTCAATATGGTGAGGACGGTGCGGACGTGCTCCAGGTGATCCTCCCAACTCCTGCTATATATAAGTATATCGTCAAAGAAAACTAGCACATACCTTCGAAGAAGAGGGCGGAATATCTCATTCATCACCGCTTGGAAGGTCGAGGGTGCGTTGGCCAACCCAAATGGCATCACCAAGAACTCATAGTGACCATCGTGGGTACGGAAGGCCGTCTTGTGGCCGTCTTCCTCCTTCATATGAATCTGATGGTAGCCGGACCGAAGGTCCAATTTGGTGAATAAGTGTGCTCCATGTAGCTCATCCAATAGCTCCTCGATCATAGGAATGAGAAATTTGTCCTTGATGGTGGAGCTGTTAAGCCCCCGGTAATCTACGCAAAACCTCCACGAACCGTCTTTCTTCTTTACCAGTATGATCGGAGAAGAAAAAGCACTAGTGCTGGGGCGTATAATACCAGAAGTTAGCATCTCGCGCACGCTGCGCTCTATCTCCACCTTATGAATATGGGGGTAGCGGTAAGGCCGGATGTTGGTGGGATCCGTCCCTACCTTCAACTGGATCTAATGGTCCCGGAAACGGGACGGCGGGAGGGAGCGTGGCTCCTGAAAAACATCATCGTACTGTCCCAAGAGCGCTTGTATCTGCTCAGGCTCCGTGCTGGCTTCCGATCCCACGGGTGTCACCCCCAGAATCATGGACACTGCTCCGCCTTGCTCCTCCAGCCTCTGCAAACCCCTGAGTGAGATCTCCTTGAGTGGAGACGTCCTTATGCCCTGCAGACAGTGGTCCTTGCCCTGCTGAGAAAACTCCAGCGTCATTCTGTCCCAATCCGTGGTTACCCTCCGTAGCTGTCGGAGCCACTGCACTCCCAAGACCATATCCGAGCCTCGAATGGGTAGAAGGTAGATGTCAGTGTGGCAGATGTATCCCGACATCTGCAGCTCGGCCCCCTTCAGGACCCCTTCGCATCGCAACTTGCTCCCATCCGCCACCATGACCTGGAAAGCGGTCTCCTGATCAATCGGAAGCCCAGCCTTGAGAGCCACCTCAGGGTTAATGAAATTGTGGGTGCTCCCACTATCAACCAATATAGTCACCCGTTCCTGGCCAATCGCCCCCGCGATCCGTAAAATAAGGGGAGCTGTGCACCCTGCCATCGCCTGAAGAGATATTCCAAACTCCGCAAGATCCAGATCATCCTCAACGGAGTCACCAGTAGTGTCCTCTTCCCCGTCCTCGTTCTACAGCATGAAGACTTGGACCTTCTGACACCGGTGCCCCGGAACGAATTTCTCATCACATTTGAAACACAACCCCTTGTCCTTTCTGGCCTGGAGCTCCTGCCACGTCAACCTCGTCACAGTAGGACGGCCCCCGGGCGGTGGTTCCCTCCTGGGTACGTCTGTAACCGTAGGTGCCCGACCTGTCGTCCGAGTCCTCTGCCGATTGTACCGCTCCTCCTGTATCCTGGCCAGGCTGATGGCATGACTCAAACTGCGTGGCCTGTAGGCGTGGACCTCGTCTCTCAAATGGTCCTTCAAGCCGGTTACGAAACAGCTCAGCATCGTCCTCTCCTCCCAATTGACCCGGTTGGCCAACCGTTCGAATTCTATCCGGTACTCTGTGACTGATCCTTTTTGCCGCAGCTTCTGTAACATAGCCTCCACATCTTCGTACTCCAGAGGCCCGAAACGAGCCGAGAAGGACTCCACAAACTCCTCCCAGGGTGCGTAATTGCGTCCCCTTAGAAACCACTTTATCCACTGGAAAGCGTCCTCTTCCAGGTGAAAAGACGCCAACTGGACCCACTGCCCCTCCGGAATCTCCTGGTACTTGAAGAACAGTTCAGCCTTCTGGATCCACTCTAAGGCGTCGCCGCCTTTGAACTTAGGGAAGTTCATACGTGTCAGTTTGGGCTGCATGTATGGCCGTGGTTCTGCATGTGTTGGTTGGTAAGGTTGCGCTGGAGCCGCTGCGGGCCCGAGCCGTCCCCGGTCCATGCCGTAGCCTCCTTGTTGCCCTCCACCCCATGGGTTGCCATTTCCATAGTCCGCCGGTCCTCCATATAGCAGGGGTAGCGGTAGGATGCCCGCCACACCCCCGATTGGGACCGCATTCGCTCCAGTAGGTCGAAAAGGAGCTGCTCCCTGCCCTGAACCCCGCCACGAGGGACCCGGCTGCAATCCCGGTCCGTTCCAGGCGGACTGGGCGCCGAACGGTCCGTTCGGTACCGTCGGTCCTTCCGGCGGCCTCTAGCCACCTGGCTGGCGGTAGCCGGCCTCCATCGAGCCGCCGATGGCCCCTCCAGGGGACCGCACCATTCCTGCGCCAATCCCGTCGTGCGGACGGCGTAAGCGCCGATCCCGTCGTGCGGACGGCGTAAGCGCCGATCCGCGTGAGATCGGCTTCCGTCGCTCCCGGAACAGGCGTTCCGCCTCCTGTAGACCCGGATCCGGTCGCCTGCTGCGTTCCACTTCCGATTCATGTGCCATTCTGCGCCAGAAGATGGTAGGATGCTTCGGTTTCGGATCCTTCCACCCCGTGGGTTTTTCCTTTCATATTTTGCGCGAGTAGGGTCTTGATCTCCTCCATGCGCGCGTCCAAGCGATCCTCTAGATTTTTTTTGGAGGATTTCACTTGTTCTTCGAGCGCCACCATCGTGTCCGACAACCCTACGTAGTTCTCCTCGAGGGATGCGAGCCGCGCGGTTTCGGCTTCCGAGCGTGTCACCATCGTCCCATGAACGATGCTCTGATACCAAATGTTAGGGCTTTGCAAAGACGAAGAGAGATCTAGGGTAGATTAGAGAGGAGAAGAAGGATTAGGGTTAGGAAGAGGAAAAGAGAAGGTACCTTGAGAATAATAGTGCATGCCCATCAAGAGGGAGCCCCGGGTCTATTAATACCCGGGGCCCAAGGGGGCCGGCCGGCCCCCCCACTTGGGGACTGAACCGGGTTGGTTCAGTCCCCCTTGGCTCCTTTCATTGGTTGGGGGCTGAACCGGATGGTTCAACCCTGTTGTTTGGCCTCTGTTCTTTTGGTCGCCGAGAGTACGTCTGCCCTTGAAACTGTAGCGGATGCGGCGGCATAACAATATACATTAATAAATATTTACGAAACGGGGAATATCAATCTTATGAAAATGAATTCTAGTCGACTATCTAACATGATGCACTAGACAAATTACACAGATGGATACGTAAGCAGAGTAGCACTAGATGGAGTATGATTAGTAGGCACGACTGAGACCTCCTCTAGTGCTAGATAGAGGCACACTATCTTGCTCACAAGGCATAGTGTACCATATGAGCCTGGATTTTGGGGATACAACACCCTTTATTTTGGAGATTAGTAGATTCGAGTATGTGTCCGTGAGATACTAGAACACTTGAGTTCGTTAGTAGAGATTCAGATTGTTAGATTAGTATTGCGCAATAGTAGCTACTCTGCCAAGAATTTAAAGAAGGACAAACATAAATCATTTAAAACTCAAGTATAGACCGAAGCTTAGAAACTCTTTTAATTAACCAATGTTCAGAACTTGAGTAATTATGCTTAACAAGTCTAAATTAGAACAAACATTTAGGTTACCTGTATTATGTTAGAAACAATGTTGTGAAGATCGAGATCTTAACTAAGATCGGGAGGCATCCCTAAGATCGTAAAACGTAGGATCGACACGGATCGCAAGATCGTATTTTAATAAAAATAAAATCAAAAGCATGAGAAATATGTATTAATCTGGACACCTGCTGCTAAATCTGGACACTTGCTGCTAAATCTGGACACCTGCTGCTAAATATGGACACAGAGGAATAATAAGAAATAAGAAGGGATGACCTAGAATGCTGCGGGAGCGACGGAATCGGGATGCTGCGGGAGCGACGGAATCGGGATGCTGCGGGAGCGACGGAATCGGGACTGCTGCGGGAGCGACGGAATCGGGATGACCTAGAATGCCGATCGGGAAGAAATAAGGATGCGCGGGATTTAAATGTTGGGATCGAAAATGATCGTAGGATCGCACGATCCTACGATCTTAAACGCCGATCCTAACGATTTTGCAGGGAACCCGATCCAGCCTAACTCGTGACTCGTTTCCCCCGTAAAACTCGTAAGATCGCAAGATCGTCCGATCTAAATCGAGATCTTAACAACATTGGTTAGAAAAGCATGCAACATATAATAGCTAATAGTTTTTCTATAATATTAAAAAAACAAGCTTTCATATTCTTACATCATTTTTTAGTGTTACTAGCATAAATAGTTTTTCTTACTCTTCAGTTAGGCTGGCCAGTTTTCGGGCATTTATTTTACAGGAGACTCAGGTGGGCAGTTGCGCCTAAGATGAACGTGTTTGTGGAGTTCCTCTTATAGTTTGTTTTCATTCACATGTTTTCCTTTTCAACACCGTACAGTTTTTCCTTTCTTGGATTCTATGTAACCATAATGTTTAAGTTTTCTACCAGACATTATATAGTCTTTCAGATGTATTGTTCACTTAATAAATCTAGTTGGCTCTGTGAATTCAGAATTGTTTAGGTACACTTTTACGCTTAATTACACTTTTTACTTATGTTGTAAGTTTATTGTCCGTACTTTTCAATTTAGCTTGCTATGTACCAGTTTTATTACCGTTGCTTAGTTTATTGTTTATCGCGGGTCCCGACCGGACTGTTGATTTGTTGTTAAACTATGTTGGGGTGTTAAACGTGAATTCCGCAACATGTATTCCAACTTCTAAAACAAAATCCCTATAAAATACACAACTATAAATGCCTTATTAATACTAATATTATATTTTACCAACAATAATTTTAAGTTTTTTTTGAAAGCTTTTAATAAAATAAATTGAAACATAAGTGATTGAATTTGGTTTAGAATCTGAAATAAAAAAACATATATTACTTAATTAACAAAATAAACTATTGAAGTATTTTACTAAATCCTAAATCCTAAAACCTAAAAATAAAAAAACTCTAAACCTCTAATCCCTAATCACTAACTGACATTTTCTTAATGTACATGTCTTATAATTTTGAAAGCTAAAACTTGCATATTTTCCACACATTTTGAGTAAAACAGAAAACAAAAGATTTTAGAATAGTTCAATGTATTGTACAGGTATAAGTAGAATAGAGAGATTGTATTAAGTTGCCCTAATCCCGGCCAAGTAAACATATATATAGGATGCAACACACGTGACATATCACATGTAATGAGCAGTGGGGAACAAAATAAATTTGAAATAACGCGTATATTCAACTCTCCCCCTCAAGTTGGGAATATATATCAATCATCCTCAACTTGACTGCATCGTTCATGAAGTTGTCAAAGCTTAACTTCTTGGTGAAGATATCGGCCAGTAGATCATGCAAATTCACGAACGAAGTACAAATATTTTCCTTATCTAGGTGATCTTTGATGAAATGTCTGTCAACTTCAACATGCTTTGTCGTATCACATTGAACCGGATTGTGTGCAATACTGATGGCAGCTTTGTTGTTGTAATAGATAGTAACTGATTTGTTCACCTGGAGACCCATATCTTAGAGAAATGTCTTTAACCACAACCTCTCACATACTCCTTATGTCATAGCCCTATACACCGGTTCGGCACTTGAGCGAGCAACAACATTTTGTTTTTTGCTCTTCCAAGAGACAAGATTTCCACCCATAAATGAGCAATACCGGTAGTAGAATTTCTATCGTCTTGACTACCAGACCAATCAACATCTGTAAACACTTTAATTTTCAAATGTTGGTTTGTAGAGAACAGAATTCCATGTCTTGGAGACTTCTTGAGGTATCTCAATACCCGATATGCATGCAACATCACCATTTTGATGTCGCGTTAAATTAAATTTCAGGGACCGATCGCGACCATAATTAATCGAGCCAGCGGAGTTTGGAGGTAACATTCATTTTAATTAATACTCCTTAGCGGTAGTGGATTAACATATATAAAAAGAAAAATAAATAAATAATAACAATAATAGAAAAATGGGATTTCCCCCTCTTATTACCGGTTTACGGATATGAAGCCGTGAGTAAAATCGCAACATCAAACCGCCCCCGCCCCCCAAAGTCCCGCTCCTATTATTACCCGATAACCTCTCCCGTAGGTTCTATTTTTCTCCCCAGGCGAGCGGTAGAATTCCGCACCTTCTCCCTAGCGTCGTTCGGCCACACTCCCCTCCCTTTCTCCCGCTTCAGGCGCCAATTGCAAGAGGGTCGGACGATCCTCATCTCTCTCCAACGGCCCTCGACAGTCCTCTCCCTCTTACCCAGTGCCGTGGAGTTCCGGCTTCAGCCCTAGCCGACAGGGGATAAGTGTTGAAGCACTGTTTTGGTTCCGATGAGTTTCCTTCTTTCCTTTTCTTATGTGGAAATCGTCTTGTTAGATGCCCAATGTTGAATACCCTTCATTTTTCTTGCCCAAATTCAGGAATTGGAGATTTCGGCTTTCCCCAAGCCCTAATCAACTGCCAATTTTGGGGTGTAATCATTGTTGGATCAAGGTAACACTTTCGATTGCATTATGTTCATCCATAATTAGTCATTGATTATCATTCTGAGTGATTATCATTCTGAGTGATTATCACCGAAACCTTAGTAAAGGAAAACATCTAAATTAGGGTTACCGTTGATTTCATATTTTTGGAAATAACGTTGGAGTTAAAGAGTTGGTGGTAGACATATTTATTTGAAGGGGATCATGTCGCCTAGTCGCGTGTACGAGCGTCCAAGCGCCGTGGTAATAAATTCAACTCCTTTTAGCTGAACATTTCAGACTACATAAATTCATGTTTTAATATGTCAGTGTGCGTATTTAGAAATTACAAGTTTTTATAGTCAGATCTCAGTCAAAGGAGTGAGTTTACGCTTAGGCATAAATAGCAGATTCAGTGTCATGAAAATCCTAAGTCCAGTGTATTTAACTAGAGTCCTACTCTGTAATTGACTCACTGAACACCAGTGCAAGTAAATTCAGAAAAGTAACGAGGAAGGTTTACCTTTGTGATTCTGGTGGAGGCACACTACCGTGTTTTCTGGGTCAGTAGGCCACAACTCGAACTTCAATCTCAGGGTCGATGACCCTTGTTACAAATAGGAAACTCCTCAAATAGGAGTCCGTGTTCCACTTAAGGGGCACCCAGTTCAAGGCACCATCAGGTTTGCCACTCAGAATGCAGTCACTAGTTTGTGCACAATCGTCCTTAGTGACAAGTGTTAATAAGATAATATAAAAGCTGGTTAAAACTTACAACAGTCACAAGTTCAAACTACAAAAATCAACGATTTGTATAATTGAGACAAGAGTGTGTTAGATCACACAATAGACCGATTCCATCCCCAGATCATGAACTCAATGACCAAGTTTTATATTAGAGAAATCATGCAAATTATAAATTCAACTAAAATTCACTTATAATATTTTTCTTTAAATGTTGCTGGAGGGAGTAGTTTTTCTTACTCTCTGATGAGCTTGACCCATTTGAAACTTATTTTTACAGGGGGCTTAGGTCAGGAGATTCACTTAAGATAGGCGGCACAGTCTCCACGGTCGTCAGTTTTGTACAGTTATATTACTGATGTACTTGTTTATTTTATTTGCACACATTATGTATTTGTTGTACTCCACTCGTGTTTTGTTGTATCCGTTTATTTCAAATTGACAATATATCAGTTACATAGTGTTTACTGTTTTAGTTGGCTCTGTGAATTCAGCATTTGTGAGGTACACTGTTACCCATAGTTAATATATTCCTTACTCTACTTTTGCTGTTAGTTTCTTTTTAGCATTTTTAATTTACCTGCTTTATACCAGTTTATATACCGTTAGTTTACCTTTTATTGCGCGGGCTCGACCGGACTGCTGATTTTCTGTTAAACTAGTTTGGGGTGTTACAATGCAGCCTACTGATGATGAATTGTGGGAGTGTGCATGAACTTACTTAGGACACCCACGATATACATAATATCAGGACGAGTATGAGATAAGTATATGAGTCTCCCCACCTATCGTTGGTACCTTGAAACATCAACGTTCTCCCCACTAGTATAAACATCAATCTTGTGATTAGCCTCAATAGGTGTATCCACGGGAGCACACCCAAGCATACCAGTTTCTTACAGAAGATCAAGCGTATACTTTCTCTGAGAAATGAAGATCCTCCGACGAGACCTCACAACTTCAATTTCCAAGAAGTATTTCAACTTCCCCAGATCTTTGACTTCAAAATCTTTGCCCAATTGTTCTTTTAAGTGCATGATCTCCTCTAAGTCATTTTCTGTAATGATGATGTCATCCACGTATACAATAAGAATCGATTTGAGCTCCTCTCCTCTTGATAAAGAGAGTATATCGGCTTGCCCTTGAGTATAGCCTAGTTGAAACATGGTTTTGTTAAACAGTCCAAACCAGGCTCTAGGGGACTGTTTCAGGCCATATAGGGATTTCTGCAGACGACAGACCTTTCCATTGGACCCTTCTTTAGTAAAGACAAGAGGGATAATCATGTAGACTTATTCCAGATCATCATGCAAGAACGCATTTTTAACATCAAGTTGTTGTAACTCCCACCCAAGGCAAGCAAGCATAAGAGAGGATCACACGAATAAAATTCATCTTTGCCACAGTGACAAAGGTTTCTTGGTAGTCCAATTCCTTAGGTTTGGGTATACCCTTGAGCGACCAAGCGTGCTTTATGCCTCTCCACCACTCCATCTTGGATTCTGCTTAACAGAGAAAATCCAGCGTGATCCAACTATTTGCTTCCCAGGAGGAAGACTTGCAAGGTGCCATGTTCCATTTTTTTCTAAGGCACACATCTCTTCTTCCATAGCCATGTTTTAACTCAGGTATCTAAACAAGCCTCCTGTCAAGTCTTAGGAATCACAATAGAGGAAATAGATGAGATAAAAGCTCTGTGAGCCTGAGAGAGGTGATGTCGTGATGGTAAGAGATGTAATTGGACAATGGGGTATTTGGTGCCACCAGTATTACCTTTGAGACAAGCGAGGGGTACATGGAGGTCATCATCTGAATCTAGAGCAGATGCAGGCACCGACACAGGTGGAACATCCACGGACGGTACTTGCTCAGCTATCTAAGGTCTGCAAGAGTATGTATATAATATAGGAGGAATAGACCGTAGGAGGAGCAGAAGCGGTACTGCGTGAACTGGGAGCAGGAGGAGGGGGAATATGAGGAGAAGCAACAATCAGAAGTGGAGAGTCGATGGCCCCGTCACTACTACTACTACTACCTGTTTCCCCCTGACGAGGACCAAAATATGACTTGCCCTCACGAAAGGTAACATCAACAAGTGCAGTAATAAAGACATGTAGGAGGGTGATAATATCTATACCCTTTGGTGGCAGGAGAGTAGCCCACAAAAGCACTACGAAGCACATGAATTGTGTCATAACCATTTGATAAAATGATCGAAAGCAAGTAAGCACGTCACTCTTCCTTTTTAACAAATACAAACAAGTAGTATGAGAATGATAATCAATAAATGTAACAAACCGTTTATAACCAGATAAAGATAACACAAGAGAGGGACTCCAAACATCAGAATGTATAACATAAAAAGGAACAAGAACTAGAAAAAGAAACATGACTGAGACTATGACAATCATGTTTTGAGAGTTCACAGGTGTCAACAATTAAACGATTTAAATAAACATTTGGTAAGATATAACCAGATGCCAACGCCAGATGTCATGTAAAGTCTGAGCACTTTCAGTGGAGAGAGCACTGAGAGACAATGACTGGTTCAAGCAAGTACAACCTGCCAACGTTCCTATTGCTGTCAAACATTCGCTTCGTATCCAGATTCTGAAACACACAAACATCAGGAAAAAAAGATTACGAAGCAATTTAAAGAAGCAGTTAAGTGGTTAATGGAGAGAAGATTGCGAGGAAACGAAGGGACATGCAACGCTGAAGAAAGGGATAGGTCAGGAGAACATGCAATGGTTCCTTTGCCAACAATAGAAGAAAGGGAACCGTTGACATCAATAATCTTATCAGGACCAGAGAGAGGAGTATAGGAGGTAAAACCTGAGGCAGAGCCAGTCATGTGATCCGTCGCACCCGAGCGATGATCCACTCGGAAGAGAATGAAGACACAACAAGAGCACTTGAGATACCTTGAAGTCGCAAACGCGGCAATGACAACAGTCGATGCAGTGTCAGAATGAGAACGCAACATACGGCCAAAGATCTCTAACTCCATAGAAATGCCCCCAGAGTTGTCCTCATAAACCTCAGCCGAATGCGCAGAATACAGTGTGCGCGAGCCAGCCTGACGACCACCACCACGGTGACCATCTCTCCCACGAGCACCAGAACCCCGATCAGAGGGAGCAAGATTAGGGTGTAGATGAAAACAGACGTCCTTAGTATGTCTTTTCTTCCCATAGTGGCTGTATAAAGGAGGACGTTCACAAGCAATCCTAGCAAGAGCAGAGTGGTCTATAGAGGATCCAAGAGAGCGGCGACGATTCTCATCACTGAGGAGCATACTGAAGGCTTTCCTAAGAGAGGGAAGAGGTTCGTGGTAGAAGACATGCAGACGAACCACATCAAACTCCATATTGAGCCACATAAGAAAGACGTGACCCGAAAGCGGTATTTATCCTTCTGAAGAGCCTGCGCATCAGCATTGCAAGCAACAGTAAAGGTGTTGAAATAATCCATCTCCTGATACAATCATTCGAACTCAGATTAGTAGGCAGAGACGGACATGGTTCCCTGCTTCAGCTCAAAAAACACGACGAGTGAGCTTATAAATCTGCGTCGAACTGCTTGCCTGAGAGTAGGTGTCATGGGCTTATTTCCAAATTTCATGAGCAAAATACAGAAGCATGTAGCTGCGATACACCTGAGGGGACATAGCGTGAAGTAACCACGAGACAACCAAGGAATTGTCTGCATCCCATTTTCTCCATGAGGGATCGGTACGTGGATGCCTCAACAGTGGTGCCATCAATATGTTCGATATAGCTGGTGACTGTGAATAGCATATTGTGCCGCCCTGGATCATTCAAGGTAATTTGTGTCATCCAAGACAACAATAATGATCTTTAAAGAGCCAGATTGGCAGTGGTTCCGAGTAGGATCTGCAGAGGGACCATGGAGGACACTCATGTGGGGAGACGATGAGATTTCAGAGGAATTACCCATCGCTAACCGTCCGAAGGAAATTAGCAAGACGAAGAACTCAAAAATGAAAGAAACCACATCCTACGAGTGTCCCTTAGATCGCGTGCTGGAAAGTACACTGGAGGATGTGACCACGCCGTCTCCGGCAGTCCTCATGGAGGACAAAACGGCCGAAGACAAAGGGTCCGCCTGGAAGAATGGGCGGAGAAGGGCGCTGAAGCTGCGAAGTCCACTGGAGAAGGAAGGAGCGACGTCGCGGGACGCCCTAGGCGCTGGAGGCGGCGCGATAGGAGCGAGTGAAGAGGAGAGGCAGAAGCCCTAGAAGCGGGCGGACGTGATGGAAGGCCTAGGAGCGGTCCATGGGACGCCGAACACGCTGGTCGAGCGGCGGAAGCCCTAGGCGCGGACGATGCGGACGCCAGGACGAATGCAGAACGCGGGAGGAGACGCAGATGCAGCGACGAAGCCGGACCTGCGTGAGTGCGGCGGAGACAGATGCGTATCGTGTGTTTGGCTCTGATACCAAGTAGAATAAAGAGAAATTGTATTAAGTTGCTCTAATCCGGGCCAAACAAACATATATATAGGATACAACACACGTGACATATCACGTGTAATGAGCGGTGGGAAAAAATAAATTTGAAATAACGCGTATATTCAACTGTATATAGGTGAATTCACTAGTTAAGCTTTGAAGGAAACTTAAGATATCATTTTATTTTAGGAAAGCTAGGTTTACTGACATCACAATTGGGTGATCTTGTGAATATTGCAGAAAATCTCAATAAAAATAACTCAAATATCAATTGAAAGAAGGGTTCCTTAAAAAAAGATCAATAGTGGAAGAAGAGTGTTTGCGGGCTTCTTTTTGCACTTTGCCTCTCACTAATATTTTGGCCATAGAAATTTTATAATCTCATTTTCTGGAGAAGCAAGAGAGGATGGATGTTATAAACTTATAATGTGCCTCAATAAAAATCAATTGACTAACCTGGAAAAGTACAAGCGGTGAACTTCCATCCTTCGGAGCTCCTTGCTTAGCATTCACACGAAGCATAACATTTCTGGGTAGCAATGACAAGTACCAAATCTTATCAAATCAAAATTCAACTTTCCAAAATAAATGGGAAAAAATTGATAATACAAGGGAAATATAAAATTTAGAGCTTGATTAACATCGCAAGCAAGAATAAATACTTAAGCTAGGTTATCAGGTTCAAGTATGTGCACCTAATGATATAATTATGCTTGGACCAAATTTTATGCACCAAAACAATATGTAGTTAAGTTTGATTACAAATTTCAAAGTTCATATATCATGTGCAATGATTTGAGTATTCATGCATAAGAAGATGTCCGTAACATAGTTAAGATTGAGAAGTTAAAAAGGGCTGCTGCAATAGTACGCGATGAGAGAATGTCGTAGGGATTTAAATGTAAATTTCATAAAAAAATTATTAATACTCTAAATTATGTAGATAAAAGTGCGGTGAAACCAACCTTTTATAGCCAAGTTCAATGAATAGGAATTAAAATAGTACGATGTGTGCAGAAAAACTAGAATGATTGATAAGAGAAATGGAAATATAAAAAGGGATCATATGTCTAGCACCTATTGAAGATAAGTTGATGATTTTTTTAGTTGTTTAAGCATGTATGATGAATGACAAGTGATTCACTTATAAAATAAGTATATAAAACTAATGTAAAGGATTATGAAGAAAACATGAATACATTAAAAGTTACTAGGACATAAGTTGAATAAAAGATTTGTTTTAAAAAATTTCCCCTACATAGAGGTCATGTTTGAATGAAATTTCAGTATTTAATTAAGTGATCCAAATAGTTGTTACTAACAATAATAATGAATATTAAGTCCATGAAGTTCTTCACACAGGTTTGACTAAATACAATAAAGCAGGTCAAAGGTGCCTAAGATGTTGGGAGAATCTTCATGACTGAAGAAAATTGGCAAAGACAGATTAATGCTGAAGCATCTAATGCAGAACTCAAATAAACTTTTAAGATTTACGTGAACTGAAGAGCCTAATCGTGTATAAATATGCTATTTGTCACAACATATACTGTGCCCTGCAGGTGGAGTAAAATCTGATTTTCTCACATTACAGTTAGTCAAAGCTGCAAAGACGGCTTAAACACTAGAACTAGTCTCCTGCTTCTAATTTGACTCCAAGTGAAGTTGCAGCATTCAACAATTGTATTTTTCTTCCTATGTTTATCATTGCCCTTATGAAATGATCAATTTTTAACATTCCCTGTTGAATGTATTTGCTCGCCGTTTTGGTGAATTTTTGGAAGGACAAATTCTAACACAACCAAGGATACCAAAAACAATGCATTTTCACAACTAGGCCAAGCTTCTCATGAATAAATTTCTGGATGTCCACTAGTTATCACACGTATTAATACACTAAAGTATGTATAAAATTATGAACACTTTGATCAGCAACGCAATCAAGTTGGAGAAGTATGCGGCAAAAAAGGGAACAATTTGCAGCTTAAGCCAGTAAATGTTGACAAACTGGAAAGACTAGAAAAAATTGACCATAGTCAAAACCATACTTTCCCCACTCAGGAGGCGCATTCCAGGCAGACAAGAGCATATCTGATTTGGCATTTGGTAGACAGTTTCTAACAATGAATGATTTCGTGGTGAACTGAGCAACACCGATATCTTTGTAATCACGGTCAAAATCATAGATCTACCAACATAAAACAAGATATCAACCTTAAGAGTCATGAAAAAGTTAGATAACACACCATACATGCCAGATCAAATATGCATAAATTTATCTATGGCAAAAGAATAGTACCTAAGATAAAAAACCAAAATATTGAGCTAGATAGGGCTAAGATAAAGAATAGTACCTAAAGGGTATCTTGATTGAACAAATAACAAAAAAATATAGAAATGATCAAATTATTCTAAACAACTTGTCAAAGCACTCACTCTTTGCCAATATTGTAAATATCAGATGCCGACGACACATCAGACTGTTTTTAAAATGTCGAATGTTAGACATGTTTGACATATTTTTAAATATCGATTTTCCAGATCTTATAAATAAAAAAATAATTTTATATGAACAAAGTACAATTATATGTTTTAACAGCAAAAAAAAATGGATGAGTCATTAGTCATGATTATCCCAAAAAAAGTCAAAGAGTATCCAAAAAAACATTAGTAACATAGTGCGCTCATGACAAACTTTTTCATTGTTTTAATCTAAAATTCTAAAATCTCTAGTATTTTAATTATTTCTAAATTTCAAAATAAATTTTGAAATTAAGTGTACCATTTTTATAAAATTACATGACAGCTGTTTTGAGTAAAATTTTTAGGATAATGTACATAAATATACGACCAGCCAAAATGTCCAAGTACTAAGAAAACTTGCTGCATAATTTTATCAACACTTACCATATCATTTATCTCAGCTTCAGCAAAAGATTTACCATCTGCAATCATACTCCATACAACCTTGTTAATTCGCATGGAAATTCTCATAGCACAGGATGGGCTTTTATTCTTTTCCTTTTCCATCAAGCGCAACTGTGCTGCTTTATGTAGTGCCATCCTTAATGCTGAAGATGCCTCTTTTCTATATTTTTGGGCATTTCCAAGTTCTTTCCTCAGTCCACGGACCTGACAGGTAGGAGGAAAGCCTAAAATTAGGGAACACTATGAAAGCAAACACTATAGAGTAAAATCTAAACAAATTTTTTGAAAAATATCGGAGATTTTATTAAATACTGCAGAGCTATTTCTTATAAAATGCTTATATTTTGTATCATGTGCGTAGATTACTGTTAAATAGAGAATAAAATGAGCCAATATTTTATTATTCTCATATATTACATTGTACAATTGGTCTCAAATAGATGAGAGAAAAAATAAGACTTGATACATCCTCAAAGGGGAATAAGGTTTATATATATACAATAGACACATATAGAATAAAACGCCAATAATAAATAACACGCAAATACTCCCCCTCAAGCTGGCGCGAAAAGGTCAAGCAAGCCCAGCTTGCCACATGTAGAGAGAAGTCTGGAAGGTCCAACCGCCTTGGTAAAGGCATCGGCAATCTGCTCAGCGGAGGGAACATAGGACGCTTCAAGTGTCCCTGAACGGATGCGCTCCCTGAGAAAGTGAATATCAACCTCAATATGCTTAGTCCGCTCGTGCAGAACTGAGTCGAAGGCAAGCAAGAGCGGACTGGTTGTCGCATACAAGAGTCGAAGAACCAGAGGGAGGAGAGCCAAGCTTGGTCAAGAGGGTACGCAGCCAAAGGAGCTTAGTAGCGCCGTGGGCCATATAGCCCTGTACTCAGCCTCAGCAGAAGAGTGGGAGACAACATTCTGCTTCTTGCTCTTCCAGGAAATAAGATTGCCACCATAGAAAGTGCACATCCCCGAGGTAGAACGTCGATCAGTAAGGGAACTAGCATAGTCAGAATCCGTGTAACAAGTGAGATCAAGGGCCGGAGATGAACGGTAGAAGAGCCAGACTCGGCATGAAGACGATGGTTCGGATCCATGGGTTTAGACACAGGAGAGCACCCAAGAAGGCCAGTATCACTTAAGAGATCAAGTGTATACTTGTGCTAAGACAGAGATCCCCTGCTGAGATCTGGCAACCTCAATCCCGAGAAAGTACTTCAGATGCCCCAAATCTTTCACTTCAAATGCCTTTTGAAGAACCCCCTTGATCTGAAGTATCCCCGAGCTATCGTCACCGGTAAGAATGATATCATCCACATAGACAAGAATAATGACCCTACGTCCATCCACAACAGCTCGAACAAAGCATGTGTGGTCGATATGACATCTGGTGAATCCACTCTGAAGCACAACAGTACCAAACCGCTAAAACCACCCTCGAGGAGACTGCTTCAGCCCATACAAGGACTTCTGTAAAAGGCAAACACGGTTCAAATACTCCCCCTGAAGCTTGTAACCGGGAGGCGGATCCATACAAACTTCCTCAGCAAGGTCTCCATTGAGAAAGACATTCTTCACGTCCATCTGATGAAGAGGCCACCCATGACAGACAGCAAGAGAGACAAGCAGATATACAGTAGATAGCTTGGCCACCGAGGCAAAGGTCAAGCCGTAGTCCCCAGGAGTCTGAGTGAAGCCCTTCGCGACAAGACGGGCCTTGTAGCGGTCAAGAGAACCATCAGCATTATACTTGACAGTGTAAAACCAACGACAACCAACAGTTTTCCGACCAGCAGGAAGAGGGCCAAACGCCAGGTGCCCGCCTTCTGAAGAGCGGACATCTCATCCTCCATGGCCGCCACCCACTCAGGGTGTTAGAACACCTCAGTCATCGAACTTTGAACTCTGATCTGGTCGGTAGCCGTCAAGAAAGCCCGGTAACCCTGAGAAATACGCTGGTAGGACACATAGCTTGCCACAGGATGATCAGTAACACAAGAACGCTTACCCTTGCGAAGTGCAATGGGTAAGTCAGAGGAGGGAAGAATATCACCTGCTAGAGGATGTGGCACAAGGTCCTGTGAGCTGGGCGTAACCAGTGGATCCCGAAGAATGGGGTGGACATGTGAGGGACCGCGTGGGCCATGAGTGTATGTCTGCATCGGAAGAGAGTCGTGCAGCGGAGCAAGGGCAACAGGAGCCGACTGTGGCGGAGCAGAAGGAGGAACGGGGACAAAGGAGGTACCATAGAAGGTGACATCCACAAAGAACGTAACATCCAAGGAGTGAAAAGTCCTGTTAGAAGAGGGGCCAAAACACCTATAGCTCTTGGAAGAAGAGGAATACCCCAAAAATAAGCACCGGATAGCTTTGTCATCAAGCTTTGTCCGATTCGGACGACGGTCCTGGACAAAACACACACACCCAAATACCCGGAGAGGGACAAGAAATAGAGGGCGGTGGGGAGATAAAAGACTAAGGGGTATCCGACCCGCTAAAGGCTGACAAGACTGATGGTTGACCAAGAAGGTCCCCGTAAAAAGGGCGGCACTCCAAAACGACTTGGGGACATGAGACCCACGAAGAAGAGACCGGGTCACATTCAAGAGATGACGATTCTTGCGTTCCGCCACGCCGTTCTGTTCTGGTGTATAGGGACAGGAGAACTGATGAAGGGTTCCTTGGGTAGCAAGGAAAGCAGTGAAAGAGGAAGAAGTATACTCCCCCCCGTCGTTATCGGAGCGAAGGACCTGAATACAAGAGGAAAACTGAGTCGTAACCATATTAGTAAACTGGGTATACAAAACAAAGACATCAGATTTGACACGCATAAGATAGACTCAACAACGAGTAAAATCATCTATAAAAGTAACAAAATACCAAAAATCATCATAAGAAACAACCGGGGCAGGTCCCCAAACATCTGAATGAATAATATCAAACGATGCAGAACTACGAGAAACAGAAACAAGATAGGTAGTGCGAGTATGTTTACTAAGTTGACACACATTACACTGAAAAGAGTTCTCAAACGAGATACTCGGAAAAAGCGACGACACAATCTGAGGACTCGCATGCCCCAGTCTAACATGCAAAAGAGCAGGTGAAGTAATAACTGCAACGATAGATGGGGGTGAGAGACAGGGCGAAGGAGGTGGAAGATCCAGCTGGTATAGCCCGTCGCGCTCACGACTGTAGCCAAAAGTCCTCGTGGTCAGGTCCTGAAAAACACAGCCAGAAGGAAAAAAATGTCACCGAGCAGTGCAACGAATGAGTCAATTGACTAACAGAAAGAAGATTTAAAGCAAGTTTGAGAACATGAAGAACTGAACCCAAAGAGAAGGAGGGAGTCAGAGGAACTGTGCCCCGATGAAGGATGGGGGTCACAGAGCCATCGGCAAGGCGAACCTGCCGATGGATGCTCGGAGACTCAAGAGAAGAGAACAAACGTGTCTCACCAGTCATGTGATCAGTGGACCTAGAGTCAATCACCCAGGGAGAAGAGGACCCCTCTTTAGTGACATGAAAAGACCATCGGGGTACCTGACGTAGACTCTGAAGTCGACGAGAACGACGAGGAGGCAAGAAGCGGCTGAGCAGGAAGAGGCTGGTGCGGAGTCTGAAACGGAGAGTGCAACTGAAGCTGAGACTGGAGCTGCTGCACTTGAGCCATAAGGTGATTCCAGTCGGCGGAAGAGGAACTGGAATCAGGTTGGCCCCCAAAGTCGGAAGAAGTAGCGACTGCAACACATGTGGTGGGGGACTGCTGGCGTAGGTGAGGGAAGAGCAGCCAGCATCGGGCTTTCTCATGACCAGTCCGGAGGCAGTGCTGACACTGAACAGAGGCAAATGGGCTGCCACGACCACCCCCACGACCCTTAGAGGTAGAAGTACGCCCCCCGCGCGCAGAAGAAGGACGACCTGAAGCCAGGGCCATTTGGTCTGGAATAGGAACAGAAGCTAGAACGGGCAAAACAGTAGTCAGGCGGGCACGAAGCTCATGCTCCTCTACCATGGAATAAGTATCCAAGATATCAGGAAGAGGGTTCATGCTGACAATCTGAACCCTAATCTGCTCAAACTCGGGCCTCAAGCCCATCAGGAACTGATAGGTCTCCAGCTTCTCCTACTGCCGCTTGGCAACAAGAAGATCCTCTAGATGTGGAAAAGCATTGAGCGGATCAAGGTCAGAAAGCTCCTGGAATCTCCCTGAGAGAAAGGTAAAGTACTCGTGCAAAGAACGGTCCCCCTGACGAGCAGTATAAATCTCCTTGAAGACAGAATAAATCCGCGTATCAACGCGTGTGTGACTGTAGGTACGCGTCAAGGCAGCCCAAAGAGACGACACTGAATCGAATCGCATGAACTGCTCGTAAATGCGGGGTTCCATGGAGCACTGAAGCCACCCGAGAATCCTGAAATTTTCCGTGCGCCATTGACGGATAGCCTTTTCGTCGGAAGGCTTGGAAACACCACTAGGTTCAAGCCAATCAAGCTTGTCATGTCTGACAAGATGGACTCGCATGAAGTTGGACCAAGCGATAAAGTATTTTCATTGAGGAGGGCGGTAGTAATCCGCCGAGCAAATCCATCATTCGAACCAAAGAGGGAGGAATCCATGGGATGGGAAGAAGAGAAACCCTTAAATAGAAGAGGAAAAACTCATACCAAAAAAAGGAAGGAAGACTGTAGATCACAGATCTAGGTCATGAGAAGAAAAGAAGTGATGGAAGGAGCGGTAAACACCAACCAAATCGGCGGTGGAAGAAATAATCGAAGGAAAAGAAAAGTGGAAGAACAGTGGCTGTAGCAGAGGGAGAACGACGACGGGTCGGGATTCCAGCGGAAGAAGATCGGACGGCGGCAGCAGTCAGGCGGACGATGGCAACAGGAGGAGGACGATGGCAACAGGAGGAGGAGGACGACAGCACAGGAGGAGGACGACGACAGCAGTCGGGAGCCGCGATGCCCTCACATCGCGCGGGGAACAGTGGCGAAACGGCGTCGGCGAAGCGCGGGGTCGGGATTAGGGCGAAGCGTGAGATTCCTCCTCTGATACCAAAATAGATGAGAAAAAATAAGACTTGATACATCCTCAAAGGGGAATAAGGTTTATATATATACAATAGGCACATATAGAATAAAACGCCAATAATAAATAACACGTCAATAGTCTCTACTTAAAGAGAGAGGGATAGAGAGCAAAATACAAACTCAAGATGTGGAACTAAAGGAGGAGCTAGAGGAGAGAGGCTTTATGGGCTAAATACATGGGATTTATTTATTTTAACAATTACAAAAGTCATGGCACATTAGAAGAAAAAATTGTGGGCTTTTAAGCCAAGTTATGATCTTTTAAAGGTAAAAGGACAATATTAGGTCTGCAATAAAAAGCTAGTAAATTCAAGTGCACGAAACATGAGGAGAAATCCCAGTTCATAGAAATTCAAAGGAATAAATTCAATGAGCTTAGAAAAATACCAATCTTAATTTTCCACAAGATACCATCCATAGATCACTCTCGCTATCCGTAAATAAATTCAAATTACTTCCGCCATCATTTGAAATCGAAAGAGTCCTTATATCATCAAGAAGTAACTTCCTTTCTCTCTCCTTTTGTTCAAGCTGAATTCTTGCAAGCTCTACTTCCTCCACACCATCCGGAACCACCTCATCAGCCTCTTCTTCAACATCATCATCATCATCAGTTGGGTAGGAAAGGCTACTTTTTCGAGGTCTGCACATCCAATAAGTTCAAATCAAAATTTGCAGAGTAATATGAATGTAAAGACATCTTAAATGTGCATTCCAAATAATTAATTATTTTACACTGGCAGCGAATAAGAAGTGCCAGTAACAAACATATTCAAAGACAGCTTGAAATTGATCATGCATGGACAACGTGCAGAACATTTGGTAGAATGAGACCATAAAACAAAATATAGGCCAAGAAACATCAAAATAACTTGAAGCACATTTGGAATTGGTTTATTATAATACCAATACAGGGTGGACAGCATTTAACAGAAGTAAGATTGCAAGTAATTCCTTACTTGGGAAGTCTGGCAAACAGTAGATTACTGAGCACATCCAACATAACCTGAAATTGACGTGATGTCATTGTTGCAGCAATATTAGGAGAATTGAAGATGAGCTCCTTCAATGGCTTAACCTGAATATAGGAAAATGATGAGATCCATGACTCAGAACCTGCAGTTACACCTAGGAAACGTGATTTTATCTAAGCATTGTAAAATTATCATACCTTCAAGTCAGTTGTACCACCTTTGTGCCTAGTGTAGCGAAAGTACATTTGGCAAGGCATAAAAACCCTCTCTAGTAAAGCACCAGTTCGTTTTACTTTGGGTGAGCTCCTAAGAATTTTTGGCAACCACTGGAGACCAGCACCGGGATCAACATCCGTCGGTGCCACATGAGCTTGAACGTGCTCCAGCATCACAGAAAGTTCAGCACGTTTCCATGTCATCTCAGGTTCCATATCAGGAAATGAGGCACCGCTTGTGCCCAGAGCTTGTTCAATCATCTCATGCCCAACATGAAGAATAGAATGAAAAGAACGAGCCAGGACACGGCCACTGGCTGCAGCCAGAAGAAACCTACCCTGATATATAACCAAGAGTGAAATTAATAGAAGTGGAACCATATTATTATTTTGAATAACTCAAGTCAACGGAAAAATGCAATAGTTACCAAAGGGATGCAATAGTTACCAAAATGGTAAGAAGCAAGGAAAAAAAACTCTTAAGTAGAAAATTGCAGCTCAAGAAAATTGATCAAATTTATTATCTTATACGCTCAAGTTCAAAGAGAAAGGGTTCATAAGTGAAAATAGATGTCTTCAACAGAGAACCCCAACATTGATGTCATAAACAAGTTTTGATTAAAAATCTCCAAGGCAGCGTTCGTTTGACAGGAATTGGCGGATGGAATTGGAATTCAAGGTCCCAATTCCAATTCCAGTGTTCGTTTCGCCATATTTACAACGGAATTGGAATTACTTTGAAAACCCATAGGTTTTCAAAATTTCTTAAACCTCCTGGGCTCAAAACACCCCCCCTCCTCGGGTTCCTCCACCTCTTATCCGGGTCTACTCTCGACGATTCCATCCAAGGATACTCTCGTGCTCCAGCTCCCCGCTACTAGCGATTCGGCACTCCGGCAGATCCGGGGCTCCCGTCTCTACAGCTCATCCCTTGGCCAACTACGTCTCTGAGGTTAGTATTCTCCATCGGTACAATGGCACCACCTCTCTATGCCTTTGCCATTTTCCTCTCTTTCCTCTGCAGTGTTTCTCCGGCGATTCAACTCCGAAAAACTCTCCAGTGCAGATCTCCAGTGCGCTTCCCACATCCAGGGTGGCCAGCCCTGTGAGGTGGTCTTCCTCCTCTTCAAGATGTTGATTTTTTTTTGGTGTAATGCGGGTCTTCCTCTTTGGGCGAACCTTGTTGGAGTTTTTTTTTTGTTTATGATGCCCTGATTTTTTGTTGGTATGATATGTGTGTGTGTGTGTGTAAATGTATATGTGTTTGTGTGTGTGTCATGTGTATGTGTTTGTGTGTGTATGTGTAAATGCATGTGTATGTGTGTGTGTAAATGTAGGTATGTGTTTGTGTGTGTGTATAAATGTAAATGCATGTGTGTAAATGTAGGCGTAAATGTATGTGTGTGTATAAATGTATGAGTTTGAAGGCCCGCCTGTGTATGTACAAATGCATGTGCATGTGTATGTGTGTAAATGTAGGTGTGTGTGTAAACTGTGTGTGTGTAAATGTATGTGTGTGTAAATGTAGGTATGTGTTTGTATGGCCGCTTTATCAGTGTGTATAAATTTAAATGCATGTGTATGTATAAATGTAAATGTATGTGTGTGTATAAATGTATGAGTTTGTGTGTATGTATAAACGTGCATGTGCACGAGACAGTGCATGTGCATGTGTAAATGTAGGTGTGTGTGGTATGTGTGTGTGTAAAATTGTATGGTAACAGTGTGCGTGGTTTAAATGTCATGTGTGTGTGTGTGTAAATGTAGGTATGTGTTTGTATGTGTGTGTATAAATTTAAATGCATGTGTATGTATAAATGTAAATGTATGTGTGTGTGTAAATGGATGTGTGTGTATAAATGTATGGGTTTGTGTGTATGTATAAATGCATGTGCATGTGTATGTGTGTGTGCAAATGGAACAGGTGTGTGTGTAAATGTGTGTACCAAATGTATCTGGGTTTGTGGTATTCTTGGGCATGTCGCACGACGCTCTGATGTGTATGTGTGTGTGCAAATGTAGGTGTGTGTGTAAATGTATGTGTGTGTGTAAATGCATGTGTGTGTGTGTAAATGTATGAGTTTGTGTGTGTGTAAATTTATGTGTGTGAGTCCCAAAATTATATTTAAGTATTTAATTTTCATGTTACTAGATGGATGTCGATATCGAGATTTATAAGAGAAAAAATGGATGAGAAAGAGAGTGATTGTAGCCGCTCTATCTTCATGCACGTGAAAAATAGTCGATTAAGTTTCTCAAGTAGCAAGGAGTATAAGCCATCTACATCTCTATCGACTCGTCGCTTACTCTGAACTATGCAGGATCTATATGATAGGGCACGGATATCAACTATTATAATCAATTGCGGATGAACAAGAGTTGCATTCCTTAGCTTGTGTAAGATTTTAGTGGCTATGGATGGGTTTCTTCCGAGCTAACCTGGCTTGAGAGCCACTTGGGTATGGTGAAGGAAGTCAGCAATACATATTGCTTTGTTCCTACATGTCCTTGCACATAAGCACAAAATTTCGGGTTTTAGGTGGTACGTACATACGTTCCATCGATACCATAAGCCGTCATCAACCTTGTGTTGAGAGCAATCTTGAAGATGACTTCAACGTATACAAACGTCCCGAAACATCGCAAGCACAAGGTGGGGGTATTTTACAGATTGTGTTTGCTATTGATGACACACACATTGATGTCACTGTACCACGAAGTGAACAAGTTGAAGATATCGCAATGAAAACAAGCTATTACCAGCAATGTTCTGCGACTCAGACATGAAATTCTATACTATCAGTTTTTATCCAAGCGGTTGGGAAGGTTCCGCCTATCAGATTTAGGGTACGCTTCCGTAATGCATTGGAGAGGGAGATTGTTTAGAAAAGTTCCCAATTAAGAATTTTTCAAAGTGTCCACTGTTTAATAAGACACAAGTATTTTCGGGCTAGTAACATACAATTTAACATTGTAGGTTAGTCCCACTATCTTGTCGATGCGGGTTACACAAATGGACCAGGATACCTAGCTCTCTTATCGGTCGACTCGTTATCATCTTCAGGAATGGGCAACTCAAGGAAACATGTATCCAACTACATATAAAGAGTTGTTTAATCTCCGATTCATTCGAAGAAAAGAAACGTATATCGAAAGGACATTTGATTTATTAAAAAAAAGATGGGCTATCTTACGCCAAACATCTTTCTTTAATATCAAGCAACATGTGTGACAAATGAAACGTTCGTGCTATATATGTTTGCTTGGGATATTATGGCAATATCAAATATTTAAATTGTTTATGCTTACTGAGCACAGGTTCCAAATAATTAATGCTTGTTGCGTTCTGAAATTTCTTGGTGACAAGAGACTTTTGATGTGCCAGGTTGTTGCAGCAATATTAGGAGAATTGATGCAGATGAGCTCCTTAACAACACATAATACTGGGGCTAGTTTTGAGTACGCTGATACAGCTGAACCAATTCAGGCAACAAATGAATGAGACCGCATGACTCAGGGATAACCTGCAGTTACACCTAGGAAACGTCATTAATGAGTATCTAAGCGAATTGTAAAATTATCATACCTTCAACACCATAGTTTTTGTACTTATCACCTTTTTGTCTCCATCATATGTTTTGTAGCGAAAGTAACAATGTTTTGGCAGTATTGTGTTTTATTGCAACTTAAATTTTTGTACCCTCTCATTTTAGTAAAGCACTATCATTTTGTACCACTCTCATTCTGAATATATACAAGATTGGGTGATGCTCCTATTAGAATTTTACAGTGTCGAACCACTGACAAGAATAAGACTCAGGTACCAAAAGAGAAGGAGAGTTGTCAACATCCGTCATTGTGACCACATGAAATGCTTGATTACGTGCTCCATCTGCATCTCTTTTAGAAAGTTCAGCACGTTTCCATGTCATCTTGGTAACAAGGTTCAAATGGATCAGGAAAGGATAGCATTCACGGCGGCTACATCCGCTCTTTGGTGCCCATGAGCTTGTCGCGTCCAATCATCTAGCAAGGAGAAAATAGCGGCAACGACTGAAAACGTGGAATAGAATGACTATCAAGAAATATCCGCAATGCTGGATACAAGTGGATTTGGATGGGATTGGGACACGGCCACGTGTGGCTGCAAGTTGATAGCAGAACAAGTACCTGGACCTGATTATATAACCAAGGTATATAATTTTTTGATGTTTTTAAAAATTATGATTAGAAGTGTTGTAAAGATTTATTTTTTATTTTATTTATTGACATGATACTGAAGTCAACGGAATTAAATGCAATAGTCTTTGAAACACCAAAGATGCAATAGTTACCAAAATTGGTAATTGGGGAGATTTGCAAGGAAAAAAAACTCTTAAGTAGAAAATGGTGCAGCTCAAGAAATTTGATCAAATTTATTATCTTATACGCTCACAAGTTCAAAGAGAAAGGGTTCATAATTGCGAAAATAGATGTCTTCAACAGAGAACCCCAACATTGATGTCATAAACAAGTTCTGAAGATGACCTTATAAAATCCATAGATTTCTCAGTGTTGACGCGACAAAGTGTGAGGTCTTCTTGGTTTTACCGGAGATTGCTAGGAGGCGATGGTTGCACATCCATATACTGAGAAAAGTGTGTACCTTATATGTTTTTATATTTGTCATGTTTGGACCTATATGTTTTTGGACCCTATGTAGGGAGGTTGTATCTTTATGTATTTATATTTTCCAAAATACCCCCCTGAACCCCCCCCCCCCCATGTTTTATGTAGCTGTGTTTTTTATTTAATCCGTTCGGAATGTTGTAATGATTACTTGTATTAGACTGTTTGCAATGTTTGAAGCATTACTTGTATTAAATGTTTGAAGCATTCCTGTATGGTCTGCATGAATTAATTATATGGGAGATCATGCCAACTTCCTTGTTTAGGGAATGGTAGTCGATTGGGAAAATATCTGAGAACCATTTCCACTTAAAATTAGAAGGAACCCCTGAATATATGCAGGATTTGATGTTGTTTTTTAGGTGTTCTTCCTTTCACAAGCTCAGCCTTATATATGAAATATAGCAGTGATAAATGTGTTTTGTACATTGAAATGGAGTCATCAATTATGCTGATTTTTCACATTACATTTAGTTGATTAATATTTCTGCTTCATATTCTGCATTAGTTTATCATTCTAGATTATTCCAATCTCAACAACACATACCTAAATACCCCATTTTGATTCTACGATAAACTAGCCATCAATTATGCTCATTTTTCATAGTTTCACTTTGACTTTCTAGAAAACCTACAATAAGAAGTAGATATTTTCAGCTAGCATATATTCCTTCTGCAGTTGAGTAGTGTTCCTGCTTTTATAAAATTTTTTTGCATTATTTGAGAGTTATATTCCGGCCAATTCTTTCTTCGTCGAATCTCCATCCTGCATTCCAACGCACTTCAACAGAAAAATGAAAACTTGCCCAATTCTGTAACTGAAAACCTTCCTGTAAACGAACAAAGGAATATGTTTTCTGCCAAAACCAATTCCTCTGCGTCGTAGGTTTTCAGCCAAAACTAATTCTTACATCTCAATTCCTGCGAAACGAACACATTCAATGGCTCCAGGACGCTTGTCCAACTCGCTTCCCATTCCAGTACGTCGAGCACTTCAATGGCTCCAGGAAACCAAAAACCCTACGGCTTGCCCAACATTCTAATCTGATCTTCTCCTATGACAAGCTTCTCACCCAAAGATGATGATCCAAACTCGCATCCAATTCCAATTAATCAAGCACTTCGCCGACTCTAGGAGATAGACAACACCATTGTGTCTGATTTGCATTTTCGATTTTGGGTATCAAACACTCCCGGCATTACTCAAAGATTACAGTTTTTTACATTGTGATTTGAATGGATGTGAAATTTTCATTTGTGAGTTTTCCGATAAATTTTGCCTTTTTTGGGAATGATAAATTTTGCCATATTGATAGGTTTTTGCAGAAAAATGGGAATGTATGTATTTTTTTTAGTTTGTATTCTCCAGCATGTTGCGTTGTTTTCATTTTGAAATCAAAAATTTCATGCTGTTATGTAGGTCATATTGATCGAAAAGGTTTCGAAAATTGAGCCGCAGTAAAAAAAATAGGATTCAATTGCGAATCTGATTTATTTTGCAGCCCTGAAAAATAGAATCAACTCGAATTAATTAAAAAATTTATGTATTTTAAGATTTTTTCAGTTTGTGGAGTCCTCAGATCCAGCTATTTAAATGTTGCGTTGTTTTCATTTACTGGAAATCAAAAATTTCATGGCACTGTTATGGATTAATGTTATGATATATCATGAAAGTATTGATCAAGTTCAAATGGTTAGATAAATGGTATTGTTAATTTCATATATCTTTATTAATGTCGATGGGAATGAAACGCATGTTGATGCACGCATACCAATCAAAAAGAAGAGGGGTAAACATTTGACGTCACGCATCACCAAATTAGAATGTGATGGCCGTGTGCGACTTCAATGTGTTTCACATATGTCATGCCTAGGTGGGAATTTTTTGCGCATGATAGTCACATCTTCCATCGTGCAACAAGAGATCCTAAATGCAAATTTCCACATCCATGAACATGTTATTATTTCTTGGTTGCATTAAAATAAATGTGTTGTTTTCATGCCTAAGAATATTAATTAAAATAAACTTTGTGATGCAGAGCATAGATGAGGACCTGCAGTGGAAGACGAGTTTGGGGCCCGTTTGGGGCAAATTGACGACTTTCCATTTATGGCATGCCTGAATCGGCCGCGGATGTGTCCAGATTGATACCGTGAGTCAATATCATACGCTACTTCATTACTTTTGGTTTATTTTAGTGTATTTTGAGTGGTCCCGCCTCCGTCCAATCATAGTCATTGAAGGTGGGTGCCCTATTCTTTGTTTTCTTATAAATAGATGAGTAGAGGCTGGTTTTGAAGGGATTGTAGAATTTGGAGAAGAGAATTCCCGGATTCCCGCGATCATCCAACGGTGTCAACTCCGTGGAACCCAAGGTGACGACTCCTAGGTTTGTATCTTCCTCCCCGAGGTTTTCCCTAACCCCAGGCTTCATTTTTTCCCCTAACCCCAGGCTTCATTTTTCCCTCCCAAACTCCCTCTCGCAGCCCCCTATAGCCCCCCAAATCAGCCACCCAGTTCCTGTCCAGGAAAAGCTTCTATTCAACTGCACTGTGGAAAAATGACATTATTGTTCACTAATATAGTTTAGTGAACAGTAAAACCTCCTATTCCAGCCGCCGGCCTGCTGCTTCCCCTTCCCGGCACCACCGGTCATCAAGCCTCCATCCACTCCCCTTTCCCTCCTGCCATACAGACGCCACTTCCACCTCCAGATCTACAATTGCCACCTCCCTCTACAGCCTTCATCCCAAGCCACCAGTCCTCCCCCTCCCGTGGACCCACCCGTGCAGCCCCTCCCACACCCTAGTAGCCCGGATCTAGGAAAATCCAGCCTCAATCCGGCTTTCTCCCCATCCATCCGTCATCCCCTAGCCCGGACCCGTTACCGCATCATCGGATCTACCCACCCCCGTCCGGATCTCTACCCACGTGGCCGGATCTATCCATTTCCGGTATGATTCCACCACCCATCGCCGAGGGAAGCCACCGCCAGTATTTCCACGTCGTCGGTTCCACATTGGATCGTCGTTCAAACGCATCTGGCTCCGAAATCTTCATTGCCTTGGTCAACCCACTACTTGGTGAGTCCTTGTTGTATTAGATTATTAATTCAACATATTTATATTGGATTGGATCTTGTACTTGTTTTGAATATATTGCATGATAGTTGTATGTTAGATTATTATTGTGATTTGCAGGATTTAATCGTCGTGCGCTCTTGCTTTGACCCTGCATGCGGAGGAAAGCCTAAGCTTTGTTTCGCCCAAATTAATTATTGTGTCTTGCTGTGAATATTCTGCGTGGGATGTTGAAATTTATTATATAACTGTGGCTTAATCCGCCTGGCTTTGCATAGCACGCCGGGTTAGGTCACGGTTTATCCGCCGCCTATAGATCCGCCCAACGTCACTTTGTTTTTGACTTGTGTAAGAAAATATTTTTTGTTAGATGCTGGCTACCCATTTCAAAGGGGATTATTGAAGCCATATGTTGGAATTACGAGTTTATTATTATATTAGTCTATTAGAGTCTTTAGGAGTTTAGTCTCACATCGTGAGTCCGGTTTAAGTGTCTTATTGTATTTCCTATATAAATCTCCATATGAGGATGAATATTGTATCTCTTTTAATTTTTTCTATTCTCCAACATGGTATCAGAGAGCAAGATTTGAAACCCTAAAATTTTTCCCGTGGTCGCCACATTCCCGTTCCTGTTTCGACCATAGCTGTAACCCGTTAGTCGTAGCCTCCGTTTCTTCTTCCCTCGTCAAGCTGCAAGCAGGTGCTTCGGTCTCATGTTCCTCTCCCGCTCCTGTCGAAGGAATCGACGTCAGATTCCATCGACGAGAGTGGATCTTGGCCCCTCTGCGATCTGCGATACCTCCTCTTGCCGTCGTCGACGGAAGGCACGCCACTTCCAGAGTCCACTTGCACCCTCCCTCATAGATCCTCTTCAGGGAGACCCTCAGGACACTACGATGATTATTCGCGATCGCAACACACCACTTCCAGAGATCGTGTTGACCCACCGACACAACCCCACTATGCTAGAAACGATCAGTATGATGATCGTCATCGTTTATATCCTTGCACGCGAGCGGATCGTGTTGATCCTTCGACACAACTCGATTACTTTAGGGATGATTATTATGAGGATCGTTGCTTTGAGAGATATCTTGAAAGTAAGTTTCGTATTATTGTCCCTTCCTTTGACGGCTCATCGAGTCCCGATTCTTTCAGTTATTGGCTCGTGGATATGAAATATTATCTCGATCATTTTGAATTATTCAGTGAGAGTCGCGTTAAGTTTGCAAAACTTAGGCTTCTAGATCAGACGAGAGCTTGTTGGCTAGTGTTGAGAGGACTCACGAGCGAGACCGTCTGCATCGCATCACCAGTTGGGTGGACATGAAGCGTGCATTGTGTCAGAGGTATCTGCCTTCGTCGTATCGGAGTCGCTTGCTCGACCAACTATTTTCCCTTCAGCAAGGATCCATGTCTCTCGATGAGTACAGAGACCGTTTTGATGAGTTAATGGTGAAGGGTGAGGACCCAGCCATGACAATTCCCCGATTTCGGTCTGGACTATGGTCTAACATACGTACTAAGGTAGTTTATCATAGCTCAAAGTCACTCGAGCAGACATATCAGCTCGCCCATCGTAATGAACAATCTTTGAGATCCGCAAAAGCTGGTTGATGGGATCCTTCGCAGTACGAGTCTTCCCATGCTGAGGTCACCGCGATGCCTACCACTGTCCTGTCAACCATGACATAAGTGATACCTGATGTGGATTGTTCTCACTCCAGTGAGGTGCTTAGCCCAGTGAGTGACCTCTCTTGTTTTTGACCCGTCTCTTGTGACCCCGACTGAGAGTGAGCTTGAGCGACCTATTGAATCGATAGTGTTGTGTCCCTCACCCACACCTCTCCCTATGCCAAACACCGGGTTAGTTAACACCCCAACCACAGACCCATTTCTTGACACCGCACCCACAGATCCATTCTTGAGTGTAGGTCTGTATTGCTCTCCCATTGTCATTACCCGGAGTCACATCACGACTTAGAGCCCAGAGCCTAGTGTTAATCTTGTAGTGATATGTCAACAATTCACAGGGACACGACCCCTTACGATGGTACTCACATGGAGAGTCATGACCCTAGTGACGAGTTTTACGATGACCCCACTGTTGAGCCTCCTGATGAGCTGTCACATCCTGGTGAGGATGCAATTCGGGTGACACGCTCATTTATGAGCTGAGTTATTGGCGTCTCTTTCGCTATCATCTATAGCATTGCCCCAGAGAATTGATTTTGTGTGGAGTATAACGTATGTAGGGCCTTCCTTGAGTACGCTTGAGCATACTCATATTTTGAGGGTCTACCTTATAGCGTATCACACCCTCGGTGAGTTGTGAGACGCACCACCTGCTGACCCACCAGACGAGCTCTTTCTTTTCGGGAACACGCACCACACTCGAGAGTCACGTACTCTAGTCGGTGTCACGGCTTTTACTCAGGTGGTCGTCTTATCCGAGATGAATTTTCGTACACACCTCCTGGTGAGTCCCTTGATGTGCTACGTTTCCCGAGAGATATTTTGCTTTTACGAGCTCGTATTTGAATATAGTTGTTTATCACGGTCATCTGAGCACTCGTCTCACACGGGATGAGTTTTTCTACACTCCACCGAGAGAGTCTCCTAATAGGTCACCTCCCTTGATAAATTTTCAGGTCATTATTAGATTTTCCCAAAGAAGGTAGGTAGTGTCTGTCGTGATTCATTTGCATCATTTGCATGAGTCTGTTGAGTCGTTTCTTCATCATTTGCATGTGTGTCATTAGTCGGTCAGACAAAAAATCCATAAAAATTATAATTTTTGTAAGTCACATGCGGATGTTCACTGGCAAGAGCAGTTACTTCATGAAGGCGAGCAAGTGATGATGATAATCTGCGTTGCGAGGCTCCATGCGAGGCTCCGCGCGAGGCTTGCTAAGAGCTTAGCGTTAGGTGAATTAATCACTATATAATCATGAGACGGATCAAAACAAATACCTATGATCTTGATACCCCTGCAAGTATATGCATCCATCTGAGATTTAATGTTGAAGATGTGACGCCGTACTACGAACCTCGCGAGTATGTGGACCCAAGCAGTGGGGACTTCCAGCCGCCCACACCTCCATTTCCGTTGCCTTGCCACCTTCATAGCTCACACACGTCTGATGGTTGTCACTACTCACCCACTTCTGACACTCACCCAGTTGGGAACTCGTCTTCTTTGGTTCTACCTACGGCGTCGCCGATCGCACCGGGATCCACCACTCATGAGTTGAGCGTTGAGAGCATCACGGAAACCAGAATCCGCCTTTCTACTACAGACGTTGATGACACCTGAATAATTGCAACAAAGCTTGATCGATTCGTCCCTGGACTTCGACTTCAGTAAGGCCGTCTCCATTCATCGGAGATAATTTTTCAGTCGGGGGGAGTTAATTGGCGATGGCACTCTTCCATCAACGAAACTTAGACGACCTCTGGTGGAGCTCTTCGAGTCTTACTTGACATTCATAGAGAGAATTCTGATCTCAATTCATCGAGAGATGAATTATTTCAAGCCGGGGAGATTGATATGGAGCATAGATGAGGACCTGCAGTGGAGGACGAGTTTTGAGTCTGTTCAGGGCCAATTGGCGACTTTCCATATATGCCGTGCCCAAATCGACGACCGGACTCTGCGGATATGTCCGGATTAATGTCGCGAGTCAAAATAATATGCTATTTTATTACTTTTGCTTTATTTTAGCGTATTTTGAGTGGTACCGCCTCCGACCAATCATAGTCGTTGAAGGTGAGATTCCCTAGTCTTTGTTTTCTTATAAATAGATGAGTAGGGACGGGTTTTGAAGAGATTGCAGAATTTGGAGAAGAGAATTCCCGGATTCCCGCGATCATCCCATGGTGCGGACTCCGTGTAACCCTAGACGACGACTCCTAGGTTTATATCTTCCTCCCCGAGGTTCCCCCTAACCCTATGCTTCATTTTCCCCTCCCAAACTCCCTCCTGTAGCCCCTTATAGCCCCCCAAATCAGTCACCCAGTTCCTGTCCAGGAAAAGCTTCTATTTAATTGCACCGTGGAAAAATGACATTTATTGTTCACTAATATAGTTTAGTGAACAGTAAAACCTCCTATCTCAGCAGCCGACCTGCTGCTTCCCCTTCCCTGTACCGCCGGCCTTCAAGCCCCATCTAGCAAGCCTCCAGCCACTCCTCTTCCCCTCCTTCCATACAACCGCCACTTCCCCCTCCAGATCTACAACTGCCACTTCCCTCTACAACCTTCATCCCAAGCCGCCAGTCCTCCCCCTCCCATGGACCCACCCGTGCAACCCCTCGCGCACCCTAGCAACCCGGATCTAAGCAAATCCAGCCCGGATCCGGCTTTATCCCAATCCATCTGTCATCCCCTAGCCTGGACCCGTTATCACATCATCAGATCTACCCACCCCCGTCCGGATCTCTACCCACGTGGCCGGATCTATCCATTTCCGGTCTGATTCCACCACCCACCGCCGAGGGCAGCCACCGCCAGTATTTCCACGCCATCTGTTCCATATTGGATCGTCGTACAAACGCATCCGGCTCTGAAATCTTCATTGTCTTGGTCAACCCACTACTTGGTGAGTCTTTGTTGTATCGGATTATTATTTTCAGCATATTTATAATGGATTGAATCTTGTACTTGTTTTGAATATCTTGCATGGTCGTTTGTTAGATTATTATTGTGATTTGCAGTGTTTATTCGCCACGCGCTCTTCCTTTGACCCTCCACGCGAAGGAAAGCCTAAGCTTTGTTTCGCCAAAATTAATGATTGTGCCTTGCTATGAATATTCTGCGTGGGATGTTAAGATTTATTATCTAACTGTGGCTTAATCCGTCGGGATTTGCATAACATGTAGAATTAGGTCACGACTTATTCGCCGCCTATAGATCCGCCATGCGTCACTTTGTTTTTGACTTGTGTAAGAAAATATTATTTTTTAGATGTTGGCTACCCATTTCAAAGGGGATTATTGAAGCCATATGTTGGAATTATGAGTTTATTATTATATTAGTATATTAGAGTCTTTAGTAGTGTAGTCCCACATCGTGAGTCTGGTTTAAGTGTCTTGTTGTATTTCCTATATAAAGCCTCATATGAGGATGAATAATATATCTCTTCTATTTCTTTTTTATCCAACATGATATCAGAGCCCAAGATCTGAAACCTAAAATTTTTCCCGTGGCCTCCACATTCTCGCTCCTGTTTTGACCCCAACCGTAACCCGTTAGTTGTAGCCTTCGCTTCTTATTCCCTCGTCAAGCTGCAAGCAGGCGCTCCGGTCTCCTGTTCCGCTCCCGCTCCCGTCGAAGGAATCGACGTCGGATTCCATCGACGGGAGCGGATCTTGGCCCCTCTGCGATACCTCCTCTTCCCGTCGTCGACGGAAGGCTCCGCCCCTTTTTTTGATTTTGTCGACTGTTATTGCTCCCTTGCATCTGCAGCTTCATCGATCCCATCGAACATCCTGATCACTGTTCCCGTCGTCTATCCTGGAGGCTCTTCTGGCCGCTGATTCCATTATGCATCTGATACACCTCTTCCTCTCCTCCGATCTCGACGGTTGTCTCTTCAAGGGGTTGCCATCGACTGGCCTGACGTCGGCGTAGTTGTTGTTCTCCTCAACAACAAACCAAGGTTGTCATTCCTATGTGGGATAGTTTTGAGGTTGGATCGGATCGGATCGTAGGATCGGATCGGATCGTAGGATCGGATCGATGATCGCAAGTTCCTACAACATTCATAATTAAGACTAAACAAATAAAATTGAATTTTGTATCATTAAATTTCATGCTTAATTAACAAAAAAATAAATAAATTGAGTAGTATGTAAATAACTATATTAATTTTTTTTGAATAATTAAATCAAAAAATAATATCATATTAAGTTCAATTTCAGTTTCAGGTAAGACACTAAATGTTTACTAACAATAAAAACAAATCTGGACAGGAAGCGATCGAAGAAGCGCTCTTGGCCTCAGTTTGCAGTCAGCAATCGATACTTGGGATACGGTAAAACATCATGATATGATTTTGTGATGGAGTATGAGGCGGGATTGAGATAAGGTTAAACAATGGGTTATGGACGTTGGTTGGACCGGTTGAATGGGGTCGGAATAGGGTTGGACATATTTATAGTTACCTTTGTCCAGACCGGTAGAATCGGGTCAGGATCGCGATCCTAGAGATCCTAAGATCCGGATCGCGATCCCAGATGTAGATGTGCCGATTTAGATCCTAGATAAGATCCGGATCGATTTACAAAATCTGGATCGTAAGATCCTACGATCCAGATCGCGATCCTGATAACCATGCAACAAACACAATCAGATCTGCGCTATCTCCTCTTCTCGTCGATTTTTCTACGCCCTCTTTGGTAGACTTCTCAGTCAACATATGCTTACAGTTCTTCCGCGTCTCGCTGGTACTCATTTAGACAGCTTCCTCTGCTGATTCTGTGGCTGCTTCTTTGACATGAGGATAAATTCCTTTCAGATTCCTTCTCTTATGCTTTGGCCACCTTGTTGCTCTGGATCCACCCATTGCCCTTATTTTTCCGACGATTCCAGTTGCTGCATAAGCTTTCAGGGTGCTGATCTATCGTCTAAGATGAAGTTTGTCCGTATTTTCAGTCATTTGTCCGTGTTTTTATTTTAATTTTGGCATTTTCTTTATGTTGTTGGTATAACTATATGCACGTGCTTTCCACGTGAGGATGAGTGTTGGGATAAAGGTGACTCGGATGATCTTTCTCGACTTTTTTGCCTTTATTTCACACGGCCTCTAGGCTTATGTTGTTTGTGTCTCCTCATGTTTGTCTTTCGATTGGTCATGTGTTGGGGCGTGATTGTGTTGGTTGTTCTAATCTCAGCGGGTTGTACCGCGTCAGACCGTCTCGTGTGGGACTATGTCATTTAGGACCGTTTTTGGTGTGGATTATCCCCGACGGATTATCCCTGGTTGCCCAGTTGACGATTTGCTCCACAACTTTCGTTCTCTTTCGCATGTTGTGTGTAAGTCATGTTGGTTGACCGATTTTCAAGCGAGTTCACGTCGTGTGTGGGTCCTACGTCGTGTGTGGGTCTGCGTCGTGTGTGGCTATGTCTCTGGCTTGATTCCTCGGTTTGGAATTTCCCCCGGTAGCTCGTCTGACGTTTTGTCCTGCATCGCCTACCTCCATTGTCATTATTTGATATGTCTAAGCTGAAGGGTCCCCCCTTCAGCTTGAGGGGGAGTGTTGGAATTATGAGTTTATTATTATATTAGTCCATTAGAGTCTTTAGGAGTTTAGTCCCACATCGTGAGTCCAGTTTAAGTGTCTTGTTGTATTTCCTATATAAAGCCCCATATGAGCATGAATAATAAATCTCTTCTATTTCTTTTCTATTCTCCAACACCATATCCAGAGACTCAATAACAATACCAGATTTTGCACGTGGTGAAGACCTAATTCAAGGGCGTAGAGAGATTTTCAATAAGGCACACTCATCACTTCCTGGTGCATTTTATAGGACATGCCACAATATGATTTCAAAAAATTAGTTGTCATAATGGTGGATGCAAGGACACTGCATAACTACATTTGTAAAATCCATCACGTGTATATTTTGAGTTTGATGTATGTGTGATGATGAAAGTTTTTTACATCCAAAAACGCACGAGCATATGGTAGCTAATCTCAAACCGAGGGTGCAAGCTCGAACTCAAAGCCTGTTACAATTGAAGAACGGGTGCGAATGAAACATCCGCACTTCGAGAATTGATAGTTAAACAACTAGAAAATGCTTAAAGGTACTAAATATGTTCACTTCATAAATATTTATTAGCTGTTGAAGACCGACTTTGCCATTATGTGTGTTCAATTTGAAACTGAAGAATCAACAGACTGAAAATAACATGTTGCGAGATCTGAAGGACAGAGTTCAGAAGTGGCACAACCATTAATGGTTTGATGAGTTCTAGGTTGAATTGAAGATGTGTGAATACCCAATTTCGGTGTGGCGTGACCATTACTTATTTTGATCAATTTAGGTGTGCTAGTTTGGGCTAGCTCGGGTTTCTGACAATGTTGATCCTTATATCCAAATGTCAAGTGCGGGCTTTAGTTCAACGGTGAGGGCACAAAATGAGCAAGAAAATTCATTCTATGGAAAGGCCTAAGGATATGTGAATTCCCAATTGATAGTGAACCAAAAATATGTTTGTGTCTGTGTGTTGATTTTCTTTATAATTTTGTTATTATTGTGTTGTACATTTCTATATTTTTGCACTGCATTCTATCTTCATTTGCACATTCTAATTGTTGTCATTTACCTAATTCTACATGCTTGATTTAAGACTACAAAACTCACTTGAGGTTCTGCTTCCATCTCTCTTAGCGCACAAAAACTGGTATTTGAGCGAGGTTGAGTTCAGCCGGGCATTGGTTCTGAGTAATGTGTATCCATAGAGCGAATAAATGGCCAGCACTAGCTTGAAAATAAATAAATTTAATGCAAAAAGTAGCTTTGGTCTTTGGCGCATTAAGATGTGCGCTCTACAAAAGTAACACGGCCTTTAAATTCCATTGTAAGGCAGCCAGAGGGTATAGATGATTCTGAAAATGAGCAGCAGGAAGAAAGAGCTCAATCTACTATCCTCTTAAGCTTAAGGGAAGGAGTCATCTTTGAAATGATTGATGAAAAGACAAATGTTGGACTGTGGTTTATGTTGGTTTATGTTGGAGAGTATGTACATGAAGAAGTCTCTGTCTAACAAGCTATTGCTGAAACTTTTGTTCTATCTAAAGATGGAAGTGGGAATGAATTTGAAGGATCATCTTGATAGTATGAACTCCGTATTATTATCTGAAGATGTTGGATGCCACGATTTATGATTAGGACATTGTGTTACGGGCCTACTTCCGTAACAACGGTAACTCGCCGTAATAGTGATCGGAGGGATGGCGGTGGCGGAGGATACCGTGGAGCCAAAACCCCGGTTGCCTAAGCGGGATTGCTCGTGGGAGGAGAGAACCACCAAGATCTCACAACAAGAGACAAGAACTAGACTTTATTTCATTGATAACTTGATACAAGACTCTAAGGATCTATTTATAGAACCCCCGGGTGGCAAACCCGTAATTAACCGATGACACAAAATATTAAAATACAAAAATATTAATATAATAATACTTGACTCCTAATACGAACTCCATACAACATATAATACGATAAACAATGAATGATCTGAAATCGATCCGTAACATTTCATCCGCCCTCGAAATCGAGCTTGCCCTCAAGCTCGAACTCCACACGGTGACCAGATCATCTGACAGCTTGATCTCCCGCCAGAACAATGCATGATATTGCGTAGCGACGGCGGCAGAGTCGGCGAGTAGCGGCGACGTTGTTGGAAAGACGAGCGGTGGAAGTAATAGCTCTAGCACGGTCGGTGAAGCGGTGATGAGAAGCAACAACAAGTAGGTCGGGGAAGCGACGACCGGTAGAAGGAACGGATCTGAAGACGGTGAGGTGGTCGGAGGCAGGAACGGGACCCTCGGTCAACAGAGCGAGGACCGGCGGAGCAAGGGCCGACGGAGCAAGTGGAGCCGGGACTGGCAAGACAATAATTGGCATCAACGACGGAGTAGCGACTGCATGTCTTTGTGGCGTTGGTGGAATGGTGAGCAACTGTTTACTTTTAGCAAACATGTCTTCAAAGAGAACCAGGATGACAGCGCCGAGACGATGTATCTCGTGAGCGAGTCGAGTAGCCTCCAAACCATAAGGTGGGCTTGACGCCGATATCATTGCGAGGATAAAAATAAAGAGAATTAATTACTGAAACAATAATGAATTGGAGGGCTGATGGGTTGGTGGGATTGATGTGAATAGACAGTGGAAATAATAAGAAAAAAAGAAGTGTGAAAGAGAAGAAATAAAACTGTTGTATGTGGAATGATATGATGATAATAACGATAAAATGTAAAGTCTTCAATGTATGCGTGCAGAAAAAGGAGTCGGAATTAAATAACCGGTTGCAATTTTTTTTGAAGAATAACCGACTGCTGATTTAATGGTTAATAATAGATTAATGCAAAGGATTAATAAATTAGGTATTAGAGAGGACTGGGGGGGGGGGGGGGGGGGGGGGCTCGAGGGATGAAATTGAAAAGGGGAGCGTGTTGTGTGTGTGTGTGGGTGGGGGGCTCCAGGAGAAAGAAAAAAAGGCGGAAGAGGTTGCGTGCAGAGAAATTAAAAAGACGGGATGGGAAATGTCAGATGGAGACGGGTTGCTCGAGGACGAAGCAGATGTGTAGCGGCGCTGACAGTCGCGCGGGGGTTCGCTGGATGAGGAGGGCCGCTGAACAGTCGGCGCAATGGACTGTCGCTGGAGTCGAGCGAAGGTGTCGACAATGGCGACATCGACGTTGGTTTGTGCTACGAAGGAGGAAGGGAAGGGAGAGCGTCAACGATGAAGAAATCCGGTGGGACGTGCTCGTTGAAGCCGACAGGGAGGTTTCTTCTGGGGGTTGGTCTGGAAGGGAAACAGGGAGGCGGTACTATGGTTCCGATGGTTGATAGCAGCGATTTGGACGGAGGTTGGCTGGTTGAGGAAGAAGCACACAGGTCCTTGATGAAGGCGCGGGAAAACCCGGGCTGGTTGGACGAAGCCCGCGACAACAGTGGGGGAGAGGATTATTGGAGAATTCGGCAGAACTGAAGTGGTGGCGGCGAAAGAGGACCGATGGCTCTGATACCAAGTTGTTACGGACCTACTTTCGTAACAATGATAACTCGCCGGAATAGTGATCGGAGACGGAGAAGATGGCGGTGGCGGAGGATACCGTGGAGCCGGAACCGCGGCTGTCAAAGCGGGGTTGCTCGTTGGAGGAGAGAGCCACCAAGATCTCACGATAAGGGACAAGAACTAGACTACATTTCATTGATAACTTGATACAAGACTCTCAGGATCTATTTATAGAACCCCCGGGTGGCAAACCCGTAATTACCCGATGACACATAAATATTAAAAATACATAGATATTAATATAATAATACTTGACTCCTAATACGAACTCCAAACAACATATAATACGATAAACAAGCAAGTGATCCGAAATCGATCCGTAACACATTGTCATCATTTTGTTGGTGTCACTCCCACCATATTTTGAAAACTTCGTCAAGTCTTTCTCCACCAAAAGAGATTCAGTTATTATTGAGGAAGTTAAACCCAGCCTTCTATCAAGAGAGTTTCGACTGAAGGGAACAGGGCACATACCTAAAAGTTCATGTGTGGGATTAGCTTCTTGTACATCGAGAATGTGACCCTCTCATACTAATCCTAAGGATGTTTGAAACTACTTAAAGGAGCCAGGCCACCAAAAGACAAAATGCCCCAAAAAGGTGGAGAAACCTTTGCAATTGTTACTATTGATTCCACATTGACACCAGACATGGTAATATCAACATTGGATCGTGCATGTTCATCAGACATGTGGATTCTGGACTCTCCATACACCTCTCATATGTGGCATAACATGGAATAGTTATGTTTATATGAGGAGGTTGATTAAAATGTAGTTTTGATGGGTAATAACACCCCTTGCAAGGTTGTAGGCAGAGGCTTCATCAAAAACAGGCTGCTTGATGGTTGTTGGCAGAGACTGATTTGTTTTCCTTGGGAGCTTTGGACTATAAGGGCTTAAAATACAACTCTTCAAAAGGAGTTCTGAAGATCACTAAAGGGGCTTTGGTGGTCATGAAGGGGGTGCAAACAAGGTATTTTGTACATTCTACAAGGAGCACTTGAATCTGGATGTTGCAACCTATTCCCTATCTATATCTCCACAGATATCTTCTGAGAAATTTGAATCTGTTGCAGGAGGTTCGAAGAGAGCCAAAAGAAAGGTGGAGTTTGCTGTAACTCCAATTTGGCATAATGGCGTCAAGAAATCCCTCTCAAAAGCTTTAGGCTCAAATCTGCTATCTGAACTAAAGCCCTAAGAGAAGGGGGCTAATAACAGCAACGCCATGGCTGGCACTCACTGAATTCTGGGATGAAGTATGGATTTCAATGCAAGGTAGAGATTGTAAGGCAATTCCTTGAATTCATATCTGAATCCATTTATATCTGCTTTGTCGACTCCATTGTCTGGTCTGGAATCTGAAGTATGGCGATCAAGATCTGCCATACCTACAATATGTTTGATCACATCTATTTTTGAATATATCTGAAAAGAACACAAAGAATCTAGTTATATTTTTGGACCATCGAGAGGCGGTCCAAAGTGTTCGGCTATCACCGTCCTCCGAAGAACGGACCACCGAGAACCTACCTAGGAGCTCGGTAATCATTGATCTATAATCTCCGAGCTCCGAGTCATTGAGTATCAATCAATGCACACGACAATAAGTGACCTATGTATGTTAAATCAGGGGTGGTGTTATTTTTTGACTGTCAATCTCCGAATCTTTAATTGTCGAGTAACAACCAATGCCGAACGGCCGTCCGCTTATGTTCTCTGATCATCAGTCCATTTCTGAATACTCAGCAATGACCCTGCAGTTGAAAGTCGATTCCCGCAGCTCAAAAAAGGCTTATATATGTTCAACAAGCGATCTATATCTTGCTGATATAAAGCCTCTAATGTTCTAGGATTTATATGATTTTGATTCTATTCATCACTATGTTATTTTCAGTGAAGACTCTTGAAGACACTCAATCGTCGGCATTCAAGGGAAAGGCTTATCTTTGTTCCAAGAGCGATATATATATATTACCAAAATAAAACCTCTGATGTTCTAGGGTTTTGAGTGATTTTGATTTAATTGATTCACCATGAACATTTCAATGAAGAATTCTGAAGACAATCAAATCATCATCGGCCAAGGGAAGCTCTCTCATCTAAAGTTGGTCTTCTAAATATGACACTGATTATATTGAGGAGCACTTGAATCTACATCTGTATGCGAGAGTATCTAAACTTAATTTGAAATCTGCAAGTCTTATAACTCCATCTGTAACCTGTAAATCTGAAATATAATGAGAAACATTCTGATGTTACCCATGGACATAGCCAAATTGAGAGTGAACTACATATATCTTTGTATTGTGTGTTGTTATGATTCACATGTTATTTTGTTGCGTTCGTGTCATAAATTTCCGTATTTCCGCACTATATAGTCTTTGTTTGCATATCCTAGTTGTCATTTACCCAACTCTATGCGCTTGATCTAAGACTACAAAACTCGTTCAGGGTCCTACTTCCGTATGTTTGAGTGCACAACAATTACAAGAATTTCTTAGGAAAATAAAATACTCCGGAAATCAAAATTCGAGAGAATAGTAGAACACATCTAGGAAGCCAACATATCACAATTCTTAAATGGTTGAATTATAACAAAAGCAAGAAAAATAGATCTGCATAGTTCTCCCCCCAAAAAAATATCTAAAACAAGCCAGAGAGAGAACAAAGTATTCAAAATAATGTTGGAAGACGACTGGTCTAAATTAAATAATGTTCGTACATTGGCTTCTTCAGAATGAAGATTGAATTGCGGCTGAATAACATTCACCATAAAGTGCCGCGCCCCCTCTTCCTCAGACTCTCCTATCGATCCATGAGTCACTGTCAGAAAAATAGCCGAAGGTTAAAACTTAGATAAAGGTGCAAACGTGGTCAAATATTTTAAGCAGCAAAAAGTTTGATAAAAGAGCAGCACATTAAACTTAGTCTTTAGGAAGTTAACAGCAATTACAAGGAGCTCTCATGAAATCATTTGAGAATTACTATCTTCAAAATATAAAGATAATTATACTCCATATGCCAAACCCAAGCAAAAATATTTATGCATGGTAATATATCATGATAATATAAAAGATATTAGATGTTACTGCAATCAAAATTGATAAGCTCATAAAATGAGCAGTCTGCATATCAAGTTACCATCTGCATTGGATGTTGTACAATCCATTTTAGTAGAGACCGAAACAGAAGACAGTGGACCTAATGCCTCAACTTGCTGAAAGGAAGGGGAATTTGAACCATGGATGGCCAATGGCCTAAGATTTTCATCTCTAGGAATTCCAGCCCCTTCATTTCTTTGTTGTTTCTCCAATAATTTCCTCTGTGCATACTGCCTTGAAGGAGATGGTTTTTGAGGTTCAAATGCTTTGGATATTCCTCCAACCCATGACCAAACAGCATCTCTATTTTCAATAGTCCATAACAGTTTAAGACCATAAACAAATACCCTTCGACAATTATCAGCAATTACGACATTGAATCCATCATCATCACTAGGATCAGACCGTGTATGGTCACTTTCACTTCCATTTTCAAACTCGGATCTCACATAGGTCATCTCAAAATTTCTCCTGCCAGCATCTTGCCAAGCTAAAAGCCTAGCAGGATCAGCCTTCGCGGCCTGCCTTCGTATAGTGAAATAATCAGAATACAGAAGAAAACCATCATCACCATTTTTTCCATCAGAACCACTTGAATATGTAGAATGTTCATTACCCAAATTATCAGTTGAAAGGGTCAGTGAAGCTCTCTTTGTTAAATGAGCATCTTGTTTATTATTACTACACAAAAATGCCTTGAGAAGATGTAGGTCAAGGCCCTGATAAACAAGATCAAGAGGCTCACGTTTACAGTGGAAAGTATACAATTGCTTCCCACGGCTATAACAAAGTTCATACTTAAGCCTAGTCATCTCAAATGTAAGACCTCTAGCAGGATCATCCTCACATAAGGGCACATATCTAATGCATGTTGGCGTCGCATCAATACGAAGACAAAATTCTGTCATAACCTTGTCCAATGATAAGTTACCAGATCTGGCTGCTCTTGTAATGCCAAAGCGTGGCCACCGAGAAAAAGAACGTAGTTTATGAGGAGGAATATAGTTCAGGCTCCACCACTTGAATAACCAAGCTAAATCATGAGCTCCTAGATTCATTGTTGGAGTATTAGGTGCAATGGTTTCCATCTGTGATGAATCATGCACAGATCTATCAAGCAACAGACACTTGCTAACAGCAGAAGAAGAGTTCCGTTCATCGTAACATTGCAATGAGGGTCTGAGGGAAAAGTTCCACCTAAGAGAAAGAGAAGTGGAACGAAATGGATCAAAAACTCTCTTTCGAGGCTCCCCTTCCTTTGGAAGTGCATGCAAGTAATGGTTAAGGGAGCAACCTGATTCACAGTCCCAATACATAATAACATCAAGTGAAAAAGCAGGAGAACAGAGAAAAGGAGCAGAAACACTTGGAAGCTTCAGACTGGAATTTTTTACAAGACTCTCAAGACTACTCAAAAAAATTTTGAAATCCTTTGCCAAACAAAATACACGGCCATCTGTTTGCTGGATCTCCATGTAAGCTGAAACAATTTGAAGTTTATCCAACTTCTCGTAAGGATTTGTTGTTGCTTGCAGATTCCATCTACTCTCCATGAAAAATAAACATATTTTACCATGAATGTAATACCTCATATCATCCCACCAAGGCAGGCTCCGTTCTTTTTTCAGTGGATTATTTACTGATATTGTTTGACCGTTGGGCATGGATGCCCAACTCCTACTACCAAGACTGGCCCTACGAAGAGCTACAGTAAAAGCATAGCTGATATCAGCAAAACTTGGCTCATATCCCACTCCAAAGGAAAGTTCTGCTTTGCTAAAATATATCGGCAGGTCTGAGTACATTTTCATTGGAGGGGTTGTTCCACTGGCTGAACGTAGCATCTGCACCTTCCACCACTTTCCAATGTAAACATCTTGTTCTATTTGAGGTTGGAAACTAGTTGCCTGAAACCAGGAGAAAAACATGCTGAAAAACTGACTAGTATACTCCAGTAAAAAAAAGATGACTGCTGAATATCTGCCACAAGAGTTAAAAGGCATCAAAGAAGCTCAATAATACGCATATGAAAAAAAGTCTCAAGAGCAGTATCAAGGGGCCCAAATAAAACAATACATAGCACTTTTAAAGAAAACCAAAAGAACATAAGTTAGCATGCAATGCAAATGAAGTGTATTAATCCAGCATGTGCCTCATACACACAGAAAATCATTTAATATGTTAAAAGCTAGCTCTTCGTACATGAAAATTTCAGCAAACTCAATAATGAGAAAGTTATCTGACTTGACGGTTGTAAAGAAGAATCTGAAAGGACATTAAACCAAATGACTAATAATTGGGAAAAAACTGTGAACATTCTCTACTTGCAAACTAGAAATAGAACAAAAAAAAAAGAACTCTGTGAACAGTGATGCTTTTTAAACCATATCTGACTGAACAAATATATCAATGTCCACATGACTCGGAGATCTAATAAATGGATCAGAATCATATAAGAGGGCTCAGTCTTAACTTGATGAATACATGAGCCTTAGCATTCCCCACTGAATTTAAAAAAGTCTACTTTGCATGATGGATTGCTTGAATAGAAAAACATTCAAATTACTTTCTGATGTAGGGTAGCTTCTAAAGAGGTATCGGGAAACTAATTGGAATGTCCTTATGAGTTTGAAACTTATCTGGCAATTACACTTGTACTACAAAAGAAAACTTCACTCAAGTAGAATTCTAAACAAGGAAACAAATATAGGCGTGCACAAACAAGAGTGTGAAACAACAAATGAATAAACAAAAAAATCCCCACAAATCATAAAATGCCTTGGCGCAAAGATTACAAGATGATAGCCACATAAACAAGATTCAGCAATGAAAATCTTACAATCATAAATGAACTACAATGAGTATGAGATATAAGGCTTGGAAGATGTAAAATAAGTGATCGGTGGCTGGAGAAGCGGAGGTAGACTGAATCTGGACTTTTGGAGAGGAGTCGGAGGGCTGGACGGGACTGTACATGTATTGAAAGATAGACTCAGTGGGCTGGAGAGGGGATCCAGTGGCTGTAAGAGAGATTGGTTAGATTCAGGATGGAAGAAAGAGAGAATGGCAGACTGTGGTGGGACTGGGGACTGCAACGGAAGAAATTCCAGAGGCTGGAATTAAGGCTTCATTTGGTTCGGGGGTCGATCCGGCGGGTGGAAACGGAGTGTTCGAATTGGAGGGGGGAGGTGGCTGCTCCAAACAGAGCTTTTTGGGGCGTTTCTCAAGGCGGGCGGGTGGAAACGGAGCAAACGCCGCCGGAGGTTAATTTGTTTACCCTCCTTCCGGCGGCGTTTACCCAAAACGGAGCAGTGAAACGCCCAAACAAATAGAGCCTAAATTTCAGTGCTGGTTCTGGACCGGACAGGGGGCTGATAGAGGACTGGATTTGAATCATCGGAAGAGGGGGTGGTGGCTGAGTGGAGGGAAAGTGGTTGGGATGTAAGGAACAGCTTGGACAATAGCAAATGTGGGGAATTTGGGGGGAGGCATGCTCGGTTGAGAGGGGACTGAGTGGGGAACAAGTTATTAGGTAGTTGGTGTCGAAATGGAAAAGCGATCTTTCTATACATGTTGTAACACCCAAAATTTAAGTCACGTTAATTAAAAATTTAAGGGTCTGATCACGAGTAAATCTAATCAAGCCGACGACTTGTGGAGGTAATAATCTATTTTTAATTATTTTATTATGCATGATAATCAAAAAAATAAAGAGTCGGCATGTAGATGTTAATAACCCGAAGAGGTCGCAACGACTTGATTTTACGCGCGAGTTAGTATCGCAAAAATGTCGGTCCTCATGGTTTTTGGTCAATTAGTAATATTACTAATAATAGTATAAGATAATAATAATAATAATAATAATAATATATCAGAATTTTTCCCACTTAAACAGATTTTCTCCCCATTACCCGGTTCACTGTTATAGCAACCACAAGGCCCCACTTTTATTTTCACGTTGCGGGATTTATTGGAACCCGCTCACCCACTTACGCCGATCCCATTTTGCCCTATCGACATGACACTCGCTGACTCCCGTAACTGCTCGCAGCAGCACAGTTGGGAAGCAGCGTCAGCTCATTCCTCGCCAAAATCCGGTGTCCGAGGCCAGCGCCCACTCCTTCCTCCTTAGTAGCCCTAGTCGGCCCTTTCCTTTCTTCCAAGCACTTCAAGAGGTAGTTCATTAACCCTAACCGACGGGAAAAGTTTCTGAAATGCTGTTTTCGGTTCCGGTGAGTGTGTTTTACCATTTCTATCTTGTGGCTATAACCCTTATATTTTCAATTTTTGATTTTTAAAAGGGTTTACGTTTCCTCGTGATAAGATTTCAACAGCCTTTGTGTAATCCCTCGCCGTTAGATCGAGGTAACGATTTCCTACATGATTTTCCTTTTTGATTCAGTTTGTCTCGTTTATGTTAGTCAAGTCTCATGGTAATTCTAAAGTGGTGGAATCTAGATTAATAGAGTTTTCCACCTATTTCCAGATTTATTAAAATTTAGGTGCTAGGAATCGGAGAAGTTTTGCAATTATCATTGATCTGAGGTGATCATTGTCTCTGATTCTCTTTGCATTCATTGTGATTCCAGCCAACAAAATATTACCCTCTTGGGAATCATTTTTAATTCTGAAAATTCTATGGGTTATATTTTTAAGGTTGCCCTAGCATTTGGGAAAAGTGAATTTCACCATAGTTGGAGAAGTTTGTAGTGGCAGACCTTTTGAAAGAAAAACATGTCGCCTCGCCGCGTTTATGAGCGCCGCAACACTACTGTAAGAAATTCGACTCCTTTTAGTTAAACATATCAGATTGTTTTAATTCATGTTTTAATTATGTCAGTGTACGAATTTACCAAGTCAAAGGGGTAGGTACACAGGCTAAATTTTTAGATTCAATTACATGAAATCCTAAACCCAGTGTATTTAAATAGAATGCTACCCCGTGATATTCTCACTGAACACTAGTCTAGATTAATTCAAAATTAGTGAGAGAGGTTAACCCTCGTGTTTTTGGTGGAGGCACACCACTGTGTTATCAGGGTCAGTAGGCCACCACACGAATTTCAGGCTTAGGGTCGATGACCCTTGTTACAGATATGAAACTCCTCAGATAGGAGTCTGTTTTTCACTCGAGGGACATTAAGTTCAGGGCACCACCAGGTTTGCCACTCAGACAACAGTTTCAGTTTGTGCAAAGGTTTAGAGTTTAGGGTTTAAAAATAAGGTTTAATAAGACAAATCATTAAATCTACCTCAGTTCAAGGCACCGTCAGGTTTGCCACCCAGACTTCAGTTTTCAGATTGTGTCAGTCGCCATTAATAATAAGATTCAATAAGTCAATCATGAAATCTATTAGAACTTACAGCAGACACAATTCAAAAGCTTCAGAAATTTGTTAACCAGTAGAACTCAGAAAATGATATAAAACTCATAATAAATCGATTACATGAACAGAGCAAATGTGCAAACGGTAAGATTAGTAGTATTCAATATTACATATTTTGTATATAAGAAAAGTTTATATTTTTTTTTTGCTGGGAAGAGTAGTCTTTCTTGCTCTCCAGTGAGCCTCACCTAGTTGGAACTTGTTTTTACATGAGGATCAGGTAAGGGGATCCGCTTAGGATAGACGACGCAGTCTTCACAGTCGTCAGTTTTTTTCAGTTGTACCACTTTGTTATTGTACTTTATTTGTTTGCAGACATTATGTGTTATTACTTTATTTGTTTACAGACATTATGTGTTATTGTACTCCGATCATGTTTTGATGTATCAATTTATTTCAGACTAATAGTATATCAGTTTCATATTGTTATTTTCAGCTCCAGTTGGCTCTGTGAATTCATCATTGTGAGGTACATTTTTACCCATAGATTTTTCTTGCTCTACTTCCGTTGTAAGTTACATTTTAGCACTTTTATTTTTACCTGTTTTATACCAGTTTTTATACCGTTTATTTTTTATTGCGGGCCCGACCGGACTGCTGATTTCCGGTTAAACTTGGTTGGGGTGTTTCAATTGGTATCAAAGCCAAATTTGGGACCCATGGACTCAGAAAATTCACAGAGCCGTAGAATTGTGACAAATCAAACCCTCGTCAGTTGAGTCATCGAGTTTGTCTAACTCTTAATTTTCAAGTGTATGAAAATACCTTCAGTAACAGGCTTTTCAGATATACTATTTGTAGTAATAATTCAATTTTCTATGGCCATTAGGCACCTCGAGCCAGTGAAGCGAGGGAGCTTTCACGTCAGAACCCTGCTCCTGAAATCGCCAATAAGTGATGTTAATGCGCCACCTGCACCACCTGCACCACCCGCACCAGCAACATCAGAACCGGCTGATTTGGCAACCAAATTGCCAAGGTAGTAGTCGTAGCTTTGTTGGAATTTCAGAAAGGACAGTCTGTAGAGATCTCAGCTCATGTCCCTGCACCCGTAGTCGTGGAGGTTGGTATGTACCGTTACTTGAGGGATTTTAGAGACCTCTACCCTTCCAATTACAGTTGAGATGGAACCTCGATAGATACAGATGATTGGATTGCAAACACCAGAGATTTGCTGAATGTTATGGAGTGTCCTGAAAATAAAAAAAATTCACTTGTAACTTTCCTTCTTCGGGGTGAGGCGAAAATTTGGTGGACCAAGTATCTAGAAGATGATCCTGCCAGTAAAACATTAAGTTTAATTCCCTCTCTTATTAGAAATTTTTATCTTTTTAGTGTGGCATAGTGTGACCTTTATCCTTGTCAGGTCGTACAACAAATATGTTTACTTGGGGTGACTTCTCTAAGGCTCTCGCAAACTGGTTCGTGCCTCCTTCAGCACATCAGGGTCTCCAAGAGAGGTATCTCAGGCACTTTCAAGGGGATAAGACGGTTACCGAGTATTAGTGAGAACTCACTCACATGTCTCGCTATACGGGCTCGATGCAAGGTGATGAGGCCGAGAAGTGCAATCATTTTGTTGATGGTCTGCGAGACTTTTTGAGATAGCCGTTGATGACCATGGTGAACACCGATTACAGAAGTCTGGTAGATACGACAAAGAGGCTAGAGGCTGACCAGCAACGAGTTCAAAGGCGCGATAATTTCCGCCCCAAGCGGCCTCATGGTGGACCAGAGTTCCAGCAAGACAAGAATCAGACAAGGGACCGCTAGAGTAAAAAGTGGAAGACAGAGTTTAGGCAGGGCAATCAGTCAGGGGGCAAGCCCAGAGATTACCCCCTTCGCCCTAAGTGTAATCGTCATCATTATGGGGAATGCTTGATGCATCAGGTGTTTATTACAAGTGTCAATGAGCATGACACATTGCGCGAAATTGCCCAGGTTCTGCGGGTAATCAAGTAATTTGACATGTTACGCTTGGTGTCTTTCTTTTAACCAGGACATTTTCCTTGTAAGTTTAACACCTATACCGTAGCATGATTTTCAAACGAGGTTCGAGCATGGCGGTTCGAGTGGGATCGATAAAGGGAAGGAAGTGAGGGTCGTTGACCCAAAGCCAGCTCCAGGACGTGGTCTGGTTCGGCCAGCAAGAGGCCAAGGAGCAGGAGGATGTGGTAACAGGTTTGGAATTTTAGTATTTGAAATGTTTATCTTTCCCTCTCCCAGTAATACTTAACTAAAACAATACAAGGTTGCAATTAGATATCCTCATAGTTCATAACATACCGTCTAAGGTCCTCTTTGATACGGGTGCATCACACTCATTCATAGCGGAATCTTTTGTGCGTAAGCTTGGCCTAGAAATAATCGTCGACCCGACTCCGTTAGAAGTCATGATGCCTAATGGTTCAGTGATGCAGACCAACTGTACGTGTAGTGCGCCAGTATTATTTAGAAAACCAGAATTCATAGTCGAGCCGTCCCTTTACTTATTGTTGAATTTGATCTGATTTTGAGCATGTATTGGCTGACTGACATGAATGCCAGGATAGATTGCAGAAGTAAGGAAATTCAGATAGAGAGACTTGATCAGGCTCTCATTATATTTTGAGGCTTGAAAGAAGTTTCCAAGTTAATCATCTCTTCAATAAAGCTATAAGGCAGGTTTGTAAATGGTGTCCCACCCTTTTAGTATATGCAGAAGCCAAAGCCGTTTTGCAGGAGTTACCAGTGGTTTGTGAATTTCACGATGTCTTTCCCGAGGAAGCTACCTGGTGCCCCTCCCTCCAGAGAGATTGATTTCAGGATTAATCTTATTCCTAGATCTACGCCAATGTCCAAGGCTCCTTATCACATGGTTCCCAAAGAGTTGGCTGAGTTAAAGGTTAAATTGCAGGAGCTGCTTGATTTGGGATTCATCAGACCCAGTACGTCGTCGTGGAGAGCTCTAGTCCTCTTTGTGAAGAAAAGGACGACAGCTTGAGATTGTGTATTGACTACCGCGAGTTGAATAAACTTACTATTAATAATAAGTATCATCTTCTAAGGATAAATGACTTGTTTGATCAACTCGAGGGATCTTGCACATATTCCAAGTTAGATCTGAGTTCGGGATATCATCAGTTGAGGATTCGAGATGAGGACAATCAGAAGACAACCTTTCGTACCAGATACGGGCACTTCGAGTTAGTGGTCATGTCGTTTGATTTGACTAATGCCCCTATGTATTTATGGATCCGATGAACAGGGTATTCAGAGAGTTCTTGGACCGATTCGTGATTGTTTTTATTAAACATATCCTAATACATTCTAGGAGCAAGGAGAAGCATGCCGCGCACCTCAGGGATTCTTGAGCACTCTTATGCAGAATCAGTTATACACAAAATTTGCTAAGTGCGAGTTTTGACTCTCGGAGGTGACATTCCTGGGTCACGTGGTTAGTAGAAATGGACTTGTTGTTGACCCAAAGAAAATTGAGGCGATCAGAGATTGTCCAAGGCCGAAAACACTTACCGAGGTCCGTAGTTTTCTGGGTTTGGCAGGCTACTACAAGAGATTTATTAAGGATTTTTCAAAGATAACTCTTTCGTTGACTTCGCTTACCAGGAAGGGAAAAACATTTAGTTGGAGCTCAGAGTGTGAGTCTGCGTTTGAGGAATTGAAGACCAGGCTGTCGGAAACACCAATGCTATGTCTACCTTCGGGCGTGGATGGTTTTCAGATTTACAGTGATGCTTCAGGCCAAGATTTGGGTTGTGTTCTCATGCAGCATGGGAAGGTTATAGCTTTTGCGTCCAGGCAACTGAAGAATCATGAGAGGAATTATTCTATGCACGACTTGGAGTTAACAGTTATTATCCACGCATTGAAGATATGGAGGCACTACCTCTACGGTGTTCGGTTTAAGGTCTTTACAGATCATAAGCCTCAAGTACATATTTGATCAGCGGGAGATCAACATGAGGCAGTGTAGGTAGCTAGAGTTTTTAGCAGACTATGATGTGACTATTCATTACCATCCGGGAAAAGCCAATGTAGTAGCAGATGCTCTCAGTAGGAGGAGTTCAAGTTACTCTCTCGTCACCCAACAAAAAGAATTGGTGCGAGTCTTGGAAAGGCTAGAGATCAATGTGGTGTCGCGGACTAGTTTTAGCCCTGCAAGTTTGGGTTGGATTGAGATAAAGTGTGACATCAAGGAAAGGATCTGTGGTGTCTTACCCTTAGATCCAACAGATGACAGAGATTTTGATTTGACGTGGGCACGTCAGAGAGATGAATTCATGATCTGTGATGAGTTGTTGTTGCATAAGGGCAGAGTGTGCATTCCTGATGCTAATCATCTTCGTGAGGACATTTTAGTTGAGGCTCATAACTCAACCTTAAAGGGTATGCTTCGTATGTGTATCTTGTACATTGGCGATAAATGGGAGAAGTATGTCACTTTGATGAAATTCTCCTATATTAATAGCTTTCAGACGAGTATCAACATGACACCATTCGAGGCGTTGTATAGAAGACGCATAGTCGAACACCTTTATGTTGGGCGGAAAGCACAGAGAGAGCTTCCAACAAGAAAGCATGGGCAGATAAGACCACAGACCAAGTCAGACTAAATCAAGAGCGCATGAGAATTGCTCATGACAGACAAGTCAAATACTACGATCAACGACATAGAGCGGTAGAATTCAAGGTTGGAGATCATGTTTATCTGAATGTTAGACCAGTTAAGAGAGTCTCTAGGATAAAGCGGATGAAGAAGTTGAGTCTCACATTTGTTGGTCCATTCGAAGTATTAGAGCGCATACGTGAGGTTACATACAGGTTGGCCTTGCCTGAGGATATGAGTGGATTACATGACGTATTTCATGTCTCATATTTGAAAAGAGCAGTCAGAGATCCTAATCAGGTGATCGGTACTAAAGATGCGCCGATTGAATCAAATCTGAGTATTAGTATTTTGCCAGTCAGGATTGTGGACTTGAGAATTCAGAAACTCGGGAACAAAGAGATTCACTTTGTTAAGGTCCTTTGGTTAAATTGGGGTCGTCCAAAGTAAACTTTGGAAAGAGAAGATGAACTCCGGAGCAATGAAGATTATGCATCCATTTTTGACTCAGGTATGATTGTAATTTTCGAGTACGAAAATTTTATTATTAGGGAAGATTTGTAACACTCAAAATTTAAATCGTGTTAATTTAAAATTTTAGGCTCCGATCACGAGTAAATCTAATCAAGCAGACGACTTGTGGAGGTAATAATCTATTTTTAATTATTTTATTATGCTTGGTAGTCAAAAAATAAAGAGACGGCATGTAGATGTTAATAACCCGAAGAGCTCGCGACGATTTGATTTTACGCGCGAGTTAGTATCGCAAAAATGTTTGTCCTCATGGTTTTCGGTTAATTAGTAATATTACTAATAATAGTATAAGATAATAATAATAATGATATATTAGAATTTTTCCACTTAAAAAGATTTTCTCCACATTACCTAGTTCACGATTATAGCGACCGCAAGGCCCCCCTTTTATTTTCACATTGCGGGATTTATTGGAACCCGCTCACCCACTTATGTCGATCCTGTGTTCCCCTGTCGACATAACACTCATCAACTCCCGTAACTGCTCGCAACAACACTGTCGGGAAGCAGCACCGGCTCATTCCTCGCCGGAATATGGTGCCGGCTCACTCCTCCTTCCCCCTCAATAGCCCTAGTCGGCCCTTTCCTTTCTTCCAAGCACTTCAAGAGGCAGTTCATTAACCCTAGCCGACGGTAAAAGTTTCTGAAACGCTGTTTTCGGTTCAGGAAGTGTGTTTTACCATTTTTTCCTCTAATCTAGGGTTTTCTTCATTTATATCTTGTGGCTATACCCTTATGTTTTTTATTTCAGATTTTAAAAGGGGTTTACGTTTCCTTGTCTTAAGATTTCAACGACGTTTGTGCAATCCCTCGCCGTTAGATTGAGGTAATGATCTCCTGCATGATTTTCCTTTTTGATTCGGTTTATCTTGTTTATGTTAGGCAAGTCTCATGGTAATTCTAAAGTGGTGGAATCTAGATTAATAAAGTTTTCCACCTATTTTCATATTTATTAAAGTTTTGGTGCTAGGAATCAGAGAAGTTTCGCAATTATCACTGATCCGAGATGAGATCGTTGTCTCCGATTCTCTTTGCATTCGTTGTGATTCCAGCCAACAAATTATTACCCTCTTGGGAATCGTTTTTAATTCTGAAAATTCTATGGGTTATATTTTTAAGGTTGTCCTGGCATTTGGAAAAGGTGAATTTCACCTTAGTTGGAGAAGCTCGTAGTGTTCAGGCCTTGGGAAAGGAAAAACATGCTGCCTCGCCGCGCTTATGAGAGTCGCAACACTACTGTAAGAAATTTGACTCCTTTTAGTTAAACATATCATATTGTTTTAATTAAGTCAGTGTACGCACTTGAAAGTTACAAGTTTCTATAGTCAGAACCAAGTCAAATGGGTAGGTATACTTAGGCTAAATTTTTAGATTCAGTTACATGAAAATCCTAAACCCAGTGTGTTTAACTAGAACGCTACCCCGTGATTGTCTCACTTAACACTAGTCTAGATTAATTCAGAAAATAATGAGAGTTTCACCCCCGTGTTTTTGGTGGAGACACGCCACCGTGCTCTCAGGGCCAGTAGGCCACCACACGAATTTCAGGTTTAGGGTCGATGACCCTTGTTACAAACATGGAACTTCTCAGATAGGAGTCTGTGTTTCACTTGAAGGACGTTCAGTTCAGGGCACCACCAGGTTTGCCACTCAGACTACAGTTTTCAGTTTGTGCAATAAAAATAAGGTTTAATAAGATAAATCATGAAATCTACCTCAGTTTCAGGACACCACCCAGATTTGTCACCTAGACATCAGTTTTCAGATTGTACACAGTCACCATTAATAATAAGATTCAATAAGTCAATCATGAAATCTATTAAAACTTACAGCAGACACAATTCAAAAGCTTCAGAAATTTGTTAACCAGTAGAACTCAAGAAATGAGACAGAACTCATAATAAACCGATTACATGAACAGAGCAAGTGTACAAACGGTAAGATTAGTAGTATTCAATATTACATATTTTGTATATAAGAAAAGTTTATAATTTGTTTATGTTTCTAGTAGGAGTAGTCTTTCTTACTCTTTAGTGGATCTGACCTAGTTGGAACTTGTTTTTGCAAGAGGCTCGGGTCAGGGGATCCGCTTAGGATAGACGACGCAGTCTTCACAGTCGTCAGTTTCTTTCAGTTGTACCACTTTGTTATTGTACTTTATTTGTTTACAGACATTATGTGTTATTGTACTCCGATCATGTTTTGATGTATTAGTTTATTTCAGACTGACAGTATATCAGTTTCATAGTGTTATTTTCAGTTCTAGTTGGCTTTGTGAATTCACCATTATGAGGTACACTTTTACCCATAGATTTTTCTTGTTCTACTTACGCTGTAAATTATATTTTAGCACTTTTATTTTTACCTGTTTATACCAGTTTTTATACCGTTACTTAGTTTACTTTTTATCGCGGGTCCGACGGGACTGCAGATTTCCTGTTAAACTAGGCTAGGGTGTTTCATATGTTACAGTAAAAAAATAAACTAAGATGTACACAACAAGTATACAACACAACACTCCCCCTCAAGAAGGAGCGTGAATGTCTTTTAGGCCCATCTTGCAACCTAGAATGGTGAACATTTGAGTGCAAATTTTCTTTGAGTGGGTAAGTGATCTGAGCATTTGATCTAACACGAAAGAGATATAATTCTGCCCAATAATTTATCACTTATTAAGTCTCTATCAATCTTGATGTGTTTCTTACTTTCTTGTCATGATGAATCACATTGTGAGCAATGCCTATAATTGCCTTCTTGGCATAGAATAATTTCATAGGACCTTGCACCAGCACTCCAAGAGCGCTCATGCTATCCTGAATCCATATTAATTTGTAGACAACTTTAACCATTGCACAATACTCAGTAAAGGATAGAGATGCCACCTTTTGTTTCTTACTCTTTCAAGAAACTAAGTTCTCTCCTACAAAAAGTGGTGAAACATCTATCATCAAAGCAGCCAACCCAATCTGCATTTGTATATGCATCAATATTCAAGCGACCATGGTCATATAAGAGTAACCATCTCCCTGGAGCAGACTTCGGGTAGCGCACGATTTCATAACAACATCCATGTATGTATTTTGAGGATCCTTCATGAACCTACTTAAGGCACAAACTGCATAGACAATATCAGGTTGTGTGTGAGATAAGTAAATGAGTTTTCCAACCAACCTCTTGTATCTGTCTTGTTCCACGACAAGGCCATCCCCAAATTTAAGGTGATAAATTGGGCTCAACTGGAGAATCAATCGTTCTACAACTATGCATGCATGTATCCTTGAGTAACTCTAACATGTACTTTTTATGCTAGATAAAAATTCCCTTGTTGGATCTCGCCACCTCTATTCCTAAAAAATATTTGAGCTCACCCAGCTCCATCTCAAAAGCTGATGTGAAGCACTTCTTTAGATGAGTTACTTCTACAAAAGTATCTCCGGTTAAAATGATGTCATCCATGGGCAATGAGAACAATAACTATCCATGGATGTTGTTGAACAAATAAGATATGATCATCATTATCCTGCGTATAGCCCACTTGCACCATTATGTGTTGAAATCTAGTAAATCATGCCCAATGAGATTGTTTTAAACCATATAAGTCCTTTTTGAGTTTACAAACTTTTCTTGTAGGTCCAAACAATACAAAATCAGGTGGAACTTCAAGGTAGACTACATCTTCTAAAGTTCCATGCAAGAAGTCGTTCTTGGCATCCAAGTGCTCAAGATAACATGATTCTGATGAAATTCAGCTTTGCAACAAGAGCAAAGATTTCTTGATATTCAATACCAAGAGTTTGGGTAAAACCCCTAGCCACTAGCCTAGTCTTATATCGATCAGTAGAACCATCATTGTTGTATTTGACCTTGTATATCCACTTCCAACAAACTTTTGATTTGGAGGCACCGTAACTCCGCAAGTACCATTTTCCTTAGAGCTTTACTAGCTATTTTTCCATCTTAGATCATTCATGGTTGTCTTTCAGTCCCATGGAATAAATTTACTATCCAAGACACTAATAAACAATTTGTAAGAAGAGCTGAGAGCATGACTAGAAACAAAATGAGATATGAGATGTTGGATGCAGGATCACACGCCTTTCCTTACGGCAATAGGACGGTCACCAAAAGGAGAAGAAGAAGAAATACCTACATCCTGGAATTGTTAGAAGAGGTGGAAGGACTACATGCAGGTAGATGATAGATAAGGTTGTAGTAGCTTGAGTCTGTCGAAAGTAAGTACTATACCATCTTCTTAGACCATCAACAATGATAATTTCCCCCTCTTAAGCAGTTGTTCCAGTCTTTTCTGGATATCTATCAGCTGACTCCTTCACCAATGAACTCTGCAACACTTACTACAGAAGATAAGTCTTCCCTAAATACTACCATAATCCCCATGAGGAGGCTAATTAAAGTAGGATCCATCCGCAAGAAACAACACATTCATGGTCACAAAGAGACTTTTAGTGGGAGGATGGTAGCAACAATATCTTTTTTGATAGCAGAGTATCCAATGAACACAACCATAAGAGCACATGGTTCTAGCTCGGTCCGGGAGGGAGTCGAGGTGTACGTAACAAACACACAACTTTGGGAGGAACGGAATAGGTAGAGGTGCCTTTTAATATGTCTCTAAGTGAGTGTTAATCAACAATTTGAAGAGGCATACGATTGATAAGGTAGAAGGCACACAAAACAACACCCTCGATAGGATTTTAGGAGAGACATTTGAAAAAGGAGTTCTCAAGGGACCTCTAAAAGATGTCTACACTTTCTTTCTGCTGCATCATTTTGGGCAGGAGTATGAACACAACTAGTCTAATGGAGAATACCATGGGAATCTATGTAACTAACAAACTCCTGACTTAAGTACTCACCTCCATTCACGCTTTAAAGGATCTAAATGTGAGTATTAAATTGTGTCAAAATCAATCCATGGATCCAAGTATCTATGCTAAAATAATTAATGAATGTCACAAATCTTCCATTTCGTCAAAGGCATTTTAAGTTTTCTCTAATCCCACTTCCCTCCCTCATTTCTAAGACATTTTATAGTTTGGTTTGATTTCATCTCCTCTCTTTACAATATTTTCTCGTATCTGGATGCAAAAATATTTTAGGGCAATGGGGTTCTCAATGGTTTGGATTGCAATGTTGCATGTTAACCTGATTATGGCTACTTCTCGGCCCTCTCTCTTATCTAGTTGTTTGTGCTGCTATCATAATCCTTCTCGCTTCTCGGCCCACTCCTCTCTTCTCTATCAGACGCATCTACGACATTTTTTGGTTAGACGACTCATAACTCTCGACCATCTCCTCTCTTTGTTGCTATCATGGTCCTTACTTTTCGACCCTCTACTCTCTTCTCTCAGCAGGTTAATTGATTAAAATGAAATTGCTTATGCCTATGAATAATGATATTGGTGGATAATAACTAATGACACTATCCTCTCTCCTCTCTAGTCTCAATTTATCGGATTAAAATGCATTTGACGGTAGCCTCTGCCTAGTAGTCTGATACAGATGATACAATGACAACATGATTTGGTTACCTGCCTTTGTGGTATTTGTTAAAATGTAATGAAAAAGCCCATTAGGAGGAACCCATGTATAAGCCCATGTATATTCTATTTAGTCTCACATTGTAGATGTAGAAGGCTCTCCCTACCTTTTTATATAAGTGTATGTACTCCTGTATTTACAGAATAATAAAAAGATCTGGGTTATTTTTCTCTCTCTTGCATTTCTCTACATGGTATCAGAGCCATCGGTCCTGTTCTAGGCGGTTAGTGTTTTTGCTAATCGCGGTCTCTCTTCCGGACATTCCTTCGTAACCGCTCCTGCTGCGTCTTCTCATTTCTCTAACCGCTTCTCTCCTTTTCTTCACATCCTTCCCCCCTCTCCTCCCTGTCTCTCTCCATTTATAGAGGATCATCTGGGCCCCGCCTCTCTCTTCCCGTTGTGCCCTCCTCTTTCTTGCTGCTCTTGTCGCGCGGCCTGCTCGTTGCACCCTCTTCCTTGCTCCTGCTTATCGCGTGGTTTTCCTTCTGCTTGTCGCGCGGTCTGCCCGCTGCGGCATCTCTCCTCTACTCGCCTGCCAATGTTCGCGCGAGTAGCCGTGGTTTTATCCTCTCTATCCGCCACAGTCTCTTCTGTCCGTTGCTCAGTCTTACGCGACCTTGATAGATAGTTCGCCCGGACCTCCTTCCTCTTTACTTGCCAAGTGGGCTCTATCCTGAAGAGCTCTTCTAGCCGCCCGTTCTCCTAACCGTTGCGAGCAATTCTTACACGGCCTTATCGGATATTCTGTTGTGAGCTCTTCTAGCCGCCCACTGTGAACTCTTCTAGCTCTAGCCCATGCGGGTTCTCCTAGCCGCCCGAGCTCCTTCCTTTAGTCGTCAGGCTTGCTTCCTGGATCTAGCCGCTGCGGGCTCTCCTAGCCGCCCATCCTCCTTCCTCTAGTCGTCAAGCCTGCTTCCTGGATCTAGCCGCTGCGGGCTCTCCTAGCTGCCCGGCCTCCTTCCTCTGGTCTCCAGGCCTGCTTCCTAGATCTAGCCACTGCGGGCTCTCCTAGCCGCCCGACCTCCTTCCTTTAGTCGTCAGGTCTGTCTTCTAGCCGCCCTTCTCTTGTCGTACGTGTTGTTGCCCCGCTTTCTGAAGTTCGTGATGAGCTTCGAATAACCACCATCTCTCTCAGCGGGAAGACCAATTTTGTCGAATGGGTCCATTCGGTTCGTCATGTTTTACAGACCAAGGGTGTTCTCCACCATCTCACTCGGGCCAAACATGCTGACCCTACCGATGACTGGCTCTGTGATGACGGCTGTGTCCAATCCTGGATGCTTAATTCCATGGACACTAAGACATACCGCATGGCCATGTACTATGAAACGGCCAAAGAAATGTGGGATGAGCTGCATTCTCTCTACTCTGGCAAGGACAGTTTACAACACCTGTTTGACATTATCTCTGCTCTTCAATCACTGGACCCTGGAAAAACGGGCGACTTGACTTCCTTTGTTGTTAAGTCTAAAACTCTGGTAGAAGCCTGAATACAACATCATCCCTCTTCCACAGATCTTGCTACTCAACAGGCACAGAAGGAAGTTGTTGGGATCGCTATGATGATGGCCCGTGTTCCCAGTCACCTTCACAACGTCAGGGCTCAGATTCTTTCCTCCTCCACTACGCCCTCCATATCTGATGTTTGCTCCATGCTGCTCAAGGTTACACCACCACTCGAGGTCCCTACTAGCTTCTCTCCAGCTCTGCTCCAGCAACCTCTTTTACCTACTCCCGCTCCTCCAGTACGTGGCTCTTCTACTCGGGGAGGTCGCTTCACGTCTCGGGGTCGGGGACGTGCATGGCGCTCTACTTAAGTGTACCCACTGTGGTGGGGATGGTCATCTTGAAGCCACCTGCTCCCAGCAAGCATGGTTTGCCGCCATCATCTTACTGCTACAACTGTTGTTGCTCCTCATCACCCATGCTCTACTCCTACTGGGTCCCACTTCGTCTACCCAGCAAGATATCAACGACCTTCACCTACAGCTTCAGCAGCTCCAAGGCGTTGTTAATCGCTCATCTTGCTCGGTCGTTTCTTTCTCCACCGAAGGTATCTCCTGTCTCTCCCATAACATTCATCGGATCGTGGACTCTGGTGCTACTCACCACATTACCTCCAGAAGCCACCGCAGTACATGCATTATGATTATCCTAAATTAATTACTGTGGCTAATGGCAAAACAACTCCGGCATTTGAAGCTGCCTATAAAGCACCGACGCTTCAAAATGTCCAGCGTGTCGGTGTCGGAGAGTCCGACACTCGTCCGACTCTCCGACACTCGTCCGACTCTCCGACACTCTCCGACACTCGAGTCGGAAATCCGACACTCGAGTCGGAAATCCGACACGCTAGCTCACGCGGGACTCGCGTGTCCCGCTCAATCGGACACGTGTGTCCCGCTCAATCGGATACGCGTGTCCCGCTCAATCAGACACGCGTGTCCCTAAGTTAGATACTCATGGTGAGACGGGTGGCAATTTATCTTGGAAGTGTCTTTACCCCTTTATAGCATTTCAAGTAGTGAAAGTGGATCTACTAGTGACGTAGACATTTTCTCGAGATAAAGGAAGATTGAAAGTGGGGAAAAAAGTTTGCATGTGAATGCATTATTTTTGCTGATGATATATAATGATAATGCGTTAATGTTCTATCATTTTTTGATCATTTGTTAAGTTTTGCATTTGAATATTTGATGAGTAATATTTAAACATGATATAATTTAGTTAAATATTTGTTAATTGTTAATTTTTTTATTTTTCGTTAAATGTTTTAGGATTTTCATAATTATAAAAAATGAATATTTAATATGCGTGTCCCAGCGTGTCGAAATATGATATTTTTTGAGAATTGACGAGTCGCGTGTCGTATCGTGTCGTGTCGCGTGTCCCGTGTCGGTGTCGGTGCAACATAGGAAGCTGCAGACATGCCCCTCACTCCTACTCTCTCATTGTCCTCGGTTTTTCATGTTCCGGGATCACCCTTCAATCTACTCTCTGTTAGTAGGTTAGCTCAGGATCTTGATTATTAGTCTAATCTTCTCTTCTTCATCTTTTGTTGTTCACGATCGTCGAACACGGAATATCATTGGTAAAGGACGGTTGTTGAATGGAGTTTTATCTCTTAGATGTTTCCCCTACAATCCTCTCTGTAGTCCGCTCCATTGATTGACATCGTCGTCTTGGCTATGCTCCTCTCCTGATTCTCAAGAAGACTCCTCCTGGTGTTTCCTTGCATGAGTTTTCCTGTGAATCATGTATCCTTGACAAGCAACATCGTGTTTCTTTCTCACCTACCTGTAATCGGAGTACTCTGTTCTCTTTAGTACATTCTGATATCTGGGAGCCCTATAAAATCCCCATTGTTTTTGGCTATCGATATTTTATTACCTTTATTGATGATTATTCGCGTCTGACCTGACTTTATCTACTACGTGATCATACTGAACTGACATTTGTCTTTCGTGCCTTTATTACTGAGACGCGTACGCAATACTCTGGTACCTTAAAAATACTTTGCACTCGATAATGTTCGTGAATACACTAGCCGCACCTTTACAAACTTATGCACCGAGTTTGAGATTGTCCATCAGACCTCATGTGCTTATACCCTCCAGCAAAACGGTATGGCCGAGCGAAAGAATCGACATCTTCTTGATGTCACTCGATCACTTATGTTGCAAATGCAGGTGCTCACTAAATATTAGAACTTTGTTCTCTACTGTTTGCTCATCTCATCAATCGCATGCCCTCCTCCGTGCTTGACTTCGCTTCTCCGTTTGGTCTCTTGTTTCCTTCCACGTTTCCATTTTTCCCTCACTCCCCGTATCTTTGGATGTACCTGCTATGTCCACTCTCTTGGACCACCGCATGACAAACTTGCCCCTCGAGCCACGAAATGTATGTTTGTTGGCTACTCCCACACTCAGAAAGGATGTCTTCTACTCTCCTGTGGACGAAAAAGTGCTCGTCTCCGCAGATGTCACCTTTCTTGAGGCACAACCCTTCTACTCCGCCTCTTCCGCACTGCCTCCACCTTCCACTACTCCTCGTCCGGCTATCCCCGTCACGACTTTGCCACATCCACCTCCTCCTCCTTCACTTCCTCCACTCCCTGTGTCTATACTCGTCGCTCATCCAGGACAAATGCTCAACAACAGCTCCCATCTACCGATGATATCTCGCGGTTTGATGATTCAGCAACACCCTCTACGGCTCATCCACTGGCAAATTATGTCTCCCTACATCGCCTCTCTCCGTCTCTTCTCAAATTTGTCACCTTTTTCTCCACAACTTCTATTCCTCACTCTTTGCAGGAAACCCTCCAACACCCGGGGTGGCGTGCGGCCATGGACAAATGAAATGACAGCCCTCTGGGCTAACCAGACTTGGGACCTAGTTCCTCTCCCTCCAGGCCAGTCTTGTGTTAGATACAAATGGGTCTTTGCTGTCAAGCATGCTCCAGATGGCACTGTTGACCGTCTCAAAGCCCGCCTGGTGGCCAGGGGCTTCACTCAACAACATGGAATTGATTACAACGAAACCATCTCTCTGGTCGCCAAGTTGAATACTGTTCGCGTCCTGATCTCCCTTGTTGTGCATCGACAGTGACCCCTCCATCAGTTGGACATCAAAAATGCACTTCTCAATGGTGATCTCTAAGAGACTGTTTACATGCAGCAAGTCAGCAACCGCTCGGGTTTGAGACCATAAGGGAGTCTCGTGTATGTCATCTCTGGAAGTCTATATATGGTCTCAAACAATCTCCTCGCGCTTGGTTTGACAAATTCAGTAAAGTGGTTCGCGAGGTTGGTTTCACACGGAGCTCTGCTAACTTCTCTTTCTTCACTCGTCATCAACCAACAGGCACTGTAATTCTCCTTGTGTATGTGGATGACAATCTAATAACAAGAAACGACACCAACGAGATCCGAAACATCAAGCAATATTTAAACTCAGCATTTCAGACAAAAGATCTGGGCATTCTTCGATACTTCCTTGGGCTTGAGGTTGCAAGGAGACCTGATGGACTTGTCCTATCCCAACGGAAAGTACTGCACTGATCTCCTGCAAGATGCGGGCTACTCTGGATGCAAACCTACAGACACTCCTATGAATATGAATCACAAGTTGTTTGCACATGGATCTGGGACTGATCCTGTTTTGACAAATCCAGAGTACTACCGATGCTTGGGAGGGAAATTAATCTATCTTGCGGTTATACGACCTGATATCTCATTCGATGTTGGAGTTGTGAGCCGATTTATGCATGCTCCTCGTGTAACACTCCAACTAAGTTTAACAAGAATCAGCAGTCCGGTCGGGTCCGCGAAAACAGGTAAACTAAGTAACGGTATATAAACTGGTATAAAGCAGGAAAAAGTAATGAAAGTGCTAAAGAAAAGACTTACAGCGGAAAAGTGAAGTAATTCTTAGGTTAAAAGTGTACCTAACAAGCTGAATTCATATAGTCAACTAAAGTTGAAAGCATAACACTAAGGAATTAAATTCCTGTCAACTGAAATCACTGAAATATCAAATACACGGGTGAAGTACTACAATACAAATGTTTGTAAATAAAAGCAAAGTACAACAACAGTAGTATAACTGAACAAACTGACGACTGAAGACTGAGCCGCCTATCCTAAGCGGATCCCCTGACCTGAGCCCCCTGCAAAAACAAGTTCCAAATGGGTAAGACCCACTGAAGAGTAAGAAAAACTACTCTCTCCAGTAACACTTAAAGAAAATATTTAGATGGGTAGTACTTGAATTTAAAAGTTGGAATTATGATTCTAATATTAAACATGACACTTGAAATCATAATCTGACATGAATTCAACCTATCGTGTGATCTGACACACTCTTTTCTTATGTGTATAAATTGTTGATTTCTGAAGTTTCGAAGTTATATTCGTTGTGAATTTCAACCCGCTTCACTGACTACTTATTAACTCATGTCTCTAAGGACGGTTGTGCACAACTAGAACTGCATTCTGAGTGGCAAGCCTGATGGTGCCCTGAACTGGGTGTCCCTTATATGGAACACAGACTCCAATCTGAGGAGTTCCAAATCTGATACAAGGGTCATCGACCCTGAGCTTGAAGTACGTGTGGTGACCTACTGGCCCTGGAATACAGTGGTGTACCACCGCCAGAATTACGAGGGTAAACCTTCCCCACCAACTTTCCTGAACTTCCTTTAGACTCGTGTTCGAAGAGTCAAAACACAAAGTAAGACTCTAATTAAACATACTGAGCTTAGGGTTTTCATGATACTGGTTCCGCTAAGTTAAGCCTAAGCGTATTCCTACCCCTTTGTCCTAGTTCTAACTATAGGAACTTGTAAATCTAAGTGCATATACCAACATTGTTAATATATGAATTAAAAACAATCTGAACTACTGGGTTAAAGGAGTCGAATTTCTTACAGCGGTGCTTCGACACTCGTAAACACGTCGAGGTGACATGGTGCTCCTTCCTAGAAAATTTGGCCACTCAGGGCTTCTACAAAACTTTGCTCCAACAATCACCAAAACCTGTAATCCAGCGGAAGCCTAAACTTAAGTGTTTTCCCCCTTTTAGGGTTTTGGTGAAATCAAAGTTTATAATTATGTCAAATAACTGTTTATGGAGGAACAAGAACATAAACGTATGAGATACATCGATCTAAAGGTGGGGGAATCTCAAAACCGTTGAAATCTTAATTTTAGGAAACAAAAACCTTCTTTTAAAAATCTGACATTGGAAACTTAAGGGTGTAGCCACAAAATAGAAATGAAGAAACCCTAGAATACAAGGAGAAATGACCAGAAATCCGCTCACCGAAATCAAAAGCACTGCTACAAAACTTCTCCCCCGACTAGGGTTAAGGAACTCCCGTCTGAAGAACTTGGAAGGAAGAAGGAGATTGGCTAGGGCTACAGAGGAGGAAGGAGATGCCGACGCTGATCTCCGGCGAGGAAGGGGATGTCGATCTGGGCAACCGATGCTCTGCCGCTTCCCGCGGCCAGTTACGAGCGACGGAAAGAGTGCGGATTGCGGTTTTACTTTTTGCGAGGTGGGGGAGTATGGGTTATCGGGACGGAGGGGCGCAATAAAAGGTTGTGGTTCAACAACCATGATATTGCGGTTTTATATTATTTCTATTGTTATTTAATTTTTTTCATCATTATAATATGCTAATCTCCAAGTCGTCGAGCGGATTCTCAGATACTTGAAAACTTCTCCAGGACAAGGACTTGTTTACAAACCGTTCTCATCTCTGTCCCTTGTTGCACATTCTGATGCCGACTACGCAGGTTCCCTTGGTGATAGGCGTTCCACGACTGGTTTTTGCACCTACCTTGGTGGACACCTCATTACCTGGCGTAGCAAGAAACAGTCGGATGTTACTCGCTCCTCTGCTGAGGCCGAGTACCGTGTTATGACAGCAGTTGTCTCTGAGCTCACCTGGCTTGAGGGTCTTCTCAGTGACTGGGCCTTAAACTCTGCTCTTCGGCCACTCTTTTATGTGATAGTCAAACAGTCATGCACATTGCCAAGAATCATGTATTCCATGAGCAAACAAAGCATAGTGAAGATGACTGCCACTTCATTCGGGAAAAAGTTCAATCAAAAAGTTGGAGTTAGAGCATGTCGCTGCGTCAGAACAAGTTGTTGATATATTCACGAAATCTCTCTCTCGGACATTATATCATCAGTTCTTATCCAAGCTTGGTGCCTACGACTTGTACACTCCAGCTTGCGGGGGAGTGTTAAACTGAAATGAAAAAGCCCATTAGGAGGAGTCCATGTATAAGCTCATGTATATTCTATTTAGTGTCCCATTGTAGATGTAGAAGGCTCTCCATATCTTTCTCTCTATTTAAGTGTATGTACTCTTGTATTTACAGAATAATAAAAAGATCAGGGTTATTTTTCTCTCTCTTGCATTTCTCTACAGTATTAATTGCATTTCCTGATTTGCATTTTTAGGTCTACAATGATATTGATACTGATATTATTTTTTCCTTAAATGGATTTGCATTTTCTAGTTTGGTTTGGTTTCATCTCTTCTCTTCTTTGTCTTTGTGGTATTAATTGCATTTTCACATTTGATTTGTTGTTAATCATATTTATCGGCTTCTGTGGTAATTGGCATCATATGATATTATGTAATGTAATTTATCAATTTTATGAAATTTCTATCAATAAATTGCGTTATTCGACAAAATATGATGATTATATACACGCCACAAGCTTAGTTATTAAAGGCGTGAGATGCACAAGGGAACAAATGGGTCTTGGAGACTAGGCGCAAAGCTCAAAGAGCAGGCACGTGCCTGATGAATGCAAGGTGCAACTATATTCATTTTAAATAATCAGAATCAAATATCAGTTCATCTTCTTAATCAGATTTTCATATATTACAAGATTCTTCATCTTTCTACTCATTAATCATTCATTAATATCATATATATCTCTTAAAAAAAATCAAAGTGGTCACTTTCAACATATTAAGTCTAGACGCTCGATTATGTTTCACAAACACTAAATCATGCAAAAATTATTGAGTTCTCACATTATTTCTTTATTTATTTTGAAAAGCAATTACCATAGAAATCACACGCAGGCGTGCCTTTTAAAAAAATACGTACGAAGGCGCAAATCTTTGAGTCCAGAGAGACTTAGGCGAACTTTCAACAACATAACCCACAAGTAATCCAATTATCCAACATCATTTTGCACTCTTTGATGTATAGCCATGTTGAATGATGAATGTTGATATTGAGTTATGAAAGCGTGTCACTTTCGATGAAGGTCTATTCCAGCAAGAGGCGGTGAACCGCTACCTGCTCGGGCGATCCGAGTCCACGGTTGCACCCGGACGCATTTCAAGTCAGTTTGATGTATTATTCTATATTTTTTAGTCATGCTTAGCATCCGATCGACTTGGACGTTGTGGGCCATCTGATTAGTATGCCCTATTTCAGATTGAGTATTTATATATGTGGAGAATGCGGTGAGTGGGGGGGATCGTGAGTTCAGTTGGAAATTCTGAACCGTCGGTCCTTTCCTCCCTAGGGGCGACGTCGGGGATTGCCACACTGGTGCGACGCCAAATAAACCCGCCCCTCTTCGCCTCCACCTCCCTCCACCGTCGGACCCAGTAAGACCCCTCTTAGCCCTATCCCGACCCTCTCCACCTCCGCCTTCCCAGCACTCACCCATCCCCGTCGGCCTTTCCCATTTCCTCCGTTCCCGAACTCCTTCCCTGCGCCATTCCCAACCCCGTCGACCTACACAGAGCCCAAATTCTTAACCTTCCCAAGCTCCGTAGGCCTCCAAGTAAACTAGATCTGCGTCCCAACCCAAGCCCCAATGTCCTCAACGATACCCTTTTCATCGTCTCTCTCGAAATCCTCGATCGGGAGACATTTCCGTCACACCATTCCTGTAAGTCCACCGCCAGCATTACTTTAGTGATCATGTGTCGACTCCCCATTACCTTCATCTCCCTGGATCCACTTTCAATCACCGTATACTATTTCCAGCCACTATATACTATCTCCTACCATCCCCGTGATTATTCCCGAGTCATCCCCTTCAGCCCAGGACCCTCTTCATGCCCTCCTTCGCTCCGCAACAATCTTGGATGCCCGCCTACAACCATCTATATCGCCACCTGCACGCGTAAGTTGTATTTTTTATTGTCGCATATTCGGCCTTTATCTATAGTGGATGTTTTATTTGATTTGTTATTAGTACCGGACTCCGTAAAATTTGTAGAGCTTATTTTGTGTGCATAACAGTAATTGTGCCTCGCTCGTTCGTGAGCATTACTTATTTTATTTAATTAAGGTTTTGGGATTGTTTGTGCTCCTGCTAATTTTTATATTAATAAATTATCGCTGCAATAATTAATACGGACCTACTCTTGCATATTCATCATTCTCATCATATTTAGGATGACATTTAGAGTGTCCACCCCAAGTCGGTCTGCCACTACATCAAATTCGTATCAGAACCCTAAGTTAGGGTCATTTGCATGAAACATAGTGGCAGGTTTTAAATTCTTTGCATTCATTTATGTCTAGTTATCATCGTTGTTTGTCTCCTCTATTTGGGGATCCGAAATCCACATATAACCAACCTCATAGAGCCCATTTAGAGAAACCCTAGTGTTATCATGATGATGATTATCGCTCATCGCACACAACTCCTAGAGATCGTGTCGATCCCTCGACACAATACCATTATGCTAGAGACAATCACCACGATGAGAGGTCCTCACGTTATTAACATTACACCTCTCCACAACTTTATGATGATAGAGTTAGATATCGTTCTGGTCATCGTCGCTACACATCTCCTCTAGTTGAGGAATCTGAGTTTGGATATGCGAGACCACCACCGCACATTTATAGAGCTCACGCTCACCCACGAGCACAATTTGATTATGTTAGGAACTACCGTCTAGATGACCCCCAAGAGCCCTATATAGGTCACCTTCGTCAAAATCACAACACATGTCAGGATCCTCCTAGTGTTACACAAATAGAGTTACCTAAAGGCCGAATTTCAACGATTAGTTCTTGGCCGCTTTGATCTCTTAGATGCCCAATTTGATCACATGAGATCTACCTTAGGAAGAATCAATAGGAGAAAGCCTAGGGATTTAGGTCAAGTCATTGATTCGTCTAGTAGTGCTCCCACTAATATGAGAGATCTAATACCTGATTTTGATTGATCTTATCTGGGTGAGACTCAGTTCCTGTTTGGTCTTAGAGTCGACTCTGTTCCCGATCGTATGATACAGACGGAGAGCAATACTAGAGTAGTTAGTGAGCACAGTCATGAGTGTGAGGATAAGCGGTCCAGTGACACTATGATAGTATGTTCATCCTCCACACCTCACTTAGACCTAGTGCCCTTTTGGCTAGAGATCCAGTCCTTGATAATGTACTGACTGACCCACACATGAGTGTGGGCTCTTCCAACTCTTCCCTCAGCATTCCCTTTAGTCGCATCGTGACCGAGAGTCGAGAGCCTAGCAACGATTTCTTAGTGTTTACCTCACTAGTTCTTGGGAACAATACCCCTTTCGACGGTACTCTCCTCTTGGAGGATCATCATGTCATTGTAAACCTCCCTGAGATCAAGTCCCCGAGAGGCTCATTTGACGAGTTTTCCCTCCTACACTTTAGCGATTGGTCGTGCCTCCGTACTAGTGATCATCACGTACGCGATGACTTTTGCCATACACCCCCTGGTGAGCCACCTGATGGGTTTTATCATTTGAAAGGCATCCATCACACTTGTGCGTCGCACTATTTTGTCACCATCTGCGACGTTCCTTCGGGTAATGACATTATGCACGTTGAATTTTTCTATCGACCACCCAGTGAGCCTCCTGATGATTTGCATCCCTTGGGAGATATTTGGTGTATCCTGATTCAGCAACTCACAGTTGGTGTCTCAGTTAAGCAGATGAGTGGTCTTGGCATACTAAGTGAGTTTTTGTATACTCCGCCCAAAGAGCCTCTAGATAAATCACACATCCTTAGGGACTTTTACTGCTACATCGTGTACGCATTTTGTCAATCTGTTGTGTTAATCGCCAGTCATTTGCAAATGTTGCATAATTTGCATGGTCATTCTCATATAGTGTCCGACTCTCCTATCTTGCATGATTTGAGTCCATCGTATGATTTGCATCACTCGCAGGAGACAACAAAGTCTTTTATCCAACATGTGCATGTACTTCACGAGTCGGTCCATAAGAAATTTGTATCTAGTAAAGATTTTTATAAAGATCAAGCAGACCAACACAGACGGGAACAATCATATGAGGCGGAAGAACAAGTGTTGATTCACATTCGATCTGAGAGGGTCTTAAAGGACCAACAAAGAAATTAAGCGCTCGTCGAATGAGCCCCTATACAGTCATACGGCGGATTGGTATGAACGCAGATGAGATCGACATCCCTCATGGTATGGGCATCAGTCGAGTATTCAACATAGAGGATCAAACTCCTTACTACGAGGAGCGTGTATATGTGGACCTTTTTTCCACACCTCTGCCCGAGCCTTCATCTCCCATAGTCACTCTACCAGAGCCTTCACCTCTCATCGCCTCCACCAGTCCCTCTCTATTGCCACCTGCGGAGTCGCGCTATAAGGATCGTATTACACAATCGACGGTTCCACCGACACAGCAATCAGACGGAGATACATTACAGTCAGACTTAGAAACATTACAGCCAGAGCCACCAACTTCTACTGACGACGCACTTCAAATCATCGATCACGACTTCTACACTGCGGGCGGGCGAGATATTGTGCGCTATCTTGTCCGTTGGAGCGGTCGGACTCTACACGATGCTACATGGATTTCTTCAGAGAAGCTCGAGAGACTCGCCCCGCAACTACACAGAGAATACGATCATCTTCACTCACCGGAGAGTTGAGATGGGGGAGTTGATGGTGTACCACTCTTGACGAAGGTCTATTCCCACAAGAGGCAGTAATCAGCTACCCGATCAGGCGGTCCGAGTCTACGGTTGCGCCCAGACGGTTATTTCGAGTCAGTTTGATGTAATATTTTAGTCATATTTAGCATCTGATCAGCTTGGACGTTGTGGGCCATCCGATTAGGATGCCCTATTTTAGAATTGAGTATATATATATGTGAAAGATGCGGTGAGTGGGGGCATCGTGAGTTCAGTTGGAAATTCTGAACCGCCAGTCCTTTCCTCCCTAGGTGCGACGCTGGGGATTACCACGCTGGTGCGACGCCAGTTCAACCCGCCCCTCTCCGCCGCCTCCTCCCTCCACCGTCGGACCCAGTAAGACCTCCTCTCAGCCCCGTCCCGACCCTCTCCGCCTCCTCCTTCCCTGCGCTCACCCATCCTTGTCGGCCTTTCCCATTTGCTCCGTTCCCGAACTCCTTCCATGTGCCATTCCCAACCCCGTCGGTCAACACAGTGTAACACCCCAAATATTTCACGTACGTAATTTAATTTATTTTTCCCCGATGATGAAAAAGGCGATACAATATATTTTTCTCGAGATTTAGCATTTTTCGTTTCATTTGTTTTATTGTTGGGGGTGTCAATAACAATTGGTTAAGATTATATTAATTTTAAGTGGGCTGGCCTTGTGTTTATGGGTTAGCTATTTCTTTGGGCTGATTTAATTATGTGGGCTGGGGTTGGATGGTATGTTGACACTTGGTTGTTGAGGTTTGACACTTGGCTTGTTTTTGGACACTTGGTATTGCTGGTGGCTGTTTTGGTGACACCTAGTTGAGTTAACTACTTCAATTTGGCTTCTTGTTGCCTCTTCACCGTTTGGCATTTGATGCCTCTTCACCGTCTGTCTTCTCTATAAAACTGATGTCTTACTCCTCTCCTTCCCCAACTACTTTCCCTCTTCTCTGCTGCCCCAAAAACTGTTGCCTGAACTGCTGCTATGCTGTCCTGAGCAGCTGCTGCCACCTGGCTGCTTCTTGCTGCTGTCTGGCTGCACTACTACTACCCGAGCTGCTGCTCCCTGCTGTCCTAGCTGCTGCTGTACTGATTTCTCCCAGGCTGATGTAGCCTTAGTTGTTGCTCCTAAGACTGCTGCCTCTTCTACTGCTTTGCTGAATTGTGTCATAAGCTGCTGCTGTCCTGTTGCTGTTACTCTTGGCTGTCCTACTGCTGCCCTCTCTCCTCCTCCCTCTTTCTCCTCATTTTGCTGGTTAGTCAATTACTTTCATGGTTATTTGAAAACTCTCTTTCGTGCTGATTTCGGGCCGCTTTGACACTGTTTTCACGCTGTTTTGTTGCTGCTGTTTGGCTGTTTGGTAGCTGTTTAGAGGCCCTTTGAGCACTGTTTTCCGATATTTACTGGACAACATTTTAAGAGGACGGATAGTCCATTTGGGGGCTAGTTTTAGCCCATTTTGAGGCATATTTATGGCTATCCGGCAAGATATAAAATCAGATTTTGGCCTTTTTGAGATTTTTGGTTTATCGTTTCAGTTTTTCGATGATTTTAGCGAATCTTTCTAAATCTTTCACACGTTATGCTACGAATATCAAGTGCGCAACCCAATTTAAACGTGCGTACAATTTCAGTGGATCTCAAAGCTCAGGATTAAGAGAATGGACGTCACAAGATAATCGTAGTGGTTAAATGCAAGGTTGTTGTGAGTTTCTTATTTCTTGATTTAGTTTACTCACTTACTTTCCTATTTTGCTTCATTTTATGAAATAACCAAGTGCATGTGCATATGAGTTTAACTCATTAAGATATCGTTGCGGGATAGAATGTGGGCGAGGAAAAACATAAAAGCGATATATATATTTCTGAGGGGATCAATTTTATTCAAAACTCTTATTTACACGTCAAGATAAAATTCATTTAAAACTCTGCACAGGGAAATGTGATGATTTTGAATCCGATGATGTGGAGGCATCCACTGATGGATTCACCAGTATGGGTGAGCCTACAATTACGTCCTTCGGGAGCGGGGCCCAATTCAAGTTTGCATCACCGGAGCATTTTCTATTTTATGTAACTTAAATTAAGGGGTAAATTAAGATTCAGTTTTGAGAATAATGTTATTGAATTATTGTACTGTATGCATATTGATAGTATTTCCATTGTTTGCATGTACAACATTTTACGAAATATTTATCTCACTTAGTCATAATTTTTATGACTAACCCATTGTGGACTCTTTTTTTTAGTCAACATGAAATACTTCTAGCGCTCAAAAAAGAATTCCGCCAGAAGAATTGTCGAAGCTCAGGAAAGGCTAAAAGCCTCGTGTGCCAATTTCAAATTCTGATCTTTTTGTATAGATGAGTACTCGTAATATCTTTTTATTCGGTTGTAACTCAGTCAGAAATGAATAAAATACTGTTTTGTATGTTCTTTGTACTGTATTTAGATATGCTGCAACTTTTTATTGAAATTCTGTTCACTTTTTGAAATCATTTGGGAAGCCCGGGAATTTGGGTCTTCACACACAGAGCTCAAATTCTTCACCTTCCCAAGCCCCGACGTACTCCACAATACCCTTTTCCTCGTCTCTCCCGCAACCCTCAACCGGAAGACATTTCCGTCTCACCATTCCTGTAAGTCCACTGCCAACATTTTTTTAGTGTTCCTGTGCCAGCTCCCCATCACCTCCACCTCCCTATATCCACTTTCAGTCACTGTATACTATTTCCAGCCACTATATACTATCTCCTACCCTCCCCGTGACTACTCCCGAGTCATCCCCTTCAGTCCAGAACCCTCTTTAGGCCCTCCTCCGCTCTGCAACAATCTTGGATGCCCGACCACAATCGTCTCTACCGCCACCTGCACGCGTAACTTGTATTTGGAGTTGAATTTTCTATTGTTGCATATTCTGCACCTTTATCTATAGTGGCTATTTTATTTGATTTGTTATTAGTACCGGACTCCGTAAGATTTGCATGGCTTATTTTGTGTGTGCTTAACAGTAATTGCTCCTCGCACGTTTGTGAGCATTACTTGTTTTCTTTAATTAAGGTTTTGGGAATGTTTGTGCTCCTGCTAATTTTTATATTAATAAATTACTGTTGCGGTTATTAATACGGACTTTCTCTTGCATATTCATCATTCTAATCATATTTAGGACTGCATTTAGAGTGTACACCTCGAGAAGGTCTACCACTGCATCAAGTTGTTTCGTTCGAGAAAAAAAAAGGTTGGATGTGCATTGTTCAGTACTTGAATAAAAATAGAATGTTGGTTTGCTAATTCGAATGTTGGTCTTGGTTGAATATTTGAATATAAATACAATGTTCGTTTCATTTGATGACATTTGAGCTATAGACTCTCTACTCCGAAGGATAAATTATTTGAATATTAATAGAATGTTTGGTATAATACTGATGATGCAAAATGTCTTTTTTTTATGTTGCCCTACTTTTTATAATTCATAAAATTTGAATAGAATATCCGCACTTTTGTAGCATGTTTGTTCAATTTTAAATAGTTTGTTGCATTTCATATATTTCAATTCATTTTAAATAGTTTTCTAATTCGAATGTTTTTGTTATTGAGAATGTTTTTTTGCTGTATCTAGTGAGGTGCCTCTTTCAATGGTACCAACTGGCAGAGATTTATTTTGAGTATTTAGTGAGAAGTTGGTTGCAAATAACATCAATCGAATAAAAGCAACTACTATAAGTAGACGTTGACTAGTGGAATTACCCATTTCAAATATCACCTAACTAGGTGGATGGGTAATATCAAGTCATACCCTCGGGTTCCCGTCAAAATGAAGGCGAAGGCTAAGTCGGCCCTCAATTCAAACTTGGAGAGCAAGAGATTGAAGAGGGTTGTCTCTTTGGGCCGTCAACTCTCTGTCAATGCCATATGCAGCTCCTCTTTCCAGCAGATGGCACATGTATTGGGTTATGTGGATCTACGATGAAGATCCATATCTTTTATGAGTTGAGAGAATTTTTTGCAGATGGAGGTGGAGAGGACAAAGGAGATGTTGGGCACATTCACCCAGACCTGTAGATTAAATGGGTGCAATATTGAGACCGATGCATGGACTGATGGGAAGGGTAGAAGTGTGATGATAATCATAATGCATTGTAGTTCCGAAGTGGCCTTCTGGCTTTCAAAAAATGTCCCCTCCTCCACACATGATGGAAAGTTCATACTTGATTTATTGGATGAGGCAATTGATAGCTCAGAGAGCCCGGGAGAGGACAGTGCCTTGTAGATTGTGACGGACTATAGATATCAAAATTTTGAGTCTGACAACGTTGTCCTCTGGTTGTAAGAGGAACTAGAGTACTTTTGAGATGTTATACATTAATTTAGTCTAATAGAAATATCTTATTGTATGATTATATACATTATTTATATTTTTAAAATTTTATAGATACATTCTAAGAAAAGGAATAAACTCAATAACAAAAGAATGAACGATCTAGTTTTTGTAAAGTTCAATGCTTTGTTGAAGTCAAAATATTTTTTCACATTTTGAGATCCTCTGGTAGCTAAGTGCTTAGATTCAGAGAAGGTACAAGAGTGGATGATGAATGTTGATGATGATAAGGATGATGACGACGTTGAAGATTTTCTTGGAGAGGGTTTGATGTGAGCACAACTTGAAGATATTGTCGACACCGATCTGGATATAATGAGTCCTACAATATGAAAAGTAAAGACGTGAGTCACATGACCATGAGAGAAAAGAGGAAAGGAAAGAAAAAAAATGACTGAGAGGGGCAAGGCGGATCTTTAGAGTTTGTCAGATGATGAATATATTCTATCTACAATCCTGACTATTTATGACTATATAGCAGATGAAGAATAAGGCATGTATGAAATTTAATTTTAAAATTTTGATATTATAGAAGATATATATAGTTGTAAACATCTTAAAATGGCTAGTTATACAATATTTGTTATTAACTTATTATATGTTCAATGTTCATATAGCTTCTAAGATTTAAAAGTTCAATAGGTCATAAAATAGTTAATATGGTAACATAAATAAAATAAAAAATATAATATAATTATATATATAATTAATTAAATATTAAAATCCGATATATGGAATATCTCTAATATATCCCCGGATATATAAAAACCGATGTGTCCCCTACATCCGACATCTGCAACCTTGGGTCAAAACCACTCGAATTCATCATTCAAGGAACATTAGACATGGAAAAAACTTAGAATCCAACTAAATTAATACATGTGTATTTACAAAGACCTATTTGGTTGTATACAATAGATCTTCCAAAACATCAATGTGTCGTGACTTGCCACAAATCAAACTGAAGGTGATCTTTATCATAAGTTCAAAGTTAATTTTGTATATTATTACAAGTATTAAAGTCTTTAGAAGAAACAAATGCAAAGCTCAGATGTCATCTTCCACAATATCATGTATTTGTGGTTTACCTCTCGACGAACTTCATCAAACACAGCACATAGAGGAATAAAAAAAATCAATCATATGCTCACGCACTTTGTCAATTCAATTTTTAAGGCCAGCGGGAAATTTTAAGAGACTATAAATATCAACCATCTTCTTGTAGTGATTTGTAGTCATCCACACATCTCGACTCGTAACTGTTGAACACATCAATTTCTTGTCAAATCCTATTAGGGGGGTTTTCTTGACACTATCTGCACCTTGTAGAGTTTTCACAAGCTTCAGGGGCAATCCAGAAACATCATATTTATTTTCAAGGTCACTATACATTTGTACGACGTTGCTCTAGCTCCTTTATGGTTGAAAACACATCTAGTTGGCATTAATATCTTCAAATGCTGAATTTACCACCCATGCCATGACCATTGGATCTAAGCATCCCAAGAGAGTTGAATCATTCTTGACCGAGCTTTCCTGCTTCTCACGTGATACACCCAATTATCACAAACATCTAATGTTGATCAGGACAGACAGCTGACACCACATAAATTATCCACATTAAGGGGAATAGTAATGATTTGATTGGAATCTTTGATAGAGACCCAAGGGACAAAATTTTGGAAAAAAATGTGGAAGATTGAATTTATTCGTACATAACGGTAGACATGGTTTAACAATGATCAATAGAAAATAGCTACTGGAAAGTAAAAACATGTAAACGTTAACAATGCCCTAGCTACGAAACTACCTGGAGAACAAACCCACTAGATGTCTACGATAACCCCTGGAGAACGTTAGGAATGTAGACGCAAATTAGTTTAAAAAAACTTAAAGTAAAGATTGCAAAAATCATCACTAATATCATGTGAAAATGAGGAAACCTTCAATGTCCTCTTCCTATAATTGTCACGGTCTGCTTAGATCCAGAAAGTTTATGCTTTCATTCTCTTAAGTCAAAAGTGAAGAAATAAGAGGATATATGTTACGCACGTGGGCGTAACTTAATTTATCTTGTCTTTATTTTATGTTTATTGACGTGAGCCCCCCCTCCCTATATAAGGAGGTGGTATGGGAAGGTTAGGGTATCTTTTTTATGTATTAGGGTTTGGGGTCTCCTTTTGGAGAAGGGCTTCTTAGGGGAACCAGCCTCCGGAAGTAGGGCCCAAGTATACCTCGTGTTTGTATCGTTGTTTCTAATTAGTGCAAGTAATTTCTTCTTCTCGTAACATTAGTCCGACCTACCGGTCCCTTTATCTGAAGTTACTCCGGCAGGTCGGACCAATGTTACGAGAAGAAGAAATTACTTGCACTAATTAGAAACAATGATACAAACACGAGGTATACTTGTGCCCTACTTCCTGGAAGTTGGTTCCCCCAAGAAGCCTGATATGGCCCTTACCCTGGGACCTCGTGACTGGCGGTGGACCAATGATCAGAGACGGGATCGTGCGGCGATCGGGAGAAGACGTGCGCGGAATTGGCGGCTAGGGCTAAAACTCACGGCTTCTTCTGTGGGGTTTAGAGGGAGAGAAATAGGAAGGAGAGGAAATAAAAGAGAGAAAGAGATTTTTACTTCTAATTCTTGTTTACCAATAATGTCTCGCCACACAACATAAATACATTCAAAACATGCCCCCCATTTAGGCTTACGACAATGCGTAAATACAATAAAAATTAACACATTAACTAAAGATAACCGGCGTCGTCACGCCACATAACATCGCCGCCCCCGTTCGAAGACAGCTTGTCCTCAAGCTGGACCGAAGGGTACTGTCATGACTTCTCCTCCTGTCGCGTCATCATCGGGAGGGTCGTCTACTTCCAGCCAAAATAAGTGTTTGCATCGATGTCTCCCGGTGTGAAGTGGTCATCACAATTATAGCACAAGCCTTTCTCGCGACGCTCGGCCATCTCGGTGCGAGACAAACGGCGGCGAACAATAGCCCGCGGAGTTTCGTCCCGAAATGGTGCCTTGTCCGGCAAGCTAGCTAGAGAGTAAGTGCTCTGATGGTTCTGACGTCCCAAAGGCGGACGATCTAGTAGCAGCCGACGTTCACAAGCCCTGGCGAGGCTCATGGCTGTGTTGAGGTCGTGTGGCAGAAGGAACTCCAAAACCAACGTAATCACTCATGGAGGCCGGCAGTGAAGAGGGGAACTTGTTGCTCCAGTAAGACGAACGTCACCCGAGACAGTAGAATCTAGAATTGTTCAAGATAGGTAACGATAAAGCCTTCCTGTTTGAGGTTCACAAGATCGCCTAGTGGGTTTCCCTGTAGAGCAGGCCAAACCTCAGGGTGCAGGTCGTACTGAAATTTGCCCAGAAAATGTTGGGGTGTTCCCGCAGAAGTTGAGTGAACCACAATTGTGCTGCGCCGAGTAAGTGGAAGGAGGCTATGCCAACGCATTCTTCATCTGGAGTGTGCTGGTTGGTGAAGAAAATATCGTAACGCGCAAGCCACGAAAGAGGATCGTCGCTACCCTCGTAAATGGGAAAATCCATCTGGATAGTCCGTACGTAGGCGGGGTAGTCCACGTCTGGAGGAGCGGCGGATTCCACTCGGCTTGTAAAAGGGCGATCGCCTGTGTCCAAGGGAGGGGAAGGGGGCATCTGTTGTAGGGCATCTAAGCGTGTGTTGAGGGCATCCATTTTGGCGATCTGAGTCGCGAACATGGTTTGGAAGAGTGTCATGAGGTCGGCGAGAGAGGGAGGAGCATCCGCCATTTGAGATAGGGTCAAATAGACGGTTGGTGGTGGAGGGAGAAGGCCGGCGAGAGATACTGGACCTCGGAGGTGGTGCTGCGGTGCTGGACGGCCTGGTGGAAGCACTTAGGTGGCCTGGAGAAGTCCCGCTTGGGGTGCGGTGTCGCGGATCTGGCGCAGGGGGGTTAAAGGCAGTGATCGGCGGTCGGCTAGAAGCGGCGGCGGGTTGGACGCAATCGGCAAAAATGGGCGAAGCTCCCGCGAGTTGAGGAAGGATTTTCGGTGTGTTGGAAGGAAGAGCAGGTGCAATGCGGGGCTGGCGGTGTGCGGCTGAGCGAGCGGGGGAAAGAGCCGGAGAGTGACGGTTCGACAGTGGGCTCTGATACCAAGCTGATATGGCCCTTACCCTGGGGCCACGTGACCGGCGGTGGACCAATGATCGGAGATGGGATCGTGCGGCTTGCGGCGGCGTCGATCGGGAGGGAGACGGGCGTGGGATTGGCGGCTAGGTCTAAAACTCACGGCTTCTTCCGTGGGGTTTAGAGGGAGAGAGATAGGAAGGAGAGGAAATAAGAGAGAGAAAGAGATTTTTACTTCTAATTCTTGCTTACCAATAATATCTCACCACACAACATAAATAGGTTCAAAACATGCCCCCCATTTGGGCTTACGACAATGGGTAAATACGATAAAAACTAACACACATTAATTAAATATAACAGGCGTCGTCACGCCACATAACAAAGCCCTTCTCCAAAAGGAGACCTCAAACCCTAATACATAAAAAGATACCTTAACATTCTCATACTACCTACTTATATAGGGAGGGAGGCTCACATCAATATACATAAAATAAAGACAAGATAAATTAAGTTACGCACACGTGCGTAGATGTTACCAGAAGAAGACATTACTTGCACTAATTAGAAACAACAATACAAACACGAGGAATACTTGTACCATACTTCCGAAGGCCGGTTCCCCCAAGAAGCCCTTCTCCAAAAGGAGACCCCAAACCCTAATACATAAAAAAGACACCCTAACACTTCTATATCACCTCCTTATATAGGGAGGGGGGGGGAGGGGCTCACATCAATAAACATAAAATAAAGACAATATAAATTAAGTTACGCGCACGTGCGTAACAGTATATATATACATATATTAGGTGAGAAAATAGATCAAAACATGACCAACATATTGATGGAGCGCAACACCCGACAAAAGTCTATTCCGGCAGGAGGCGATGATCCACTATCTGTTCGAACAATCTGAGTCTGTGGTTGCGCCCGAATGACCGTTCTGAGTCGGTTTGATATATTACATTATATGTTTTGAATTGTATTTGACGCCCAATCGGCCCGGACAAAATGAGACGTCTGATTCAGGTGCCTTGAGTTGTTTTAAGTATAAATAATGCAGGTTTCAGTCTGGATGGGCATCGAACACTGGATTGCAGTTTTGCAACCGTCGGTCTCTCTTCTTTTGGTGCAACACCAAAAAGAACCCTCCCTTGGTGTGCCTCCAAAGTAAAGCCATGCCTCCTTCCTCATCCCCGACCAATCTGCCGCCTCCCTTAGCCGCATCCCCTTCCTCTCCCCCTTGCATTCCCTCTCGTCGTTCGCTCCAGTCAAAACTGGTGCAGATCCTGCCGCCAAAGCTTCTCTCGCCCGCTGTTGTCATCCAACCCGTGGAATCCCTCCAGGAAACCCCTTTCCCACCCGTTATGAACCTCTTTCCAGCCCAATTACCATCAAGAATTCGCTCCATCCCCTGTCATCTTCCCTGTAGCCAAACCCCTCACCATTTCCCAACCCTACAAAAGCCTCTCCCTAATTCCCCTCTATAGCCCACACACCTCCCTCTGCTACTAGCCTACTAAAAACCCTTTCGTGAGCCTCTACAGCATCCATCTTCCCTTAACTAGCCATGCACACTCGAGCCCCCCCCCCCCCCCCCGTCCAGAAACCTCCCCTGGCGCCTTTCCCACTCTACAGCAACCTTGGATGCCCGCAACCAACGCCATTTACATCATCCAACAAGCATAAGTCATATTTGGAGTTTTATTCATCTATAGTAGTGTATTCAGTATCCTAATCTTTAGTGAATGTTATTGTTGTTTACTAGTAGTAATATACTTTGTATGATTTGCGGGGACAATTTTACACGCGCTTTTGCACCTTGGATGCTCTATGGTTCTGAGTGTTGGGCAGTGAATTGTATACATGAGCAAAAAATGAGAGTTGTGGAGATGAGAATGCTTAGGTGGACGTGTGGACACACGAGATTGAATAAAATTAGGAATAAAAGTATTAGGGATAAGACAGGGGTAGCACCACTGTTGTGGATATCCTCTGACATGGCCGACATGCCGGCCGACATAAAGGTTTCATGGACAAAACGACACGTTTCCGATATTTTTTTGCAAAATATCCTTTTGGAATAAATCCTCTGATATGTCTACTACTGACCGATATATTTGCCGATATATCGGCCGATATATCGGCTGATATATCCCGACATTCTCTGGATTGGTTTTTTACAATTTATTTAATTAGTGTATGGTTTAATAGACAATAGACCAAAATTGTTTCATTGTTTAAGTTGTTTTTTCCCTTCCTCTGACTTTCTTCCTTGCTCAAGTCCGTCATCGACTTCAATTATGCATGATCTTTGAATTATGGACTAAAGGTTCATTATTTTTCATTGTCATCAACAACTTCCCGACATTCTACTTCCTCTTGTCTTATTTCACGCGTTATACCGTTATTACTTGTGCAACACAAATATTAGTTTGATAAATTAAGTAGTTCAATAAATATCAAATTATTAATATATTGATATATATAAATTAAAAAAAGATTAAATTTATAAATAATTTCACATACAAATAATTAATTATTAAAACCAAATATATGAAATATCCCCGATATATCCTCCGACATATTAAAACCGACATGAATAGCCTAAACTGACGTGTCCCTGATATCCGACATCTGCAATCTTGGGTAGCACCAATTGCAGAGAAGATGCGAGAAGCTCGTCTAAGATGGTTTGGACACGTACAAAGGAGACCATTAGAGGCACCTGTTAGGCGTTGTGAAACTGTAAGGAAAGACATGATGTACTTAGGCATTACTGAGATTATGACAAAAGATAGGGCACAATGGCGACAAAGGATTCATATAGCCGACCCCACTATAGTGGGATAAAGGCTTGAGTGTTGTTGAGTGTTGTCTTTTGCACCTCGGTCGCTTTACGATCAAAGCTTGTTTACTCCTTAATTAATGTTTGTGAATGCTTGCACCTTTGTTAGTCTGATAGTAGTTAATTACTATTTCAATTTTAATATTGACCTTCTCTTACATTTACATCATATTGGATCGCATTTATGTTGTTCATCACGAGTTGAACTGTCACTGCATCAAATTGGTATCAGAGCCCTAGGTTAGGGTCACTTGCATGTTACATAGTGGTAGGATTATCATCAATCTATGTTGAACCCTAATATCACCGGCGATAGGGCTACTAATTCACAATCGGATATGACGACCGTTGAATTTGAAAAACTTGTTCTCGATCAATTTGATCGGATTGGGGACCAGTTTGGCGCCCATAGGGGAGGCATCGCTAGGGTTAGCACAAGAGTCAATCAGTTAGAGACCCCTAGAGGTCAAGCGACTCCTCCTGACCCGGAGCCTCCTGAGGATCCCCGAGATGCTATACCCCCTCCGGAGAGAAGTGGTAGAGACATTCCTAGTCAAGACCCGCATCTCCCACGAGAGATAATTTCCATCGTGGTTATGAGTATCGGCGGGACCCAGGAAGGAATCACCGCCCTCCCAATGCACCTCATCCACCACCCTCACTTGGTCATGGAGATCGAGCCACACCCACACAATATGACTATAACTATGACGATCAGTACGGTGACTAACGTGCGCCACGCCGCGGAATGACTCCAGAAGAGGATGATATCACTCGGTGTATCCGCATTGACGCACCCTCCTTCGACGGTCACCTGAACGGCTTGACCTGAAGGTATTTAGCGATTGGCTCATGGATATGGATCACTATTTCGACTTGATTGAGATGAGTGATAGAGGCGTGTGTGGTTCGTCAAAATGAAGTTGATCGATCAAGCAAAAATTTATTGTTTGAGCTTGGATAGGTCACTTGAGGGGGCGACTATTACCCCATCATCCAATGGGACGAGATGAGCAGCGACTAAAAGATAAATATCTCCTAGCTTTGTATCGTGACCAGCTCTTAGATCAGTTATATGCATTGCGGAAGGGGACCCTTTTTGTTGCGGATTACATGTCACGTTTTGACGAGCTAGTAGTTTGTAGTGATATTCTGGAGGAGCCCATTACAACTAAATCCCGTTTTCAAACTGGACTTGGGACTGACATCTGAAAGGAACAAATTCCCCATAGGATTGAGATGGTTGTGCAAGTTTTTCAGCTTGCGCTGGAATACGAGCAATATTTGTGAGCTGCTGGCCCGAGGCAGGTCACCCCTTGACCTAATGCCACCACACCTAGGAGACTCACTCCTGCCACGATCACTGCCCATGCCCCCCCCCCTCGAACTCCCGTAGATGCGACTAGGAAAGCCATTGTCACCGGAGGTCCCAAACCTAGGGGCATCAAGTGTTATCGATGTTCTGGCAGAGGACACTTCGCGGTGCAATGCCCGACGAGAAATTTACTATTGAGGAATCGGGCGAGCCCAGTACTGAGGCTGGGGACACCGTCGTCGAGGAGATTGTGGTCGTTGTAGAGGAGGGATGGGAGAACGACGCATAGAGGCTGTTAGAGTTAGGATTCTTGTGTCGCCTTCTGCACACCCCGCGTGTCGAGGAGGATTGACGCCACACTACGACTTTTTCGTGTATTTCCCGAGTGCAGGAGGTCCCTGCAAGCTCGTTAGTTGATAGTGGTAGTTGCGTGAATAAAATTGCCAAAAAGGGTTGAGATGATATAGCTTACTGTCGAGCCACATTTGCATCCTTACCATGTCCTATGGGTGGGTAAATCCCCTATCTAGGTTACATGGTGATGCCTGGTGCTGATTCACTTAGCGTTCACTGAGGACAAGGTCTGGTGTGATGTTATCCTTATGGATGTCGCGCACATTTTACTTGGATTTCCTTGGATATATGACCGCGACGCCACATGTTATGGACGATCCAACACGTGTGTTTTTTTTTCAATAAAGGACGGAAGATTACCCTTATTCTGACCAAGCCCGGGAATCCTCCTAAGGGCAAGGTGGAGTCATCGGTTAGTGTGGGGTCATCGAGGTCCCTACATGTCTTAAGGAAGGATAATTTCCTTAGAGAGAGCTTAGAGGCAGGGTCATGTTTATAGTGGCAGCCACGATGACTTCTAAAGCCTCTACTGAGACTGAGAATACCGACCTTGATGTTCGTCAGTTGCTGGATGATTACGTAGATATTATGCCTGAAGAGCTCCCTGATGAGCTCCACCCATTGAGAGACATCCAACACGCGATCGATCCGGTCACAAGGGCATCTTTGCCCAAATTTACCCCATTATCGCTTGAATCAAACCAAACATGCCAAGCTGAAACGACAAGTCGATGATCTTCTTCGGAAGAAATTCATTCGAGACAGTTTGAGCCCCTATGCGGTACATGCCCTTCTTATCCCAAAGTACGATGGGAGCTGACGCATGTGCATTGATAGCCGTTCCATAAATAAAATCATGGTGAAGTATCATTTTCTCATTCCTCGCCTCGACGACCTCCTAAACTCGATGGTCGGTGCCCAGATCTTTTCAAAAATCGACCTTCGTAGTGGGTATCATCAAATTAGAATTATAGAGGGGGATGAGTGGAAGACGACCTTCAAGACGAAGGACGGCTTGTATGAGTGGCTAGTTATGTCGTTCGGGCTATCGAACGCGCCCAACACATTTATGAGGGTGATGACACAGGTTCTACAGCCATACATGGGTAAATTTTTGGTAGTGTATTTTGATGATATATTGATATACAGTCAGGGCCGCATCGAGCACTTGCACGGCATTCACCTGGTATTCGAGTTCATACGGAAGGAGCATATTTACATTAATTTGAATAAGTGTGTGTTCTTGTTCGTGCATGTTCACTTCTTAAGGTATCTAATTTTTGCTTCTGGTATATTGGTTGACCCTGACAAGGTGACATTTATTCGTGAGTGGCCCATTCCTACAAGCATTCATGAGATCCGTAGTTTTCATGGACTTGACACCATTTATAGGAGATTTGTCTGGGGATTCAGCTCTATTATGGGCTCCTTTACGAGATGCTTCTGTAAAGGTGAGTTTGTGTAGACGAAGGCTGCCAGTCGAGCCTTCGAGGAGATGAAGGAGAAACTGCTTACTGCTCATGTCCTACACTTACCAGATTTTCCAAGGCCTTCGAGGTGTCCTGTGATGCATTCAGAGTTGGAATTGGTGCAGTACTTAGTCAGGACGGTCATCCTGTTGCTTCCTTCAGTGAGAAACTAAATGACGCCCAACAAAAGTACTGAAATTATGATCGGGAGTTCTATGTCATCGTACAACGCTTCGCTACTGGCGTCATTATCTCATGCATGGCTGCATAAGGAGTTTGTTCTATATTCTGACCATCAGGCTCTGAGGTATCTCGACTCGCAAAAGAAATTAAGTCACTGTCACACGAAGTGGGTGGAATTTATGTAGGAATTTCATTACGTTCTCAAACATAGAGCGGTTATCGAGAATAAGTCGGTCAACGCCTTGAGTCTCAGAGTCAGTATCCTTCGTACCATGAGCACCTGAGTTGTGGGATTTTGACTGTCTAGTTTATGATTACCCAGAGTGCCCAGATTTTGGTTACATTTATGTCGTGTTATCAAGGGACCCTCCTAACCTTGTGAGGGTTATACGATTTATGACGGGTACTTATTTATGGGCTCTCGCCTCTGCGTTCCTCAAATGCCCCTCAAATATTTCCTCATTTGGGAGCTGCGCGCAGACAGGGCAGCGAGGCACTTCGGGCTAGACAAGACGATTGCGTTAATCGAGGATCGCTTCTTCTAGCCTGGCCTGAAGGACGTTACTAGGGTTGTTAGATAGTGTCAAGTCTGTCAGACCGCGAAGGGATCCAGTCAGCCTACTGGATTGTACACTTCACTACCTGTTTCTCGGAGGCCTTGTACCGATATTATTATAATTTTTTTACTTGAGCTCCCTCGCACTATGAGAAGCTCGATTCGATCTTTGTGGTAGTGGCCGTTTATCTAAGATAGCTCACTTTATTCCTTGTCGTAGGTTCGTTGACGCCTCTCACGTGGCAGTATTATTCTTTAAGGAGGTATTCAAGTATCATGGATTGCCCACTTTCATAGTCTCGAATCGCGACGTTCGATTCATGAGTTACTTTTGGAAGACGTTATAAAAGAAGACTGGTACAACCTTGAAGTTCTCCGCCTACCAACCACAAACGGATGGTCAAATTGAGGTTGTCAACCGTAATCTAGAAACCCTACTGTGTTGTCTTGTTGGGGATAGCCCGTCTACCTGGGATTCTGTTCTACCTATATCTGAGTTTGCATGTAACAATTCATCAATAGGACAATGGATTTGAGTCCGTTCCATGTCATGTTAGGGTAGGAACCTAGAAAACCTATTGACTTATTACAACAAGTAATGATTACTACAAAGATCGAGCAGATCAGCACAGGAAGGAACAAACCTTTGAGATGGAAGAACAGTTGATGATTCGCATACTACCCGAGAGGGCTCCACAAGAACCAACAAAGAAATTAAGAGCTTGTCGAATGGGCCCCTATACAGTTGCGCGGAGGATTGCTGTGAATACTTATGAAATTAACATTCCTCATGGTATGGGCGTTAGCCGAGTATTCAACATAGAGGATCTGACTCATTATGAGGAGTGTGTGTATATGGATCCTTCCTCCACACCCATTTCAGAGCCTCAACCCTCAGCTTCCTTTCATCCCTATCTGTTCATCCCTTCTTCCACCTGAGGAGTCACTCCATGAGGGTCACCTTGCACCATCGATGGTCCCACCGATCCAACAGTCAGACGAAGATACATTATAGGCATAGCCACTCCTACAGACAGCATACTACAGATCATCGGTGGCGACTTCTAGACCGCAGGCGGGCGAGATATTGTGAGTTATCTTGTTCATTGGAGTGATCGTCCGCTATATGATGCTACGTAGATTTCTTCGGAGGATCTCCAGAGACTCACTCGTAGCTACACAGAGAGTACGAACATCTTTACTCACAGGAGATGAGTGTTTTAAATCTGGGGGGAATTGATGGCGCACAACGTCCTACATAGGTCTATTCCCGCAAGAGGCAGCGATCTGCTATCCGTTTGGACGATCCGAGTCTGTGGTTGCGCCCGGATGATCGTTCCAAGTCGATTTGATATATTACTTTATATATTTTGAGTTGTATTTGACGTCTGATCGCCCCGAACAAAATGAGGCATCCAATTCGGGTTCCATAAGTTGTTTTAGTAAGAACAATGCAGGTTTCGGTCTGGGTGGGCATCAAAGGTTGGATTACAGTATTGCAACCGTCGGTCTCTCTTCTTCTGGTGTGATGTCGGAAAGAACCCTCCCTTGGTGCGACTCCAAGCTAAACCCCCACCTCTTTCCTCTTCCCGACCAGTCTGCAACCTCCCTTAGTGGCAACCCCATCCTCTCCCCCTTGCATTCCATCCCGTCATTCGCTCCAGCCAAAAATGATGGCATACCTCGGCGCCAAAGCTTCTCCCGTCCGCTGCTGCCATCCAGCCCATCGAATCCCTCCAGGAAACCCTTTTCCCCACCCGTTCTGAACCTCCTTCTAGCCTTATTACCTTCAAGACTTCTCCCCTTCCCCGTCATCTTCCCTGTAGTCAAACCCCTCAACATTTCCCAACCTTAGAGCCGCCTCTCCTTAAATCCCCCCTACCGCCAGCTCGTATCCCTATGTTGCCAGCCCACTAAAAACCCTTCTATCAGCCTCTGCAACATCCATCTTCCCTTAACCAGCCACGCACCCTCACATTCGAGCCACTCCCCCCCAACGGTCCAGAAACCTCTCCTAGTGCCTTTCCCACTTTGCAGCAACCTTGGATGCCCGCAACCAACGTCATTTACATATGTATGCGAGCATAAGTCTTATTTGGAGTTTTATTTATTTATTGTTGTGTATTCGCTACACTAATCTTTAGTGGATGTTATTGTTGTTTGCTAGTAGTACTGTGCTTCGTATGATATGCAGGGTCTATTTCGCACGCGCTTAAAATTATTTGCACCTCGGTCATTTTGTGATCAAAGCTTGTTTACTCCTTAATTAACGTTTGTGAATTCGTGTGCCTCTCCTATTCTAACAGCAGTTATTTACTGTTTCAATTTTAATACAGACCTTCTCTTGCATTTACATCATATTGCACCGCATTTATTGTGTTCATCACGAGTCGACCCGTCACTGCATCACATATCCTTCCATAAAAGTATATAATATCAAACCGATTTTAGCACATTTGTTTTACTCTTTCAAAACTCCAACGTGTACCCTTTTTATTCATATAAAAGATTTAAATAATTAATTGACCTTGAGAATGCCTTAGGTTTTATTTTGGGAATTTGATTTAACCTAAAATGAAGTTAAATTAATGTATTTTAAATTATATTCTTGGATTTAGCCCTGTTAATTGAGCATCAATCAATCGATTGGAGCTCATCAAAGCTATCTCGGTCTGATTGAAATTGCTCAGTCTCAGTTTCATAGAATTGGGGGCTTGATTGACTTAAGTGGACCATCAGAAAGTCAACACTAATAACATTGTGATAAAATAACACTTCAAGAGGGGAAAGAGTATCCACACAACAAGTCCTATCAAACAAAAGCATCTTCAGAACTTGCAGGTCACTAAATTGTTTGAAAATTTGTATTATCTTGTGCATGGTATAGTAAAAATATCACAAGTGCTAGACCATGTAAAGAAAGTGTATAACCTAGAAAATGGCATAGTGCAAGCTATTATTTTCTTACTCCAAAAGTCTGCCTTCAGTTTTGCTGGTTTAGTTAAAGTTGCATAACACATGTAAATCAACCAAACATACTCAAATTGAAATAATTATAGTATTGATGTAACATTGGCGTATGAGAACCAAAGAACTAATCTAAACCAAATAGTTTCAGACAAACTGGTAAGCATCTAGCGTTGGTCTACTTTTATTTGTTGGGAATGGAGGAACAATTAATGGCATGAGAAATTAATGTTAAGCGATCAATATATTAATAATGTGGGAAAGAATGTGAGTTTATTTATAGGAGTGCTTTGTAAGAGCATAGCATTTTTGGATTATTTGAGCACCTCTCTTGTAAAGAAACAACATGGGAACTAGCAATGAAGATTTGGACAATAACTTGTCTCTTGGAACTATCTTGTATCCTGTCTTCTTCATATAATTTAATAATGTTTTTTGCATCCTCTGTTCTACCACAAGAAAATGGAAAATGGAGAACCCAAAGATGAAGCAGTACAATGTGTTCCAGTAGAAAATAATAAATGAATTGAACAGAAACAACTATATTGATAAAGAAAGGTAGACAGCAAAGCCTTTTAACCCAAACCTGCTGAGCAAGCACAATGCAACCTTTACATCTTCCAGCAGTTGCAGAAAAGAGAGGAAGCGTGTAATTTCTTAACTGAAGAACTAATGATCCTAAAGTTAAATCAATGTCTCTTCCATATGTTCGAGAAAAAGGTATTTCATTCGTTAAGCTCACTGGATCCATCTTTTTTATGAACTCAAACATTGCAACATCCCCTCCAACAACTTTTGTTAAAGTTACATCTAATTCTGTAGCACAAAGAGATAGCAGTGAAGCTCTGTTATTGCTTGCCTTGAAACCAGATTGAAAGCCCATTGCGCATGCTCCTGAACCTTCCGAGTGCACTAATTTCTGGCATGCTCTAAAATAAGATCGAAATGCCTGTATTTGAATCTCTTCATACAAATCTTTGATGGCCAAATCATTAGATGTGTCAATCTCAACTCCATTATGAAAAAATTTCCTTCGAGAATCTAATTCCTTTAGTTCAGAAACTCCAGAATTACTTCTCGTATCAATAATATCATCAAGAAACTTAGCTCTAACAGCTGCCTCACTAATCTCAGTCTTCATCAACTGATAGTGTTCATCAAGCCATCCCTGCATAGGTTCTTCCTCAATATCTGCAGTTAGTTTACGTATGATGAATCTGACTGTACCAAAATTTGCACGCTTGGTCTTAGGTCTCCTTGATACGTCCTTCTTTGCATGTAACATGAGGTTAACTTTACCATCAGTGATAAGTTTCAAGCCACGTAGCATATCCTCCACTGCATCCTCAATAGCTCGTAATTGTAGTCTATAAGGCATGCTAATATGAATATCAGGACCCTGAATCACCCAATCCCACATACTAGTATCCCATGAAGTGGTCAAATGTACTTTAGCATCTGGTGAATTGCTTGAAGTAGATACTGGAATGCGAGAAATCTGCATTCTGCTGCTTTTGAAAACTCTGGCATCATTAAGACTTAAAACAATCTCTTCAAGTAACACACCAATTCTTGCATTCTCTGAGAAAATAGACTGAACGTGAATAATTGTTTCAACACCATCTGCTAGCTCAGCAGTTAATTTCAGCTTCTCCACATCAATTGCGAAGACTGCCTCCCTTTTACCAAGATTCCTATAAGATTTTGACTGTGTTGTGGCAACTTCCTCTTCATTTTCCTTGTCTGTCGAACTATGAACTTTCATGACTCCGGCATCAGAACTACAATTCTTTATTTTATGTAGAAAGCACTTGACAGCTATCATAAAATCGAATAAAGCTAAATGTACATCAGGTTCCCACCTAATTGAAATGTCCGTTACATTGAGAAGTGAACAGAAAGCAACCTCATTAAGGTCACCAGAGCGGCGTATGAATTTTGCATGTTGCACATCAAATATAGTAACTTTGGAACCAGAAACAATCTCATGGGAACTTTCCTGATAAATTGACCTCGCTCGCTCAATGTTGATCTGCAGAGAATGTTTTCCCTTATTTAAACAAACACTTGTATGAGAGATGCTAAGAGATATGTAGAATTTCATTTTTTTACAGCCATTGATAGTATTTGAAATGATGCTTGCACTACGAGTTGTGCCATCTGCAGAAACATTGATCACAACAACACCACCTTGTGAACCAAAATTTACACGCTTGGAGTCTGCAATGACCATATCATCCATATTCACTTCACCGCAATACTTAATATTACATTTCTGAATCTGCAGTTTAAAATTTTGAGTCCCTTTTGTAGTTGCTTTTCTTGAATACCCAGCTTTACCATGTACACCTCGTTTACTAGAAACAGGTAAACTTCTGAGGAATGACTGGAAGGAGGTCAAGGTCAGCATTAGAGATTCAATGTGGTGAAAGCCAAAATCAATCCCCATGCCACTTACATCAACAGCAAAAACTAATTTCAACTGGCTAGAATCTTGTTCTTCATGTGCCTCCATCTCCCTAAGTCCCCAATCTAAACTAACTCTTGCCATATACAGTAGTGATCCACAATTAGCATCCACATCAAAAAAATCTAGCTTCAGATATTTCTGATATTCATCTTCCATATAGAAATGTACTTCACCAAGTTCTGCATGCACTTGATCTCCCATGTTTGATATATTGTTTGCAAACAGGTGAGATGATTGTGAGCACCCCTACATGAAAAAACAAGGATCAATGCAAATTATATCAACATATCGTATCAATGTTCTTGATGAAATTCAATAATTACTGGATAGTTTCATAAAAATTCTCAACATTTGAGCATTTTGTCAAACTTTTTGGATCATCGGATGGTCAATCGGAGACCATGAGTGCAACGGGCTCATTTTTTTGTATTTTGAGAGTTACGGTAATCTGATTGCAATCATAGCCATTAGATTTATTTACTCTAACTCCCCCCCCCCCAACACACTATATATACATCCATTATGTTATGCCCTAGGGACCAATAGTTTCAATTTCCACAATAGGAACAGCCTGGTCGCGACAATTATGCGACCTGCGTGATTTCATCCCCCTTGTGGTGTCGACCCCAAAGACCGTCCCCACTGCCACTTCCAACGCTCCTCCAAGAATCTGCCAACCTCCAAACTAGTCTCAAGTGCCCTCCACGAGCCCACCAACCACCTCCCCGCCCTCCCTTACCCACAACGCCTACTTATGCCTCCACCTCCACCCATGGGAGCCTCCGACAACCTCGTTGTAAGCCCCAACTACCTCTAGCGACCCCGCCCGACCCGACTGACGCCTCCCTCCGTCTTCCTAGCCCCTCCATCCATCCTAACTTCATCCAATCACCTTCTCATCCTTCCCAGACACCATACAGTCGCAACCGCCTCTTCCCACCTCCTCCTTCCCCATCCCAGGCGCTCCTCCCTCCGCCTTAGCACCCCTGATCCTTGTCCCCTATCCCAAACCTCCAAAATACCAAAACACTAAAATTCCCCAAACCCTAAAACCACATCTCACATTCCCTCGCTAACTGCACGTGTGAGCCAATACAACGCTCCTACGGCCTTCCTAAGCCCACCAACCACATTCTCCAACGTCTGTGCCGATTTATTGGTAAGTCTTTACATGTAGTCAACATAGCCTTATAGTGCATGGACGTACTTTTTATTTTGAGTACAATTTCTCTATATCATCTTTGTCTCAATTAATTTCAACATGTGTAAATTGTATTCGCCTCCATTTAATTTTAATGCACTCTCATTTAGTTGCAATTATTATATGTTTGCTTACAATGTAATATTTGTTATCAATTGTGATATTAGCGCATTATTTAAAATTAATATTGTTCAATTAATTTCACGTCAGAACAAACTGCATGATTGAAGTGTTTCATTTGCATTAGGATTAGGGTTTATGTTATTAGCTTATGTTCATTGGATTGTGTGCCACTCTGTGCGTACACTTGCATCTTCATTTTAGGGTTGGTCGTAGATCTTCTGCATTTATTATGATTGCTCGCATTTATATAGGGTTAGAGCATCTTGTGTCCAACATTTGTAGATTCGTCATGCACCAACATATAGTTGAAGTAATGGCTAATATTGAGTTGCAGTCATAGGTCTAATAAAGATAGAAATAACTAAATCAGAAGTTTAAATATTTAAAATCGAGCATTGAATTTTTCTACTCTAAGAAAATATGATTAGTATTGAAGTAATAGTTCTTTGGTTTGAGATTAGGTATTTGGTGTTGGAAATTTTGGTGTAGAGGTTATCATCCCTCCTCTTTGTTGTTTCCCACCTTATATCATATCTTGATGTATTGTCCACACTTATTTTGACCTTTTCTCTTTATATTCTTCATAACTTAATTACTCAACATTGTTCCAAACTTGCACACATCACATATTGGTGTTGGTGTCGGCATTCACTAAGGTTAAGCTTTGATAGGGCAAAAAGAAAAGAAAATGAAATCAGAATAAAAATTCTTAAAGCTTTAGCATTCAAGATAAGAGCATTTGATCAGAACATATATTGTTAGCATAAGAGCAATTGATCAAAACATAGGTGTTAAGAGATATTGTCAAGAGAACAAATGTAAGACTACCCTTCATATAATTAATTCAATAGGAGATATTGTTGGGAAAATTTCTAGATAATTTGACAAAGCGGTTACTCAGTTTATGTGATAAGAGTATGTAACCCTTAGAAATAAATGTATAGGAAAAAAGACTATGAACATTGATCAATATAGGTATTGTGCACCTTGCTAGACAGAATGTTGAAAGAAACAAGCACGTTCGTCGACTGGCATTCCGCGAACGAAGATTAGCGATTGACGCTCGTTCATCAAAGATTAGCAATCGACACTTGTCTATTGAAGATCAGCGACATATGATCAAAGATAGATGATCGTTGATCGATGCTCAAGCCTTAGCGTTTGGCGACCGGTGTTCGGCGACCGCTGTTCGACGACTAGCGTTCGGTGTTCGATAATCTATGCTTGTTAACTGATAATTTAGGTCGTTTGTGATAAACTAATTCCCTCATCATGCGACTATGCGGATAAATGAAAATTGCGAACAAGGGAAAATATTTTCTTCGGTTATTGTTTGTTCTAATAGTAATAAATTTTTCTTTGATAATCATTTTTTGTGACTCCTACCACTTCACCTATTTAATTTGTTTACATAGCACCTCCATTTTATTATATTTTAAACTTGAATTAAATAAACTTAGGCTCATCTTGGGAATTGATTGTGGATTCATACAAGGATATGGAGTCGACTAGAAGTCTCAAACTAATGGCCTCAGAGAAGACAGTTTCTCTAGGGAAACCTAGCCAAATTTCTCCTTTCTTTTCACACGGTAGACATAAGGGAATAAAAAGACCATGTCTTTTTCTATAGTTTTATAGTGATGGAGATTGTTGTGATCTGTTCCTCGTTCGGGCAATCTGAGTCCGCAGATGTGTCTGAATGATCGTTCTGAGTCTTTTTGATATATTATTTTTATGTATTTTGAGTTGTATTTGACACCAGATCGGCCTGAATGATATGAGCCGTCTGATTTGGGTGTCCCAAGTCGTTTATGGTTTTTTTTCTCTTATTTATACGCATGTAGGGTCCGGTTTTTGGGATCATGGATTTGCTTCTTGCAGTCGTCGGTCTTGTCCGACCCCGGTGGACTCTGTGGGCTTCGCGTGGTGTGCTCCCCAGACCGTAAACCTCCTCTCCCCAACCAGCAACCATAAGTCCATGTCTCCCCTTCTTTTTTTCCCTTGTCGATCCCTGACGAAACCCACGCCTCCAGCCTCAACCTCCCCTCCCATACTCACTGACGGAAACCTCACGCCCCCCGATTCTGCCACTCCAGCCGACTCCCCCTCCCTGATCCCGCCACCGCAGCTACCCTCCCCTATCAGATCTGGTCGCCTGCTCTTTCTCCTTGTCTGATTCCACCTTCCAGCATCTCTATTACCCGCATCCTCTCCCCTACATGTCTCTTATCCGGCCCGCCAACTCCCACCATCAGCCCTTCTCACCTTTGTCGTGGATCCACCACCCCAATCCCCCTTCTCTCCTCACCTGCAACCACACGTTGGAAGACCACTGCTGACAACCCTCTTCCACCCAAGCCACCCCGCCGCCACTTGCATGGGTAAGTCCTTAGTTTGGAGTTTGTTTATTTCCTAATATTGGCTACTTGAACTATGTTTTGTTGGATGTGATCATGTGCTTTTATTATTGTGAAATCAAGTGATTTGTAAGCTTATTCAGTGTGCACTTAAATATATTTGCAACTCAATTGTTTGTGAATTGAAATTTGTGTTTCCAATCCAAATATCATGTGAACAATTGTGCACAAACTATGTTTTATTTTAATCAATTAATTATTGTCAATTAAAATCAGATTGTTTTTTGCATCAGTACCCGTGTTATACAAACATTTTAATTGGAATGCATGTATGCATACATGTCATTTTGGAGTTGGTCTTAAGCGCACGGCATTTAATTGTGGTTGTTCGCATTCACCTAGGGTTAGAGTGTTCGCCCTCGGGCACCCGTAGACTCATTCTGCATCATATAGTATGGTGAAGCAAGTCTCAAATTTGATCCCAGGACTACTGCATCCAGCTTCAGCAATTCAGGAGAGAGATTGCATATGTGTGCACTATCTTCTCATAAGCCCAATGATTACTGATGCCATCTCTTACTCTTTGGATGAACTCCAACTCCCGGTCGACACCTTCACTAGTTGCTTTTCCCATCTAGCGTATGGTAGAAGTGCATCATCTACTTGCAATGAATTGATGATCATGCAAGGCTCAAATGGTGATTGATGACCAATCTAGTTGACACATCAGAAAGTTATGATGTGAGTCAAAGCACCATGCAAAAGATGCAATAGAGCATACATACTGGGCATCAATGACTCACTTCAACATTGGTGCTTAGTAAATAAGTTAAATCAAGCCAAGAATAGTTGTTGATAAAACAAAGAATTTGGGCGGATTATTATGTTCTGTGAAGCGTTTAGAATTATATAAATCTTTCTGAATTAACACCACTGTTCATTTATTATTAATTTTCTTCTCAATAATTCATTTTGATGCATATGATTATTTCATTTTAGTGCATACTTTTGTGCATTATATACTAATTTGTTGTTTTTGATGCTATGTAACACATCTCTTTCCTTTATGTATTTAGGACACTTGCGGGAAACAATATTCATACTCATTAGTAGACAGAATAATTTTTATGACTTACTTTTTTTGGTAATTCAGATTGAGAGCTCAATTTAGGTCGACTTGTTCGAAGTGAAGAATTTTAGTTATAGTTTTAGTGAAAGGGATCACAGTACACAAGGGTATACAAGACGATTGGACCCACTAATTTTGGGCAGATTGACAATCCATGATTTTTATTTTTTTATTTTTTTATTGCGTAATTGTGTAATTACTGAGGAATTAATTTGATGAGTCATACCATGAAACTATGGGAACGAATAATAGAAAGAAGAGTAAGACGAGAGGCTAACATCTCTGAGAATCAATTTGGATTCATACCAGGGCGGTCGACCAAGGAAGCTATAAATCTCTTGAGGAGAATCATTGACAACTACTGAGAAAGAAAACAAGATTTGCATATGTTGTTTATCGATCTTGAGAAGGCTTATGATAGAGTTCCAAGAGAGATCATATGGAGAGTCTTAGAAAAGAAAGGTGTAAATGTATCATACATTGACATAATCAAAGATTTGTATACAAATTCAGTGAAAAGGGTGAGGACATCTGGAGGATTAACACAGGAATTTCCTATCACCGTTGGCTTACATCAAGGTTCAACTTTAACCCCTTTTCTCTTTACACTTATCTTAGATAAGCTCACTAGACATATCCAACAAGCAATACATTGGTGTCTATTGTTTGTGGATGATACCATTTTGGTCGATGAGACGCGCTAGGGTGTAAACGCAAAACTTGAATCTTGGTGAGACACTTAAGAAAAGAAGGGTTTTAGATTGAGTTGGGCAAAGACGGAGTATATGGAGCTTAAATTTAGCAGTGCAAGAAGGGCGGATGGCTTTGTTATTAAGTTGGGTGATCAAGATATTTCCTGAAATGAGTGTTTTAAATATTTTGGATCGATAGTTCAAAACGACGGAAGTATTGATAAAGATGTGACACAGAATCCAAGTGGGTTGGTTGAAGTGGAGAGACGCGTCAGGGATCTTATGTGATCATAAGGTACCATTAAAACTTAAGGGCAAGTTTTACCGTACTGCAATTAGACCAGCAATGTTCTATGGTTCTGAGCGTTGGGCAGTGAATTGTGTACATGAGCAAAACATGGAAGTTGCGGAGATGAGAATGCTTGGGTGGATGTGTGGACACATGAGACTGGATAAAATTAGGAATGAATGTATCAGGGATAAGACACGAGTAGCACCAATTGCAGAGAAGATGCGAGAAGCTCGACTAAGATGGTTTGGACATGTACAAAGGAGACCATTAGAGGCATCAGTTAGGCGTTGTGAGAGTCTAGTCACTAGGCATGTTAACGAGGGAGGGGTAGACCAATGAAGACTTGGAATGAAACTAAAAGAAAAGACATGATGTACTTAGACATAAGTGAGATTATGACAAAAGATAGGGCACAATGGCGACAAAGGATACATATAGCCGACCCCACTATAGTGGGATAAAGGCTTGAGTGTTGTTGTATTTTTTTGTTGTGTACGTTGGAGGGTGTTGTGATAGGATAATCACGATCGCCCATGGGGCTCCTATATCTATAAATAAGAATGTATTGCTCATTTTGAAGGAACTGAAAGTTGAGTTTTAAAAAAATCTCCTTTCGCTTACCTAGTGCCGAATTCGGAATCCATATGTGAAGCTTGAAGTCCACTCCCCTCCCCTTCTTGTCCTTGGCCGGCCCCTACAACTCTCATCCACCCCTTGTTGAGCCTCCACCATCAACCACCATCCTTGCCGGCTACCAAATTTGGCCAGCTACCCTATCTCCACCGCCCCTCAACTAACCTCCACATAACCTCCCTAGCCACCTCTCCCCATTACCACAAAACCTCCCTCAACTATATTTAGCTGCCATCACCTCCATAACTCCCCGCCCTTCCCCATTTAACTCCTACCAAATCCTGACCTCCCTAGCCACCTCTCCCCATTACCACAAAACCTCCCTCAACTATATTTAGCTGCCATCACCTCCATAACTCCCCGCCCTTCCCCATTTAACTCCTACCAAATCCTGAGGTTAATTCCCGAGTCAGTCCATTAAGTCCACCTAATCTAACAGCCGACCCCTCCACCTTAACCTGTTAGCAATTAAGGTTGTGTTTGGCGCAGCTTATAGCGACTTATTTGCTCCGGTGAGATTGGACAAAAATGTCATTGTCATACCAAAATTTTATGCCTCAAACTAGTTTTTTTTGTAACATTTGTCATACCAAACATACATTCTATGACAATGACGTTTTTGTCCAACCTCACCGGAGCAAATAAGCTGCGATAAGCTACGCCAAACGCAGCCTAAATCTTCCCACCAATAACCGTTCCCTCCCACTACTATCCATAACTCTTATACCCTTTCCATCCTCATGGAAACATTGTTCAGTACTCCAGAACCATTCCTGATAGTCGGCTCTACTCTATTTTTCTAATTCAAGATCAGAAACAGCCCTCGAGGAGTTTCTGATTACAGTAATTAACATTCAGCCAAATTTCTCTTTCCCAAGTCTCCCCAGATCCTATCCAAGGCTATCACCTCCTACAAAATTCAACATAAGTCCAGGTATCTTCGTGAATCCGTCCAGCCTTTGAACTCCTCCAAATCCCTCCTCCCAAACACTACAACCCACGGACTTCCATTCAGCACCACCATGATCCCTACCAGAGCCTCATACATCCTTGGATAGTGGAGTACCATTCAGAATCTGTACAGTTAGTTCACTACAAGGACAATCCTCAATTCCGGATGCAGTCATCAATCCCCTTTTTCAGCAACTGGTTTCTCATTGGACCTCCCTCGAGCCTCTATCCTGTCATCATCGTGAGTTTATTGTTTGCTATAATTTCCTTTTTATTGAATTTTATGTGAATTCATTGTTTAAGGGAAATATTAGGTATCTTTCAGGTTTTTGTTTCCTTGTATGTTTATTCTCTCGCACTCTCACATGTATACTACTTTATTTGTTCCCTAACTAGAGACTCAGCTTGAATATGGCTATGGTGCAACACTATTTATAAATTTATTTATTGCAAGTGTAGTTGACGGATTAGCATCTAACTCATATAGTCATTTAAGTGGAGATTCAAATTAGTTGGCTATCTCTATTATTAGATGTATTCACCTTAACACTGGTAAGAGTTTTTGTTGGGCTGTTATTTTTCTATTAGCTGTACTTATAACGTTTTATGTTAGCATTACCATTAGTATGCACTTTCATAGTTTTACAACATAACATGTGTGTCATCCGGGCTCCTGGTATGATTTGTAACTAGGGAGGAGAGGGGTGTTACATGGACATCCTTCATTTCATTTATTCAGGAGTAAATATGCTTGTTCAATTCTATTTCTTAACAAGATCTAAGCAGAAATGAAAATTAACCACTGAAACATATAAAATAGGATAATAACTCATAAAGGCCTTTCAATTTAATCTGGAACGAAATTAAGCACCTAAAAGCTATTTGAAATCAATTTACTACTAGCACTACTTATAGCAATTAAGAATGATTGTTCATATGAAATAACAGCACAAACAAATCTTACATAATAGAGTGGCAGGTTATTCAGACTGTAAAGCACAACAGTAATCTCTGGTGCAGAAACGGTAAATGTCCACATGATAGCCTCAGTTCTGTTTTTCTGAAACTGTTCCTGTTCAGTATGACCAAATTTATCTTTCTTTTTTGATAAATTAAGACACAGCCAAGGCTTCAGTCTATTCACAATAAGATTGCATTGGGTCCCACCAAGCTTTACATCAATCTCACATCTAATCGGTTGAGAAAGCTGCAAGCATAAGAAAATGGCAAGTGGAAATACGAACATAGAATAGAAACATTTAAGAAAACAAAACACAAAAATTTTGATAAATATAATGAAAACAAATCATAGAAAACAAGGGTCAGAAATATCAGTACAGTTACGAACAATAGCAAAGCAAAATATTAAAGTGAACACTATTGCAACATCTTTAGATATTGGTGTAGGATCACAGTGATAAAAGACACAACAAGCTATTAAATTCGCAATAATTTGGAAACTAATACACATTTTATGCTCGAGTAAAGTATATGATGGGGATCAACCGCAGAATTGAAAGTGGAGATCGGGCCACCACGTAGCGGGGTGATGATTACTCACGCAGAAGGCATTGATCGGATCAGCGATCTAAGACCACAAGCGCATCAGGAGCACCATTATCATATTTCATGTATTTTTTCCTTATTTTTTTAACATTATTTAGTAGGAATCAAACATCGAGCGTAACGACCAATCATAGACGTTCACGTCGGGTGCTCTAGTCCTCTTTTGTTATAAATAATGGGTTATGACAGCCATTAGGAGTCATCGTTAGCCTTGTGAAGAAATCCGTAGATGGCAATCATATCACGGTGCAACATCGCGAGACTCCAAGGTGTGACGTCCCAATTGTTTCCTAGTTTTATGCATCTTGTTTACCTCTCGTAACCTAATCACCCCAACCCGACTCCTCTCTCCAGATTCCACTACAAACTACACAAACTCCCCTCCCAACAATACTACAAGCCGCAAATCTCCTCTCCAAGTTTACGCGACTAGCATCTTCGCCAAGCCCTGCCACAAGTCCGCCTCCTCGACCGCTTTTGCCATTACTGCACATCCCTCCTTCTGCTCCAGTAGTAGACCACATGATCTGTCTCCGACACCCGCTACAAACCACCGCCCAACGTTGCCCTCAACTAGCGTCGTCACTCTCCCTACTCCCTACCAGTACCGCCGCCAATCCTAGCTTCCTATCTGCTCCGCCACATCCTTTCTTCTAGACCCCAACAACGTCGACTCCCTACACCCACCCAGTTCCACCTGCTTCACCCTACTACCAGTCGCAATTCATCCCTCCATTCTCATATTTCATGTCGTTAAAGCTGCCTACTACTGGCGATATCTGCCCTCCATCATTTCTCACCAATGTATCTGTTACGTGCCGAGTATTGTGGAGTGAGGGAGGCGGAGATACAATGGGTTAAACCCTAGAATGAGAGAGGAGAGGAGAAGAACTAGAGAGAGAGAATCTTGAGAGAGAAAAGTGAACCTTCATTAATATTTTGCATAAGAGTTACATGACCCCCAAAGGCCCTTTATATAGACGCCGATGGCATAAGAGTAAATAATACCAACATAAAACAATTATTTAAAACGCCTAAAAGCTACCTAACTCGATACAACGACTCGACTAATAATAATAATAATAATAAACTAATAATAATATAAGATAACCAATGGAGGACCCGTAACACTCCATTCGTCCATCAAAACGAGTTTGCCCTCAAGCTCGTGCACCATACGGTGGCGGGATCAACTGGTATCTTGATCTCCCTACAGAACAAGGCGCGGTAACGTGTAGCGGTGGCGGTGGCGTCGGCGAGGAGTGGTGACGCCATCAGTAAAACAGCTGGCAGATGGAATGTCATTGTCTGGCCCGCTGGAGGGGCTGATAGCAGCAGCCACGCGGAAGTCGGGGGGCCCACATGCGGCGGCAGAAATGGATCCGTAGGGGTCGGTGGAGCAAGTGTCGGTGATCAAGATGGCAAGGCGGTCGGTGGGATTGGCATGGTAGGGGTCGGCGGAGCAAGAGCCGACAGAAGAGGCGACGATGTGTCCGGAGGCGGCAGAGGTGAGGTCCGGAGTGGAGGTGGAAGTGCGGCCTGTGGAATTGGAGTCGGGCCTGACGGGGTAATAACCGACCGAAGGGGTGGCGCAGTAGCCGGGGCCAACAGCTCCGGAATGATGGCCACAAAAGTAGAGGGTGGTGGTTGCGACTGCTCAAGAGGAGTTGGTGGGGGTGGAGGTAGAGGCTGCATCGAAAGGTTGACGGCAGGGCCACAAAGTGAGGATGGCGGCAAATTCGGGGAAAGAGGGTACCCGAAAAGTCGAGCGAGATCCTCCAGAAAACATGTTGTGTTGGCGGCGAGGGACGCCTCAAGTTTCACAAGACGCGCACGAGTGGAGTCCGCCTCGGTGGCGCTTAATGGTACCTCCATAGTGATAGAGATAGAATGTTTTTATAATTAATAAATTAATCAAAATGCTTGACTAATAAATTAAAAAAATAATCAAAGTAAGCTTTGTTGTGAGGGGGTGTTGAGCTGATGGGACGGGAGGCTCCAGGAGATGGGAGATAACGTGCAGCATGGGAAAAACAGTGGGTGGAATTTTTTTTTAGGAGAAGATAAGCACTGGAGAAGATATAATAAAAGACCTGAGTGGGGCTGGAGGAAAAAAAGAGCGGAGACGCATGTCGTCTAGGGTTTGGAATAAGCGGCCGCAGGAAGCTTTGATGACAGACGGAACACTGTTGTGGGGAATCTGCTTCGACTGGCTGAAGGACGGAGCGATGCTGCTTTGCGGAAGTAGACGGCGGCTGTCTGCTGAGTCGAAGGGCGTGACTGCGGCCCTGGAAGTTGGCAGCGGGGCCGTGGTCGGCCACGACTGAGGTCGTGGATGTCGTGGAGTCCCTGGACTTGTGGCTACGAGCAGAGAATGTGTTGGTGAAGGTAGCGTCGTCCACGGCGGAGGATGAGTCAGGTTGCGGGTTTTTTTTTTAAGTTGCGGCTTTTTTTTAATTTGTCGATGCTTGCTGTGGACGAAGGCAGCGGGATGAACTTTGGGTTGTGTGCGGTGAGGACTCGGTGGTCGGAGCGGGAAGGAAAGATGGCTCTGATACCAAGTTGTTATGTGTCGAGTATTGTGGAGTGAGGGAGGCGGAGATACAATGGGGTTAAACCCTAGAATGAGGGAGGAGATGAGAAGAACTAGAGAGAGAGAGAGAGAATCTTGAGAGAGAAAAAAGAACCTTCATTAATATTTTGCATAAGAGTTACATGACCCCCAAAGGCCCTTTATATAGGCGCCGATGGCATAAGAGTAAATAATACCAACATAAAATAATTATTTAAAACGCCTAAAAGCTACCTGACTCGATACAACGACTTGACTAATAATAATAATAAACTAATAATAATATAAGATAACCAATGGAGGACCCGTAACAGTATCTTCCTACTACTGAGTATCTAGCACTGTGTTTCACCTTTTATTATTGAATATGTAGAATAATATTGTGTAGTTGTTTGAAAATCATGAATTGATTGTGCTATAGATTCATTTTACTATTATCATATAACACTCGTTTGTGTAAGTTGTAGTTCAATCCCTTCATGTGAAGGAGACATATATTGTTCGAGCCACTGAAGAGAGACTGCAAACCCAACATGATCCGTCTTTCTCTAGAATACAAGATCACGCAGGTTGCTCTTCTCTCCGCAGCCAGCTGACCCACACACTGTGCGTGATTCCTCCTTTGTCTGCAAGCCCCAGCAACTAGGCGCAGGAGCCACGCCACTCTGCACCACCTCCTTCCAACAGTTCGCACCAATCTTGATGGTATCCTGGCTCAACTTCATCGACGATCCGTAAAGACAAACTTCTTCTCTCGGCTCCACACCGACTCCCCAACAGCCCACATGTCGACAACCCCTACAGTACCACGCCTCCAGGCTTCGAGCAGCAGCATTGGCACTAAGCTCATGGTCTTCTTTCCATCGTTATCGAGCACAAACAACGATTTCATACTGCACGCAATTTATCCCTGACAAGTTTGTTGTCACGGTGCTAAAGTTAACACAATTTTTGTGACCAGTATTCTAGAAAATTCTACATATGTTGAGAATGTTCTAGAAAGGTAGAGATAAATCATGCATGTGAGATTGGGAATAGTGTAGAAAAGTAAGGAATAATCTAATCTTCTCCGTGTGTGGAGAAATCTAGATTCTTCTTGGGTTTTGGAAGGAAAAGGGGAAGAGGCCTATATAAAAGGAAGACCTCTCCTCATTTGGATCATCCATAGTTTGGAGCTTGTTGCGGTAGTGAGTCTCCTTTTGCTAGAGTTGAGTGCTTGCGAGTGTAGTTGTACGTTTTTATCGTTGTATGTCTTGGTCAACTGTCTCTCGAACTGTCGTGTAACTTTGTTCAAAAGTATAATCAAAACTTTTCTCTTCATTTTGTTGCATTGTTAAAGCAAAGCTTACTTGGTTAGCACAAGTTTGAGAGAAAAAACTAGTCAAGTGTCGCACGCGCCTATTGTTAAAGTTCTGTGCACTTGACATTGTGCTCGTGTTCAGCCTTTTCCTGCATTAAGCCAAACATCACCTTTCATTATTGGAGCAGCTAATTGATTTAGTTCTTTTGACACAGCGATGAGCCTTAACGAGCAAATTATCTTGTTTTCGATGTACCAACAGTTATTGGAGATATCGGCGTCATATGACGCACTCTCGCGGCTCACTGCTAGCATCGACTTGTCTACTTCAGAGGCACGCACCAGAGCACATTGATCCTACCCGTGTCGAAAGAAGTTCCACCACGCTCTGCAGTTCTTGTCACGCCACCATAGCCCCTAGTAGCCCCCCCCCCCCCCCCGCGCGCAATTCACACAGTAGGCTTCATCGTTCCAAACCCAGCGGTGGCGCCGCCACAATTTGTATTGTCATCAGTCCCCTCGGTCTCCATCTCACAGCCTCCGCTCCGGCCACCTGCCCCTCTCAAGTCATTCCTTTTGACGATCGCCCCTCGCAGATGCCTCCACTTTTGATTGTCGCATCTCATACACATTTAGGACCTTCGTCGCCCTCGACTGTGCGCATTTCTCGACCACACTTGCCTGAATCCAGAGATTGTCCAACAATCTTCCTTCTGCAAGCCCCTCTTTAGAGCTTTCACAGTTCCGGTTCTACTACAATCGTGAACCAAACTGCTAAGTTAACGGTTCTTCAAATTAGAACCAAAACTTTATTTGGTTTGACCGGTTCCGATTCTGGTTTCGGTTCCAGTATAATTTTTTGAACTGTGTGTCAGCGGTTCTGGGTATGGTTCAACAAGAACCAAAACTAAACCGTCCACTAACGATTTGGTATGATTCTATGCGGTTCGGTCCTACTCCAACAGGTTCTAGCCAGAACTTAAAACAAACTTAGCGGAATGAATTGGAGAGGTAAAAAATAAAAAATCGGCGGGGAAAAGTAAACTCGTTCAATATTTTTGCAAGAGAGACTTTAAAATCTGGGGCCCGAATAAAGGAATTTCGCGTTACACTAAGGGGGAGTAATTTTTTGTATAATATAGTAAGATTGAAAGATGAAAACTAAAACCGCAATACCACAAATCCGCACCAAACTGCGCCGATTTTAAAAAACATCGAACGGTTTGATTGTGTAGCGTTTTCGTTAGTTGTAAAACTGTATAGTGTGTGGTGCGCTTTTTGGCGGTGCAAAACTGACAAAACCGTGTCGCACCGCTATTATTACAAATATAAAAAATTTAGGTTATTGTATTATTCACATATTTTATTTAAGCCAAAAAATATCACATCTTTCATCTATATCAATTAAACATTCTCCAAATTCACTATTTCATGCTCCAACGCTTTATTGGAATGTCTTGTTTTATTTTATTTGAGACTTGTTTTATTTTTCTAGCTAAGTTATTTTATTGTTTTGTTCACTTAGGCTCCGCTCGTTTGGCGGAAAATGGGATGCAGGAATTGGAATTGGCTCAATTCGAATTCCTACAGGGATTGGAATTGAAGTGAATTTAAATTTAGTTGTTCGGCTGAATGTTGGAATTCTGTCACAAGAATTGGAATTTATAATTCCATTGTTCGGGTCCATATTAGATTTCGATAGAATTGAAATTTAACAGTGCCATATGCAACCATTAATGCAAGCATAATAGACATGCTTTCAATTCATGCATGACTTTAGCTTAAGAAATATTAAGAAAAATAATTAGCAAGAGAATGTATATGTACCAAGAGAATGTATATGTACCAAATGGATGAAGTATTCATAATGGTAAATTTCTCTATCTTTAATGATAGAGAAATTAGGCGGATGCCCATGGATTATTAGGTGCCCAATTGAGGCTCCGTTTGGCACGGTGATGGCGGTCGTAAACGCATGGGTTAAACCGTCATTCGTTAAGGATCACCTAACAAACATCATCCGTTTGAACATAAAAATGGATGAAGTTCCTTAGGTAGGCGTTAACGAATGACAATTTAACCCTTATGTTCATGACCGCCGCCACCGTGCCAAACAGAGCATGACTCTATCAAAACAGCTTTTTTGAAAATTCTGCTAGTTAACAAACAATTCACACAGCTGCTACATTATTTTTCCTAGCAAACACATACATCTTCGGTTACAAAAACCTCAATATTTCTCCTGAAAATGAAACAATAAATGACAAAAAAGAAAGGAGTTATTCCTCTCGAGAATGACACAAAAAAGAAAGGAGTTATTCCTCTCGAGAATGACACAAAAACACAAAAAAAAGGAGGAGAGAATGATGGCGGGAGGTGCAGATGAAGAGCGACGCACAGTAGATTGTCGATGTTGAAGGGTAGCGTACAAAGCAGACGAACAGGATCGATCTCTCTCGCTAGGATGTAGAGAGCTCTCACTTAGAGTTGCGGAACAACGGAATTGGAATTGACAATCCTAATACCAATTATTTTTGTCAATTCTGCCCAAATGAGCAGGGCCTCTTTTTTTGACATATTTGTCTGCCACCCGCCCCGACTTTACGTCTCCCAGTCTCCCATAGAGAACTTAGAACAAAGAAGGCGAGAAGCTCCTAAACCTTTACCTTTTTTTGACGAGGGGAACTCGCACTCCAATAATTGAATTTATAGTCTTCATCGAGAGGAACTCACATTATGTCATCGTCTCAACCGTGTTCTTCGAGAGAGCCTGACATTCCAATCATCGCCAACGAGCACAAGCTAGCTTCATTCTTCCGCAGTTTTGCCGTCTCCTCTTCGGCTACTGATTCTTTCCTCTTCGGCTCTTCCAAGACAACGATTGCAGGTATTCATGTTATAAACCATTTTGGTATTATCCTTCATCATTGGCTCTTCCTTGACATCTATTAAAAAATATTCAAAATTTGATTTTCTAACTCACACGGGCTGAAGTGTACCGTGGACTTCCAATCTCCATTCAAAAATTCAAAGATCACGAACATGTAATGTTGATGCAATGTTCATGTTGTTAAAGATCACGACTTAACATAGGGTAAAGAACTTTGACTTGTTGCTCCTGAAATCTTATTTTACAACTAAAATTTTGTTTGAAGAATATATTAGTTAATTTAATTTGACTAATTTATTGCCTAAAATTAGATTTGTCTTTTATGATTACTATTAAATAGTAGTTGTATACCCTCTATATTTTAAAACAAAATTTTTCAAAAAAATATGTGAGTAGAATTGAAATCACATTATATAACTGTATAAAAACTGAAATTGCACTGCAAAAACCGACTTCAAACCGCACAAACGTCAAGCCACGTCACATGGTTTTTGTGCGGTGCAGTTTTGCTCGGTACAAAACTAAACCTCTTTCGTACGACTACGGTTTGGGCTCAAACCACACCAGTTTCACCCATAATAGTAAGTATAGATATTATAGATAGATTATAAAAGTAATAATGTTATAACTGTTACGGCGGATAAAAAATGTTAGGATGAGACTATTACAAGAAACTCACCTCTATATATAGACGTGATTACAATCATAGGCAACAAAAATAAAATATAAAGGATAATCTAACACTCCCCCTCAAGTTGGGCGTGTGATGTCAACCATGTCCAACTTGTCCACAATATTGCTAAATACGTTCCCACCCAATCCTTTGGTGAGAATGTCAGCTAACTTCCGGTCGGAGGGCACAAAAGGTGTGCATATGATTCCTCTCTCAATGTTCTCCTTGATAAAGTGTTGATCCACCTCGATGTGTTTAGTCCGGTCATGTTGCACAGGGGTGTGCGCAATACTGATGGCTGACTTATTATCACAATACAGCCGGATGGGTCCTGCTTCAATAAGACCAAGGTCACTCATCACAGAGCGAAGCCATAACCCTTCACAGACCCCGTGAGTTATAGCTCTAAACTCTGCCTCAGCACTAGATCTTGCCACAACTTGTTGCTTCTTACTCCTCCAAGTAACAAGATTACCCCCAATTAGGGTACAATATCCTGAGGTTGATCGCCTATCATCAACAGATCCGGCCCAATCAGCGTCAATATAGACTTCAATATTTAGACCGGTATTGGGGGCAAACAGGATACCCCTTCCTGGTGTAGACTTGAGGTACCGGAGGATTCTGTGAGCAGCATCCACATGACGAGTTTTAGGAGCATGCATGAACTGGCTAACGACGCTCTCCGCATAGGAAATATCTGGACGAGTGTGGGACAGGTATATCAATCTCCCCACTAATCTTTGGTACTCAGAGATATCAGTAATTTCCTCTCCATCATCACGCCCCAATCGGTGGTTTACTTCAATCGAGGTGTCAGCTGGTCTACATCCACTCATCCCCACCTTCTCAAGGAGATCTAAAGTGTATTTACGTTGGGAGATGAAAATCTGATTGGATCGAGCAACTTCAATACCCAAGAAATACCTGAGTTTGCCCAGATCTTTGACCTCAAATTCTCTAGCCAATTTTTGTTTCAACCTCTGGATTTCTTCGATATCATCCACTATTATGACTATATCATCAACATACACAATAAGTGCAGTGAGTTTTCCAATCCTTCGTTTAATAAACAGAGTATGATCAGCATTGCTTTGATGGAAACCAAAAGATAGCATGGCCTTGAGAAACCGCCCAAACCACGCTCTTGGAGACTGCTTCAGCCCATATAAAGCCTTTCTCAATCTGCAGACTTTCCCTGCAGCACCTGTAGAAATGAGGCCCGGAGGAATAGACATGTAAACCTCCTCATCTAGATCACTGTGTAGGAAGGCATTTTTCACATCAAGTTGTAAGAGCTCCCAGCCTTTGCAAGCAGCACAGGATAACAAGACCTTGATAGTATTCATCTTTGCCACTGGGGCAAACGTCTCCAGATAGTCAATACCAAGGGTTTGCGTATAACCCCTCGCCACCAACCTAGCCTTGCATCTTTCAACAATCCCTTGTGAGTTCTGTTTCACAGTGAACACTCATTTACACTCAACCGTCTTCTTTCCATAGGGAAGGGGAACCAAATCCCATGTATGGTTTTTCTCAAGAGCATTCATTTCCTCAACCATCGCCTTACGCCACATAGGGACCTCCAGAGCCTGCCGTCATGATTTAGGTATGGAAGAAACAGCAAGGGAAGAAACAAAGGCCTTGTAGGTAGTAGAAAGAAAATCATACGATACATAATGTGATAAAGGATGGAGAGTGCAAGACCGGATACCTTTCCTGAGGGAGCTCGGTTGATCAAAAGGCCCTGAGTCAGGTTCCACTGACTGTTCTGGTAGTATAGTCGGATTTTGCGTGCTCGTCCGCTTTGTACGCCGGGTATAAACCTGCAAGCTCGTCGGAGGAGGCCCAAGAGGAGGATGTATGTCCACTGGTAGAGGAGGCACGGGAGGAGAGCTCACTCCCACTGGTAGAGGAGGCACGGGAGGAGGACTCACTTCAACTGGTAGAGATAGAGGCTCCCCCTGAAGTGAGGAGTACGGTGGTGGTATGGGCAAAGGAACCGAGGAAAGAGAAATGGGAGTATGCGAGGGAGAGGCATCCGGGACAGGATAATATGCCTCGGATTCACGGAACGTAGCGTACATAATGACAAATACTTTCTTGGTAGGAGGGTGGAAACATTTATACCCCTTTTGCGTTGGAGAGTAGCCAATGAAGACGCATTTTAGTGTCCGATGATCGAGTTTGGAAGGGCGGAGGTGGTGAATATGAACGAAGCAAACACATCCAAACACCCTAATGGGAAGCCGAGAAGGGGGCACCTGAAGAGTGCCAAGAAGTGTAGCATTCCCAAGAACATGAGTGGGCATACGATTGATGAGGTATGCCGCAGTAAGAACGGCATCACCCCAGTAGAATTTCGGAAGATGCATAGTGGACAAAAGACAACGAGCGACTTCCAGGAGATGACGATTCTTCCGCTCAGCCACACCATTTTGTGCGGGAGAATACGCGCAGGTAGTCTGGTGGAGGATACCACGATCAGCAAGATATTGCTCAAACTGCGAATCGATGTATTCGCGACCATTATCACTACGAGGAATTTTAATTTCGGAGTGAAATTGAGTGGAGATCATGCAATGAAACCATCGGAAAACCGAGAAAACATCATTTTTGTTACGCATCAAATACAACCATGTAGTACGAGAGAAGCAATCAATAAAAGTAACAAACCACACACATCCAGAAATAGAAGATGTCGGGTAAGGACCCCAGATATCAGTATGAATAACAGCAAAAGGAATAGAATTTGGCAATGAAACATGCGTAAACGAGGTACGATGATGTTTGTTTAAGCTGCATACATCACAGACAAAAGAGTTAAAGACAACAGTAGACATAACAGGAAATAACAATTTCATAACAGAAACAGAAGGGTTTCCCAGGCGACGGTGCCAGGAGTACAAAGGACGGGCAGTGCTAGAATGAAGAGCCAGAGGAGACGTAGCCTGACCGGAGTTGAGCACATAGAGTCCATTTACCATGCTACCAGAGTCAATCACCTTCCCTGTCGTCAGGTCCTGAAAAACACAAGAAGATGGAAGAAATGTCACAGAGCAGTGCATGGAGTTAGTTAGATGACTAATGGAAAGAAGATTAGGAGTAAAATTAGGAACATGGAGGACAGAAGATAAGGTGAGGGAGGAGCAGGAGATGGAACCCTTGCCGGCAATGGAGGAAAGGGAACCATCGGCAATGCTCACCTTATCACGGCCAGAAAGAGGAGTATAGGATATAAAACCTGTAGAGGACCCAGTCATATGATCTGTGGCCCCAGAGTCCATAATCCACTGGGTAGAAGGATGAGAAGCAGCAGAGTGAGCACCTGAGAGACCCATGTGAGCGTAGGAGGAAGAGGCAGAAGGCTCTGTAGAAAGGTCATGCATCATGCGTCGAAGAGCCAACATTTCATCTGATGTGAAAGCACCAGGAGGGGCAGAGCCATCGGAACTGGAATAACCAGGAGGGACCGCGGCAGAAGCATCAGTAAGATGAGCAGAACGTGGAGCAGCATGACGACCAGAGGAGCGCCCAGAACCACGACCTCCACGAGGCGGAGCACCCCCTCTGAGGTTAGGAAACCCATGAAGCCGGAAGAAGGTATCCCGAGTGTGACGGTGCTTGCCACAATAATAACATAGCAGATGATCCTTATCAGAGCCCTTCAACCCGGAGTCCCGAGATGGACGAGTATCAAGAAGAGAGGGGGTAGTAGCCGCCAAAGTTGACCCCTCAAGCATCGGGTCTGGAAGAACAGTCAGGTGACGATCGTATTCCTGCTGCACAATACTGTAGACCTCGGGAAGGGATGGTATCTGCGGTCGACCCAAAATCTGAACACTGATTTGATCGAAGTCACGATGCAGTCCATGAAGAAACTCAAATATACGATTGCGGTCATCCCGGGCCCGAACCATTGTCTCATCAATAGGGTTCACAAAGGTAAGAGGATCCAAGTGATCATATTCCTGATACAGCTGCGTGAACTCCAAGTAGTATGCAGACGGCGAACAGTCACCCTGCCAAAGTAACGAGATCTTCCGGCACAACTGAAAAATCTGAGCAGCATTGTCGCGACGAGAGTAGGTAGACTCTGCGCGGCGCCAAATGTCGGCAACGTTGTCAAGGAATAGGTAGTTCCGGGCAATGGACTCCTGCATCGAGTTAGAAAGCCAGGACATGACCAAGGAGTTCTCTGACTCCCACTACGGCCATTCAGACGAATTCATGTCGGGCTCCTTCATTTTGCCAGTGACATAGCCAAAGAGACGTCGGCTTTTGAGCGTCAGAGTGATAGAGCGAGACCACGAGTGATAATTTTGAAGTCGTCAAGACGTATGGTAGTGATTTTGGGTGTATTATGATCATTAGTGTCACGGAAGAGGACCGTCGGAGTGGAGGCACCGGAAGAGGGAGCAACCCCAAAAGAGGGAGCGGGAGATTCAGCATCTCCAGACATGATGACTCAGGAATAGAAATCCAGAGACAACACAGGATTAGGGCATCAAAAAACCGGAGGGAAAAAACGAAAAAATCCACTCCATTAGAACACCCAAAGCAAAAGACGGCGCCGGATAAAAAAAACTGGGCTCTCACGGCTTAGGCATATCGGCGTCGGATGGAGGGCAGGAGGGTTGAAGACCCGGTTGGAAGAAGAAGAAGAAGAAGAAGGGGAAGAAGAAGGAGAAGAAGAAGGAGAAGAAGGAGAAGAAGAAGAAGAAGAAGACGGGAGCGAGCGGAAGGCGGGATCGAGCGGAAGGCGAGATCGAGCGCGGAAGGCAAGCCGGCGAGCGCGGCGAGGGCTGAGCGGGATCGGGAGAACGCACGGCGGGCCTAGGGCACGCGGAACAACTTCGGCTCTAATACCATGTTGAAGCGGGTAAAAAATGTTAGGATGATACTATTACAAGAAACCCAGCTCTATATATAGAGGTGATTACAATCATAGGCAACAAAAATAAAATATAAAGGATAATCTAACAATAACAATATTAATAAAAAATATATTATAAATAATAATAATAATAATAATAAACGGGTTGTGTTTCGATTCTGCTTCAATCTGGTTAGAATCGGGTCTAAGAATCATGAAAACGCTTGAGACTTGTATGTTGCGGTTCCGGTTCTGATTCCAGTCCGGATAATAAAATGAAAGAATCACACCCGGACCAACGTTATTCACGATTCCAAAATTCAAACTGGAACTCGAATAATTTGTGAACGGTTCGATCAGGTTCTTTGTGATTCTTGTTTGGTTCAGGCTTGATTTTTGGTCTTTAGTTTAAGCGAAAGCTCTAGCGCCTCAGTAATGTCAAATCCTTACAATCACTCGTGTCATTTGTGAGCACAATGATGACCCACCACTCGATGCAGTCATCGCCACAGCGACGCGCTACCAAAATTTGTTTTGGCATAAAATTAAGGAGGCAGATTATTTAATCATTTGAGCCACGTTCGCGCTTAAAGATAAGCTCTAATTGAAGGACATGTAGAATATTATGTTCCTACATCACCAATTATCTATGAAGTTAATTAGTGTCGTCAAGTCTGCATGTTCTATGTCTCCTATTAATCGAGTCGATGTATGAGGTCATAGTGTTTTATTGTTTTGAGTTTTTCTCTTTATTTTGGAGTTATTTACACACATGCTACTTTATAGTGTTATAAATAGACCCCTTGGGTCATGTATAGGGTTATGAATGAATTAATCCATTTTTCAGTTTGTCTCTCTCTAATTTCTTCCTCGCTCTAGTTCCCTTTTATTTTCTCCGCCATTCTAGGGTCAGGGTAGAGCAAGGCTCCCCTTCTTCCTCTCGACTCACATTCTCAGCATGCTGAGCTCGGTTCCCCTTGTATCTCTGTCTACACCACCACTTCCGACGAAGTTACAGGCTATGCCCATAACACATACTTTGACCTCAAACACTAGAATCCCTATGAAGTTATAGAGTGGATGATCACATGGGATTGCTAGGAAAAATAAAAGATGCAAGTTGCCCGCATTAATAAAACCATGCAAGCATTTTGGGCAAGAAAGAATTTGTTCAGGAAAATAAATTCTACATTGCTCATATAAGCACTTTTCATGTAAATGCATTTGGAAATCAAATGCCCAAATTACGCACAAATGATGCCTGTTTCAGCCACATATTAGTGATCAAACAGCTTACCTGCATTGGAACATCGACTGAAGCGATAAGAGCAACTTTCAGAATTTCCAATATAGAACTATCTTCTTCTTTGAGGATCTGGAAAATGTCATAAACATTACAAAGTACTAAAGAAACCGAAATGAATAACAACCATAATCAAAGTATATTTGGCAATTAACATACATGAATTTCAGTCATGTCAATTTGAATATCAAGATGAGATGAATCCCCGGAATCCTCAAGCATCTGAGATTTGTTACTTCTGAGATGGATACCCGTAATAGTACTCTCAGCAAGAAGCCCTTGACTTCGATGCACGAATCTCAAGTTAAGCTTTGGCAACCTGAAATTAACCTTCCAAAGATAAACACCATTTGTAAGTTAATTTGACAGTAAGAAAACCATGAAGTTGTTGGAAAACTTAGTTAAATTTTACAAAATAGAATAAAGTAACTAAATATAAATCAAGTAAATCGCAACGTTTTGAAAACCGGACCGGTCATCGAACCGGTGAAGCGAAAGGTTCAAGGTTTAACCGGTTCAACCGGGGTCGAACCGTTATATATAAATATATATATTATTACAAATATATTTTAAGTATGAATATGTATATTATATATTTTAGGAGTATATATAATTTTATACGGTATATAACTATATATATTCATTATTTTATATATTTTTGAATATATTTGAATGATATATATTATATATTTACTCGTATATTTTAAATTACAAATATATTTAAATTTATCATGATTTTTTTAAATGATAATTTAATATAATAATGCTTAGAAATATTTAATTTTATATTAGTATAATAGTATGTATATTTATATAATATATTCCGAAAAAATTCATCAAAGATCAATTGCTCCAGTGGTCTTTAACTTTGCTTGAGCTGGAGGTGGTCCGGGTTCAAATCCCAGCAAAATCATTTTTTACATGCATTAATAATTGGGCTTATGGCCCGCCCGGTTCCACAAAACCGAGCCCGGTTTCCGGTTAGCCGGTCCGCCCACCCGGTTTACCGGTTCTTGGGCGGTCCACTGCCATGGCGGGTTTTTACCCTTGACCGGACCGGCCGGGGGTCCGGTCGGCGGTCCGACCGGTTGAACCGGCCGGTCCGGTCCGGGTTTTAAAAGCTTGGTAAATCGTGCGGCACTCAAATTTATTTAGAGAACAAATGTCGTTTCTCTTACGTGGCTCTCCTAAAAACTCAAAAAAGAAAGAAACTGAATATTACAATTAATAGAGAAATGGGTGATGGATCGATCCATGGTCCGGAGGGAGAGAGAATTAGAAAAAGCAATGTCTGAGATTTGATGGCGCGCCGCGACCGACACACGTGTATTCCCGCATGAGGCAGAGATCCGCTGCCCGGATGGACGATCAGAGTCCGTAGTTGCGTTCGGACGGTTTGATCCGAGTCGAGTTCATATATGGCTTTTTATGTTTTGAGGTGTATTTTCTCCCCAATCGATCCAAAGAGTGTGAGATGTCCGATTCGGATTTTATTTGATACTCAGTTATGATGTTCAGTTATTATTTAGGGTTATAAATATGCAGGCGGTTCATCCGTTGGAGGCTATCGTGAGTTTCGCTTGAATTGAAACCGCCGGTCACCCTCTCAGGAGCGATTCCTGGAGCCTCTCCTTCGGTGCGACGTTGGTAAGCCCCTCCCTCTTTCTCTCTGGTAAGACCTCCCCGCCTAATCCCCTCCCGGTCTCCTGCTCCTGTCCCATCGGATTTCTCCCAATCCATCCCGTTCTTCTCCATCCCTGCACCAACCACCAGGAGTATAACTCACCTCCCTAAGCCGCAGCCCCCTTGTTGTCCATTCCATTAGCCACTCCCCGTCGACATCCACCACAACTTCCTCCGTCAAACCCGAAGCCGCCAACCCCGCCCTCCTCCTCCGCCGCCAGAAACCCTAGATCCCTCCTCCTCCCATCTTCCTCTTCCTCGATGCCGCTCCAAAATCCCCACACTAGTCTGTCGGCCTCCACCCCCATCCCATCCAGATCCCCCATCCCCACTCCTCCCCCACCTGATAGCCCTCATGAACCCCACTCCCTCAACCGCCTCCCCTCCCTCCACCAAGTAGAGCCCCTCCTCATCCATTCAGCCTTCGGCCACCTATCCACCCGAGACTGGACGACTGCCTCCTTCTCTACTTCCGTGAACGTGGATTCCACTTTCAATCAGTCGGCCCCGCCGTTGCCGCACCCTTGGATGCCTTCCACACCCTACATTGTCGCCGTCTGCAAGTGCGAACTGTGGTATATAGTCTTATCTTTTATTGTTGATAATTTGGCACCATATCTGTAGTGGTCGTTACTTTTATTTGCTATTAGTATCGCCGCTTGTGTGATTTGCGGAAACTATTTTGTGTGTTTAAGATTGTTTGCGGCTCTGTCGTTATAAAATTAATATCAGTTTTCCTTTAATTAATTATTTGAGACTGTTTGTGCCTTTGTTGTTAATTTTATAATAATTAATTGTTGACTGCAATTTTAAAGCGAGCCACTTTTGCACTAGCATTACACGTCATTGCATATAGGTGTGCCTTTAGAGTGTCCACTCCGGGTCGGCCTTACCACTGCATCAAATTAGTTGACGGTGAACCACGACCGACACACGTGTATTCCCGCAGGAAGCGGGATTCGCTACCCGGATGGACGATTAGAGCCCGTGGTTGTGTTCGGATGGTCGATCCGAATCAAGTTCATGTATGGCTTTTAATGTTTTGAGGTGTATTTTATCCTTGATCGGTCAAAACAGTGTGAGCCATCTGATTCGGGTTTTATTTGATTCGCAGTTATGATGTTCAGTTATTATTTAGGGTTATAAGTATGCAAGCGGTTCATCCGATGGACACTATCGTGGGTTCGCTTGAATTGAAACCGTCGGTCACCCTCTCAGGAGCTATTTTTGGAGCCTCTCCTCTGGTGCGACGTCGGTAAGCCCCCCTGTCACCCTCTTTCTCTCCGGTAAGACCTCGCCGCCTGAGCCCCTCCCCGTCTCCTGCTCCTGTCCCGCCGGATTTCTCCCAATCCATCCCATTCTTCTCCATCCATGCGCCAACCACCAACCATCCGTGGAGTATCACACACCTCCCTAAGCAGCAACCCCCTTATTGTCCATTCCGCCAGCCACTCTCCGTCGACATCCACCGCAACTTACTCCGTCAAACCCGACGCCGCCAACCCCGCCCTCCTCCTCCTCCGCCGGAAACCCTAGATCCTGCCTCCTCCCAACTTTCTCTTCCTCGGCACCACTCCAGAAGCCCAACACCAGTCCGCCGGCCTCCACCCCCATCCCATCCAGATCCCCCACCCCCACTCCTCCCATACCTGATAGCCCCTGTGAACCCCACTCTCTCAACCGTCTTCCCTCCCTCCACCAAGTAGATCCCCTCCTCATCCATTCAGTCGTCGGCAACCTATCCACCCGATACTAGACGACTGCCTCCTTCTCTACTTCCTTGAACGTGGATTCCACTTTCACTCGGCCTGCCCCGCCATTGCCGCTCCCTTGGATGCCTTCCACACCCTACATCGTCGTCGCCTGCATGTGCGAACTGTGGTATATAGTCTTATCTTTTATTGTTGTTTATTTTGCACCATATATGTAGTGGTTGTTACTTTTATTTGCTATTAGTATCGCCGCTTGTATGATTTGATGAGACTATTCCGTGAGTGCTTAAGATTGTTTGTGTCTTTGTCGTTATAAAATTAATACCAGTTTTCCTTTAATTAATTATTTAAGACTGCACGTGTCTCTGTTGTTATTTTTATAATAATTAATTGTTGACTATAATTTTGAAGCGGACCACTTTTGCAGTAGCATTACACGCCATTACATATAGGTGTGCCTTTAGAGTGTCCACCCCGGGTAGGCCTTACCACTGCATCAAATTAGTATCAGAGCTCTAGGTTATGATCATTTGCATGTAACGTAGTGGTAGAAATTATCGTTAGTCCATGTCGAGTCTTTAGGTTCATTTATGTCCAGTTACCGTCGTCATTCGTCGCCTTTATTTGGGGATCTCGAGTCCACCTATAGCCGATCTCATAGAGCCCCTTTAGAAAACCCTCATATTATAACGATAATTATTTTAGCTCGTTGCACACCACTCCTAGAGATTGTCGACCCCTCGACACAACTTCACTATGCTAGAGGCAATCACCACGACGAGAGGTCCTCACGTTATTTTCATTACACATCTCCGCGACTTTATGATGATAAAGTTTAATAGCGTTCAGGTCAGTGTCGCTACATATCTCCTCTAGTTGAGAAGCCTGAGTTTGGATATGTGTGACCTCCACTGCACGTTCACAGGGCTCATATGCACCCACGAGCACAATCTGATTATGTTAGGAACTACCGTCTAGATGACCATCGGGAACCCTATAGAGATCACCATCGCCAAGATCACAACACACGTCAAGACCCTCCTACTTTTCTGCAAATAGAGTTACATGAGGCTGAATTTCAGCGATTAGTTCTTGACCGCTTCGATCTCTTAGATGCTAAATTTTATCACATAAGATCTACTTTAGGAAGAAAGCCTAGGGATTGGGTCAAGACACAGATACGTCTAATAGTGCTCTCATTGATATTAGAGGTCTGACACCTGATTTTGCTACTTCCACTTTTGACAAGACTCCGTGTCCATGTGACCTTATTGTTGAATCTAATCATGACCTTATGATACAGGTGAAGAGCGATACTAGTATGACTAGTGAGCATGGCCGCGTGAGTGAGGATGAGAGACCCAGTGACACTGTGATGGTAAATCCATCCTTCACACCTCACTTAGATCTAGTGTCCCCAGTGGCAGGGATCTAGTTCTCGACACTATATCAATCCACACTTGAGTCTGGGCACTCCCTACACTTCCCTTAGTATTATCAGAAGTCACATCACTACTGAGAGCCGAAAGCATAGGGTTGACTTCAGAGTGATTGCATCACTCACTTATGAGAACATTGACTTTGTTGTAGGTGACCTACTTGTTCCCATCGACACTACCGTTATTAATGTTTTCATCTTGAAGGGTCATCATGCCATTGTTGACCTCCCTGGGATTAAGTCCCTGAGAGGCTCATTTGATGAGCTTCCCTGCTTGCACTTAGTGATGGGTCGTGTATCCGCACTAGTGATCATCTCACACGTGATGACTTTTGATATACACCCCCTGATGAGCTGCCTGACGGGCTTTGTCATTTGAGAGGTACCCTTCACACTCGTTTGTTGCACTATTCTGTCACCATCTACAACGTTCCTTCGGGTGATGACGTTATTCACGCCAAATATTTTCATCGACCACCCGGTAGACCTCCCGAGGATTTGTATCGTTTAGGAGATATTTGGCATATCCTGATTCCGCGACTCACTGTCAATATCTCAGTTAGTCGGTTGGGTGGTCCCCGTACACTTAATGAGTTATTCTACACTCCGCCCAAAAAACCTCCGGATAAACCACCCATCCTTAAAGACTTTCATTGCTACTTTGCGTATGTGTCTTGTCAATTTGTCGTGTCTGTAAAACCCCATATTCGATGAGTGAGACCCTCCGACAAAGCCAAGGATCCAAAGGATCAAGCTATTCAGAGTAGGCGAATAGGGCAGGCAAACCCGCACTCGCCCAGAGAGAATAAAGGTCTTTCGCAAAGTCAGGCGTAAGGGCTTCCGCATAGGGCGGAAAGGTTCCCGCCAAATCAGGCGAATGGCCTGTGAAACCCCCACTCGCCCTTCGGGGAGTTGAGGAGGCGAATGCTCGACTCACCCCCAACATTCGCCTCTTCCGGCGAATGGTGTCTTCATGGACCACTCGCCCAGTGGTGGGGTCCAGAGGCAAAATTACCTAGATGTCCTTGAAGGCCTGCAAATAGCCTTTCAGAAGAGCGGAGTTACGTTGTTGGCAGACCAAATTTGGCTGCATATAATAGAATGGAACAGCGGAGTTACGTTGTTGGCAGACCAAGTCTTGGAATTCTATAAATAAACTGTGGACACCTTTGGAGAGGATCATTTCATTTTTGGCTTCTTCCTCCTTGGGTTATTTTGCTCTTGTTGCACAAGCCCTCCAAGGTGCCCAGCTCAGCTTTTGGCTTAGGAGGGGATGCGCTCTAGAGATCTTCTGGGTGTGTGGTGGGACCTCCACGCTGCAGCTCAGGGTCATTTTTTTGGTTCCGAGTGACTGGCCAGGAGCTCAAGTTAGGGAGAAGTAGGTGTTAGCAACACCCTTGGGTCTGAACTCTCGTTGAGGCCAAGTTTTGGCTTTAACAGTGTCAGTCGTCAGTCATTTGTGTTTGTTGCAAAATATGCATGGTCATTCACATATAGTGCCCGTCTCCTATGTTGCATGATTTGAGTCCATCGTATGATCCGCATCATCCGCAGGAGTCAGTAGAGTCTTTCATACAATATGTGCACGCACTCCATGAGTTGATCTGAAAAAATTTGCAACTAGTAATGATTATTATAAAGATCAAGCAGACCAGCACAGGCGGAAACAAATCTTTGAGGCAGGAGAACAAGTATTGATTTGCATTCATTCTGAAAGGGTCCCTCAAGGACCAGCAAAAAAATTAAGCGATCGCAGAATAGACCCTTACACAGTCGTACAGTGGATTGGTACGAACGCATATGAGATATACATCCCTCATGGTATGGATATCAGCCAAGTATTCAACGTAGAGGATCTGACTCCTTACTACGAGGAGCGTGTGTATGTGGACCCTTCTTCCATACCTCTACCTAAGCCTTCATCTCCCATAGCCCCTCTGCATGAGCATTTATCTCCTATTGCCTCCACAAGTCCTTCTCTCTTGCCACCCGCAGAGTCGTGCCATAAGAATCACATTGCACCATCGACGGTTCCACCGACACAGCAGTCAGACGGAGATACATTATTGTGAGACGAAGATACATTATGGTCAGAGGAGATACATTATATTCAGACGGAGATACGTTACAGCCAGAGCCACCTACTTCTACAGATGACGTACTTCAGACCATCGGTCGCGGCTTCTACACCGCAGGCGGGCGAGATATTGTGTGTTATCTTGTTCGTTGGAGAGATCGGTCACTACACAGTGCTACTTGGATATCTTCAAAGGAGCTCGAGAGACTCGTCCTGCGGCTACGCAGCGAGTATGACCACCTGCACTCACCGGAAATGAGTGATTTTAAGTCGGGGGGAGTTAACGACGCGCCACGACCGACACACATGTATCCGCTGGAGGCGGTGATCTGATGCCCGGATGGACGATCAGAGTCTATGGTTGCGTTCGAATGCTCGATCCGAGTCGAGTCCATATATGGCATTTTATGTTTTGAGATGTATTTTGTCCCCGATCGGTCAGAACAGTGTGAGCCGTACGATTCGGGTTTTATTTGATTCTCAGTTATGATGTTCAGTTATTATTTAGGATTATAAGTATGCAGGCGGTTCATCCGATGGAGGCTATCGTGGGTTTCGCTTGAATTGAAGTCGTTAGCACCCTCTCAGGAACAATTCCTGGAGCCTCTCCGCCGGTGCGACGCCGATAAGCCCCTCTGCCACCCTCTTTCTCTCCGGTAAGACCTGAGCCCTTCCCCATCCCTTGCTCCTGTCCCGCCGGATTTCTCCCAATCCATCCTGTTCTTCTCCATCCCTGCACCAACCACCGGCCATCCGTGGAGTATCACTCACCTCCCTAAGTCGCAGTCCCCTTGTTGTCCATTCCGTCAGCCACTCCCCGACGATATCCACCGCAACTTCCTCCGTCAAACCCGCCGCCGCCAACCTCACCCTCCTCCTCCTCCGTCGGAAACCCTAGATCCTGCCTCCACCCATCCTCCTCTTCCTTGACACCACTCCAGAAGCCCCACACCAGTCTGTCGGCCTCCACCCCCATCCCATCCAGATCCCCCACCCGCACTCCTCCCCTACCCGATAGCCCCAGGTGAACCCCACTCACTCAACCGCCTCCCCTCCCTCCACAAAGTAGAGCCCCTCCTCATCCATTCAGTCGTCGGCCACCTATCCACCCGATACTGGACGACTGCCTCCTTCTCTACTTCCTTGAACGTGGATTCCACTTTCACTCGGACTTCCCCGCCATTGCCGCTCCCTTGGATGCCTTCCACACCATACATCGCCGCCTCCTGCATGTGTGAACTGTGGTATATAGTCTTATCTTTTATTGTTGTTTATTTTGCACCATATATGTAGTGGTTGTTACTTTTATTTGTTATTAGTATCGCCACTTGTGTGATTTGCGGAGACTATTCTGTGTGTGCTTAGGATTGTTTGCACCTCTATTGTTATAAAATTAATACCAATTTTCATTTAATTAATTATTTGAGACTGCACGTGCCTCTGTTGTTAATTTTATAATAATTAATTGTTGACTGCAATTTTGAAGCGGAGTCACTTTTGCAGTAGCATTACACGTCATTGCATATAGGTGTGCCTTTAGAGTGTCCACCCCGGGTCGGCCTTAACACTGCATCAGAGATCATTTGAGTGAAGAAGCAATAGTGTCTCATTATATTTTCTCTTCAATACATGTTCTAAGGGTCAGGACTGGAACTTTGAAGTCACAATGAGCTTGCCATTTAAGGAACTTTGAAGTCTATATTACGATCTAATACCCCTTTGAGAGTCAAAGAAGTGGTCTTTGATCTGAGAAGACTGCTTTGATCATAATCCTGCATGGCAGATTGTGATGATTGCCTGATTCTTGATCCCATTTTGGCATTGTTTATCCACCGCACAGATTTATAAATTTCACTATGTTAAGAGATTACCACCATTGTTGGGGAGTCCAATTATTTAGAACCATTACACAACCTTAATGATTGGTTTAGTTTCTTAAAGCAATAACAAATAAGCATTCGTTCATCAAATTTGATGTCAAAATGGCATTCATTCATCAAATGATATTTCCTTTGCATGCCCTTTTGCACCTGACACCAAACCTTAAACCCTTAAAACTCTAAGCTCTAAAACCCCTAGCATTAAACTATAAAACCCTAAACTCTAAAAACCCTATTGTAAACCAATAAAGTAAAACCCAACTGTAAACATAAAACCCTTGAGGATCCTACAGCCGTCTTAGGAGCTCTTTGGCATCAAATGTTCCTCTGAAGATGTCAAAGTTACCTCAATTTGTTTGGTCAAGGTTGGCAGAGGCGAAGTTCTTTTTTTGCTGCCCAAAAAAACATGATCAACAAAAGCTCACAAGTTCAAGAAAGAAAATAAAGCTTCTTTAATAATAAAATATGTATCCCATGTAATGGAAATAGACTTAGCATCCTCCCTTAATCTGGCCTAAGGTCTTGCCATGGGAAATTGGAAATGCATCGTGTCTCATATTTCTTGATTCTAGTGATATTTACTGTAAATCTGTTTACCTAAGCTAAACCATCCACACATAACATGCATTATATATCTATACATATATACAAAAAAGTATCGTTGGTCGTTGCGATTGTACGGTGTAACATCTGAGGCCCTCCAAATCAATCTTGACTGTCCATTTTTTACTGGGCAGATAAAAAAAGGGACCACCGGGCGGGACTAAAGGTAAGCGGATGAACAGCTCCGTGGTTGAACAATGTCCGGCAGTTAAAAAAATATTATATATATATATATATATATATATATTAAGAAATAGCATATATATATATATATATTACATATTTATTTATATATAAAAGCAGGGGGCATCCACGTGCTATTATATATTTATATATAATATAGAAATTATTTTTATATTAATTATATATATATATATTATACAATGTTGCAGATGTCGGATGTGAACGTCGGTTTGGATTTTCATGTCGGTTTTTTATATATCGGGGGATATATCGGGGATATTTCATATATCGGATTTTAATATTTAATTAATTATATATGTAATTAAAATATTATAAATATAGTATAACAAGGCAAGAAAATATGTTTATATAATATATAGCACATAACCAGAGAACCAGAGAGCATAGCGAGAACAGAGAAGAAATAACCAGAGAGATATAGAGAGCACCAGATATAGTATAGAGAGCACCAGAGAACAAGAAAACTAGAGAGCACCAGCCAGCAATGAAGAAAGAACCAGAGAGATATAGCGTAAGAAGAGCTAGGGCAGAGCATAACCAGATATAGCGAGAACAGAGAAGAAATAACCAGAGAGAGTGCCGACAGCGCGCGAGAGAGGGAGAGCACCAACGATAGAGAGCACCAGATAACCAGAGAACCAGAGAGCACAAGCGAGAACAGAGAAGAAAGAACCAGAGAGAGTGCCGACAGCGCACGGGAGAGGGAGAGCACCAACGATAGAGAGCACCGGAGAATTCAGAGAACCGGAGAGCACCAGCTAGCAGGGAGAAGAAATAACCAGAGAGACAGTTCGCGACGCGCGCTGGAGATAGGGCAGGAGCGACGGGGAGATAGGGCAGGAAAAGCAGGGGCGGGGAGATAGGGCAGAGCGGGATGAAGTGAAATGAGCACGTGTAATCGGTATTATAATTAGAAGAATTATTATTTTTTATAAAAAAAAAATTAACGCCCGATATCGGGCGTTATGCCGACATGTCGGTTTTAATATCAAAAGAAATTAAAAGAAATTGTGCCGGTTTTGTGTCGTTTTTGCTCCCAAACCTTCATCGGCCGACATGTAATGTCGGCCGATATCCACAACATATATTATATATAATAACTAATAAAAGCATATATTTTTATATAAAAGCACGGCATACTGGGGCGGCGGATCCCATTGGGGGCGGGCAGAGCCGGCTTCGCTTACCGGTGGGTGGGCGGAGCCCGCCGGGGGCGAACAGAGCCGTCGGTGGGCGGGCCGCCGTCTTGCCGGCGGGCCGCCGTCTTCGGCCGCCGGCGGGCGGGCGAAGCTTCGCACCCGCAGCACGGGTACTGTCGCGTGGAGCACGGGGGGGCCCCCGTGCACTGTCACTCGTGTGTGTGTGTGTATATATATATATATTTATTTATTTATTTATATCAAGTTTGTCAGGATCAAGATCCTAGATGAGATCATTTCGAGGTAGGATCAGATCGGATAATAGGGTCGGATCGAGAATTGCTTTACAAAATGAGGATCGATTTACAAAATTTTGGATCGTATGATCGTAAGATCCTATGATCTGGATCGTAATCCTGACAACCATGATATATATACATACATAAACACACACGAGTGACAGGCACGGGGCTCCGCCCCTGCGACCAACCGCGACAGTACCTCAACTACGATAGTACACGGGGGCCCCTATACCACGCGTGACATTATCCTGGCAATGATATTGCCCCAACGCGATGGCGCTTCCGCCGCTCGCAAACCCTTAAGTGTTGTACTCCGCTCATATCTCATTTTTGCAGTGTTCACAGGAGTTTGAGCGAGGCGGGGAGAACACAATTTTTTATTGTAGTTAGAGGAATTTGTTTATATGAAAGCACATGTTTTAAAATAAAAAAACACATGATTTTAAAAATTGGAATTTTTTAATAAAGGGATAAAATGGGAAATTGAATGTTTAACCAAAGGGTATTTTTCCTTTTAATATAGTAAGATATATAAATGTGAATAATAGATTATGATTCCAAGCATTCCTTTTTTTCCACAATCATTTGGTTTGGGTTACAGACTTACAGGAACTATTTCTCTAACTCAGTACTCATTAGCATGTTTTGGGTCATTTTATAGTCCAATCAACCTAAGTACCTAACTTGACCATGAGTGAACGATATCCAAACTAAGTGGACGTAGACAAGACCACTGAACATTTAGAAAAAATACTCACGCACTTAATAAACATAAATGGACTCTACAAACCTAAAACAAAATTTTGAAGAGAAAATAGTAAATAGTAAGGAGAATATACAAAGGCTTTTTATAATATAAAGAAATCTAGCCAATATTTTTGTGCTTCTAAATGATAATTGATGTTGTCGGCCAGCTTACTATAGTATTCCTCAAGTTATTCATATTTGCCATGTGTGTCGGCTCGGCCTGAAGTTGATAGCTCTTTGTCACGTCTTTCTTTTTTGAATAGTTTCTTTCAACCAACTCCCACATTTCTTTAGTGATTTAACAGAACAAGAATTGGCTAGCAATCTTGGGTTCCATAGATTACTGTACATTTCATATATGGTTTGCTACTGGTTTTTCGTTAATTTTGCAAGCAATTAAAGAGGTAAGATCTCACGGTCATTATGACCAACCCTTTTATATTAAATATTTTTTTAGGACCAAAAAAAGGGAGAAGAAGAAATTACTAGTAAATTGTCAGACGTAGGGAGACGTCAAATGAAGAAACAAAAAAAACAAATATGGGATAAGATATCACGAAAGCACTAGAGAAGATGGATGAACGTAACAAGGGAAGGAAGGCCCAAAATAATGGACTTGGGCTCGTAGAGTTATCTGTGGGATGGGGAAGAGTCTAGCATTTTATGGATACATCTAAAGACACTCTTTTTGTATTGTTTAGTTAAGGGCATATCTTTACTAATTATAAAGAAATATCAAATGGTTTTTAAAATCATGAATTTAAAATCCATCTAAACAATCACATCCGTTCATTTCTGGCATGAAAAATATCATCCGTCCGATCTTATATACCCTACAAACCAAATAATGTTAGATCTCCTAAAGCTATTGAGAGTGAGGGATGAGAGAGAGAGAGAAGGAGAGAGAGAGAGGAAGAGAGGCGGCAGGGGATGAGTAATGGGAGAGAGAACAATCAATGCTAATTAATGCTTTAGGGTGAGGGATGAGAGAGAGAGAGAAGGAGAGAGAGAGTCAGAAAGGGAGAGAGAGAGGAAGAGAGGGTGGCAGCGGATGAGGAATGGGAGAGAGAGAGCAATCAATTTGAGTACTCATATAATATATTATTATATAATTTCTGTATATTAAATATAGGTGTGGAAATGCGGAATGGAAGAGAGAGAGGGAGAGAGAGGGAGAGAGAGAGGAAGAGAGAGAGAGGAAGAGAGAGAGAGGTGTGATAAAAGAATTATTTTTCGTAAATTAATATTTTTTTTATAAAATAAATATTGTAATATTGATTTATATTTTTTTACGGTCATTTTGAGTACTCATATGTATATGTTGCGGCCGATGCCGCGTTGATGCGGGTGCAGCCCGCAGACGAATCGAGCACGTGCAGAGGCGAGTGAAGCCCACCTGAACGCGGTTGAAGGCCGCTCGAGAGCATCGAGCCGGGGGCAGGCGAAGCCCGCCGTCGCCGGCCGGGTACTGTGGCGCGTGGCCATCGGGCCGGAGGCCCGTGCCTGTCACTCGTATATATATATATATATATATATATATATATATATATATATATATATATATATATATATATATATATATATAAGTTCTCAGGTTATTTACACATGCCATTGATGGTCATATATATTGACTCTTAGAGTCTTGTATCAAGTTATCAATGAAGAAAGTATATTTTCCCAAACCCTAAAAGAGATCTTGGAAGCTCTCTCTTGAGTACGCCCCGTTTAGGCAGCCGCGGTCAAGGCTCCATAGTAGCTCTGCCACCGTCTCACCATCTACGGCCACTCCTCAGGAAACCTCCGAGTAGGCCCATAACAACTTGGTATCAGAGGCCCCTTTCCTCCTCAGGCTCCTCTTCTTCTACGGATCACGGCTCCGTCAAGTTTCATCCGTTGTTTTCTCATTCTAGCAAAATTCCAATCACTGCTTCATCGTTCCAGATCGCACACCATCCACTCCTTAACGCAGGCCGATTCAGAGCCACTGATCCTTCCAACGACGTTCACCATCTTGCTCGCGGACCCCTCCCTCTCCGTCAAAAGCTCCCAGCCGAGCCCTCCTTCGTTTGAGTCCAGTCGGACTACAAAGCCTCCTACAGAATCTATCGCCATGTTCTCAATCAGAGACTAAGCAAAACCCCTGCTTTGATCTTTTGCGGTCGTGCTGCCTTCGACCGTTGGAACGCTGAGCAACTTCCCGTCACGTTGCTTCTCTACTTCTTGGCAACGTCGCACGCCTTCTGCTTTTGTGAGCACGCTTCTCCCGCTCCTCATCAGACAGCATGCTATTTGTTCCTGCAAACGCGCCTCATCGAGCAGCCCAGTTCAATTGCCCTCGATCACTGGGCAACGCACCTTTTCACTTTCATCAAGCCCTAAACCAGCTGGGTCACCAGTTCAGACATATTTGGGCAACACAAGCTCCCCAAATTTATTGGAAGTGCTAATTAATTCTTGATCTAATTAATTATGAGGGACTCAGCTAATCTTTTGGCTGCGCACCGGGACGTCATGCACAACTTCATGACTTCCATGGAAATACGATTTTGTGATGCTGAGGCACGTCGTCGGGACGCATGACCTTACTCCACAAAATTAATGATCTAGCAGTCGCCTTTCCGTCGCAGCCCGTGCCTCCACCGATTCCACTTCAACAGTCGTCGCCCCCACCAACGACAAAGCTTCTCACCGGCTCTCCGCAATCTGTGTCATTCCACCATCGCCACTAGTCTATGTAGTCATCAGGTCGCCGCCTCTTTTACCATTCTATGCTTTGTCGGCCCCTCTGGCCATATCGCCACCTCCTCTACGACCACTTGCTCTGTCGGCCCCTCCGGATCCATTTGTTGCGTTGAGCATCCCCAAGTAAACATCGCCGATTTTGATCACCGCCCGAGCTACCGTCACCTTTGAATGTCTGCAACCGCCGGGCACACTCATTCCGCCCATTCTTAAGCCCTCTTTTTCCCATTGAGGAGCCTGTTGACGTCCCACTGCTTGATGTTGCCTGCTACAACAACGCGATTCCAAGAGTTATTTTGAAGGGAAATAAAGGAGTCAGGAGATCAAATTGTGCAAGCCTCGTTCGAGGTTGAGGACAAGCTCGTTTTGCAGACCAGGAGTGATGTTACGGATCTCATCTGTAACAGTTATCTTGTTTTATTATTATTATTATTGGAATAAAGTTATTATATCGATTCAAATGTAGTAGTTGAGTCATTTCATTTTATTAGTCGCATCGAGACCGTTATATTTTTTGGGGGGTTATTTACACTCGTGTCATTGGAGGTCCTATATATTGACCCTTAGAGTCTTGTATCAAGCTATCAATGAATAAAATCTATTGTCCCAAAACCTAAAAGAGATCATGGAAACTCTCTCTTTCTTGAGAATGTCACGCTTAGGCAGTTGCGGTCAAGTCACCGTAGTATCTCCGCCACCGTCTCACCGTCTCTAGCCACTCCTACGGCAACCTCCTGAGTAGGCCCATAACAATATGATAATGATTATGATGTGCAACATAATTTCTAAGTGGTTCAAATTTTATGTAAACATTATTTTCACTCATGCCTCTGATGAAGAACAATGCTTTCAACTGTGGCGTCCTAAGCAGGCCGTTAAAATACACCCACTAATAAAAGGACAAACTTGAACAGGGACCAAATCTGTCAAAAGAGGAGACCAAATGAAATCAAACTTGGTGACATCATCCTACTAATGATCATGAGGACAAATAAATCCCTTCGATACAAAAAAACCATGAAATTGATGTGACGTATACTGACCGTTGGAAACTACAATGGTCATTATCTTAGCGGAATAATGGCAGTAGTGCACTGGTCGAAGTATTATAAACCAGTGGATTATCACCGAGTATTGAATCACGTGGAGCGCAGGTGAAGATACTAGGACGTCCTAGACCTTGAGCTATCTAAGCGATTATTTAAACAAGATTTTTACCTAAATTGTATTCAATTAATCTAAATCAACGGCACAATGCAAGAAATACCAACAAAAGAAAGAACTCACATCATTCCACCACAAGATTAACAAGGGCAAAAAAAAGATTATATCAAATAGAAAGTATCTAATACAAAACAAGTTTGCATACTCAACTAATATTCAATAAAACATATAACCATGACTCATAGAGATAACTAAGAAAGGAGAAAGGAAAAGGTGAAGGTGGCACCACGAATACAGAGAGAACGGAGAGGCTATTCCTTGGAGTGGGAAGGGAGCGGGTTGTCAATCCTTCTCTTCAAGCACACCGTGTTTGACTTCCGTAAGGGCAGAGCTATAAACTCTCCTAATGGCTCATCTTCTCTTCACGTTTGTTCTAATCCTCATGTTTTTGACGCAAGAGTTTTCAAATCTCCTTCTCCAAGCTTAAAAATCCTTCAATAGAGCATAGGTTGGGATGGAAGATGAGTTCTCCCGTGGAAAACTGCTAGAGACCTGCAAGGAGGTGGAAATCGGCAGGCGAAATGAAATGGACCCAAAGCTCGACCTAATTTTAGGTATTTATACCTCCAGGAAAATGTTCACGCACACTCGTGCGCATAAGGGCGCATGGGGGCGAGCGTGAAGAAAGGCAGATTAAGAACTGGGAAGTAGCGAAATGAGTGTGCGCGTGAACAAAACGTCAATTTTTCATAGAATGAGAGTGCACGGACGTGCGTAAAGAAAATGCACGCCCATCAAGATCAGTGTTTTCGGGCATAAAGCTCGCACAGGAACAAACAGTAAGCACACGCGCACCCGAGAAGAAAGTGCACACGCGTGCGAGAAGAAAGTGCACGCGTGTGCGAGAAGAGCGCGCGTACTCGCAGAACACATGATTTTTGGTCCAGATTTACAAATTAATAAATAGTGTGCACACGCACGTGCTGACGCACGGGCGTGCATGGAGAATTTTGCACATAACCTCCACTATAACTTAGGAAAAGTTCATATCTTTAATTGCAATCCAAACAACTCAGATTTCATACAGCCAACAATAAAGCTGAATTTTACATTAAACCACACATAAATAGAGTAAAAGACGGTGAACCCGATGCGAAATACATGGTCAAAACTATATATGAAATAGAGGTATCATATGCTCCCTTAAATTTAGACAAAGTATATTGATTTTGCTAAATAAAGTCTCAATACTTAATGCAAATTCAAGATACTTCAAAATACATTTGATTACTTGGAAATCAAAGAAGTCTTCATAAGGATGACTAAATTTTACGTCGGCCATTTACCTTGGAAATCAAAGAAGGTCCAAGTAAAAAAAACATCAACGAAATGGAATAACATATGTATCCTCCCTTCGAAAGTGAGAGGAAAGTCCTCAAACATCAGATCAAGTAGTAAAAATAGAAACTAACTTACTAACATGAAAACATCTAGCAGTATATTGATCATGAATACACCAATTAAAGACAACTATTCAAGCCTAGTAAGAAATATATGAGCAAGTGTCTTGTGTCAAATGACACGTGGAAGGTCGATTGACAAAGGGATGCCAGGTGATGGTAGCAGCAATTGAGGTAAGGGAAGAGCTAGATTATCATAGAATAGACCATCGTGCATATGCCCAATTACAACAATCTTTCTCATATGGGGGTCTTGAACGATAAAATAGCGGTGATAAAAGAAGTATGCGACATGTCAGCCAACTAAGAAACTAACAGAAGATTAATAATCACGTGAAAAAAATGAAAGACATCAAAGATGCTGAAGTGGGTAAAAGAACAAGATGAATACGACCATCAAAATGGTAGTAGTGTTTCTGTGAATGGACGCAAAAGACTGGATAGGAGCAAGGATACTAAAACACGATACATCAGTGGCCATATAATAGGAAGTTCCATAGTCAACAATCCAGAAGGAAAATAGGTCTATAAATGGTTGATAATAAAATAAAAACACGCAAAGCTAGCAGTCGGTTGACCAAATACTATAGCATCCTCATGACCTCCTGAATCTAATCAAGAGTGAGGTTGCTCTGAATATCCAAACAACAACATTGAAGCCTTTATCCCACTATAGTGGGGTCGGCAATATGGATCCTTTGTCTCTGTAGAAATCAATGGGCAAACCTTGTAGATACTTCTTCATTGATTAAATACAAGAGAATACAAATATATAGGAGAAGAGAAGAAGGAAGATTCCTATACAATATATGTGGGACTAAAGGAGGAGGAAATGGGTCTATAAATGGTCTTTTACATCATTTTTCCTTATGTCTTCTAACACTTCCCCGCAAGCTGGAGCGTACAAGTCGTAGGCACTAAGCTTGGACAAGAACTGGTAATACAATTTGCGAGGTAAAGCCTTGGTAAGGATGTCGGCAACTTGCCCAGACGCAGGAACATGATCAAGATTTAGCACCTTTGATTGAATCTTTTCCCGAACAAAGTGACAATCAACCTCAATATGTTTAGTCCGCTCATGGAACACAGGATTCTTAGCAATATGTATTGCAGCTTGACTGTCACAAAATAACGTCGATGGTGAGGACAATTTAACTCCCAAATTCATTAGAAGACTTTCCAGCCGGGTTAGTTCAGATGTGACGGCTGCCATCGCACGGTACTCAGCTTCAGCAGACGAGCGAGCAACCATCGTCTGCTTCTTACTCCGCCATGTGATAAGATTTCCTCCAAAGTACAAAAACCAGTAGTTGAACGTTGATCATCCAACGAGCCCGCATAGTCCGCATCAGAGTATGCAATAAGAGAAAGGGAAGAAGATGACTTATACACAAGTCCTTGTCCAGGAACAGTCTTCAGAAATCTGAGAATCTGTTCCACTGCCTGAAGGTTAGAAACTCGTGGGGTACGCATGAACCGACTCACCACTCCAACCGCAAATGATATATCTGGTCTCGTAACGGTTAGGTATATCAGTTTTCCCACAAGACGACGATAGTATTCTGGATTTGGAAGTAGAGAGTCGGCATCAGATCCCTAAGCACGCAACTTATGGTTGACTTCCATCGGGGTTTCCGCTGGTTTGCAACCCAAGAGACCAGCATCTTGCAGAAGGTCAATGCAACACTTACGTTGGGATAAGACAAGGCCATCAGATCGTCGTGCAACCTCTAGTCCAAGAAAATATCGAAGATTTCTCAGATCTTTGATTTGAAAGATAAAGTTTAAATGTTGTTTAACATGTTGTATCCCAGCGGAGTCATCACCAGTGATCAGAATATCGTCCACATAAACAAGAAGTATTGTAGTCCCCGTTGATTGGTGACGAGTGAAGAGAGAGGAATCTGTCGAGCTTTGTTTGAAGTCAACCTCACAAACAGCCTTGCTGAATTTGTCAAACCACACCCGTGACGACTGTTTGAGACCATAAATGGATTTGCGAAGTAAACAAACACGAGAGTGATGAGACTCCCCCGTGGTCTCAAACCTGGACGGTTGTCGCATATAGACAGTTTCAAGAAGGTCGTCATTCAAAAAAGCATTCTTGACATCCAGCTGGTGGAGAGGCCAGTGGCGATGAATTGCTAAAGAGAGCAAGACCCGAACCGTATTTAATTTCGCGACTGGGGAGAACATTTCCTCATAATCAAGCTCGTACTGTTGAGTAAAACCTCGTGCCACAAGCCGAGCCTTTATGCGATCAACTGTCTCATCCGCGGCATGTTTGATTGTAAAGATCCACTTGCAGCTAACACAATTGTGGCCAGGAGGAGGAGACACAAGATCCCAAGTATGGTTACCCACAGAGCAGTCATTTCTTCATCCATGGCGGCACGCCACGCCGGATACTGGAGAGCTTCCTGCACAGAGTTAGGTATAGAGATAGAGGAGAGAGAGAGCAAAGGTAAGAAGAGTTGGAGAGAGCCAATGTAGTGAGACATAATTGGCCAAGGGATGGGCCGTCGAGGAGGAGGCCGGATCGACAGGCCGCGAGATCACATCGGTAGAGGGAAGCCGTTGCTGGGCAGCTGGACGAGGAGGAGGACGAGTGTAAACTTATATGATAGGAGATTTGGAGGGGACGGGTTTGGAGGGTACTGGTGGTGTAGGAATCGAAAGCAGAGGAGTATGGAGAAGTGGTGGAAGCGAAGACGTTACGGGAATGATGGGTCGAGGTAGCGGAGGAGGAAGAAGGGGATCAGAAGGACTTGCGTGATATGGTTGGTCTTCATGAAAGGAGACATCAGCAGACACAACCACCTTTCCAGTAATAGGATTAAAGCAGACATACCCCTTCTGAGTTCGGGAGTACCCAACAAACATGTCTTTGGTAGCACGAGGGGCTAGCTTGTCATTGGAAGGACCAAGATGGTGGACATAACATGTACACCCAAAAACACGAGGAGTGAGAAAAGAGATTCGTGGATGGGTAAAGGAGAGTAATGGGTTCCACAAAGTTGAGGACAGACGAAGGCATGCGGTTGATGAGGTGGCAAGCAGTGGAGACTGCAAAGTTCCACTAGAGGGGAGGAACCTGCATTTGGATCATAAGAGATCTAGCCACATCAAGGAGGTGGCGATTCTTCTTTCTCGCGATACCATTTTGTTGAGGAGTGTAGACACATGAAGTCTGATGTATAATACCGAACTCAGCGCATAGATTGGAGAAGGTGCGACCAGTATATTCTCGAGCATTGTCTGTACGAAGAGTTTTGACACAAGTAGAGAACTGAGTGCGAGTTTCTGTAAGAAATGTACGGAACGTGGTTGGGAGTTCAGTGCGATCACGAAGTAAATACAACCAGATTACCCGTGAGTAATCATCGATAAAGGTAACAAAGTATCGATACCCAAAAATACTAGGGACCTTATAGGGCCCCCAGATATCAGAGTGAACTAAGGATAAAGGAGCATCGCTCCGGGTACAGGAAGGAGAAAAGGAGACGCGGTGTTGTTTGCCGAAAATATATGATTCACAAAAGAACTCATGAAGGGAGACAGTAGGAAGAGTTTTCTTGAGGATTGGAAAAGGGGCATGCCCAAGACGACGATGTCAACAAGTGGTGGAGACAGTAGTTAGAGCAATGGGAGGAACATCAAGAAGATATAGCCAGTTAGACAGTCGCCCTCTACAAAGTATATTCTGCGTTAGTCGATCATGCACCACAAAGGAAGAGCGTGAGAAAGTAACACAACAATCAAGGTCTTGGGTAAGACGGCTAACAGAAAGAAATTTAAAAGTAGAACCCGGAACATGAGGAACCGAGGATAAGGAAAGAGAAGGAGTAAGAGGCAGATGAGCAGCGCCAGAAACCGGGATCTTGTAACCATTGGCCACAGTAATGTGTTGGGGGTAAGCAATATCTAAGTATTTGGGCAGCTGCTGCGGAGAGAGATGATTTATAGCACCCGAGTCCACAATCCAGTGAGAGCTGTGTGAGAGGCACGATATACCATCCTGGAAGATCGAGGCCACGGAGCCAGAGGAGCGACAAACTACCTCTTGAAGCTGGTGGAGTTGAGCACGCAACGCAGCAATCTCATCAGCAGTGGTGGAGGTAGAATCCATAATCCTGATCAACGACTAGCCACAGAAACCGGGCTGCAAGAAAGCACGTGTCTTGCCGGACAGAACCAGCGGTTACCACAGAGGAAGCATGCGCGAGAAGAGGCAGCGGCGAGAACAAGCCGCAGCGGCGAGAACAAGCCGCTCGAGAAGAGAGAAACCGCAACCAGAAGAAAGCAGAGAGGAGCAGGGAAGCCGCCCGGTCTCGGTGTCAACACACCAGCAGTCAAGAGCCCGCGACCAAGAGGCGGAGCCCGCAACGGGTAGGGAAAGCAGCAGTAGGAAGGTAAGCCGCAATGACTAAGCAAGGGAAGAAGCCGCGCGAGAAGTCGGCATCGGTCACGGTGAGCACACCAACGTCAAAGGACGATGCCACGACCTAGATGCGGAGCTCGCAGCGGGTAAGGAGCAACTTGAGGCGAGAGGAGAAGAGAAGTCGCGGCGACAAAGTGAAGTCGCAGCGAGCAGGGAGTAAAGAAGCGAGAACAGAACAGAGAGGGAGGTCGCAGCGGAGAAAAGTCGGCAATCCGGAAGAACAGACCGCGCGGATACAGAGACCGCGGAGAGCAATAAGTCGGCAGGGAAGAAAACCGGCAAAGCGACAAAGAGAGGAAGGCTATAAGATTAAGAGCGGGTAAAAGAGGTCGCTGCGGGAAGAAGCAGCTGCTGCGGGTAGAGAAATCCGCGACGAGAAGAGAAGGTCGTCACGGGTAAAGACAGACGTCGCGGGAAAGTAGGTAGCGGACAGTGCGGTTTAGAAATAGACCGCAACCAAGCGGAGGTCGAGCGGTTAGAAGCAGACCGCAGCGGTGAGGAGCAGAACGCAGCGGTAAGGAGAAGAGAGAGAGACCGCAGCGGATAGGAAAACAAACAAAACGGAGGTGGGGGCCACGAGCTAGGGAGAGGAAGGCTATAAAGAGAGGGAAGGGCGGTGGATCCACGGGAGATGAGAATGAAGCGGGTAGAGTAGAGAGAAGCCGCAACAACAAGCGGTCAGAAGGGAAAAAGCAAGCCGTCGCGGTCAGAAAGTGAAACCGAGCGGACAGAGAACTAGAGAAGCAGGGCGGTCAGAGGCAGGCCGGACCGGGTCCCTGATACCATGCATAAATCAATGGGCAAACCTTGTAGATACTTCTTCATTGATTAAATACAAAAGAGAATACAAATATATAGGAGAAGATAAGAAGGAAGAATCATATACAATAGATGTGGGACTAAAGGAGAAGGAGAAAATGAGCCTATAAATGGGTCTTTACATCATTTTTCTTTATGTCTTCTAACAGTCTCCATTGTGCCCTATCTTTTGTCATAATCTCACTAATGCCTAAGTACATCATGTCTTTCCTTACAGTTTCATTCCAAGTTTTTATTGGTCTACCCCTCCCTCGTTTAACATGCCTAGTGACTAGACTCTCACAACGCCTAATAGGTGCCTCTAATGGTCTCTTTTGTATGTGTCCAAACCATCTTAGTCGAGCTTCTTGCATCTTCTTTGCAATTGGTTCTACTCATGTCTTATCCCTGAGCCATTCATTCCTAATTTTATCCAGTCTCGTGTGTCCACACATCCACCTAAGCATTCTCATCTTCGCAACTCCCATTTTTTGCTCATGCACACAATTCACTGCCCAACACTCAGAATCATAGAGCATCACGGGTCTAATTGCAGTACGGTAAAACTTGCCCTTAAGTTTTAGTGGTACTTTACGATCACATAAGATCCCTGACGCGGCTCTCCACTTCAACCAACCCGCTTGGAATATCCAAAGAAAGTAGAAAATGTAGCGTCGGTTGTATCACCATGCCTTAAATGAGGCCACAAATAAAAGCTGATAGATGCAGCCTCCCGGGCCTTGCACTGAGAAAAGGCTTGAAACTCCTTATTGGCAACTGAGTGCCATGACGCTTGTGCTAAGCGACCATTTTTACTAAGAAGAGATTGTTGCGGGCCAGCAGCGGGCATGTAGAAGCTGCACAAAGTAGTAGGTGTAAAACAAGAAGGGACATGTAGGCTCGGGTCCCGCTGGAAACAAGCTAACAACACCTTAAGGTTGCTTAGTAGAGGCACGACTAAAGGTATTGGTGTTAGCTCCAAAACCAGGGACTACCACTAGATGACATCGTCTACAAATGGAGGATTACAATGGTGATAAATAAGCACACGTCTGTGAAGGATGCATTTGAGTTGACAAAGAAGGAAGACAAATAAAATGCATTTGTTAGCTACTTCTCTAATACGATGAAAAAAAGAATGTGAAGGCCTACTATGGAATTGAAGGCACTGATTGTAGACTGGTTTTGGTGATCATCGAGGACGTATGCTTGTAGGGTTGGATTAGCCGTCACAGAATTGAGTGGAAGCAAGAATAGACTGACGATGCTGAGTCAAGTAGGTGGTCTAAGGCTAAGTCAAGCGTCATTATTGACTGGAAGTTGCATCTGCAGAATCGACAGATAAATCGAGCTGATGCGGAAGCATGAAGTTGCAATGTACATAACATGTGAAATGATATCTAGGTACTACATCGAATATCGGTCGATTACCATTTTAGAAGTGAAGAAGTAAAGAATAAATGGAACGTTTTATTCATCCCCAGTTCCCCACATGGTGGAACATATACTACGGATATAAAAATTATTTAAGCAATACAGGGAGCCAACATAAGGGATTGAAGACGAAACAAATGCAGCGGCGAAAAAGATGGCAATCCTAACAAAAATAGTAGTAGCGGTGACGGATGAAGAGCCAAATGAAAATGAAAATCAGTAAAATGATTGGCGAGAAAGACGACGCTACCAAGAAGTCGGCAACGATGCAAATGATTGACAAAAGAGAAGCTTGTGACTTGACCACAGAAGGAAACATGGCTCTAATAATTCTTCGGCACCATGTAAATCAATTGAACTTTTTCAAGCATTATCCCCGACAATCCTATAGTCGATGGTTGAGGCTCTGCAACATTGCACATCATGCCAAAAGCAACTCATGCAGTCAACTATAAGATCTTTAGAAAACAATAAAAGGGCTCATCTAATGGCCTCAAAACAAATTAGTATGCACTGCCTATCAAAATCATATAATATCACGTCTAAAATTACTGGCTGAGATAGAAGATTTTGTATGTCAAAAGTAAATTTGCAAACCTTGTCTGGGAATAAGGTTATCTGCTTCTTCAAAATCGATGACAATTTATCTTTTTGGGATATTCTAGCTGCTGGAAGGTCATGTCTAGTCCTTTCACTCGAAACGGTCTCAGTAGATACCTCTGACTTCAATTTAGCTTTCGCAAAGAGACTTTCAGTTAAGCTTGTAGTGATATCTCCACATCTAATATCCAAATTCTTAATTTGGATTCCATGTTCCCTGAAATGAAAAAAAGGCTATAGTTCCATAAGTGAGAAGTGGAATCAGTGCTGAAGAAGTCACAGAAAAAGGATCACTATTATAAGTTTCTCGATGAAAAGAACAAATTTGGTATCTAAGATCATAAGAAACTATCAAGAGAGAAAACTACATCTTGAAACTGTTATTATTCCGCCAATAGTTTTTAGACATAAAGATTAGAGTAAATTTCATTAGTTATCTAAAGATGCATATGTCCGCATACTGATGGGGATCCATCAGATCATGCACCGGGAGGGGTTTGCCGCAAGGCGGGACCCACGTTCGTGTACTCGCGCAGGAGGGCTGGATCAGATCGCTGATTCGACTCAGCGGATGCGTCCGGATCCGCGTCGCGAATCTTTTTCATATATTACTTCGTTGTTTTTGCTTCTTATTTGATGTATTTGAGTGGCCCCACCTCCGGCCATTCATAGTCGTCGAAAGTGGGATCCCCTAGTTCTTTTATTATAAATATGTAGTTAGTGGGTTGATTTAGCTCATTGCATAGTTTGGAGAATAGAATTCCCGGATTCCCGCGATCCCTCCACGGTGCCGACTTCATGGAACCCTAGGTGACGACTCCTAGGTGTGTATCTTCCCCCTCAAGGTTCCCCCTAACCCTAAGCCTCTTTTTCCCTCCTCCAATACACCTCTCCACCGCCCAAAACACTCAAGAACTGCCGTCGTTGGCTGTCTTCCCTCCATATAGCAGGCAGCCCCTGTTTTCCCTCCAACAACTAGCCGCCGGCCACCCAACCTTCCAGCAAAACCCCTGCCGCCGACCATTCACCCTCCCAGCAGGCCTCCGCCTGGGCTCCTTCCCCCTTTCACAGTCGCCGCCTGAATCCCTTCCCCTTCCACAATAGTCGCCCCTTGCCACCCTCCCAACAATCCATCGCCAAGCCGCCCCCTCCTTCCACAATCGCCGCCCCCTTGGGGCTCCTCCACAGCAGTCTCCCCTCAACCCTACCCCCTCCTCCTTGCCACCAGCCACCCTTCCCTCCTCCCGTGGAACCACCACAGCAGCTCTCACCTCTTCCGGCAATATTTGGGCAATCCAGCCCAGATCCCGCCTTTTCCCTCCACCCGTTCCCTTCCAATACCCCGGATCCGCTTCCAAAGCATCGGATTCGACCACCCACGTCCGGATCCACCCATACGTCGTCGGATCTACTCATTTTTCGACTTGTTTCCACCTTCCATCGTCAAGGACAGCCACCTACGTCGTTTTCCATGCCTCTGGTTCCACCTCGTATCGCCGTCCACGCATCTCCGACTCTGAAATCATCAGTGTCCTTGTCAGCCCACTACTTTGAGAGTCTTCGTTGTATTGGACTTATTATTTTCAGCATATTTATATTAAATTGGACTCTCTATATTTGCTTGGGATTTATGCCTGTAGAAAATTTGTTTTGAATCGTTTGTGACTTGCATGTGTGATTTATTCGTCGCACGCTTAGCAATGGCCCTCCAAGAGGAGGAAAACCATTAAATATATGTCTACTGAATGTTATTTCTTTGTTTTAATTTATTCTGGTGTGGGTTAAAATTATTGTTACGCGCATTGATTTGTCGTCGTCATCGACGAAATCATTGTATATAGATTAAAGATAGTGTGTCAAGTTACATTTTCACCCCTAGAAGTCTTGGTTTTGTGCGCCCCTGAAGCCTACCCTACATCGGTTGGTATCAGAGCCAGGTTGGGCCGTCTGCATGCTCCGTAGTGGTAGGATTTTTAGAGCAAGCAAGTCAAATCCACTAGTAGCCGATGACCGAGCGGCGAGCTCGAATTCGGGTGCCACTTTTGCGAGGACACTTTAGGTACCCAGTTTGACGACGTGCGTCGTGAGCTTGTCGAGGTGAACATCCGTTTAGATCACTTAGAAAATGTCAGGGACACTCCAACACAGCACGATGATTTGCTTGAGGATGATCATAATGCTCCTCGTCTTAACCAGCGTTTGATGGATGGTCAGCCTCCCGTAGATCGTAACCGTCGTGATATTCCTCCCCGAGCCCAAGCACCGCCGGCAAGGCGAAATCCCGTTCTTAAAATTGAGCGTAGACAAGCTCCGGCTTGTGATAGGCACCCACACCAGCGTGATGAGTATCGTGTGCACTATCAGCCTCAGCTTGACCCCAGAGATTGTGCCCCCACATGGTCGTCGCGACCATCACCATGATGAATATTATCCTCCGAGTCGGAGAGAGCGTGGTCTCCCGCTCGCTTGATATGATTACGTCCAAGATGATTATCCTGAGGATTACCCCGACCCGCAGAGAGGTGGTCATGCCTACGACATCACTCGTCATATTCGCTTCGACGCCCCTTCATTCAATGGCTACCTGGACCCAAAAGCCTTCAGTGATTGTCTCCTTGACATGGACCATTATTTTGATTGGTATGATATGAGCGACGAGCGTGAGAGGGGTGGTTATTATCCTATCACCCAATGGGATTATATGAAGCAGACTGATGGCCAGCGATCTGGGGTATTCTGTGTTATAGATGTTCTGGAATAGGACATGGAGCGGCGCAGTGCCCCACGCCAAGTCTACTAGTCGAGGACGAGGGGCGGGGTTTAGAAGAAGGTGAGGAAGTTACTAAGGAGATCACAGCCACTGTCAAGGAAGGATGGGAGAGTGGCAATGAGCGATCCTTAGATGATGGGAGTGATTAGGCGCCTCCTACATACCTCACGTGTAGATGAGGACTGACGCCACACTATCATATTCTACATGTACTTTTCTAGTGCATACGGTCTCTGCAAGTTAGCCATCGACAGTGGGAATTGCGTGAATATTGTGGCCCAAAAGGGGATTGACCGTATGCAGGTGAAGGTTGAGCCTCACCCACATCCTTATAGTGTCATCTAGGTAGATAAGACAGCGATTCAGGTCACCCAGCGTTGTCTCATGACGATTAGCATCGCCTTGTTTGAGGATCAGGTCTGGTGCGACGTCATTCCAATGGACGTCGCCCATGTGTTGCTCGGCCGCCCCTGGCTGTTTGATCGCGATGTCACGTGTTTCGGCCGCTCGAGCACGTGTGTCTTTTATGACACGGGGTGAAAGATTACACCATTACCTACCCAACCCAAGGAGAAATTCAAGGGTCAGATTAAGCCTTTTGGGAGCACGAGCGCCTCGAGACCCTTACATATCTTGAGATGAGGCAAGTTTCTGCGAGATAGCATTGAGTCCGACATCATTTATATTGTGGCGACCATTATGGCTTCAGTACCCCCTGACAACCATCCCCCAACGGAACGTCCCATTTTGGATGAGTTTGCGAATATTATGTCTGATGAGCTTCCCGATGAGTTGCCCCCTTCACGGGACATTCAACACGCTATTGACTTGGTCCCGAAGGCTTCTCTCCCGAACCTGCCCCACTACCGTATGCACCTTGATGAGCACGTTGAGCTCAAAAGGCAGGTAAATGAGATTCTTCGAAAGCAATTTATTTGTGAGAGTTTTGAGTTTGTGCGCGGTTCCCGCCCTTCTTACCCCTAAGAAGAACAGTAGTTAGCGCATGTGCATCGATAGTCGGGTCATTAATAAAATCACGATTCATGGTCAAGTATCGTTATCCCATCCCACGACTCGATAACCTACTGGATATTATGTCTGGTGCTCAGATATTTTCCAAGATCGATCTCTGTAGTGGGTACCACCAGATTCGAGTTCAGGCGGGAGACGGGTGGAAGAGAGCATTTAAGACCAAGGATGGTTTGTACGAGTGGCTAGTCATGCTATTTGAGATATCGAACACCCCAAGCATGTTCATGAGAGTCATGACGCAGGTGTTATGGCCCTACATGGGCAAGTTTTTGGTGGTATACTTTGACGATATACTGATCTATAGCCAGACCCAGGCCGCCACCCTCCGCCGGGAGAAATTATATGTGAACTTGAAGAAGTGTTCCTTCCTTTCTGAGTCTGTTCACTTCCTGGGATGCATTATGTCATCCACAGGAGTTTTCGTCGACCCTGAGAATGTCAAGTCCATTCGAGACTGGTCTGTGTCTGTGACCATCCACGAGGCTCGCAGCTTCCACGGACTTGTCACCTTGTATAGGAGGTTTGTCAAGGGGTTCAGTACGATCATGGCCTCATTCACGAGCTGCCTTAGGAAGGACGAGTTTCAGTGGACCGTCACGGCCACTAGGGCATTTGAGGAGATCAAAGCGAGATTGACGACGGCTCATGTCCTAAGACTTCCTGATTTTAGCCACACGTTTGAGGTCGCATGTGACGCTTTTGGTGTTGGTATTGGTGGCGTATTTAGCCGAGAGGGACATCTGATTTCTTACTTGAGTGAGAAACTGAACGAACCCAAGCAAAAATACTTGAATTACGATCGAGAATTTTATGTTATTGTCCAGTCTCTGCGCTACTGGAGGCACTATCTCCATCCCCGAGAGTTTGTGCTTTACTCTGATCATCGGGCATTATGATATCTAGATTTGCAACGCAAGTTGGGACACCGGCATGCCAAGTGGGTCGAGTACCTCAAGGATTTCAATTACGTTCTCAAACACCGAGCTGGTGTTGAGAACAAGTTGGCCGATGCGCTCCTTGTTACAGACGATGAGCGTGCGTGTAGATAGGTTTGAGAGAGTGATCCTAGAATATCCGGCATGTCCCGATTTTGGTGAGATTTATACCGTCTTGTCATGAGAACCTCTGGACCTTGTTGAGGGCTATCAGATCTTTGAGGGATATTTGTACTGGGGCTCTCGCATGTGCATACCCCAGACTTCCCACTGTGATTACTTGATTTGGGAGTTGCACGCGGGCCCGGGGCCACTGGGCACTTTGGGCGGGATAAGTCCATAGCTATTGTTGAGGATCGCCTCTATTGGCCCTGCCTCAAGAAGGGCGTGGCTCGCGTTGTCCGCCACTGTCGTATCTGTCAGACGGCCAAAGGAACTAAGCAGAACACGGGTTTGTACACACCTCTACCTGTCCAACACCGCCCTTGAGAGGATATCAACATGGACTTCGTGCTCGGACTCACCCGCACTCTTCGGAGACACGACTCCATCTTTGTGGTGGTCGATCGATTCTCAAAGATGGCGCACTTTATTGCTTGTCGCAAACGGCAGATGTTACACACGTAGCATCCATATTTATGAGGCACATTTTTAAGCTGTATGGCCAACCCAAGTCTATTGTGTCAGACCATGATGTGAGGTTTATGAGCTATTTTTGGAAGACCCTTTGGCACGAGACTGACACCACCCTTAGGTTTAACTCGACTTATCATCCCCACTCAGATGGGCAAATTGAAGTAGTGAACGGTAGATTAGGAAACCTACTAAGGTGTCTAGCGGGCGAGCATGTAGCTAGTTGGGACCTTGATCTTCCAGTCACAGAGTTTGCGCATAATAGTTCGGTCAATAGGTCCACTGGGTTGAGTCCATTTCATGTAGTGTCAGGATACGAACCTAGGAAGACTATCGACCTTATCCCCAGTCCCCTAGAGTCACACCCTAGCGAGTCTGTGAGTCATTTGCACGTCATTTGCATGAGTTGCAAAAGTCGGTCTGTCGACGAATTACTACGAGCAATGAAAATTATAAAACTCATGCAGATAGGAGAATGTGGGAACAAGTATTTTAGGAAGGCGAACAGGTCATGGTGTGAATCCGCCCTGAGAGGCTCCCTTAGGAGCCTCCCAAAAATTCAAGCGTCAGGCGAATGGGACCCTACTGCGTCATAAGTCACATTGGGACAAACGCCTACAGGCTCGAAATTCCTGCGAGTATGGGTATACATCCGATATTTAATGTTGAAGATCTGACGCTATACTACGAGCCTCGCGAGTATGCAGACCCAAGTAGTGGAGACTCTCAGCCGTCCACACCTCCGCTCTCATTACCTTACTACCCGCATAGTCCACCCGCGTCTGATGGCCTCCACAGTTCACCTATTATTGACACCCATCCAACCAGAGACTCGTCTTCTTTGGTTCCACCGACGGCATCGCCAATCGCACCGGGATCCACCACTCGTGAGTTGAGCGATGAGAACATTACAGAGATCAGATCACACCAATTTGTTCCTACCACAGGCGGGCCACTATGTCGTTACTTGGCACATTGGCGGGGCCGCCCAGATGCAGACGACATATGGTTACCACCAGCAAAGCTCGATCGACTCACTCCTGAACTTCAACTTCGGTACGATCGTCTCCACTCATCGGAGATGAAAGCTTTTCAGTCGGGGAGAGTTTATGGGAATTCATCAGATCATGCACCAGGAGGGGTTCGCGCAAGGCGGGACCCATGCTCGTGTACTCGCGCAGGAGGGCCTGATCGGATCGTCGATCCGGCTCAGTGGATGCGTCCGGATCTGCGTCGCAAATCTTTTTTATATATTACTTTATTATTTTTGCATCTTATTTGATGTATTTAAGTGACCCCACCTCCGGCCAATCATAGTCGTCGAATGTGGCATGCCCTAGTTGTTCTTTTATTATAAATATGTAGTTAGTGGGCTGATTTAGGTCATTGCAGAGTTTAGAGAATATAATTCTCGGATTCCTGCGATTCCTCCACGGTGCCGACTCTGTGAAACCCTAGGTGACGACTTCAAGGTGTGTATCTTCCCCCCTCAAGGTTCCCCCTAACCCTAAGCCTCTTTTTCCCTCCTCCAATCCACCTCTCCACCACCCAAAACAATCCAGAACTGTTGTCGTTGGTTGTCTTCCCTCCATATAGCAGGCAGCCCCTATTTTCCCTCCAACAATTAGCCGTCAGCCACCCCTCCTTCCAGCAAAGCCCATGTCGCCGCCCATTCACCCTCCCAGCAAGTCGTCGTCTAGGGTCCTTCCCCCTTTTACAGCCGCCGCCTAGATCCCTTCCCCTTCCACAGTCGCCGCCCCTTACCACCCTCCCAATAGTCCACCGCCAGGCTTCCCCCTCCTACCACAATCGCCGCCCCCTTGGGTCTCCTCCACAGCAACCTCCCCTCAACCCTAGCCCCTCCTCCTTGCCGCCAGCAACCCTTCCGTCCTCCCATGGGACCACCACAGCAGCCCTCACCTCTTTCGGTCAGATTTGGGCAATCCAGCCCAGATCCCGCCTTTTCCCTCCACTTGCTCCCTTCCAATACCTCGGATCCACTTCCAAAGCATCAGATCAGACCTCCCATGCCCGGATCCACCCATACGTCGTCGAGGACAGTCATCTATGTCGTTTTCCACGCCTCCGGTTTCACCTCGGATCGTCGTCCACACATCTCCGGCTCTGAAATCTTAAGTGTCTTGGTCAGCCCACTACTTTTAGAGTCTTCGTTGTATTGGACTTATTATTTTCAGCATATTTATATTGGATTGGACTCTCTATATTTGCTTGGGATTTCTGCCTGTACAAAATTTTCTTCGAATCGCTTGACTTACAAGTGGGATTTATTTGCCGCACACTTAGTTTTTGCCCTCCGAGCGGAAGAAAGCCAATAAATATTTGTCTACTAAATGTTATTTCTCTGTTTTAATTTATTCTTGTGTGGGTTAAAATTATTGTTGCTCGTATTGATTTGTCGTCGTCATCGACGGAATTATTGCATATAGATTAAAGTTAGTGTGTCAAGTCTACATTTTCACCCCTATAAGTATTGGTTTTGTGCACCCCCATAGCCTACTCTACATCACATACTCTACTAATGAAAAAGATTAATATGAACAAAAGATAGCCCCACTTGAAGAATTCAGCAGAAACGAATAACTGAGTGACTCTTTGCTTGTGTGGCTAATGATGTTAAATATGGATATATGGAAAAACAAGATATTAAAGATAGAGAAACACATACTTTAGAGGGTTGTGAGAGAGAGTAGAGTACCTATTGAAGACAAGGTTGGGAGAAATAGACTTGGGTATGTAGGCATATGTAATTGGGGTTAAAGATGCAAAAATAAGATGGTAGATGCAACAATGGTCATATAATTACAAAGAAAGGATTAGAGAAAAAGGTAATATGCCAGGAATTTGTGCAAAAAAATGAGTGAAAAATATATATAGTTCTCCTGAAACACTCAATAAAAATTATGAAGAATGAGGATCCATAAAGAGACTTAAATAGCATATATAAGGCTGATTATGATGATGATAATGATATACCTTCAGAATTTATTTAAAAACAGAAATAAAAAAGAAACATTAAGGAAATAGATTTCTACAATTTTAGAAACATTTTTCAAAATTATTATGGGGAATGAAAATTTAAAAACAAATATGTTAGCATCTAGTACAGGTACAAAAATGATGATAGCTGTAGAGAAAATGTCCAAAGCATGTATATATTTCATGAATCAATCAAATACAAGTATGAGTACAAATATATAGGAGAGAAGAGAGAGGAAGCATCCTATACAGATGATGTGGGACTAAACAAAAAGACTATAAATGGGCCAACTTATTGGGCTTTTACATTACTTTTCCCTATATTCTCTAACACTCCTCCGCAAGCTGGAGCATACAGGTCGTAGGCACCAAGCTTGGACAAGAATTGACGGTACAATCTTCGTGATAATGTCTTGGTGAGGATGTCAGCAACTTGATTAGAGGCAGGAACGTGCTCTAGCTTCAACTTCTTCAATTGAACCTTTTCTCGAACAAAGTGGCAGTCGACTTCAATGTGTTTGGTCCGCTCGTGGAACACAAGATTCTTTGCAATGTGGATTGCAGTCTGGCTGTCGCAAAACAAAATTGATGGTGAGGATAATTCAACTTCCAGATCCCCAAGGAGACTCTCAAGTCATGCGAGTTCTGATACAATAGACGTCACCGCACGGTATTCAACCTCAGCGGATGAGCGAGCAACCACAGACTGCTTCTTGCTACGCCAGGTGATGAGATTTCCTCCAAAGTAAGTACAGAAGTCAGTAGTGGACCGTCGATCATCAAGAGAACCCGCATAATCCGCATCAGAATATGAAACAAGAGAAAGAGACGAGGATGGGGTATACACGAGTCCCTATCCAGGAGCAGTCTTCAGATACCTGAGAATGCGTTCGACTGCCTGAAGATGAGAAACCCGTGGAGTGTGCATAAATCGGCTGACCACTCCAACCGCAAATGAGATATCGGGTCTTGTAACCGTTAGGTATATTAGTTTTCCCACAAGACGCCGATAGTATTCTGGATTTGGAGGTGGAGAAACAGACTTAGATCCCTCTGAGCACATAACTTGTGTTGCTTAACATGTTGTATTCCTACGAAGTCGTCAGCAGTAATCAAAATGTCATCCACATAAACAAGAAGTATGACCGTCCCAGTTGACTGATGACGAGTGAAGAGAGAGAAATCAGCCGAGCTTCTCTTGAAACCAAACTCATGAACAACATTACTAAACTTCTCAAACCACGCTCGAGGAGACTGTTTGAGACCATAGATAGATTTCTGAAGCAAACAAACACGAGACTCCCCCGTGGTCTCAAACCCAGGCGGTTGATGCATGTAAACAGTTTCAGTAAGATCACCATTCAGGAAGGCATTTTTGATATTCAGCTAATGTAGAGGCCACTGGAGATGAACAGCTAAGGAGAGCAGAACCCGAATCGAGTTTAACTTAGCGACAGGGGAGAAAGTCTCATCATAATCAAGGACGTATTGTTGAGTGAATCCCTGTGCCACCAGTCGAGCTTTCAAGCGATCAATTTTGTCATCCGTCGTGTGCTTGATTGTAAAGATCCACTTGCAACTAACACAGCACTGGCCGGGAGGGAGAGAGACAAGATCCCAAGTCTGATTCCCCCATAGAGCAGTCATTTCCTCATCCATGGCAGCACGCCACCCCGGATGCTGGAGGGCTTCCTGCACAGAGTTAGGTAAAAAAATAGAGGATAGAGAGAGAGCAAATGTAAGAAGAGGCGAAGAGAGGCGATGTAAAGAAACATAATTGGCCAAGGGATGAGCCGTAGAGGTTATGTCGAATCAACAGGCCGCGAGACCACACCGGTTGAGGGAAGCTGTTGCAGGGCATCAGAATGAGGAGTACGACGAGTGTAGACCTGAATGATAGGTGGTTTGGGGGGGACTAGCGATGGAAGCAGAGTAGGTGTGGGAAGAAGAGGTGGAAGATGAGATGTAACTGGAACTGGAGTGGGTGTGGGAAAAAGAGGTGGAAGCGCAGACGTAATTGGAACTGAGTATCGAGGTAGATGGGAAGGAAGAAGAAGAGGATCAGCAGGAGCGGTGTGATAGGGTTGATCCTCATGAAAAGAGACATCAGCAGAGACAACCACCTTATCAGTAGCAGGATAATAACAGACATACCCTTTCTGAGTGCGAGAGTATCCAACAAACATAGCTTTGGTAGCACGAGGGGCAAGCTTGTCCTTTGAAGGGCCAAGAGTATGGGCATAACAGGTGCATCCAAACACACGAGGTGTGAGAGAGAAGAGATCCTTGGATGGGTATAGGAGAGTCATGGGGGGCCACAAAAGTGGAGGATAAACGAGGGCATGCGGTTGATAAGATGACATGTCGTGGAGACCGCAAAGTTCCAATACAGAGGGGGACCTGCATTTGAAGCATAAGAGAGAGAGCAACATCAAGAAGGTGGCGATTTTTTCGTTCTGCGACACCATTTTGTTGAGGGGTATACGCACACGAAGTATGGTGGATAAGACCAAACTCGGCGCACAGGTTGGAGAAGGTTCGACCGGTATACTCACGAGCGTTATCAGTACGGATAATTTAAACACATGTGGAAAACTGTGTGCGAGTCTCGGTAAGAAAAGAGCGGAAAATTGATGTGAGTTCGGTACGATCACGAAGGAAGTATAACCAGGTAACCCACGAGTAATCATCAATAAAGGTTACAAAGTACCGATAACCAAAAACACTATGGATCTTATATGGTTCTCAAATATCAGAATGGACTAATGAAAAAAGAGCATTGCTCTTAATACCGGGAGAAGTAAAAGAGACAGGATGTTGTTTGTCAAAGATACAAGATTCACAAAAAAACTCCTGAAGAAGAATATCTGGAAGAGCTTTCTTGAGAATCTTGAGAGGAGCATGCCCAAGACGACGATGTCAGTCAACGAAGGAGATAGTGGTGAGAGCAGTGGGAGGGATATCAAGAAGACACAGCCCGTTGGACAACCGCCCCCGACCAATTATAGTCTGCATCCATCGATCTTGCACAACAACAGAAGAACGTGAGAAGGTTACACAACAGTCAAGGTCCTGAGTAACACGGCTAATAGCAAAGAAGATTAAAGGGGGACCCCAGAACATGAAAAATCGAGGATAAGGAGAGGGAGGGGGTAAGAGGCAGATGGGCAACACCAGAAACCGATGTCGTGTCACCATTAGCCACAGTGATAAACTTAGGATAATCAGAAGCTAAGTACCGCGACGGCTTCTGCGGAGAGATATGATGTGTGGCACCCGAGTTCATAATCCAATGAGAGCCGTGGGAGAGGCAAGATATCCCTTCATCAGAGATCGAGGCCACGGATCCAGAGGAGCGACTGATCACCCCTTGGAGCTGTTGAAGTTGAGCACGCAGAGCCGCAATGTCATCACTGGCGGTAAGCGAATATGACGCAATGCAGACTGAGCCAAGGAGCAGCGAGAAGGCAACCTGCCCGAGCGGTTAGAACAATACTGCATAGAAACGAGCACAGACCGCACAGCAAGAGCCTGGAGACTAGCCGTGCAAGATTAATGAGGACAGTGGACACAAGCAGCAACTAAGAAAGACCGCAGCGGTCACGGTAACAACGCACCAGCGGCCAGAAAGGCCACGACCAGCGCAAAGAGGATAACCCGCAGCGGAAAGAAACAAGCCGCGACGGTAAGGAGGCACCCTTCAGCGGCCAAGAAAAACAGAAATAATGCGGCAAGAATTCTGAGCTGCAGTGGTTAGAGGGAACAGCGTCCGGCGAACAGGCACTAGACCGTGCGGTTCGAAGCAGACCGCGACCAGAGCAAAGACCGGCGAGCAGGTACAAGACCGGGAGGTTAGAAGCAAACCGCAACAACCCGGTAGAAGTAAATCGCAACAAACCGGTAGAAGCAGTCTGAGCAAACAAGAAGACCCCACCGCAGGAAAGAACTCCGTGCGACAAGAGCGATAAGAAGAGAAGGGAGGTCGCAGCGGACAGAGACAGATCGCAGCGGACAAAGACAGGTCGCAGCAGGTAGAGGCACGACAGGTTAAGACGAGAACGTTGCGAGAAGAGCAATCCGCTAGGAGAGCGGTTAGAAAGCAATTGCAGCGGGAAGAACGGCGGGGCGAACAGAGAAGAGAATCCGCTGATCAAACTGGACCAGAGACCGCAGCGACAAGAAGCAGATCGTAGCGGAGAAGAGAGAGACCGCTGCTTCAAGAGAAGATTGCAGCGGTTAAGGCAAGACCTCCGCGAGTAGAATAGGTCGCAGCGATTAGGGGAGAGAGCAGCGGGTAGAGAGCAGGTCGTGGAGGTTAAGAGAACACTAACCGCACGGGAGTGGGGACCACGTGCCAGAAAGATGAAGCTATATAAAAAGCATAGAAAAGAGAGAGGGGAGGTGGATCCACGGACCACGGGAGAGAATGAAGCGGTTAGAAAGGAAGGAAGCTGCAAATCCGCGCGGTTAAGCAGACAAACAAGACGCGCGGTAACAGGAGGACTGGGCGGTTAGACAAAAACAGGCCGGACCATTTCCCTCTGATACCATGTAGAGAAAAGGTCAGCTTGTATATATTTCATGAATCAATCAAATACAAGTATGAGTGAAAATATATAGGAGAGAAGAGAGAGAAAACATCATATACAGAAGATGTGGGACTAAACAAAAAGACCATAAATGGGTCAACTTATTGGGCCTTTACATTACTTTTACCTATATTCTTTAACAATAGCAACCAAGAGAGAAAAACATGTATCTGGTGGATAATAGCTTGTGTTGTATGCCCTATGTCTTCCAAGAGAATGGTGAGCTACAAAGATAAGATGTCTAGAGAAGTGATATGAAAGAAACTAAAGATGATTAGCATATAAGCGAGAAGAAACTCACTTATCATGACACAACTCAGAAGCAACTGACATATCTTCACATATAAAAGGAGCGCAATTACTTTCAGCATTAGTTGAACATTCCCACTGATCAAAAGTGAACTGATCAAGACTGGTCTGAGAATCCCATACATGAACAAGCAAAGGGGAAAGGTACAGCTTGATATTGAGTACAGGAGTTGGCCCTCCATTTTTTGACATCTCCACCCTCAGATCTTTAACTTCAAATGCAGCTTTAGGGACCTACAATCACTTCAAAAGTTATAATAATAAGCTTTAAAACTATTAACCACAAACATAGTTTGCCAATATATCAAATGGGACTGAAGAAAGACTGAGATTGTTGCACTATATTGATTTGCAATTAACAATTGAGTATTAAGAAAATAATATCAAGGATGATATAATCTATCTACATAATATTTGTCTGAATATTATTAAAATCTCATAAGAAGACCAAACTTACATTACTAAATAAAAAAACACACATGAATTCATAACAATGTACAAAGAAACTGCGGTATTTAATTATATTAAGAAAGATGAAAAAGAACAAAGAAACTGAAACATTATTTAAGTAAGTCGGCTTAAACCAGAGCAAGCTATGAATCCTTGACTGGTGGATGCAACATATGATCATGCTCACATGAACTCTCCTATTATCATAAACAGATAAGTATTTCCAGTTTTTTGGAGAAAGCTGAAGTGATGCAGGGCCAGGAGTCCACCTGCCTGCCACCCCGGAGTCCATCGGGGGTCCACCTTGGAGTCCACCAAGGGGCCTTATCAGGGCCACGGCCCGTACACCCCAACCAGCTCTCCGTCACGGAGTCCACCAGGCGGTAGGTTGTTGAGGCTAGAGCTCGATCCCCAGACCTCCTTGATCAGTTGGTGATAAGAGCACTGGTGAAGGCCTCTTATTAAGGAGGTATGGGGATCGAGCCACAGCCTGAACAACCTGCCGCCTGGTGGACTCCGTGGTGGAGAGCTGGTTGGGGCATACAGGTCGCGGCCCTGATAAGGCCCCTTGGTGGACTCCAAGGTGGACCCCCGGTGGACTCCGGGGTGGCAGGCAGGTGGACTCATGGCACTGCATCATAAAAGTGCACTTTTGTGATGCAGGACAGACGTTACACCTGCCTGCCACCCTGGAGTCCCACCACGGGGCCTACAATGGCGTCGCACCATGGCGGCTTTATCAGGGCCGCGGCCCGTACACCCCAACCCTTCCCCGGTCCCACAACAAGGCCGATAGGTTGTTGAGGTCGGGGGCTCGATCCCCCGACCTCCTTGATAAAGAGCTCTCATGCGAGCTCTCATCACCAACCTATCGGCCCTGTTGTGGGACCGGGGATGGGTTGGGGTGTACGGTCCGCGGCCCTGATAAAGCCGCCATGGTGCGACGCCATGATGGGCCCCCTGGTGGGACTCCAGGGTGGCAGGCAGGTGTGATGTTTGTCCTGCATCATGAAGTTAGTCGGATACTTAACATCTGGTTTATTAAGTACAAATCAAAGCTTCATTATCAATATGACAAGGAGCAAATTAAAAGAGAGTTCACAATACCTCCATCAGGTTGCTAGAACAAAATGCTTTCGGCATGAATCTCTAGCCCACTCATTGTATATTATAGAAGTTCTTAAAATTGTGTAAAACACTTTAAATTAGAATTGTTAAATTCGTTTGAACTACTATTACATTTACGCTAAAACGCTTTGTATTTTTAGCACAGGCTGTACTTCAAATAATAGCTCCGTAGATTATTGCTTGAATGGTACAAAAAGAAAATGACTGTTATGCCGCCGCATCCGCTACAATTTCAAGGACAGATGTACACTCGGCGACCAAAAGAGCGGAGGCCAAACAACGGGGCTGAACCATCCGGTTCAGCCCCCAACCGATGAAGGCGCCAAGGGGGGACTGAACCGACCCGGTTCAGTCCCCAAGTGGGGGGGCCAGCCGGCCCCCTTGAGCCCCAGGTATTAATAAACTCGGGGCTCCCTTTGGATGGCATCAACTATCATTTCAAGGTACTTCCTCTCCTTCTTCCCCTAACCCTAATTCTTCTCCCCTTTCTCTCTCACTCCCTCCTTAGATCTATTTTCTTCTTGCAAAGTCTTATCATTTGGTATCAGAGCAACATCCTGCGACGATGGTGACTCGCTCCGAAGCGGAAGCCGCGCGACTCGCATCCCTCGAGGAGAACTATGTAGGGTTGTCGGACACGATGACGGCGCTCGAAGAACAAGTGAAATCCTCTCAAAAAACCCTAGAGGATCGCTTGGATGCGAGCATGGAGGAGATCAAAGCCCTACTTGCACAAAATCTGAAGGGAAAAAATCATGCGGTGGAAGGATCGGAAACGGAGGCGTCATACCAACCACTGGCGCCGAATGGCACTGGAATCGGAGGCGGAATGCAGCAGGGGGCCGGATCGGGGTATACGGGGGCCGGTCTCTCGATCGCGGGATCGGCGGAAGCCGAAACCGCGCGAATCGGCGTGTACGCCTCCCGTGCGGCGGGATCGGCCCCGGAGGGGTACGGGGGACCTGGGGGGGCACCGGAGGGCCGGCGGAGGCCGGCTACCGCTGCCCCAGCGGCTGGAGACCGCCGGAAGGCTCAGCGGCCCCGTACGGGTCGATCGGCGCCCAGAACGCCTGGAACGGGCCCGGGACGCATGTTGGTCCCTCTTGGCGGGGTCCGGGGCAAGGAGTGGCCCCTTTTCGACCAACGGGAGCGAATGCGGTCCCAATCGGAGGAGTGGCGGGCATCCTACCGATACCTCTGCTCTACGGAGGACCGGCGGACTACGGAAATGGCAACCCGTGGGGTGGAGGGCAGCAAGGAGGCTAGGACATGGACCGGGGGCGACCTGGGCCTGCAGCGGTCCCAGCGCAACCCTACCAACCAGCACATGCAGAACCCCGGCCATACATGCAGCCCAAATTGACACGTATGAATTTCCCTAAATTCAAGGGCGGCGACGCCCTAGAGTGGATCCAGAAAGCTGAGCTTTTCTTCAAGTACCAAGAGATTCCGGAGGGGCAGTGGGTCCAGTTGGCTTCGTTCCACCTGGAGGAGGACGCCTTCCAATGGACCAAGTGGTTCCTGCGGGGACGCAATTACGCACCATGGGAGGAGTTTGTGGAGTCCTTTATGGCTCGTTTCGGGCCTCTAGAGTATGAAGATGTGGAAGTTATGTTACAGAAGCTGCGACAGAAAGGATCAGTCACAGAGTACCGGACAGAATTCGAACGGTTGGCCAATCGGGTCAATTGGGAAGAGAGGACAATGCTGAGCTGTTTCGTATCGGGACTGAAGGATCACTTGAGAGACGAGGTCCACGCGTACATGCCCCGCAGTCTGAGTCATGCCATCAGCTTGGCCAGGATACAAGAGGAGCGGTACAATCGACAGAGGACTCGGACGGCAGCACGGACACCCACAGTGACGGACGTAACCCGGAAGGAACCACCGGCCGGGGGTCGTCCCACTGTGACGAGATTGACGTGGCAGGAGCTACAGGCCAGAAAGGACAAGGGGTTGTGCTTCAAGTGTGATGAGAAATTCGTTCCGGGGCATCGGTGTCAGAGGGTCCAAGTTTTCATACTGCGGAACGAGGACGGCGAAGAAGACACTACTGGTGACTCAGTTGAGGATGATCTGGATCTTGCGGAATTTGGGATATCTCTTCAGGCGATGGCAGGGTGCTCAGCTCCCCTCACGTTACGGATCTCAGGGGCAATTGGCCAGGAGCGGGTGACTATACTAGTAGATAGTGGGAGCACCCACAATTTCATCGACCCCGAGGTGGCTCTCAAGACAGGGATTCCCATTGATCGGGAGGCCGCCTTCCAGGTCATGGTTGCGGATGGGAGCAAGTTGCGATGCGAAGGGGTCATGAAGGGGGCCGAGCTGCGGATGCAGGGATACGTCTGCCACACCGATGTCTACCTTCTCCCCATTCGAGGCTCGGATATGGTCTTGGGAGTGCAGTGGCTCCGGCAGTTACGGCGGGTGACCACAGATTGGGACAGCATGACGTTGGAGTTTAATCAGCAGGGCAAGGACCACTGTTTGCAAGGTATCAGGACATCGCCACTCAAGGAGATCTCACTCAGGGGTTTGCAGCGACTGGAGGAGCAAGGCGGGACAGTAGCGATGATTCTGGGGATGACACCCTTGGGATCGGAGTCTAGCGCGGAGCCAGCACAGATACAAGCACTTTTGGGACAGTACGAGGATGTTTTCCAGGGGCCCCGATCCGTTCCACCATCCCGTTTTCGGGACCATCAGATCCAGTTGAAGGTTGGAACGGACCCAACCAACATCCGGCCGTACCGCTACCCCCATATTCAGAAGATTGAGATAGAGCGCAGCGTGCGCGAGATGCTGACTTCAGGGATTATTCGTCCCAGCACCAGTGCTTTCTCTTCCCCGATCATACTGGTGAAGAAGAAAGACGGGTCGTGGAGATTCTGCGTGGATTACAGGGGGCTTAACAGTTCTACCATCAATGACAAATTTCCCATTCCTATGATCGAGGAGTTGCTCGATGAGTTACACGGGGCGCACCTATTCACCAAATTGGATCTCCGGTCCGGCTACCATCAGATTCGTATGAAGGAGGAAGACGTCCACAAGACAGCCTTCCGGACCCACGATGGCCACTATGAGTTCTTGGTGATGCCATTTGGCTTGGCCAACGCACCCTCAACCTTCCAGGCCGTCATGAATGAGATATTTCGTCCTCTTCTTCGAAGGTATGTGCTAGTTTTCTTTGACGACATACTTATCTACAGCAGGAGTTGGGAGGATCACTTGGAGCACGTTCGCACCGTCCTCACCATATTGCGAGATCACAAGTTGTACGCCAAGCGGTCCAAGTGCTCATTTGGGCAGTCGGAGGTTGAGTACTTGGGACACCTGGTGTCCGCACACGGGGTACAAGCTGATCCTAAGAAGATTGCGAGCATGGTAGATTGGCCACCTCCTACGACGGTCCGAGCTTTGAGGGGGTTCCTCGGGCTGACAGGGTACTATCGGCGGTTCGTGAAGGATTATGGCAAGATAGCCCGGCCCCTTACTCAGCTGTTGCAGAAAGACGCTTTCCACTGGAGTTCCGAGGCAGAGGTCGCCTTCCAGGCTCTGAAGGCGGCTATGACTACTACCCCGGTTCTGGCACTTCCAGATTTCTCCAAGACGTTCGTAGTGGAGGCTGATGCTTCGGGGATCGGTATTGGAGCTGTGTTGATACAAGAGGGCCGACCCTTGGCCTACTTCAGCAAGGCGTTGGCACCCCGGACGCTGGGCCTTTCGACGTATGAGAAGAAGATGTTAGCCATCCTGCATGCGATCGCCTTGTGGCGGCCTTATCTCTTGGGACGACACTTCCAGATCCGCACAGATCACCAGAGCCTGAAACATTTTTTGGAGCAAAGATTAGCCTCACCATTACAGCAGAAGTGGTTGACAAAGTTACTGGGATACGACTATGAGATTGTGTATAAGCAGGGGAAGGAAAATGTGGTGGCTGATGCACTCTCCCGTCTACCAGAGAGTTCCTTGTCGCATATTTCGGGACCAGTGATTGAGTCACTGGAAGAGATACAGGCAGAAGTTCAGCAGGATCCGGATCTGCGAACCATCATTGAAGCACTGCGACAGGGGGAGCCTACTGAGGCCGGCTACTATTTGCAGGGAGACAGACTTTACCATCAGGGCCGAATAGTCCTCCCTGCCACGTCGGCCTGGCGGACGGTCATGATGCAGGAGTTCCACGCCTCACCCACCGGCGAACACGCAGGTATCCTGCGTACATTACAACGGGTCCGGGCGAATGTTTTTTGGAAAGGGCTGCGACGAGATGTTCAGCGGTTTGTACGTGAATGTGAGATCTGCCAGCGACAGAAGTATGAGACTACCTCGCCTGCCGGGCTACTGACACCGTTGGAGATCCCCCGTCAGATTTGGGACACAGTCTCCATGGATTTCATTGACGGTCTGCCCAAGTCTCAAGGCAAATCCGTCATCTTGGTGGTGGTTGACAAGCTGTCCAAATATGGGCATTTCATTGCGATGAGCCATCCGTACACGGGCACCACAGTTGCTAATGATTTTGCCAAGGAGATCGTGAGACTTCACGGAATTCCAAGCGCTATCATATCAGACAGGGACCCCGTCTTTGTGGGCAATTTCTGGCAGGAGCTGTTTCGGTTACAGGGGACTTCCCTCCACATGAGCACGGCTCACCATCCTCAGACAGACGGCCAGACAGAGGTCCTCAACCGGGGGGTTGAAACTTATTTGAGGTGTTTTGTCATGGATGAACCACGCTCCTGGACTCGGTGGCTCCATTGGGCGGAGTACTGTTACAATACATCTTTTCACACAGCCAGCAAACTCACTCCTTTTGAGGTGGTCTACGGCCGCCCCCCGCCTACTCTGAGTTCTTATGAGCCAGCCAGCACCGCTCTGCCCGCGGTCGACCGGATGTTACTGGATCGCGACCGGACTTTATCGCTACTCCGGGAGAATTTAAGCATCGCCCAAGATCGCATGAAGGTTCAAGCCAACAAACATCGTACCGAGCGGGAGTTTGCGGTCGGCGATGAGGTCTTCCTTAAACTCCAACCATATCGGCAACTATCGGTCTCTTGGCGGACCAACCAGAAGCTGGCACCAAAATACTATGGCCCGTTCCGCATCCTTCGTCGGGTGGGGCCCGTTGCTTATACTCTTGCTCTTCCGGAGGGTTCTCGCATCCACCAAACGTTCCATGTATCCTTACTGAAGAAGAAGCTCGGAAACTCCACTCCGATCTGTCCTACTCTCCCAGATGCTACTAGCGGCGGCGAATTGCGGCCTTCGCCGGAGACGATTCTGTTGACCAAATGGAAGCGGCGGGGTGCCGAGTACCGGCTCGAGCTCCTCGTCAAGTGGGCGAATATGACCGCCGAACAAAATTCTTGGGTTGACTTCTTGGAGTTCCGCGAGACATTTCCGGATTTCCCACTTGAGGACAAGTTGGCCCTTGAAGGGGGAGGGAATGTTATGCCGCCGCATCCGCTACAATTTCAAGGACAGATGTACACTCGGCGACCAAAAGAGCGGAGGCCAAACAACGGGGCTGAACCATCCGGTTCAGCCCCCAACCGATGAAGGCGCCAAGGGGGGACTGAACCGACCCAGTTCAGTCCCCAAGTGGGGGGGCCGGCCGGCCCCCTTGAGCCCCAGGTATTAATAAACCCGGGGCTCCCTTTGGATGGCATCAACTATCATTTCAAGGTACTTCCTCTCCTTCTTCCCCTAACCCTAATTCTTCTCCCCTTTCTCTCTCACTCCCTCCTTAGATCTATTTTCTTCTTGCAAAGTCTTATCAATGACCATCTAATGTTTTTAATAATTGTCATTCTACTATATACGAATAGCACAGTAGTGAAACTACTTCATTAAATTAGCTATTCAAAAGATTAATTTTATTCTTTAATCTATACACATCATGATACATCATTTTATGAAGGGGAGCCTTGGCACACCGGTTGAGGTGTTGCCGTGTGACCTTAAGGTCACAGGTTCGAGTCCTGGAAGCAGCCTCTTACAAAAATGCAAGGTAAGGTCTGCCTACATTTCACCGTTGTGGTGGGACCCTTCCGTGGACCCTCGTTGCACGGGAATGTCTTCGTGCACAAGGCTGTCCGTTTATGATACATCATTTTATCATTCATAAAAAACTAAATTCAGAATTTACAAATATGATAGACCAAGAACAAGTTTTATACTTGTAAAAAAAACACAATAAATTGAGAAATAAATTAGTTTTATTAATTTCTCAAATAAATGCTTACATCTTTTATCCATAAATTTGTACACTTATACACTTATATAGGAGAAGAGAGAGGAGAAGTTCCAACCCAAGATGTGGGACTAAATCCTAAAGATGAAGTAGGCTCTAAATGAGCCTTATATTGGGCTTTTACACATCTTTCCTTCAACACTCCCCCGCAAGTTGGAGGATACAAATCGTAAGCACCCAGCTTTGGCAAAAACTGATAGTATAGCGGGCGAGGTAAGACCTTGGTGAGAATATCAACAACTTGCCCAGCAGCAGGAACATGTTGTAATTCTATCTTCTTCAATTGAACATTCTCCCGAATGAAATGATAATCAACTTCAATGTGTTTAGTACATTCATGGAAAACAGGATTCTTGACAATGTGTATAGCAGCTTGATTTTCGCAAAATAGAGTGGTTGGTGGGGATAGTTTGACTCCTAAATCACCTAGGAGACTTTCAAGCCATGTAAGCACAGACACAACAACTGCCATTAAACGATACTTGACTTTAGCAGATGAGCGAGCAACTACAGACTGTTTCTTGTTGCGCCATGTAATGAGATGTCCTCCAAAATAAGTATAGTATCCACTTGTGGAATGAAGATCATCCAATGAACCAGCATAATCAGTGTCAGAATATGCAATCAGAGATAAGGGAGACGAAGGGGCTTGTATACAAATCCTTGTCCGGGAGCAGTCTTCAAGTAACGAAGAACACATTCAACTGGCTGGAGATAATAGATTTGTGGCTCATGCATGAATCGACTAACAACTCCAACAGCAAATGATATATCAGGTCTTGTAACCGTGAGATATATCAGCTTTCTCACAAGACGACGATAATACTCTGGGTTCGTAAGGAGAAGATCAGAGTCTGAGGCATGAGCGCGGAGCTTGTAATTGATATCCATGGGAGTGTCGGCAGGCTTGCACCCAGAGTAGCATGCATCATGAAGCAAGTCAAGGCAGTACTTTCTTTAAGAAAAACAAGCTTATCAGGTCGCCGAGCCACCTCGAGACTCAGAAAATATTGAAGATTTCTCAGGTCCTTTATTTGAAACACAGTCGTCTGATGTTGTTTGATTATATGTATTCCTGCGAGATCGCCTCCCGTAATCAAAATATCATCAGCATACACCAAGAGAATCATTGTGTCTGTTGGACGATGACGAGTGAATAAAGAGAAGTCGTTTGAACTCCGAGTGAACCCTACAGCACTAACAGTCTGACTTAACTTGTCAAACCATGCCCGAGGAGACTGTTTAAGAACATAAAGTGATTTCTTCAGACTACATACAAGAGACTCCCCCGTGGTTTCAAACCTGGGAGGTTGTTGCATATAAACGATCTCCTGTAAATCGTCATTGAGAAAAGCAGTTTTGACATCCAATTGATGCAATGTCAAGTGTCGAAGAACAGCAAGCGAAATCAAAACACGAACAGTATTGAGTTTGGTGACTAGAGAAAAGATCTCATCATAATCTAGACCTTGTTGTTGAGTAAAACCACGAACCACAAGACGAGCCTTCAGACGTTGAACCGTCTAATCCGGACCATGCTTGATGGAAAACACCCACTTACAACTCACGCAAGTCTGTCCAGTAGGAAGAGGGACAAGATCCCGAGTGTGGTTTGCCCAAAGAGCAGACATTTCCTCGTCCATGGCCGCTTGCCACCACCGGATGTTGGAGAGTCTCCTGCAAAGAGGTAGGGGTGGTAATAGAGGATAAAGAAAGGGCAGATTTGCGGAGTTCCGGAGAGAGAAGGTATAAGGAGACATAGTTCGTCATCGGGTGAGCAGTAGAGACGATTGCCGGATCTGCAGACCGCAAAATATCATCAGTGGAGGGCATCTCCCGTAGAGTAGTAGATGAAGGAGGACGGCGAGTATACACACGAATCAGAGGTGTTTTGGTAGGATTGGCGTGGTAAGGAGAGGAGAGTTTGGTGGAATGAGTGTGGGAAGGAGAGGTAGAAGATTAGAAGTAACAGGGGCAGCAGGCCACAGAAGAAGAGGCGGAATTAGAGAATTAGTTGGTTGAGAATGATAGAGCTAGTCTTCGAGAAAGGTGACATTAGCAGAAGTAACAACCTTGTGATTCTTTGGAGAGAAGCAGATATACCCCTTCTGAGTACGAGAGCAACCAACAAACATATATTTTGTGACACGTTGAGCAAGCTTGTCAGTGGACGGGTCAAGATTATGAACATAGCAAACAAAGCCAAAGACGTGAGGGTTACTAAAAAGGGAGGTGTGGAGGGAAAAATAAGGTTGAAGGGAGCCACAAAGTTGATAATGGAGGAAGGTATGCAATTAATAAGATGACAGACTGTAGACACCGCGAAATTCCAATAAAATTTTGGAACATGCATTGAAACATAAGAGAACGGGTGACCTCAAGGAGGCGACGATTCTTGCGTTCGACACGCATTTTGTTGGGGATATAGCACACGAGGTTTGATGGAAGTTTGTAAACATATGACTTGTGTATTTACGGGCATTGTCAGTTCGGAGAGTCTTAATGGTAGTAGAGAACTGGTTGCGAGTTTCAAGAATAAAGGCCTGAAATACACGAGTTAGCTCAGAGCGATCATAAAGGAAAAACAACCATGTCATTCGAGAGTAATCATCTATAAAGATAACAAAGTAATGATAGCCAGAAACGCTTGGTCACCAAATATCATAATGTACTAGAACAAAGGAAGCATTGCTTCGAATATGATGAGGTGAGAACGTAGACCGATGGTGTTCTCGATAGATACAAGACTCGCAGGTGAAGTCATGGAGGGATAAATCCGAGATATCTTTTTGGAGGATGTGTAAAGGAGCATGCCCAAGACGCCGGTGAAACACGAAAGAGCTAATAGAGGAGAGAAGCGTGGGGGGAGAGGGGTCCAGGATGTACAGCCCATTCAACAGTTGTCCTTTATCAATGATATTTTGCGTCTGTCAATCCTGCACAGGACAAGAGGTGGAAGAGAATGTTACATAGCAATTAAGGTCTTAAGTGAGACGACTAAAAGAGAGGAGATTGAAAGGAGATCCTGGAACATGAAGAATTGAGCGAAGAGTGATGGAGGGAGTAAGGGTGACGTCTGCTGATCCACAGACCGGAATGATGTCTCCATTAACAACAGTAATGAACTTTGAATGCACAGAGTCCAAGTATTTTGAAGGTTTTTTAGGGGTAATGTGGTGTGAGGCCCCAAAATCCATAATCCAGGATGAACCATGGGCGAGACAAGAGATGTCGTCATCAGAAATAGACACAACAGAGCCAGGAGAAGGGTCGAACAACACTTGAAGTTGCTAAAGTTGGGTGCGCAGGGCATCAATGTCAGTTTGAATGTTGTTTGGAGTGTAATTGTGTTGACTGTTATCCTGAGAAGAGATGCGACCGCAACGAGAAGGAAGAGGAGAAATATGAGTTGGTGGTGACTGTGGAGATGAATTTAACGGTTGATCATGATGTGCAGCCATGGAAGATGATCCAACTACAGCAGAAGTCAGCAAGGTTGGAAAAGACAGGGGCGGCTAGAAGAATGCAGCAGCGAGCTCTAACATCGGGAAGCGACGACAAGGAGCGGGTAGTCAGAAGGCCTTGGCAGACAGGAAGCAGCTCCTGCGAGTAAGGATGGGTGGCTAGCAAAGGCAAGAGTTGCGACTAGCAGTGGCAAGAAGCAAGCAACAAGCAGTAAAGAGCAGAGCAGGCGACAAGCAGCAGAAGGCAGGGCGCGACCAGCAGAGAGCACACACCCCACGACTAGGAAACGAGCGACTTGGAGAGTAGCGGCGGGGAGAAGGGAAACGGCGGCATGGAGAGGAGACCTGGAGAAGAGAAACGGAGGCCTGGGAGGAGCTGCGGACAAGAAGCTGTGGTTGCGGCCTGGAGAATCTGCAAGATGAAAAACAGCAGCACGTGGGGAAGCAAGTCCCTTGCGGCAAGAAGCAGCTAGCAGAAGCAACAAGCGGCAAGAAGCGGCTAGCAGAAGTGACCAGCGATAAGAAGAGACCAGCAGAGTTTGCGACAAACGTAAAGGAAGATAAGGGTGTGCGCAAGACATCGAACTGAAAGGAATAGGCGCGGAGGGTAGAGCAGTAGAGATGGAGACAAACTGCGGCGCGCAGTCACACCCGAGCAGGCCGCGGCGAGCAAACTAGGCAGCGAGCAGACCGCGATCAAGCTAGGTCATGAGCAAACTAGGCCGCGAGCAGACCGCAATCAAGCTAGGTCATGAGCAAACTAGGCCGCAGCGAGCAACCGCGAACAGACCGCGGCGAGCACACGGAGATCTGTTGGACAAGAAGACAGTGAGAAGACCACGACGAGCAGATCGCGGTGAGCAAACCGCAGCGATCTGTTGGACGCGGAGACCAGGACGTCGAGCAGTCCGCGGCAAAGAAGGTAGTGGGACCCACGGATCAGAGGAGGGAAACTATAAATGATGCGCCCTGCGACGCATCGTAGTTTTGTCTTTCTTTTTGCATTCGTCATTTATTTTTGCACTTGTTTAAATTAGTGTGTCGTTTATTTTTGCACTTGTTTAATTTAGCCTAAATGTATTTCTCATTTTCCATTTGCAGCTCTTCGGGGTGACCGTCTGTTGAGACTCTTAATAAAGAGGTCCGATAATATAGTAATTAGGACGGAGGTGGCAAGCCTAGACTATTTCACGAAAACATAAAATTAAATTAACAATAGGGGAGCCGGCCAGTCAATGGATTGATTATAGTTACCAAAAGAACTTAGAAGATTAGGCAAAAAAATCTCATGCCAAAATTGTGCACTTGCCAAAACAATTATACAAAATATTTTGCCAAATACAGTCCATTGTGATTTAAAGGACCGGAAGCAAAGGAATTAGGGCAGAACCGGATAAGAGAAGAAACGATTGATTCATTTTCCTGCACAGGACCGATCGACGCCTCACGCCCGACGCCAACGCCTGCATCTTCTTCCTCCCGGCACGACTCTCTCCAGCGATGGTTTGTCTTCGCAAGATTCACTGTCTGACGCCTCCTCACGACTGTCGTTGCCGTCGTTTCTCCACCCGGCGCCGCTCCTTGTCTCCGTGTACGGGAAGTCGTCGACCACAGCAACCAATTCTGGCAACCTCCAGAGATAGGACTGGCGTGACTCCAAGAAGCTACAGTTTTTCTCCTTCCTCTGTCTGACGGATCTAGACGGGTCGGCCTCCTTTGGGAAAGCTTTGGTAACTCCGCTCCAATTTATTTAGTAATCTTTTATGTGCTCTTGCGAATAGTCTTAAGCTTGTCATCAAACGTTCAATTACTTTATTACTGTATTTCATAAATTGTTTCATGTAATTTCAGTTTGTGATTGCATAAATCTCGTGGAGGGTTCGAAACATAAAGCACGTGAGAATTCTACTCGAGCGAAATTAACGAACTTCTCAACGTCCAAACGACAAGCTTGATTATTGCGCGCGAAGATTCAATTTTTTGGCCGTTCAGCCCTCATGATTTCTCTAGAAACCAAAACCCTAAACTTTTATTTTTTTTATTAAAGTAGTTTAAAAAACAAAATTCAATTAACGTTCTAAACCCTATATTTGAGTCTACATCAGTTTGGTATCAGAGGAAATTTATTTCGCTCCTATCGCGAATCGAACGATCCGTTTTTTTAAAAAAAATCTAATTCATTCTAAGCTTTTATTTTATCTATTCCTAAAAATTTAAAAAAAAAATTTGTTTTCCTTCATAAAAAAAAACATTTTTCTCCCGCTAGGGAGCGCACTTTTAAAAAAAAAATCATAAGAATCATTTTTTCTCCCGCTCGGGAACGCTCACTTTAAAATAAAATAAAAAAATAAATAAAATATTTGAAATTCTCGATGGAAAAACGGGTCAATCAACTAGAAAATAGTGTAGGAGATTTGGTCTGACGCATTAGTGATTTAATGAAAACGGTCAAGAAGCGCACCACCGGTATGGGTAGTGTCACACATATCATGAACAGACTGCGCACTTTGGTTAATAATATCGAAGCCACCTTGCACATCAACCGAACACCTGCCCTAGTGATCGAAAACGACTGACCATAGGCCTCGGGAACTCGCACACCCCGATCTGAAAGCACATAACGAACCACGACACCAACCCCGTTAGGATGTGGGAATCAAGCTGGATGTGGGTGATTTCGAAGTGTGAATAGAGCCCGAGAGTTGCCTAAAGTGGTGTGAACGGATGGATCGTTTCCTGACGTGGAAGCAATTGCCTCAAGCTAGGCAAGTTGAGTATGTCACGCTTAGACTGAAAGGATCCGTATTAGTTTGGTGGGGACAATTAGAACGGTCTAGGTTCAATTTAGGTATGCCCCCGATCACAACATGGAACGACTTCAAAATTCAACTGCATAAGAGATACGTTTTGTCTGATTACATGCAAACCCTGTATCATAGGTTCCATAATCTACGTCAGCACAAATTATCTGTCGATGAGTACACAAACGAGTTCCTAGTCTTGCAGTCTCGCCTCGACCTTCGAGTGGACGATGGCATGACTGTTTCCCGTTATTTGAACGGGTTACGCTACTCCATTTGAGATCAGTTGGAACTCCTTGATTACAAGAATTTAGGAGAGGTTACGAGTCGCGCACGTAGAGTAGAGGCACTGCAGAAACGAACATCTGGAAATAAGACTACTGGCAAGTCCCACCCGACTCACACTTTCACCCATGTCTGGTCCTCTCGACCGGTAGCGTCCACGAGCACCCCAGCACTCCCTGCCCCTTCCAACAAGGGCAAGGAGATTGTAGGCACTAGACCTCAGTCTGGGACGTTTAGATGTTTTAAGTGTATGGAGCCGGGTCATAAGTCTACTGAGTATCCGCGACGCCACTTCGTCGCCATCGTCGATTCTGAGAGTGGGTCAAAATCTGAGTATGGAGTATTCCTGAGTGATTCCTAGACTGACCTGACCCCTGAGACTAAGTTAGAGAGTGAGTACGAAGTTGAGGGAGAACAACCTGAGCAGTTAGTGTGTGTTCTCCAACATAGTCTCCTAGCTCCCAAGACCCCTACTGACGACGACTGGTTGAGAAACAATATCTTTCGTACCACCGCCCGCATACAGGGACAGTTCTGTTCCATCATTATAGACAGCGGTAGCATAGAGAACTTTGTTTCTCAACGCATGGTGGATAAGCTGAAATTAAAGACACAACCCTTAGGAAAGCCCTACAGTCTGTCATGGGTCACTAGTAGCACTACCATTCCTATCACGCACCAGTGTCTCGTAGAGTTTTCCATATGCAGCACGTATCAGGACGTTGTATGGTGTTATGTAGCTAGTATCTACTATCGAGGTCTGTCACATCCTGCTAGGACGACCTTGGCACTACGAGAGGCACGTAGTGCATGATGGTGTAAAGAACTCTCACTCCTTCGAGCACAATGGTCGCAAGATCGTTCTTCTTCCCCAGAAGAATGGTCTTGTTCCCAGAGCCCCAGAGAGGACTTCACCCCATTCTAGCACTGTCTCCGCGATATCCTTCCCCTCCGCCACCATCTTACTAACTGGGTCCCAATTCCAGGAGGAGATGAAGGATAGCGTGGTCGTCTATATATTATCTGGAATCGACACCACCCCCGCTACATTAGACATCCCTAGTACGGTACAACCTCTCATTGACGAATTCTCTGAGATCATGCCGGAGGAGCTGCCCGATCAGCTACCCCCGATGAGAGACATACAGCATTGCATAAACCTCATTCCAGGAGTTAGCTTACCTCATTTGCCTCACTATCGCATGAGTCCGAAAGAGCATGAGGAGCTACATAGGCAGGTGAACGATCTGATTTCAAAGGGTCACGTTAGAGAGAGTATGAGCTTCTGGTTCCTAAGAAAGATGGTACATGGCGCATGTGTGTAGACAGTCGAGCGATAAATAAGATTACCATCAAATATCGTTTCCCGATTCGCCAGTTGGATGACATGCTAGATATGTTTAGTGGATCCCGTGTATTTTCAAAGATTGACTTAAAAATGGATACCACCAGATTAGAATTCAACCTAGGAACGAATGGAAGACTGCGTTTAAAACTAAGGATTATACAAGTGGTTGGTGATGCCTTTTGGGCTATCCAATGCTCCCAGTACGTTTATGCGAGTGATGAATCAAGTGCTTAGGTCACTCATAGGAGTTTGCGTAGTGGTATACTTTGACGATATTTTGATTTATAGCACTAATCAGGATCAGCACATGATTCATCTTAGGCAGGTCTTGGATATACTACGTGAAAATAAATTATATATAAATCTGAAGAAATGCATGTTTTTGATTGACAGTCTGACCTTCTTAGGATATATCGTTTCTTCTAAAGGCATTAGAGTTGATAGAGAGAAGGTCAAGGCGATAGAATCATTGCCTAGCCCTAGGGCGATTACTGAGGCTCGAGGATTTCATGGGCTAGCCTCTTTTTATCAGCGATTTATTCAAAACTTTAGTACCTTGATAGCACATGTGACTGATTTTCTGAAAAATGGATTGTTTATTTGGACTGAGGAGGCCGAGCGAGCGTTTCTTTTGGTTAAAGAGAGACTCACGAGTGCACCTGTGTTAGCGCTGCCTGATTTTGAGAAAATTTTTGAGCTTGACTGCGGCGCATCGATCGTAGGCATTGGCGCAGTCTTGAGTAAGGAGGGTCGACCCATCGCATTCTTTAATGAGAAGTTAAACGAGGCGAAGACGAGATATTGCACCTACGACTTAGAGTTTTACGCTATCGTTCAGGCTCTCCGACATTGGAGACACTACCTGATTAAGCGTGAGTTTGTGTTGAACACTGATCATGAGGCTTTGAAGCATCTGAACTCCAAGAAGGAGATCAGACGTCATGCCAAGTGGGTTGCTTACCTGCAGGAGTTCACGTTTCACTTGAAGCACAAACCCGGTGTCACGAATCGAGTTGTTGACGCACTCATCTGTTAATCACATTGCAGTCATGCATCACTGACTTAGACTCACAACAAGACTTAGACTCCAGTGATCCTTTTTTCCGCGACATTTGGATTTCATGTCAGCACAGTGGGACAAATCCCACCAAACAGTACTTCGTGAATGAGGGTTATTTGTTTAGGGGCACTCGCCTTTGCATTTGTGAAGGACCACTTCGAGAGACACTACTTAGAGAGCTCCACTCATCTGGGTTAGGTGGACATGTAGGCCAATCTAAATTACTCGATCTCGCCAGCGCACGTTATTATTGGCCAAATATGAAGCGTGATGTCACTGAATTCATTATGCACTGCACCACCTGTCAGCTGTATAAGGGACACGCACAAAACACTGGATTATACACCCACTTACCAATAAATGAGCAGCCATGGGATGACATCTCGATGGACTTCGTTATAGGACTTCCTCGCACTCAGAGGAAGGTCGATTCTATTTATGTAGTCCTAGACCGATTTTCGAAGATGCCACATTTCATTCCGTGTAGAAAAACTTCTAGCACTGTACACGTCGCCGAACTTTTTTAAAAGAAATCGTTAGACTGCACGGAATTCCTAAGTCGATCACTTCCGATAAGGACACTCGTTTTATGGGGTATTTTTGGAAGACACTATGGGCCCGACTAGGTACCAAACTTGAATTTAGCAGCGCATATCACCCTCAAAGGCTGATGGGCAGACTGAGGTCGTTAATAGAAGTTTGGGGGACCTTCTTAGGTGTTTGACTGGGGAGAATCCTGAAACAATGAGATCTTATACTGCCACAAGCTGAGTTTGCATTCAATAATTCTACTAATTGCTTCACTAATAAATCTCCTTTCGAGATTGTTAGCGGATTCCCAATACCTCACCTACTTGATCGTCACTCTCTTCTGATTCATGAACGTATTTCTTCTGATGCGCAAGCTCAAGTTGATTATTTAAAAGAATTTCATAAAAATATTACTAATAAATTGCGAGAAACTTCTGAAAAATATAAATCCATGGTCGATTGCCATCACCGGGAGTTATACTTTTCAGAAGGAGATTGGGTGTTTGCTTATTTCAGGAAGCAGAAATTCACTCCAGGTACCTATCATAAGCTCCAACAAAAGAAGTTTGGTCTGTTTCAAGTCCGGAAGCACATTGGAGAGAATGCGTATCTCCTCGAGTTGCCCAAGGAATTCGGTACTTCGCCGATAATCAACGTGGTCGATCTAACACCGTTCCATGGAGACCCGCCGAGTTCCAGTCCCAGTCCACCGGCATAAGCTCCAGAGATACCACCAGACTTAGCACAATCACCCACACCCACAGTGGAGGAGATCGACCAGGTTCTCGATGTACGTGAATTTCGCACTCGTCACAGAACATACCAGTGCTACTCGGTCTCATGGCAGGGACGGGATATCACAGACAGCTCTTGGATTACCACTGATGAGTTACGACGACGACGACCAGACCTCACCATTGCGAGCTCTTTCAACCCCGGGAAAATTGATGCACCCTGCGACGCATCGTAGTTTTGTCTTTCTTTTTGCATTCGTCATTTATTTTTGCACTTGTTTAAATTAGCGTGTCGTTTATTTTTTTCACTTGTTTAATTTAGCCTAAATGTATTTCTCATTTTCCATTTGCAGCTCTTTGGGTTGACCGTCTGTTGAGACTCTTAATAAAGAGGTCAGGTAATATAGTAATTAGGACGGAGGCGGCAAGCCTAGACTATTTCAGGAAAACGTAAAATTAAATTAACATTAGGGGAGCCGGCCAGTCAATGGATTTATTATAGTTACCAAAAGAATTCAGAAGATTAGGCAAAAGAATCTCATGCCAAAATTGTGCACTTGCCAAAACAATTATACAAAATATTTTGCCAAATACATTCCACTGTGATTTAAAGGACCGGAAGCAAAGGAATTAGGGCAGAACCAGATAAGAGCAAAAACGATTGATTCGTTTTCCTGCACAGGACCGGTCGACGCCTCACGCCCGACGCCAACGCATGCATCTTCTTCCTCCCGGCACGGCTCTCTCCAGTGACGATTCGTCTTCGCGAGATTCACTGTCTGACGCCTCCTCACGGCTGTCGTTGCCTCTGTTTCTCCACCCGGCGCCGCTCCTTGTCTCCGTGTGCGGGAAGCCGTCGACCACAGCAACCGATTCCGGCAACCTCCAGAGATAGGATTGGCGTGACTCCAGGAAGCGACAGTTTTTCACCTTCCTCTGTCCGACAGAACTAGACGGGCCGGCCTCCTCTGGGAAAGCATTGGTAACTCCGCCCTAATTTATTTAGTAATCTTTTATGTGTTCTTGCGAATAGTCCTAACCTTGTCGTCAAACGTTCAATTACTTTATTACTGTATTTCATAAATTGTTGCATGTGATTTCAGTTTGTGATTGCATAAATCTCGTGGAGGGTTCGAAACATAAAGCACGTGAGAATTCTACTCGAGCGAAATTAACGAACTTCTCAACTTCCAAACGACGAGCTTGATTATTGCGCGCGAATATTCAATTTTTTGGCCGCTCGGCCCTCGTGATTTCTCTATAAACCAAAACCCTAAACTTTTATTTTTTTTATTAAAGTAGTTTAAAAATCAAAATTCAATTAACGTTCTAAACCCTAGATTTGAGTCCCAATAGTACGGCGAACGAGCTCGTATTGGCAAACGAGCTCGTCTGGTTGCTCGGGGGAACTCCCAACAGTACGGCGAAGACTATGAAGAGACGTTTAGTCCAGTTGCCAAGATGACTTCGATGCGGGTGGTGCTCGCATTGGCTGTTTGCCAAGGGTGGAAGATGTGGCAACTTGATGTAAAGAATGCTTTTCTTTACGGGTAGATAGATAAAGACATCTTCATGGTTCAACCACCAGGTTACGTATCTGAACATCATCCGGACTACGTCTGCAAGCTTCGGAAGGCTCTTTATGGGTTGAAGCAGACTCCACGGACATGGTATGGGAAGATCGCAGAATACCTCTAGTTCTGCGGATACTTTGCCTCTGATTCAGATTCAAGTCTGTTCATAAAGAAGCAGGGGGAGCTTCATGTCTTGGTGTTGTTGTGCGTGGACGACATGATCGTCAAGGGGAACTCTGAGGTGAGGTAGCTAGGCTCAGGGCCGAGCTAGCTATTCGGTTCGAGATGAAGGATTTGGGCGAGCTCCCCCACTTGGACTCGAGGTTGAGAGGAAGAAGAGCGGGATACTCGTCTCTCAAAGGGGTTATGTTGAGCGGATCGTTCATCGATTCGGCTTAAGGGAGGGAAAGAGTAGTTCTACTCCTCTGGATTGTGGCTTGAAGCTTCCACGAGATGATGGGAGGATTCTTCCTGATCCCTTGGTGTTCCGAGCTCTAGTTGGGAGCTTGATTTACCTGACGATTACAAGGCCAGACATTACTTATGTTGTAGGCCGAGTTAGTCGTTATATGGCGGAACCAAGGAAACCTCATCTGGTAGCGGCGAGGAATATTCTGAAGTATGTGAAGACTACTTCTGATATGGGACTCCTGTATAGGAGGGACACGGGCTTTTCTCTGCATGGCTACACTGATGTTGATTATGGGGAAGACTCGGACGATCAGAAGTCGACGTCTGATTATGTTTTCACATGCGGATCAGCAGGTATTTCAGGTGCAGTAAAAAGCAGGACTCGGTGTCCGTCTCTACTACGGAAGCGGAGTACAAGGCTTCGGCCTTGGCAGCTCAGGAAGTCATCTGGCTGAGGAGCCTAGTAGAGGACGTCCATGAAGAAGTGCGAGGTCCAACTCTGCTTCGCGGTGATAACAACGAGAGTGCCCTGAAATTGGTTAATAATTCAGTTTGTCACGCGCGGACCAAGCATATAGAAATTGAACACCACTTCATTCGAGAGAAGGTGTTGGAGGGGTCTCTTATGGTTGAGCATGTGCGGAGCGAGAACAACATCGCGGATATCTTTACTAAGCCGTTGTCGAAGGGGTCATTTGAACGGTTACGGAGACTGCTGGGTTTGGTCACCACTTTTCACTTCAAGGGGGAGTGTTGAAATTGTTGAAGTGAAAGTGGGGGTTGATCAGGCAGACCGCGCGGCCTAGGCGGACAGTCTTGCGGACAGGTGGTGCGGTCTGAGCTGTCTGGTGTTGCGGCCTGATGGTGTGTCCTTTGTGGTAGCCGTGCAGATAGGTTGAATATCCGCGGTCTGGTCGGACTGGATTGGAGCTGGCGGAGTGGGTGGACTGTTGTTCGTGTCCGCGGAGCTCGCGCCAGAGGTTCACTGGTTGAGGACTTGGTCACGATCTGTGACAAGTTCAGATTGATCGTGGAGTTCGCAATGTCCGCTGGTTGACCGGGCGGTCTGTGCCTTTGGTCGTGGACATTGTTGTTGCGGGCTGGTGCGGTGTCTGTAGGGATGCGGACTGGGTTCTATCCCCCCTTTGATGTCAGGCGGATAGGCTGGTGTCCGGCCTTGTCCATGCGGACTGGGCGGACTGCTCTATGCTAGCTGCGAGCTGGGGTAATGTTTCTATCAGCTAGGGCGGTGACCACACTCCTCTTCGCGCCTATAAATAGGACCCCTCTGTGACATCATAATTATCTGAATGAACAGTAAGTTGAACGTGGGTTAATTGTTGTGGCCTCGGATTTTCTGTCTGCGCGGTTTGAGAAGGTTAATCGGGTTGTTATTTGCAGGTTGTGCGACTAGCACTAAGAAGCCAGGATTTTGGTGCTGACTGCGGTCAGGGATCAGTGGAGCTTGCAATTAACAATCAGCGGTTTACAGCAGGTTGCGATTGCGGCCAGCCGGTCTTCTCTCATTCAGCTTTCCCAGTTAAATAACTTGTCCGCCGGTCTCGACGGTCTGTCCTTCAGTTCGGCAGCGGCTTTGTTCGCGGACTCTGGCAGCTAGGCGACCTCTGCGGTCAGGCGGCTTGCAGAGAGCAGATAAAGGTGTTCAGCAGAATAATGGGTTGTCCGCGGTCTACGCGGACTCCGTAGTTCAGTTCGGTGCAGCAGAAGCTTGGCGGTCTCGGCGGTCTCGGCGGTCTCTGAGGCAGTCCGCCGGCTTGTTTTTCTTTGTTTGTATGCTCTTCCTTTGTACATCGGCGAATCATGTCTCGCCATGTATGTTCTGCCTTGTAAAGAAGATTGTTGATAATACAAGACTTGTTTGTTGCCTTCTGTTATTTCTGATTTATTGAGCTTGGTTTATGGTTGAGTGTTCCTGCGTCTGGTTCTCGTTTTTCGTTTGATCAAGGTGTCATCTTGATAGCTTTGAAAGTTTTACTTGGTATCAAAGCTATCTCCCTAATTATCTTGAGAAATTTTAACATGGTATCAGAGAGAACAGAGGTTGAGCAGTGATCAACCATCAGTTGTGCTCGGTGCTTCTGGAAGCTAATAGATCAGTGGTTGTTGCAATGGAAGATGGGTTAGCAAGAGGTCTTGGTATTGAGCTTTTAACGCCGACCAACTTTAAGAAGAGGAGGTCGTGCATGGAAAGTTATCTTCTGGGTGAGGATCTTTGGGAGGTCGTCTGTGGTGACGACAAGCAAGAAGTTATTGCTGCTACTGGGGATGCTGAACAGGTGAGAGCTTGGAGGAAAACAAATGCAAAGGCTGAGTTTACTCTGAAGCGGGCTATCTCACCGAAGCTCTTTGATCACATCCTTGGATGTCAATCAGCTGCTGAGATTTGGACTTCCCTTGATGGGTTGTTCAACAAGAAGAATGTAGCGCAACTACAGTTCTTGGAGAATGAGTTGGCGAGAGGCACTCAAGGAGACTTGTCTATCTCGTCGTTCTTCCTGAAAATGAAGAACTTGTGCGCTGAGATATCAGTGTTGGACCCTGATGAGCCTATTTCGGAGGCGAAGCTCAAGAGGCACATCATCCGTGGCTTGCGGAAGGAGTATGTGGCCTTTGTGACCTCTGTTCAAGACTAGGTCACTCAGCCATCGTTGCTAGAGCTGGAGAACTTGCTGGCTTCGCAGGAGAGCTTAGCAAGGCAGATGGCTGGTATGACTGTCTCTGGAGGAGACAGTGAGGCTCTCTTCTCAGGGAAGAAGAGATGGGGCAAGAAGAAGAAACCTGTTGGCGATGGTCCATCAACTTCATATCAGCAAGAGAAGAGTTACTCTTCTAAGCGTGATGAGAAGAAGAAGGACGGACCAAGGTGCTACAGGTACAATCTGTCGAGTCACTTCAAACGAGACTGCAAGGTGAAGCTTCAGCCGGGTCATGGTACAGGCAAGGAGGAGGTTTGTTCCAGTGCTGAGGGAGCTGGATGGGGGAATGCTTTCATGACGGGCATGTGTGTCCGTGCATTGTCCTTCATCAACTACCAAGATGACTGGATTATCGACTCTGGGTGTGGTCATCACCTCACTGGGAATGAGTCAAAGTTCTCTTTGTTGCAGGCTTACTCAGGTAATGATGTTATTATTACTGTTGATGATTCTGTGCATGCAGTCGAGAAGGAGAGAGTTGTGTCTTTGGGTAGTGATAAGGGGTCACTCACGTTAAGGAGTGTTTATCACGTACCGGATATGAAAAAGAACCTCTTCTCAGTTACCAACGCGGTAGATGCGGGCTATCACGTTCTATTTGGCCCAACAGAAGTGAGATTTCTCCGGAACGTATCAGCGGTAAAGGCTGATGTTGCTCACGTTAGAAGGAGAGTAAAGGACTTGTTTGTTTTATCAACAAGCTCCTATGTTGATCGGATGAGGGTCAATGACAGCGCGGTTATCTGGCATGAAAGGCTGGGGCACATAGGGATGGACAAGCTGAAAGCCATGGCGGTGAGGAGCCTTGTGAAAGGCTTGCCTAAGTTTTCATCCTACGGTGATGGTCATGTTTGTGCTGGATGTCAATATGGAAAGGCACATCGTCTTCCATTTGACAAGTCACAAACCAGGTCTAAAGCACCATTGGAGTGTGTTCATGGTGATCTGATAAGACCAACCGTCACTGCCAGCCTTGGAGGGAGAAGGTATAAGCTGTTGATTGATGACTATACGAGGTACACGTGGGTGTACTTCATGAAGGAAAAGTCAGATGTTTTCCGGTTGTTTGTGGAGTTCAAGGAGCTGGTGAAGGGCCGACTTGGCCTGCGGATCAAGAAGTTGAGAACGAACAACGGAGGTGAGTTCGTTTCAACCGAGTTCTCTAACTTCTGCAGGAAGCAAGGCATCCAGAGGGAGCTTACTTGTGCACATACTCCACAACAAAATGGAGTAGCGGAGAGGAAAGATCCGTCATTTGACGGAAACCTGCAAATGTTGGTTTCATGCAAAAGGCATTCTGAGGTCCTTTTGGGCTGAAGGAATGGTCTGCGCAACCTATGTCATCAATCGGATACCTCTGAGTCCGATCAACATGAAGTCTCCTCATGAGCTGATGTTCAAGGAGAAGCCCAGTGTTGAACACCTTCGGGTGTTTGGATCAACCTGCTACGTACACATCCCTGATGCTCTAAGGACCAAGCTTGATGCAAAGGCGAGGAAGTTTGTCTTCGTGGGCTATGATGAGCAGAAGAAGGGATGGAAGTGTATGGATCCTGCGACAAAGAAGTTTGTTGTATCAAGAGACGTTATCTTTGATGAACTGACGTCGTATGGAGGTAGCTCTGTTGAGCTGCAGGAGAGCAGGTCTGATGATGGGCAGGTGGAAGCTGCTAAGGATCTTCTGGTGGAGCTGTCGGTGTCACCCGGAGCTCCAGGTGTTTTAAGCTCCGGGGCGGAGGCTTCAGGTTCAGGAAGCAGGGGGAGCATTGCTTCAAGTTTGCTCGAGAACGGAGCTGATGCAGAAGGCGCAGCGGAGGTGGTCAGTAACGGTCAGGCCCTTCGAAGATCGAAGAGGATCGTTAAACCACCAGCTCGTTACAGCAAAGGAAACATGGTAAGTTTTGTGACCTGTTTCTTCGCATACCCCCTGGATGAGCGGGAGCCTTCAAAGATTGAAGACACCGCTGGAGTCAAGGAGTGGGATGACGCTATGGATGAGGAGATGACAGCTCTCAGAAGGAACGAGACTTGGGACCTTGTGTCTAAGGTCGTTGGCGTTACTCCTGTGACGTGTAAGTGGGTGTACAAACTGAAGAAGAAGAAGAAGAATGATGGAAGTATCGAAAGATACAAAGCTCGTCTGGTTGCTCGGGGGTTCTCCCAACAGTACAGCGAAGACTATGAAGAGACGTTTATTCCAGTTGCCAAGATGACTTCGGTGCAGGTGGTGATCGCATTGGCTGTTTGTCAAGGGTGGAAGATGTGGCAACTTGATGTAAAGAATGTTTTTCTTTACGGGGAGATAGATAAAGACATCTTCATGATTCAACCACCAGGTTACGTATCTGAAGATCATCCGGACTACGTCTGCAAGCTTCGAAAGGCTCTTCATGGGTTGAAGCAGGCTCCACGGGCATGGTATGAAAAGATCGCAGAATACCTCCAGTTCTGCAGATACTTTGTCTCTGAAGCAGGGGGAGCTTCATGTCATGGTTCTGTTATACGTGGACGACATGATCGTCACGGGAAACTCTGAGGAGGAGGTAGCTAGGCTCAGGGCCGAGCTAGCTATTCGGTTCGAGATGAAGAATTTGGGCGAGCTCCACCACTTTCTTGGACTCGAGGTTGAGAGGAAGAAGAGCGGGATACTCGTCTCTCAAATGGGCTATGCTGAGCGGATCGTTCATCAATTCGGCTTGAGGGAGGGAAAGAGTAGTTCTACTCCTCTGGATTGTGGCTTGAAGCTTCCACGAGATGAGGGGAGGATTCTTCCTGATCCCTTAGTGTTCCGAGCTCTAGTTGGGAGCTTGATTTACCTGACGATTACAAGCCCAGACATTGCTTATGTTGTAGGCCGAGTTAGTCGTTATATGGCGGAACCAAGGAAACCTCATCTGGTAGCGGCGAGGAATATTCTGAAGTATGTGAAGACTACTTCTGATATGGGACTCCTGTATAGGAGGGACACGGGCTTTTCTCTGCATGGCTAAACTGATGTTGATTATGGGGGAGACTAAGACGATCGGAAGTCGACGTCTGGTTATGTTTTCACATGCGGATCAGCGGGTATTTCAGGTGCAGTAAAAAGCAGGACTCGGTGTCCGTCTCTACTACGAAAGCGGAGTACAAGGCTTCGGCTTGGCAGCTCGGGAAGCCATCTGGCTGAGGAGCCTAGTAGAGGACGTCCATGAAGAAGTGCGAGGTCCAACTCTGCTTCGCAGTGACAACGAGAGTGCCCTGAAACTGGTTAATAATCCAGTTTGTCACGCGCGGACCAAGCATATAGAAATTGAGCACCACTTCATTCGAAAGAAGGTGTTGGAGGGGTCTCTTATGGTTGAGCATGTGCGGAGCGAGGACAACATCGCGGATATCTTGACTAATCCGCTGTCGAAGGGGCCATTTGAACGGTTACGGGGACTGCTGGGTTTGGTCACCACTTTTCACTTCAAGGGGGAGTGTTGAAATTGTTGAAGTGAAAGTGGAGGTTGATCTGGCAGATCGCGCGGCCTGCGCGGACAGTCTTGCGGACTGGTGGTGCGGCCTGAGCGGTCTGGTGTTGCGGCCTGGTGGTGTGTCCTTGGTGGTAGTCGTGCGGATAGGTTGAATATTCGCGGTCTGGTCGGACTAGATTGGAGCTGGCAGACTGGGTGGACTGTTGTTCGTGTCCGCGGAGCTCGCGCCAGAGGTTCACTGGTTGAGGACTTGGTCACGATCTGTGACAAGTTCTGATTGATCGTGGAGTCCGCAATGTCCGCTGGTTGACCGGGTGGTCTGTGCATTTGGTCGTGGACATTGTTGTTGCGGGCTGGTGCGGTGTCGGCAGGGATGTGGATTGTGTTCTATCCCGCCTTCTTTGATGTCAGACGGATAGGCTGGTGTCCGGCCTTGTCCATGCGGACTGGGCGGACTGTTCTGTGCTAGCTGCGAGCTGGGGTGGTGTTTCTATCACCTAGGACGGTGACCACACTCCTCTCCGCGCCTATAAATAGGATCCACCTGTGACATCATAATTATCTAAATGAATAGTAAGTTGAACGTAGGTTAATTGTTGCGGCCTCGGATTTTATGTCCGCGCAATTTGAGAAGGTTAACCGGGTTGTTCTTTGCAGGTTGTGCGGCTAGCACTGAGAAGTCAGGATTTTGGTGCTGACTGCGGTCAGGAATCAGTGGAGTTTGCGGTTAACAATCAGCGATTTGCAGCAGGTCGCGGTTGCGGCCAGCCGGTCTTCTCTCCTTCAGCTTTCCCAGTTCAATAACTTGTCCGCCGGTCTCGGCGGCCTGTTCTTCAGTTCGGCATCGGCTTTGTTCGCGGACTCTGACAGCTAGGCGACCTCTGCGGTCAGGCGGCTTGCAGAGAGCGGATAAAGGTGTTCAGCAGAATAGTGGGTTGTCCGCGGTCTACGCGGACTCAGTAGTTCAGTTCGGTGCAGCATAAGCTTGGCGGTCTCTGAGGCAGTCCGCACGGCTTGTTCTTGCTTTGTTTGTATGCTCTTCCTTTGTAACATCGGCGAATCATGTCTCGTCATGTATGTCCTTGCCTTGTAAAGAAGATTGTTGATAATACAAGACTTGTTTGTTGCCTTCTGTTATTTCTGATTTATTGAGCTTGGTTTATGGTTGAGTGTTCCTGCGTCTGGTTCCCGTTTTCCGCTTGTTACAGGTGTCATCTTGATAGCTTTGAAAGTTTTACTTGATATCAGAGCTATCTCACTGATCATCTTGAGGAATTTTAACACATATCAGTGCTACTTGGTCTCATGGCAGGGACGGGATATCACAGACAGCTCTTGGATTACCACTGATGAGTTACGACGACGACCAGACCTCACCATTGCCAGTCTCTGCAAATCCTCGTCGAGGTCGAGCTTTTTCAACCCCGGGAAAATTGATGCGCCCTGCAACGCATCGTAGCTTTGTCTTTCTTTTTGCATTCGTCATTTATTTTTGCACTTGTTTAAATTAGCGTGTCGTTTATTTTTGCACTTGTTTAATTTAGCCTAAATGTATTTCTCATTTTCCATTTGCAGCTCTTCGGACTGACCGTCCGTTGAGACTCTTAATAAAGAGGTCCGGTAATATAGTAATTAGGACGGAGGTGGCAAGCCTAGACTATTTCAGGAAAACGTAAAATTAAATTAACATTAGGGGAGCCGGCCAGTCAATGGATTGATTATAGTTACCAAGAAAACTCAGAAGATTAGGCAAAAGAATCTCATGCCAAAATTGTGCACTTGCCAAAACAATTATACAAAATATTTTGCCAAATACAGTCCACTGTGATTTAAAGGACCGGAAGCAAAGGAATTAGGGCAGAACCGGACAAGAGCAGAAACGATTGATTCGTTTTCCTGCACAGGACCGGTCGACGCCTCACGCCCGACGCCAACGCTTGCATCTTCTTCCTCCCAGCACGGCTCTCTCCAGCGACGGTTCGTCTTCGCGAGATTCACTGCCCGATGCCTCCTCACGACTGTCGTTGCCGCCGTTTCTCCACCCGGCGCCGCTCCTTGTCTCCGTGTGCGGGAAGTCGTCAACCACAACAACCGATTCCGGCAACCTCCAGAAATAGGAATGGCGTGACTCCAGGAAGCTACAGTTTTTCTCCTTCCTCTGTCCGACGGATCTAGACGGGCCGGCCTCCTTTGGGAAAGCTTTGGTAACTCCGCTCCAATTTATTTAGTAATCTTTTATGTGCTCTTGTGAATAGTCATAAGCTTGTCGTCAAACGTTCAATTACTTTATTACTGTATTTCATAAATTGTGTTGCGTGTAATTTCATCTGGTGATTGCATAAATCTCGTGGAGGGTTCGAAACATAAAGCACGTGAGAATTCTACTCGAGTGAAATTAACGAACTTCTCAACGTCCAAACAATGAGCTAGATTATTGTGCACGAAGATTCAATTTTTTGGCCGCTCGTCCCTCGTGATTTCTCTAAAAACCAAAACCCTAAACTTTTATTTTTTTATTAAAGTAGTTTAAAAATCAAAATTCAATTAACGTTCTAAACCCTAGATTTGAGTCTACATCAATAAAAGACGGAGATGAGGAAGGAAGTGGGTGGATCCACAGGAGGAAGAAAGCTGCGGTTAGAATAGGGAGTCCGCAGAAGCAGGAGCCAGGGAGACACGCGGTTAGAAGAAGTCTAACCGCCCAGAGCACAATGTGGAGTATAATGTCGTAGAACCTAGCTCTGATACCATGTAGAAAAAGCACAATAAATTGATAAATAAAATAATTTTATTAATTTCTCAAATAAATGCTTACATCCTCTATCCATAAATTTGTACACTTATACACTTATATAGGAGAAGAGAGACGAGAAGAAGTTTCAACCTAAGATGTGGGACTAAATCCTAAAGATGAAGTAGGCTCTAAATGGGCCTTAAATTGGGATTTTACACATCTTTCCTTCAACAATACTTTTCTTACATAGCTGAGAATTTAAGCAACCTCAATGCAAAGAGAATACGAGTAGTGGATTTAAGACAAGAAAACAGTAACAAAGTTAAAAGTATAGGGTTCTATCTAATGGACATTTACTTTTATCTTAAATGCAGCAATAATGATTCAATGGGATTGCTATTATCAAACCTATAAAAATCCATATTTGAGCCGTGTGAAATGGTTGAACCAAAACCCAAAACTTAATGGAAGGGGAAAAACGAACTATGCATCTTTAATACATTGGGTTAATGATTAATTGACTATATTTGATATGGAAATCAGAAGTGGCATATGAACTAAATGACAATATGAAATAATAATGAAACTATTTCAAAAAATTGTAAATTCTTCTTAACAAGATTAACAATGAAAACTTACTTCCAACAATACTTGATGAGGGTAATTAGGTAAGCTTAAGTATTACAAATTTATGCATGCATCTCCATCATATACATATTATTAAATTAAATAACTAAAAAAGATTATATTAATTGCATATTACAATCATCAAAAACAACTTATACATTTATAATTCAAAATTGGTATTAATGCAGAATGATCACACAATTTAGCTAGAATAAGAAAATAAATTTAAAAAAAAAATTAAAAGAAAACAAATTTGGATGACCGCAACAATAAGATAAGATTAACAAAAAAGATAAATGCGAGGCTGATCAACAAAATGCATCATAACCCGGTTGATCATAATGGCGCATTGGAAAATAAGACAAATCAATGTTAAGCACTTCTCTAACTAAAGGATCAATTCATTAGACAGTAAAGCACTTACAGAGATAACAGTGACAAAATTATTTGATAAAACTGCTGCCAACAGAAGATTATAAACTACTCTAATAAGTTGTACTATTATATTAGATAAAAAGAACCTGCCTCATTCAAGCTAAACAAGGTATGTCATGTATGTTTTAGATGAAAAGCAATTTAAAACTTTTGTTCCTTATAATCAGTTAAACTTCAAACTCTGCATAACAGCTTAATTTGTTTTGGTGTACAATCAATTATTTTGTTATAAATATCTGAAACAAGAAAATATGGAGTGAACGTTTGACAGAGCCAAACAAATGTCGAGGAGCCTATCAAACAGGAAATTACCTTAAAAACTAAATCATTCACAGATATTGATAGCAATCTTGCTACATTCGTCAAAGCCAACCACTTCGCTTTACCAATTACACGAGGTCTATGTGATTTAGTTCTCTTAGTACTTGGTGCAGAAGACCTCACAATGACTTCCAGATCAGATATTAGTAATTGCAGCTTTGGGTCCCGGGAAATGAAACTAAACCCCAATTTCACCAGAGATTTGCGCAGACTGAGCTTGATTTCTCCAATAGATATGGAATGAATAGTGCCCTGTAGAGAACAAAAAAACATAACAAAAGAATATGCAACATTAAGCAAATCTAAAAAAACACTGGTTTTGTTTAAAGTAACCAACCAATCAACACAATATTCCAATTATTTCATTTTGTAAAAAAGAATCTGACTGGATGGACATTCAAGGAGATACTCTAGAATATAGCATTGTCGAGACTCTCACCGCAGCTTTAATGATAAAGGATCCTGATGCAGTGGTCCAGAGCCGCCCCGCTCTGGTTCTGCATCAGAGGAACACGTTCGGTCCCACCACCGGGCTGCAGCCCAAGCACCCCACCCATGACCGCACCTATTCTCAGTGCGGCGGGATGTTGAGGTGAAGTATCGAACCCAGCCCCCTTGATAAATCCCTTTCCTAATAGGGACTATCCCTATTCCAAGTTGGTGATAGTCCTTGTTAGGAAAGGGATTTATCAAGGGGGCTGGATTCGATACTTCACCTCAACATCCCGCCGCACTAATAATAGGTGCGGCCATGGGTGGGGTGTTTGGCCTGCAGCCCGGTGGTGGGACCGGACGTGTTCCTCTGGTGCAGAACCAGAGAGGGGCGGCTCTGGACCACTTCTTATCAAGGGGGCTGGGTTCGAGACTCCGCCTCAACATCCCGCCGCACTGAAAATAGGTGCGGTCGTGGGTGGGGTGCTTGGGCTGCAGCCCGGTGGTGGGACCGGACGTGTTCCTCTGGTGCAGAACCAGAGCGGGGCGGCTCTGAACGACTTCTTATCAAGGGGGCTGGGTTCGAGACTCCGCCTCAACATCACACCGCACTGAGAATAGGTGCGGTCATGGGTGGGGTGCTTGGGTTGCAGCCCGGTGGTGGAACCGGATGTGTTTCTCTGGTGCAGAACCAGAGCAGGATCAAAAACAGGAACTTTCAAATTTGTTTCCGACTACAGCTCTCTGAAACTCATTTCTTTTTATAGGTTTCATCATTTAAAACCAATATCTGGTAAAATCCAAGCTGAAGGAACAAAAGTTACAGTATTGGCTAACTGCATGGATTCAGCACCTTCCGCATGCATTGCACACTGAAACAGGCAATGTTCTACAAATGCAGTGGGGTAATAAATGAAGTACTCACTATCAAACCAACTGATAACCTCGCAAAACACATACCCACCCCCTACCACTAATAAGTGAAGTGATGTTGACTTGCTCTATCATGTTTCCTATCATGAAGTTTTAGATTATGTGTGCACAACAGAATCATATATAAAAGATAAACATTTACATAATACAAAAAAACATAAGCCTATAATTTCTTGTATCGAGGTAAGAAAGTGACCTTATTGAACTTCACATTAATATCCCTTAAACAATTGCAGCCAGCAACCCTAAACCCAACAGATGCCCCCAATATTCGGCTCAAGAACCAAGCTAGCAACCTGGAAGCAAATCTAAAAACAAGTGGAGACAAAGTCATTAAGTGTTAAGCACTAAAGAATAAATATACTGAATTCAAAAGGCTAATCAAAAAATTCCAATTAACATGATACTAGAGCACAAATAAGGGGAAAAGGTATATATATACAACAATGCTCAACCATTATCCCACAATAGTGGAGTCGGCTATATGGATCCTTTGTCGCAATTGCGCCCTATCTTTAGTCATAATCTCACTAATGTCTAACTACAACATGTTTTCCTTTAAGTTTCATTGTACGTCTTTTTTGGTCTACCCCTCCGTTGTTTAACATGCCTAGTGGCTGAACTCTCACAACGCCTAACAAGTGTCTCTAATGGTCTCCTTTGAACATGTCTAAACCATCTTAATCGAGCATCTTGCATCTTCTCTACAATTGGTGTCACTCCGTCTTATCCCTGATACAATCGTTCCTAATTTTATCCAGTCTCGTCTGTCCACACATCCACCTAAACATTCTCATCTCCGCAACTCCTATTTTTTGTTCATGTACACAAATTCACTACCCAACACTCAGAACTGCAGAGCATCACTGGTCTAATTGCAGCACGGTAAAACTTGCATGTAAGTTTTAATGATACTTTACGATCACATAAGATCACAGACGCGCCTCGCCACTTCAACCAACCTGCTTGGATTCTACGTACTACATCTTTATCTACACCTCCATTTGTTTGAACTATCGATCCCATATATTTAAAGTGCTCACTGCGAGAAATATCATGCGTAACTCCCCAGTCTACTGTGGGTATGTTACAAGTCTCCAGACAGTGACCCCAACCCATCTCCACGGATCTGATTGGTCGCAGCCACTAATTCTAATGGTGGGTTGTTGAGATTGGGGTTTGAACCTCAGACCTCCTAGATAAGGGAGCTCTAACAACCTGACATTGGAATATCATTTGCAAACAATAAACACCAAAGTATTGTTTGTCAGATATGTCTGATGAGCTCATCTAAGACAAGGGTAATGAGATAAGGGCTTAAAGTTGGCCCTTGATGTAAGCCAACAGTGATAATGAATTCTTGTGCCAATCCTCCAGATGTCCTCACCCTCGTCACTGAATTTGTATACATGTTTTCAATTACGTCAATGTATTCCTTTCTTTCTAAGACTCTCCATAAGACCTCTCTTGGAACCTTATCATAAGCTTTCTCAAGATCGATAAACAACATATGCAAATCTTTTTTTCCTGATTGTTGTCAATGAGTCTCATCAAGAGGTGTATAGTTTTCATTGTCGTCGACCGCCCTGGCATGAATCCACTTGATTCACTGAGACATTAGTCTCTCGTCTTCCTCTTCTCTCTATTACTCGTTCTCATAATTTCATGGTATGATACATTAATTTAATTCATCTGTAATTGACACAATTTTGTATATCTCATTTGTTCTTATACAAAGGTATCAAGATATTTTCTCTTCATTCGTCAGACATTCTCTTTGTCATCAGTATCTAATTAAAGAAATATATAAGCCACAAAATCCATTCCTCCCATAGGCACTTCCATATTTCGCTGGCTATATTGTCTGGCATAAAAGTCTTTTCAATTTTTATCTTCTTCAAAGTATCCTCGATGCATGAATTTTACGATAAAAATTTACATTATTCTACTCCTCTGATTTACTTAACTCATTCAAGTTTAATTCATTGTCTTTTTTTCATTGGAGTTGATAAAAGAGTATTTTTCATCACTCCTTAATAGCCGCATTATCTGTTAAAATTGTATATGTTTTCATCATGCATTTAACTTGGCTTAAATTTCTTGTCTTCCTATCTCTAGCTTGAGCAATTTTATACATATTAGGCTTTTCATCTTTAGTATTTATTCACTTGTAAAATTCTTCATGAGTTTGACTTCCTTTTTTACTTACTGTCTTTTTAATTCCTTTCTTGACGACTGTATACCTCATCAAGTTTTCATCATTCCTACAATCCTACAAGCGTAGAGTATTTTATAACTAACCCTCTTTACCCTCACTTTGTTTTGTACTTACTCTTTCCACCACCAAGATTTTTTAAGTATGGCGCACGACCTTTTGACTCTCCAAATACGTTCTTTCCACTTATCCTTAAATATGAAGGCATAACTTTTCATGTGACACTAGGATCAATATAAGGATCATCAACTAGTTGTTCCATAACAATTGTCTTGAAGTCAACTCGTTTTCTTTACAAATCTTTTAATCCATTTTACGAGTCATAAAATAGTCAATTTGTAACTTATTTAATTCATTTTTAAACGTAATTAAATGTTCTTTCATCTTCATGAAGAATGTATTTATCACAATCAACTCATGTGTTATGGTAAAGTCTAAAATGATTTTTTCTTCTTCTTTCTTCATACTCAGATCCTTTATGAATGTCTGTATAATCCATATTTTTCTTTCTTATATGTCTATTTAAGTCTCCTCCTATGAAAATCTTCTCGTTTTGTGAAATTTTCTTATCAAATCATCTAAGACTTCTCAAAAATGCATTTTAATAGCTTCACTCAATCCTACTTATGCCGCATAAGCACTTTAAACTCTATATATAAAAGTGTATGTCTGACAAAAATACTAAATTCAAGATTTTCAATTTACTGTAAAATAAGAATTACTTTGGGTTTATAGTATAAATGTATAATGCTAAGAGCATTCACGTGACAGCAGAGCAATATATTCACGGAATACTAGAGTTAGATGCCAATTGGAATGAAGAGCTAGGTTCATTAGAGTTGTTTTGAAGACGAAGTGAACAAACACACAATAAAGAAGAGTTCTACTCAAACTGACGTGATGCATATGAACAACATGTGCCCTGTGATGACAACAACTAACACTTTCATTTCTATTTATGGGTTTTCACCAGTGCTATAAATACAAGTAGGTCTTAACATTAGTGAATCTGAGCTTTAAAAACAGTAAATATAAGTTGGTCAATATTGTTAGCGGGTCAACTCATTAACCGAACCAAATTGCTCATTTCATAATAAGTGAATCTTACAATAATTATCCTAAAGATAAAAAAATATCTTTATCTAACTTACTATGGAATCCGTAGGTGAAGTAATAAAATTTTTATTACACTCTAATTATCATGTATTCAGAAATAGATGTAAAACTGAGTGCGTGAACAACTAACTTTTCTTGCAAGTTGACCAAAGATGTATTATGAATTTACCTTTCTTGACTTGCTCTATATCATATGCTGCCTTTAAAGAAAGCAGTTGCTTACTCTCTGTTTGGCAGGGCAGCAGCGTGCGGTGTGTAGTTGATTTTGTTGCCACCCCGCCAAACGCAAATAAACAACCTCCAGTGGGAAAATCCACCACTGCAAAATCATTGAAAATTCCGCCATTTCCAATCATGATTTTGAACCACGCAGTATTTTTAACCACGACTGCGTCGCGCTATTTCTCCGCCCATGCGACTTCCTGGAGTTGATTTCACGAAAATTCTGATTCATCTTCTTCGTTTCGCAAGAGTTTAATGATCTTTGCGATCTTCGTCGACGCCGGCTAATTCCTTTACTAGGTATGGCAATATTTCGCGGTAATAATTGGTGCAGGTATCTTCACAGGACATGAGTTTATAAATCTTTGTGATCTTCGTCGATGCCTAAATTTTCAGCTAGTCTCTCTGCTAGGTATGGCAGTATTTCGCGGTGATAGGAGTAGCATGTATCTTTGTCGTCCATGGAGTTTATAGATCTTTGCAATCTTTGTCGAAGCCTACATTTCTGGCTAGTCCCTCTGATGCGGAGCAGAGATGAGGACGAATTTTGGGCCTGTTCGGGGCTCATTTGGCGACTTACCATATATGGTGTGCCCGGATCGACGATCCGACTCCGTAGATGCATCCGGATTCGCATTGTGAATCATGTTCATATATAGCTTTGTACTTTTCAGTTTTTATTTCATGTACTTTTGGCCCCGAAACCAACAGCCAATCAAAGTCATTGATTTCGGGTGCCCTATTTTATTTCTTATAAATAAGATATGTATGGCTGCCGTCATCTTCATTGCTGAATGTTTGGGGAAGAAATCCCTTCATTCCGGTGATCTCCTCCGCGGTGCCAACTCCGTGAAACCCCTTGGTGACGACTCCTTGGGTAAGGTCCTTGTATCTTTGTATTTTCCTCATCCCCCACCCTCCATACATCCTTATTTAGCGGTCAAGCCCCCCCCCCCCTGCAGGAATTTTTTTTGTTGTCCGGCCATTGAAAACAACCGCCGCCCCCTTCTTTTCCACACAACCAGCCGTCGGCCACCTTCAGGAAACCCTCCAGCTGCTTCCCCTACTTTGTCCAGCCAACACCCCCCTACAGGAACCTTTCTAGTTCCTGTCCAGCAGCCGCAAACCCCACTGAAGCCTCTGGCCGCCTCCCCTGTTTTGTCCAGCCACCTCCCCTGATCTGTCAAGCCCTGTTGCCACCTCCCCCGACAGCTTCCTGGTTGTTTCCAGCTCCAAAAACAGACCAGATTCGGGCAGTCCAGCCCAGATTCAGCCGCCCCGTCTCTCCCAAATTGCTGTCATCATTCCCCTTCACGTGAAACCACCTTCATACCTCCGCCCACCGTTAGATCTACCCATCTACCCAGATCTGAGCATTTCAGCCCAGATCCAGTCACTTCCCTCTCTGATCCAGCCTTCATAATCCCTCAACCAGTCTTCCTCTTACCCGATCCGGTCCACCAACCACCGGAACCCTTCTTTGAGCCCTCCAGCGTTCAGATTTGTTTCATTGGCAGCAGCCCTAATTTTTGTATGGTGGTTTGTATTGGTTTTGGGTTGTAAAACATTGTCACAGCTTGCTTATTACAAGTTAGTTTGGATGTTCACTTTATTTTAGTTATTTTTGCATGGATTAATCTCTAACTGCAGGAAGGATTTATTCGTCGCGCGCTCGTGCTTTGGCCCTCCACGCGAAGGAAAGTCTAAGTTTGCTTAGGCCTAATTAATTATTTGTATCTTGTTGTGAATTATTTTGCGTGAGATGGTATTATTTACTATCTAATATGTGATCTAGTCGTAGGATTTGCATAACATTTAGGGTTAGGTCGAAGATTTTCCCGCCGCCTATAGATTCGTTCTGTGTCACCCTCTACTAGGTTTAGTGATATTTTGCGGTGATAATCGTTGCATGTATCTTCACCGGCCATGGAGCTTATAGATCGATCTTCGTCTCGTTTTTTAGGGCTGCTCGACATAGGATTTTTGGAATCTCAATGGAGTTGAATCTCAACATAGGGTTTTTGGAATCTCAATGGCAGGCCTTCACAATGGAATTCTTGAACTTCCAGCAACCATGCTGTCTGCACATAAATTCATTACTTCAAAAAGACCAACCAAATTAATAATAATCTTCAAGATCACATTATGGGTTTCTAATATTCTTTAATCACTGTGATAGTCATTGTGCGTGTTAAATTTTTTGCAATCACTATGATAGAATGGAATACTTGTAATTTTATCATCCAAGATTTTCCCACCACAATTTTTTTCAAACAGTTTCAGTGATTTTTCTACCACTCTGCAAAACAGCTGATTTTTTTCGTTACTGCTTCTCAGCACTATTTCTCCAGTCACTACAGCTGAGCCAAGCAAAGCCAAGGTATACCACTTTGGAAACTAGTGCATGTCATCCCCAACCTGTACTTTGAATAATAAGCTCTACTAAGTTGAGTTGAGTACTTTTGGCGATCTGATATTTAAAGCGGAGAGAACAATAAAGTATAAACATTTATTTTAGATAATTTAATGTTGCATTTAACCATCCAAATGTGCATTTAACTTTTGGATGAATTGCTAATGTGGAACGGCGACGCGGACCTAATGTTTAGACTTGAGCGGATTCTAAACCACTTACCAATATTGTATTTTCAATCATTATTTAGTGTAATCGGGTTTGTTATAATCATAGTCGTTGATATGTCCTAATGTTGTTTTATTCAGATGGTATTATTTACTATCTAATATGTGATCTAGTCCATAACAATATAGACACTACTGCGGTGATAATCGTTGCATGTATCTTCACCGGCCAAGCTCGATCTTCGCCTCGTTTTTTAGTAGGATTTGAATCTCAATGGAGTTGAATCTCAACTCAATGGCAGGCCTTCACAATGGAATGAAAAACATGCTGCTGCACATAAATTCATTACTTCAAAAAGACCAACCAAATTAATAATAATCTTTCACATTATGGGTTTCTAATATTCTTTAATCACTCACTGCTTCACTATGATAGAATGGAATACTTGTAATTTTATCATCCAAGATTTTCCCACCACATTTTTTTTCAAACATTTTCAGTGATTTTTCTACCACTCTGCAAAACAGCTGATTTTTTTCGTTACTGCTTCTCAGCACTATTTCTCCAGTCACTACAGCTGAGCCAAGCAAAGCCAAGGTATACCACTTTGGAAACTAGTGCATGTCATCCCCAACCTGTACTTTGAATAATAAGCTCTACTAAGTTGAGTTGAGTACTTTTGGCGATCTGATATTTAAAGCGGAGAGAACAATAAAGTATAACCTTGAGCTTTCATTTATTTTAGATAATTTAATGTAGATGAGCATTTAACCATCCAAATGTCTTTGTAACAATTTATTATGTACGTTGTTGAATTATTAACACCTAACTTTTTGATGAATTGCTAATGTGGAACGGCGACGCGGACCTGCGACGGAGGATGAGTTTTGGGCCTGTTTGGGACCAATTGGCTACTTGCCAAATTTGGCATTTCCGGATCGACGATCTAACTCCTCGGATGCGTGTGGATTTTCGTTTACTTACATTTTCATATATAATATTGTATTTTTCAATCATTATTTAGTGTAATCGGGTTTGTTACATCAACGGACAATCATAGTCGTTGATAAAAGGGATGTCCTAATGTTGTTTTAATATAAACAAGAGTAGGGGCTGTTTGGAGGCTATTGCAGATTTTGGAGTGAAGAATCCCGAAATCCGGCGATCCCTCTACGATGCCGACTTCTGTGGAACCCTAGGCAACGACTCCTAGGCCTTCTCCCACTCACCAAAGGTAGCGTTTAGACCTAACCACCTTCCTCCACAGTCAAATCCCCCCACCGTCACTCCCACATCCCTCCAAACAGCCAGTCGTCTCTCCTTGCACAGCTGTCCAGTAAAACCGCCACCTCTGTGCCTGCAGCCAACCTTCTGCCGCTCCTACCAGCCACCCTCCTTGTCTTCCTCCGCCCCACCTCAAGCCCCTAGCGGCCACCACAACCCCTCCTAATCTCTCCTTTATAGATCGACACCCTAAATTGCCATATTTGTCCATCCACAACCCAATCCCGCCCCTAAACAGCCAGCCCTCCTCTCAAACCGCCCAGATCTACTGCTCCAGCCCACCAACATCCTTGTCTCCAACCTCCTTCCTCCACCTAGCCCTCCTACTACCCGTAATCAGCCCCTTCCGCCAAGATCTACCCAGAGATACAGTTCCTCAACTTCCAAAACAACAACCTCCATCCAGATATAGTCATATAGCATCAGATTTCAACCACTGCACCATTCCCCTTCGGCAGATCTACCCTCCTACGGCAGCCCTCATACTTTGTGAGTGCTTATTTGTTGTATGGAACTATAATTCTCATTATTAATATATGGTGTTGTAGTGTCATGCTTGCTTGGATCTATAGCTTTGTGTTATTTGTTCTAGATTATTTTTGTGATTTGAAGAAACTATTCGTCGCGCGCTCTTGTTTTGACCTTTTACGAGGAAGAAAACCTAAACTCGCTTGCTTAAAGAATTATTTTGCTTTTGCTATAATCATATGTGTGTGATTTAATCCTTTATTACTCAGTTTTGATTTTGTTGCCGGTTCATGCAAGTGCGATCATATAGAGTTCATGTGTGTAATCAAATTATCTCCCACACGTCACATTAAGGTTGCATTCTAGTAGTCATGCATCAAGCATCTAACCCTTCATTAGTTGGTGTTTAGGTTCATCGCATTTTTTGCATGTTCATTTACATTGTATGTAGGGTTAGGGCATTGTTAATCCGCCGCCTATAGATTTGTCCTCCGTCAATTGCTAGTCTAGCTCTCTTGTAAACTTGGATAAATTTTGTTTTCTTTTTTCCAAGCATCCAATCTCTCATTTCATAGTTTATGGGCCTAGGTTTGTGCCCATAGGTATTGGGTTTTGAAATAGTAGATCATAGCATAAGGTGTATATTAGAAATCGTGAGAAACTCCTACTCATTCAAGGATATCCTTCTGATCGGAGAGAAAGTCTCAATAATAAAGAATACTATGCCTTTATGGTTGATAAATTTCTCTTTCGCCATAGAGCAAAATCTTTATGACATACACTGGTAAATCGTGAAGGTGTTCAATTAGGATTCAATTCAAAGGACTGCATGTGAACTTTTGTTACTTACACTCAATAAAAACAAATGTTAAGCGCACTGGAAGTTAGTTGAAAGCGTTAGAAAAGCTCAATTAAGGGCCCATGTTTTCTCTCTTCTCTCTCTCCATGTATTAGTCTCACATCTTGTATTTAGGATTTCTCTTCTCATTCTTCTCCTATATAAGTGTATTCATACTTGTAACTATTCATTCAAGATATATATACAAGCTTTGAGGCCTTTCTTTACATGGTATCAAAGGGCAACCGGTCTCCTCCTTTGGTATCCGGCCTACCCGGTTTCTTCTCCTAACCGCAACCAGTCTCTTCTCCTAACCGGCTGTCCGCGCGGTCTTTCCTTCCCGCGGACTCCTGCGGCTTGTTCTTTTCTATCCGCTTCCCCCCCCACCCCTCTGTTTCTTTCGTGGCCTCCACCTCCTCCCTCCCTCTCCTCTTTTTTTATACTCCTCTCTCACATGGGTCCACCTTTCTCTCCCCATCTCTTCTCGCGCGGACTCTTTCTATCCGCTGCGGCCTCTCCCTGCTTACTGATCGCTGATCGTGGCGACCTGCCTCCTGCTCACCGCGCGGTCTCTCTTTCCGCCGCGGTCTCTCCCTGCTCGTTGATTGCTACTCACAGCGACCTGCCTCTCCTGCTCGCCGCGCGGTCTCTCTCTCTCTGCTGCGGCTTCTCCCTGCTCGCTGCCCGCGGCGACCTGCCTCCCCTGCTCGCCGCGTGACCTCCTTCTATCCGCTGCGATCTTCCCTGCTCGCTGATCGCGGCTCGCAGCAACTTGCCTCTTCTGCTCGCCGCGACCTGCTTCTCGCTTATCGCTGCGGCCTCGCCTATCCGCTGCTGTCCTTCCTACTCGCTACTCGCCTGCGGCCTGCCTTGTCGCCTGCGATCTCCCTCTGCTAGTCGCATTTTGGTCGCGATCTCCTGGTCGCTGGCGTGTCCGCCGAGACCGTGCGACTACCTTTTTCTTGCCCCCCGGCCTTTCTCTGCTACCCGCGCGGCAATCCTCTTCAAACCGCCCGGCCTCTTCTGCTGGTTGCGCATGGCTTCCGATACTTCTGCTGCTACTTCTGCTCCGCCAGCCCGTGCGGCTGCCTCGGCTTCCGAACTTCGTGACGAATTACGGATTACGACTATCTCCCTCACTGGAAAAAGGAACTTTGTTGAATGGGTTCACTCGGTTCGCCGTGTTCTGCAGACGAAGGGTCTTCTTCACCACTTGACTCGGGCCCCTCCGACTGCTCCCTCCGATGACTGGCTTCGCGACGATGGTCGGGTCCAGTCCTGGCTTCTCAACTCCATGGACACCGAGCCCTACCGAATGGTCATGTATCATGACACAGCCAAGACCATGTGGGAGGAGCTTCACTCATTTTACTCCGGGCATGACAGCCTACAGCAACTCTATGATATCATTTCTGATCTTACGAATCTTGCCCCCGGTGCTCCTGGCGGTATGCTCTCCTTTGTGGCTAAAGCAAAGAGTTTGGCCGAGGCTTGGATTCAGCATCAGCCTCCTACTACTGATCTCGCCACTCAACGGAACCATAAAGAAGTTGTCGCCATCGCCATGATGATGTCTCGTGTTCCTCCCCACCTGCATAGTGTTCGAGCACAGATCCTATCGTCCGCCACAACTCCGTCCCTGTCTGATGTATGCTCCATGCTGCAAAAGGTCACGCCTCCTTCCGAGGCTCCTCATGATTTTGCCCCAGCTCTTCTTCAGCAGCCTCTCCTTCCGAACCCTCCTACTCGTGGATCTTCCACTCGGGGGGGCGGCCACCGTCTCGGGGACGAGGACGTGGTGGTCGTTCTTCTATGAAATGCACTTACTGTGGCCGCAATAATCATCTCGAAGCTACTTGTTACCGCAAGCACGGCCTGCCTCCTCACCTTACTGCTACTACCTCTGTTGCTCCTACTCCCACTGGGCCTTCTGCCCCCGATCTGGCTTCCACTACCCGCCAAGATATTGATGAGCTTCGCACCCAACTCCAACAGCTTCAAGGTGCCCTCAGCCGCTCCTCCGGCTCCGTCGTGTCCTTTCTGCGGAAGGTATAACCTGTCTCTCTCAAAGTCCCTGCTGGATCGTTGATTCTGGGGTCACTCACCATATTACCTCCCAGAAACCCACCAAGTACCAACGGACGCCTCATCCCCTTTGCATCACTGTGGCCAACGGTGATACCCTTCCTGTCTCTGGCACCGCTGCTCTTCAGCTTACTCTGACTCTCTCTCTTACCTTGGTTCTTCATGTTCCTGGATCCTCTTTCAATTTACTTTCTGTTAGTCGTCTCACCCACGACCTTGATTGTTACATAACTTTTTCACCTTCTTCTTTCCTTATGCAGGATCGTCGCACCCGGAGTACCATTGGTAAGGCAGCTGTTGAACGGGCTTTATATCTTGGACATCCCACCTACTACTCTACCTGCTATCTCCACGGTTGATTGGCATCGCCGCCTTGGCCATGCCCCCCTACCGATTCTCAAGCGGGCTCTTTCTGATGTACCTCTGCAGGAGTTCTCTTGTGAATCTTGTATCTACGGCAAACAACATCGCTCTTCCTTTCCCCCTGCTTGTACCAGGAGTAGTACTCCTCTCTCTTTAGTACACTCTGATGTATGGGGTCCTTATCGTGTCCCTAGTATTTCTAGTTATCGTTATTTTGTCACGTTTATTGATGACTACTCGCGTACTACATGGCTTTATTTACTACATGATCGTACTGAACTTAATTCTGTGTTTCGTGCTTTTTTGACTGAGATGCGTACGCAATTCGCCACCTCCATCCAAGTCATCCGCACCGATAATGCTCGCGAATATACCGGGCGTGCCTTCTCTACTCTTTGCACCGAGTTCGGTATCATCCATCAAACTTCATGTGCATATACCCCTCAGCAAAACGGGGTCGCCGAACGGAAAAATCGTCATCTTCTCGATGTTGCCCGCTCCCTTATGTTCCAAATGCAGGTTCCGGTCGAATATTAGAATTTTGCCGTCTCCACAACCTGTCATCTTATTAACCGCCTCCCCTCATCTGTGCTAAATTTTGCCTCACCGCTCCAACTTCTCTATCCCTCCACCAACCCCACCTCTCTCACACCACGGGTCTTCGGGTGTGTGTGTTATGTCCACCATCTTGGCCCTCCTTCCGACAAGCTTGCTCCTCGGGCTGCCAAGTATATGTTTGTTGGCTACTCCTGGACTCAAAAGGGATATGTCTGCTACTCTCCTTCTGATGGTCGGTTGGTTGTTTCTGCAGATGTCACCTTTTGCGAACAGCAGCCCTTCCACTTACCTTGCCCCACCTCGTCTTCTGCTCCACCTCTTCCCCGGCCTGCCGTACCAGTCACGTCATCGTCTCTACCATCTTCTTCCTCCTCTCAACCAGCTCTTCCTCGGGTTCCTCCACCACTTATCTGGGTCTACTCTCGACGTCCATCCAAGGATACTCCCGTGAACCAGCTCCCCGCTACCAGCGATACCTCGGCTACGGCAGATCCAGCTCCCGTCTCTACAGCTCATCCCTTGGCCAACTACGTCTCTCTCCATCGGCTGACACCACCTCTCTACGTCTTTGTCACCTCTCTTTCCTCTATTTCTATTCCTAACTCTGTGAAGGAGCCGCTTACACATCCAGGGTGGAGAACAGTCATGGAAGATGAAATGCGGGCTCTTTGGGCGAACCAGACTTAGGATCTGGTCCCTCTTCCTACTGGTCATACCTCTGTGAGCTGCAAATGGGTCTTTGTTGTAAAGCATGCGGCGGATGGCACTGTTGACTGTCTGAAGGCACGCCTCGTGGCCCGGGGCTTTACTCAGCAACATGGCCTTGATTATGAGGAAACTTTCTCTCCAGTGGCAAAATTGAACACGGTCCGCGTTCTTCTTTCCTTGGCAGTTCATCGTCACTGGCCGCTTTATCAGCAAGATATTAAGAATGTCTTCCTCAACGGCGATCTGCAGGAAACAGTTTATATGCAGCAACCTCCCGAGTTTGAGACCACGGGGGAGTATTTGATATGTCACCTTCGGAAATCCATTTATGGTCTCAAACAGTCCCCGCGTGCGTGGTTTGAAAAATTCAGTAAGGTGGTCTGTGTTAGTGGCTTCACTCGGAGCTCGGCTGATTTTTCTCTCTTCACCCGCCACCGGTCAAGCGGGACTGTGATTCTTCTGGTCTACGTTGACGATATCCTGATTACTGGCAACGACACGGCAGGAATACAACAGATAAAGGAACAGTTAAATTCCGCCTTTCAGACCAAAGATCTGAGCAACCTTCGGTACTTTCATGGGCTCGAGGTCGCACGACGCTCTGATGGTCTTGTGTTATCTCAAAGGAAGTACTGTATGGACCTCCTTCATGATGCAGATTATTCTGGGTGCAAACCTGCGGAGACTCCTATGGACGCCAATCACAAGCTCTCGGCTCATAGTTCTGACTCTGACAAGCTGCTTACAAATCCGGAATATTACAGACGCTTGATTGGGAAGCTGATCTACCTTACGGTGACTCGACCGGACATCTCGTTTGTTGTAGGAGTTGTGAGTCGGTTCATGCACGCTCCTCGGACATCTCATCTTCAAGCGGTCGAGCGCATTCTTCGATATCTCAAGATCGCCCCCGGACAAGGACTTGTGTATAAGTCATCCACATCTCTATCACTCGTCGCTTGCTCTGACGCTGACTACGCAGGATCTATCGATGACAGGCGCTCCACTACGGGGTTCTGCACTTACTTTGGCGGTCATCTCATAACATGGCGCAGCAAGAAACAATCCGTGGTTGCACGCTCTTCTGCTGAAGCCGAGTACCGAGCTATGGTTGTGGTTGCTTCCGAGCTAACCTGCCTTGAGAGCCTTCTGGGAGACTTGGGTGTTCGTCTCTCATCACCGGCTACCTTATTTTGTTACAGTCAGGCAGCAATACATATTGCCAAGAATCCGGTGTTTCACGAACGCACAAAGCATATCGAAGTTGATTGTCACTTTATCCGAGAAAAGGTACAGTCAAAGAAGATAGATTTGGAGCATGTTCCTGCTAAAGACCAAGTTACGGATATCCTGACAAAAGCTCTCTCCAGGCCTCTATACTATCAGTTTTTATCCAAGTTTGGTGCCTACGACTTGTACGCTCCAGCTTGCGGGGGAGTGTTAGAAAAGCCCAATTAAGGGTCCATGTTTTCTCTCTTCTCTCTCTCCATGTATTAGTCTCACATCTTGTATTTAGGATTTCTCTTCTCATTCTTCTCTTATATAAGTGTATTCATACTTGTAACTATTCATTCAAGATATATATACAAGCTTTGAGGCCTTTCTTTACAGAAATAATAAAGAAAATGAAAAGGAGAGAGAGGGTGGAAGTATAAGATTGGGGGACAAAGCCTGACCTAAGACCCACAAGTGCATAACAAACAGAGGATATGAAACACAAAATTAAGATCACTTCTTTAACAGCACAGCAAAGACAACATTGCACTATAAAATAGTCACACCCCCTTTCTCACCCTATTTCAGTATTATTAATAGACAACAAGAGAAGCCAAAGCATAGAGGTGTTTAATTACTTATTGGCTTTCAATTATTTACCTTTAAACTAGGACTAACAGTGTGCTGACACATTTTCCTTGGTATGTGAATCATAGTTTAGTGGTATTTAAAGTAGTGTACATGCCATTTTTAAAACCATATTACGCAAACGTACTAGGCCAGATCAGGTTTGATGAAAATTCAGAAGGTTATAGATCACTGAAGTTGTGTAGTTTCCACTCTGATTTAGGTGATGTGTACCTGCTGTCATCTTCATAACCATTATGGCTTAGTAGCACTACTTCAGACCTTAAGTTTGAAGAGCTATAGTTGTTGCTTTCTCAGTCAAAAGGGTGATATTGCTTCCTATTACAAATAGGTATTTACTATATTCCTTTAATCCGAATCTAAAGTCATATTGTTAAGGTCAAACTTCACAATAACGAAATAGAAGAGAGAGAGAAAAAAAATATATTTTCCTTTTCAGGTTCTTTAAATTGAACTGCGTGGCATTATCAATTTTCGTGGGGCCTGCGAATATTTCCCAAAAATTCACCTATCCATTACTCCTACCATAACATGCTTGGTTGTGGAGTTTCTTACAAAGGTCCATTAGCTTTGAAAAGGCACCTCGAATATTTGAAAATTCACATTATTACTAAATCCCAATAACTTTCCCTCCAATTTTTATATTAGATTAAATTCATTCTTGCACCTCCTTACACTTAGAAGCATGGCATCCAAAAAGCCTGTCAGGAGATACCTTACTCTGGACTTCACTACCCTAAAGACACTCTCTACCCTCATCATACCGCCCTCATCGGATTTGGTATATTATAGGCTCACCATCTTCCGCTTAGTTCATCCTCATATCACACATCGTACGGCTAGAGATCAAGCTTTGATATCATTTGTAATGACTCAGCCCACAATATAGAAGGTACTCTTTGTTTTGGTTCAGCTCATCACATGCAAAGCTGAACATCACAGTCTGTTCTTTTTTCATAGGTGTCCTAAGAGTACTTCACATGAGATCACCTATCTCATAATTACTCTCATCAGAGCATACTTAATTGTGAAGTTTTTTAAAACAACTCCACTTACTCTAAAAAGACGTCTTAGAGCATGCTTAATTGTGAAGTTTTTTAAACAACTCCACTTACTCTAAAAAGACATCTTTAATATTTGGGGTCCAAATTATTACATAAGCTCAGTACTTTCTTTCCAATTTCAATGAGAGATTTAAATCATTCTTACACCTTATTTCGCCTGGAACTCTGTCATTATAGAAGTTTGTCAAGAGCTATCTTTCTTCGTGTTTCACTGCCCCAAAGACATTATTTGCCCTCAACAAACCACTCTCATCAAATTTGGGATGTTGCAATGTAGGTTTAATATCAAACTAAAAGAGCTAATAAGATTCATTCAAGAAAATCAAGGATGTCTAAATTTTTAGATTGCTCTTGAAGCAATTATTGCTTGCCTATGACAACCCTCTCTTTCTTCTGCTCCGCTTAAGAATTTCGTTGATATGGCTTTGGATCTACAACGAAAAATGTCATTTGGGTGACTAAGGTTTTCTAGATGAGATGGAAAGAGAGTAGAGCAAGAAGAGTCAACAACCATTGCAAGGGGACTTTGGTGGTCGGATGCTAAATAGAGCAACGGACAGGAGGAAAGAGAATTAGAAGGGTATGCTCATCGCATAAATTGTAAGCCTTCCAAAGCCATGGGGTTTCATAAGTCCTATGGACATACTCTCGGGATTTTATCATAAGCCAAGTTGCACAAATTAACTTACTCCAAAAGTATTCAGTATTTTGTCCTCCATCCATGTTCGCAATCAAATTTGAGAACTAAAACCAAGAGCAATCAGGTATGTTTTTGTGGGATATTCTTCAACATAAAAGAGTTATAACAATTACTATCCACCATCTAAGAAATTTTATGTCTCTTTTGATGTCACTTTTAACAAAAATGAACTTTATGTTTTCTTATCTTCAAGGGAGAGTTCAATCTTGAAATAAGAATCTCTCACATATATCCTCCTTTGACCGAGTTAACCTTCATCCTCTTTGTGCATGCGTGATCTGAGCAATTTGAGCTTGTGTCAATGTATTTTCAACCTTCTTGGGAGTTGTGAACATAACAGCTAGTTTGTGATTCCTCATGATGACAGGAGTACTCAAGGAAGAAAGATTCAGTTTCTGAACTTGTGCAAATCAAAGAATATAGCTCAAAACTTGATAATAAGTTAATAATCTGTAATCATCCTTCATAAATTGTGTTGGAACTTCATCATCCCGTATTTAATAAGAAAGGAATCGGAGAATGTACTAAACAATCAATATAAATGTTGTCTCACCGTGTCACTTGATAAGTTTTCGCCATCACTTGATAAGTTTTCGCCATCATATTCGCATACCATTCCCTTAAGTGTGAAATTATGTAATTTTAAAAAAACGGAAACAAGCTGAATGCAATCAAAGTTTCAAAGAAGAAGAATATGTAGCAACAACTACAAGACTTATTTGCAAGATTTAGGGCATAAATACTTAATAAACTTTTGTCAAGAGAAATATTTTTTTCTTTTAAAAATAATTATAATTTCACAAAATGGGAAGTATTAAATAAGCATATACACTCCAAAGAAGGATGATAAGTTCATAGAGTAATAGCATTTTAGTTAAGAACATTTTGGTTAAGAGCATTTTTCAACTCAATCATGTATTCTTTTCACTCAATTTGGTCCAACTAGTAATGAAGTTAGTCTTCTAACACTGCAGACACTTTGAGACACTTACCACTAGCCTTATAATACTTTTTAGACTTAGCTAAGGGCTAGACTTCTAACACTACCAGTCCACAACCATCATGTGGCACTGAGGCAAAGGCTCAGCATCATAAATGTGGATAGAATATTTTCCCCCATACCTTCTAAAAGTTAGTTAATAACTTTAATTTTTAATTGACAGAGCATTCTCTTAACTTCAACTTGTCATCCATTCTTTCAATCATGCACTTCTTATCTCATTAACTTTATATTTTGAAAATAAAGCATGGGTTCACAATATTTTTAAAGTATCGATCCTAAACTTCCAAAAGATTGTATAATAGTTGTTGACACATTTTCTTACCATCTAGACTAGTTCTAGTCATCCTAGTGGTTAAGCTCACATTTTACCAAAGGGGGTGAACCATTTAAGCTTCTACATTATTTTAGCCCATCATGCCAAGTGGTAAGCTCTGAGATAGGGGGTGAACCATAAATAGTAGTCGAGCCACAACTAATCAAATATACTGATGAGTTTATCTTTTATGTTTCTTGCATTTTTATTTCAATAATTTTTTCTCTTGTTTAGAGATGTATTTGTAATTTACTCCCTAAACCTAGGCATACGTGTGGGGAGTTTTACGTTTGAAGATAATTTTTTAGATGAATAAAAACTTGAGCTTTCTATTTCTTCTGATTCTCTAGGGAGAAAGAAGCAATGGCTGACCTGCATAGCGAATAGCCCGCGGACACAAAACAAAAAGTAAAGTAGGAAAATGATTCACCTAAAAAGGCTATTAGCCCCGTCCACTAGCCATCAGTTTTCAATTATACTAATATACTATCAACTTGGCATAGCTTTCATGCAAGCTATAGATATAGAGGTAAAATCAAAATTGGTAATACAAAATTTATGCACAAATCAAAATTTGTTATCTTGTCACTCATGTATTTGATGCAGATTTGGGAATGAATTGACCATCCGAGTAAAATCTATGACAGCATATATCGGAAACTTTCTTTTCTTAGAAAAAAAATGAAGCTTCTTTCCAGGAAATAACAGATCAAGACACTGAAAATTCAAGCTAAGGATAAACTTATGCTCCACAATTAATCATAATATCACTGGCAGTGACAATCAACCGATCTAGAAGCTCAATTTCAAACTAGAGACATTGTATCTCAAGGGCAGACGAAAAATACAGCTAATGAAAATACATTGAATAAAGTCTTCTTCTTTTTAACACTGAAAGTGATAGTTAACATTTGCCTCTCGCTTAATGACAGAAGCAGTGCCACCTGGGTAAAACGATAGTCGTATACATGTTTAAAGGAGAATAAAAATTAAAACAGCCACGAGCCTAAATGGGAAGAAGAAAAGACTCAAGATAACTTCAGCCGAAGCAAATTGGGAGTCCAAATGGTGGATAAATCTTACGTGAATATGATCCATCCAACGGCGGAAATGTATAGAAAAGCGAAGAGAAACTTCACTGGAGAAGACGCCATCAGATCCGCAAACCCACGATGAACCGCTTACAGAGCTTCTACATAATCAGCTTCACCGCCACTGGTCTACTTCATGCTATATACGGAAACCAAAAATTGCAGATACCGGGGTAAAATTTCAGCTTTTTGAGCGGCTTCGCTGGCAGGGCCTCTTGATGCAAAGGTAATCGAGGGGGCATGCGATTCTCAGATCCAGCGGCGGCTAAAAATCGGGTGAATGGGCTTCCCAGATTGACTACACGTACTGCTACGGTTGTACCTAGGGTTTCCAACGGGGGCAGAGGTCGATTATTGAAGGAGGGGAGTACTGTTCCGGTGGATCTGCTGCAACGATGTCTCCCCAACTCCGAGTAATAACAATCTGACGGATTCCCCGCGGGGGGGAAAGCCGGACTGTTCGAGTCTACTTATTACGGACGAGGGAAATTTCCGGTTCAGACCGTCGCCATATACACAAATAGCAATATTTGGTACTTATACGGTTATACCTACCAATTTTTGCTAGTGCGGAAACAAATATAGTAGTAAGATTTTTGGTTTTAGCAGCGTACTTGTTGAAAATTATGAAGTGAAAGTGGCGATCTGGGCAACCTGTTCGCGCGGCCTGGGGGGGCAGGACTGGCGGCTAGCCAGGTCGGCAAAGGTGTTATTGTATAGTCTGTTAGGTCAAATAAAATGAGTCTTAGGGTTAGTACTTAGGTTTGAAAGCTTCCCTCAAGACCTTCTATAGATCAGAATTCAAGTGCTGAGACAAAGACAATTTTCGTCGAGCTCAGGTCGACGAAACGTCGAACTCAGTTCGACGTTCTCTGAGCTCAGTTCAACGAGTCGTCGAACTCCGTTCGAAGATTGTTGAGCTCAGATCGACGTTCTGTTTCCAGCTGTTTTCCAAGTCGCTGAGCTCAGTTCGACGATCGTATAGCTCAGTTCGCAGTCAGCTTGTTCTCTGGCGACCTGGGCGGTCTGTTCGAGCGGTCTGTGCGGACAGAAGTGGCGGCTAGCTAGATCGGCTTGTGTTCAACAGACAGTTTGTTCCCAGATGGTAACCGGGCGAATAGTTTGCCAATCCGTTGAGTTCGCTAAGACGACGTGGTGCGGACTCGTATGGAGTTCGCTGAGTCCGAGTTGCGGACTGGACTGGACTGGAGCTCGGGAGATCGGCATGGCGTGTGCTTTGGTCTTTGCTATGGTGGCGTGGTCGGTGGTAACCGCGGAATTCGCCGGTTAGTGCGGACTGGTGCCAGAGTAAACCGGTTGGTGAGGACTGGTGCCGGAGTTCATCGGTTAGTGCGGGCTGGCCCTTGTATCTGTTGTTGTTTTGTTGGCACCAGGGATAGTCGGTGGTGTGGAATTGGTCTGGATCAGCCCCAAGTCCAGGAGATCGCACGGTTAGTGCGGACTGGTTCTTTGTCCGCCGAGCTCGACAGCAGTTAGTCTTGTGTTATGGTTGCGAGCTTGGGGTGTGCAGAGTGAAGCAGTGTCCGTTGTGGCGTGCGGACTGGGGCGGTATCCGCAGTGTCCGCTTATATGGCAACCAAGTCTGGTGTTGCTTTGCGACAAGGAGGATAGGCTTGGTATCTAGCCGTGGTGGTGCGACCTCGGCGGACTGGCTGTCCGGCCTAGTCGCGGAGACAAAGCGGACTGGTTTTGTATCCGCGTTGTGCGGGTAGGCTCAGTGCTCGCCGCAAGATAGGGTGGTGATCCTATCAACTAGAGAAGTGATTACACTCCTCTCCGCGCCTATAAATAGGATCCCATGACACATCAATATATCATCTGAATGAACATTAAGTGAGATCGAGTAGTTGCTACGGACAGGGTTTTCTATTCACGCGGTTTGTGGAGTTGATCGGTTTGTGTTGTGTAGGTTGTGCAGATAGCACTGGAAAACCAGGGATTTTGTTTTGACTTCGGTTAGGGATAGTGATGACTCCGCGATTAGCAACCAGCGGTTAACAGTAGGTTGCGACTTACGACCAGGCGTTTACCTCTTCTACAACTCTTTCCCAGTTTAATAAGTTGTCCGCTTCTGAAAGCTTGTTCAGTTTGACAGCAACAGTTCGCGGTATCTGGAGGCTAGACGACCTCGCAGTTAGGCGGCTTGCAGATCAGCAGACAAGTTTCTTTTTCAGCATTAGAATAACGGGTTGTCCGCGCGACTTGGTTGCGATCTTGCGACTTGGCGGCTTCAACGGACTTCCTAGGCAGCTCGGTAGAGTCGGCGGCTTCTCCTTGAGACCGCAAGGCTTGTTTTGTATTTTCTTGTTTTTTGTGCTTCCATCGGGTACAACGAAGAATCATGTGTCGTCATGTATGTCTCGTCTTGTAATGATTGTTGATAGTACAAGATTTCTTGCTTTTCTAGTGCATTTGGTTTATTTGACTTCAGATAGGTTGAGTGTTCCTGCGCCCGGTTTGTTGTTTTTTTGTTGTTCACAAATTTTTACATGGTATCAGAGGGTACAGAGGCTTGAGCAGCGTTCAACCAGCAGTTTGCTTTGTTGCTTCTGGAAGTCTAAATGAACCAAGGTTAGTGTAATGGAAGGAGGATTTGCAAAAGGTCTTGAAATAGAGCTTCTTACATCAACCAACTTAAAAAAATGGAAGTCATGTATGGAAAGTTATCTGTTGGGCGAGGACTTGTGGGAGGTCGTCTGCGGAGACGACGGGTAAGAAGTTACTGCTGCTACTGGAAATGATGAAGCGGTGAGATCTTGGAGGAAGACAAATGCGAAAGTAGAGTTTACTCTCAAGCGGGCTATCTCACCGGAACTCTTCGACTACACCATCGGATGTCGGTCAGCTGCGGAGATTTGGACTTCCCTCAATGGGTTGTTCAATAGGAAGAATGTAATTTGGCTACAATTCCTAGAGAACGAGTTGGTGAGAGCCACTCAAGAAGATCTATTCATCTCAACGTTCTTCCTAAAGACGAAGAACTTGTGCGCTGAGATTTCAGCGTTGGACCCCGATGAGCCGATTTCAGAAGCGAAGCTGAAGACGCACATAATTCGCGGTTTGCGGAAGAAATATGTGTCTTTTGTTACTTATGTTCAAGGTTGGGTCACTCAGTCGTCTTTGCTGGAGCTGGAGAACTTGCTGACTTCGTAGGAGAGCTTAGCAAGTTAGATGTCTGGAGTCACCATCTCTAGAGGAGATGGTGAGGCGCTCTTCTCAGGGAAGAAAAAGAGATGGGATAAGAAGAATAAGTCGACTGTTGGTGATGGTCCTTCCACTTCATATCAACAAGAGATGAGTGTATCTCCTAAGCATGATTGGAAGAGGAACGAAGGACCAAGGTGCTATAAATGCAACCAGCCTGACCACTTTAAGAAGGACTGTAAGGTTAAACTTTAGTCAGTGAACACTGCTCGTATAGGGAGAAAGGATAAGGACATGGTTGGGCTATCAACAAGTTCCTATGTTGATTGGATGAGTGCCAATGATAGTGCAGCTCTCTGGCATGAAAGACTGGAACACGTCGGGATGGACAAGTTGAAAGCGATGGTTGTAAGGAGCCTTGTGAAAGGTTTGCCTAGGTTGTCATCCTTCGGCAATAGTCATGTTTGCGCGGGATGTCAATACTGAAAGTCTCTAGTGTCGACTAAATCCACCTAGGGGGAATAGGTGTCGTGCAGTCTTTTGCGGAATGAAATTTACCTGCACAAATTAACAAACAGAGCACAGAAAGCACACAAAGAATTATAGTGGTTTCCCGATTTGGGTACATCCACTTTCCCCCTTCGACCTATCTCCCACCAAGGGACGACTCAGTCACTTCTCCAAATGGATTGAAATCCAATCCTCACACTACGGAAGGAACCCTTCCAACAAAGGAGTCACAACTCCACCACCACGGGTTGCACCCAACCCTTGCAACAAGGAATGAAAATTCCTTTACGACAAACCAAAATTAAATGTAAAAGAAAATACAAACAACGCTTTTGGAGATCTCGATGTCCTTCTTCGTTCGTTGAGCTTGCTTGAAGATTACGAAGAATCCACAACCGGATTTCTCTCTTAGAAAAAATCTCGTCAAGATCGGCGGCGGCAAGTAAATGCGGCAGCGATGCTTTGTAGATCCAAACTTCTTGACGAAGCAAGCTAGGTCTACCAACGGTCTCAGTCGGATCAATCGTCTCCACCGATTCAGAATGGAAAACAAGTCTCGTTCTACGAATCGGAAGACAAGAGATCTCAAGAGAGATACGTGAGACGCTCTGCTTGCCTCGGTACTGTCGTCGGAAGATCAGAGAACCACTGAGATCAACAGTGGCGACGAACTTGCGAGCGGCTACAGGCGATCGGCGATTTCCGCGAACGGCTAGGGCACGGCATCGGCTGCTTTCGATTTCCAAGAATGTCTATCTCTAGAAGTTCAAAATATGCGAGTATAAATACTAGAGACCGGGCCTAAAGACCGTTGTGGGCCCACGAGAAGAAACCCTAGCCCCGGCCTAAACAGTGCATGGCGAGATGGTTCGGTCCAGCGAACGGAGGAAAATTTCCTAAGGCAGAATCGGCGGGAATCGTTGGTGATTCCCGTCGATGTCGGCGGGAATCACTCACGATTCCCGTCGATTCTGCCTTAGCAGAATCCCTGTTTGAAAACTGTCAGCCGGAAGAAGTCGGCGGGAGAGGCTAAGTGATACTCGACGAATCGGCGGGAATCACTAACGATTCTCGTCGAAGTCGGCGGGAATCACTAGCGATTCCCGTCGAAGTCGGCGGGAATAACTTAGTGATTCCCGTCGATTTTGACTTAGAAGAATTTTCTCTTCGTTCCGTTGATGACTTGGTCTTTGACCCATCTTTGCTCCTTCTTCTGCTCTTGATCTACCTAGACCCTATACTTGAAAATAAGTACACTCCAATAGAGAGAGCACACGTGAGTCAACACACTGATCTACTAGACGAGGGATTACGTTGCGCAGACCCGTGTATATTGACCCAGTGCACCCTGACATTTGTGTGTGCTTAGCATGGAATAGCTGCAAGCACAACTTGATAGAAGATCGTCAAATACATTGTCAATTCAACTTAGCTTGTTCAGGGGCTTCTTCAAATCAGGTACATTATGGATACAATACCCATTAAATACAGTAAGGCTCATCGCTTTATGTTTGATAAGTCGCATACCAGGTGTAAAACACCATTGGAGTGTATCCATGGCGATCTACTGGGACCGACCGTCACCGCCAGTCTTGGAGGCAGCATGTATATGCTGGTTTTGATTGATGATTACATGAGGTACACTTGGGTGTACTTCATGAAGGAGAAGTCAGATGCGTTCTATTTGTTTCTGGAGTTCAAGAAGCTAGTGGAGGGCCATCTTGGCCTGCGAATCAAGAAGTTGAGAACGGACAACATAGGTGAATTCATTTTAACCGTGTTCTCTAACTTTTACAAGAAGCACGAAATCCGGAGAGAGCACACTTGTGTGCATACTCCACAATAAAATGGAGTAGCAAAGCGGAAGATTTGTCATCAGACGGTGACCTGCAAGTGCTGGCTTCATGCCAAAGGCATTCCCAGGGCCTTTTGTGCGGAGGAATGACCTGCGTTGCATACGTCATCAATCAGATGCCTCTGAGTCTGATCAACATGAAGTTCCATCATGAGCTGATGTTCAAGGAGAATCCCAGCGTGGAACACCTTCAGGTGTTTGGGTCTACCTGCTATGTACACGTCCTGGATGCTCTCAAGAAAAAGCTGGATGCAAAGGCGAGGAAGTTTGTCTTTATCGGCTATGATGAGCGGAAGAAGGGATGAAAGTGTATGGATCATGCGATGAAGAGCTAATGGAGAGCGGGGCAGACAGTGGGCAGGAGGAGGCTGTTGAATATCTTCTGTTGGTGTTTCCTATGTCACCGGGAGCTCTAGGTTGTTCTAGCTTTGGGGCGGCGAAGGCTTCTAGTTCAGGATGCAGGGGAGCAATGCTCCAGGTGCTTCTAGTTTCAGGGCAGAGGCTTCTTGTTCAGGAAGCAAGGGGAGCGATGCTCCAGGTTTGCCTGGGAACGGAGCTGGTTCAGAAGAAGCAGCGGAGGTGATTAGCCGTGATCAGTCTCTTCAGAGATCGAAGAGGATCATCAACCCACCATCTCGATATAGCGAAGGAAACACGATGAGCTCGGTCTCTTATTTCTTCGTAGGCCCTCTGGTCGATCGAGTGCCTTCTAGCTGTGAAGACACCACTGGAGTCAAGGAGGTGGATAATGTCAAGGATGAGGAGGTGAATGCCCTCAGAGGAAATGAGGCTTAGGACCTTGTGCCCAAGGTCGTTGGTGTTACTCATGTGACGTACAAGTGGAGGTTGAAGCTGAAAAGGAAAGCAGAAGTAAGCATTACTCCTTTCAGGAGGTGTTGGTGGGATCCCTTATGGTCAAGGATATGTGGAGCGAGAACTATGTCACAGACCTCTTCTCGAAGGCATTATCGGAGGGGCCATGTACACGGCTACGGGGACTGCTGGAGATGGTCTCCACTTCTCACTTCAAGGGGGAGTTTTGAAAATTATGAAGTGAAAGTGGCGACATGGGCGGCCTGGGCGACCTGTTCGCGCGGCCTGTGCAGACAGAACTGACGGCTTGCTAGGTCGGCAAAGTTGTTACAGTCAGCTTGTTCTCTAGCGACTTGGACGGTCTGTTCGAGCGATCCGTGCAGACAGAAATGGCGGCTAGCCAGGTCGGCTTGTGTTAAGCATGCAGTTTGTTCCCAGATGGTAATCGGGCAGATAGCTTGTCTATCCGTGGAGTTCGCTAAGACCGACGTGGTGCGGAATCGTATGGAGTTTGCTGAGTCTGGGTTGCGGACTGGACTGGAGCTCGGGAGATCGGCATGACGTGTGCCTTGGTCTTGCTCTAGTGGCGCGATTGGTGGTAACCGCGGAGTTCGCCGGTTAGTACGGACTGGTGTCGAAGTTTGCCGGTTAGTACGGACTGGTGCCGAAGTTCGTTGGTTAGTGCGAACTGACCCTTGTATCCGATGGTGCTGTGTTTGCACCAGGATGGCCGGTGGTGTGGACTTGGTCTGGATATGCACCAACTCCAGGATTGCTCAGTCCGGGAGATCGCGTGGTTAGCGCAGACTGGTTCTTTGTCCACCAAGCTCGGTAACAGTCAGTCTTGTGCTTTGGTTGCGAGCTTGGGTGTGCGGACTAAAGCAGTGTCCGCTGTGGCGTGCGGACTGGGGCAGTATCTGCAGTGGTGTGCGGACTGAAGCTTGTTTTGTATTTTCTTGTTTTTTGTGCTTCCATCGGGTACATCGGTGAATCATGTCTTGCCATGTATGTCTCGTCTTATAAAGATTGTTGATAGTATAAGGTTTCTTGCTCTTCTAGTGCATCTGGTTTATTTGACTTCAGATAGGTTTAGTGTTCTAGCGCCTGATTTGTTGTTTTTCCGCGGTTCACGAATTTTTAAAGTAGATCATTCACTAAAAGATATGATCATATTTCTATCTAACACGACCGTATTAAAATGTGATTGTAGTACGGTCCAAAAAATCTGCATCGTTGAAATCAGAATCATGTGGTTGTATTTGGCAATTTGCTCCCGCACAAGCAATTGGTGCACATGTGTACCAAAATATTTCTCCCTCGAATAATATATAATGTAATGAAAAGTTTTGTAAATTAGGCTTCGTTCGGCGCTGCGGTGGCGATCGTGAACGTTGTTGTTATAAGGTTATGAATCATTGTTCGTGAACGTCTGAGCTCACTTAAGGAACTTCATCTATTTTTATGTTCAAAACTAGTTTTTTTTCTTTATGGCGGTCATAACTATACAACCCTATTCGTCAAAGAGGGACCCAGAGGCGCCACGAAGGCATGAGTCAACGTCAATATTGAAGAGCATGTCAGCAGTCAACTACTGGTCTTGGACTTAATATTTTATTAAGGGCGAGTATCATACTCACCTAGGCGGGCAACCGCCCAACAGCACATGCAAGTATCAAACACCTGACCTGTTGTAAAATCTGGTACAAATGCATGCAAAGCTATATATCAACACAGGTAAGAGGAACACAAAACACAACCACGGAAGTTATATAAAGAAAATATAAATGCAATTACATGAGAGAAATTTGACTGTCCGATGGAATACATGTGGTTCCGTCGGACACGCACTATCCACGAGAAAGTAGAAGATCTGGAGTGCAATATGCCTCGTAGACGTGGAAGATTCACCAGAACCTTCAACGTCGAAGTCTGATGTTCAACTGCAACCACCATCGGAGAACAACGCCGCCACCGGAGAACAATGCCACCACCGGAGAGAAACCACCGTTGAGGCTAACTTCACTCATGCACGTCGTCGACACCACGCCTCTTCACTCCAAAGAACGCTCATTGCAACGCTGGTGGCAAGCTCCACCAAGCCCGGCAGCAACACCTTCTCTCAACGTCGGTGGCTAGCTCCTCCAAGACCGACAACAACACCCAAGGTCGGCGGCCCTTCTGAATGCATGAACAAGAGAGAGAGGCGGCTCCTCCAAGAAAACTTTAGGCGGTTATCCAAAATTCTCACACGCGGCTCCTCCTAAACCGACTAAAAGCTGATTTTTCTCCAAGGCCAATATGCACCTCCTCACCAATGTCAATGATGGTGGCATATTCATGCGTAAAGGGCCCCAAAAAAGAATCAAATAATATATATCTCTATTTTGCGCCCCAAAAAAGAATCAAATAATATATATCTCTATTTTGCCAACTCTGGGATAATCTCCAAAATATTCCTAATCCAGTCCGAACTAGATCCGAACCAAAATAACAATCACCACCTTGGTTCGGGATCTAGAGTCACCACCTACACGAAGCACTCCCTACAGAAAGCGTTATATGCATTAGGTAATACTGCACGTAACACCAATTTGTACGAAGCACCACCTCAAGTCCGAGGTGTTAGCCGACCTACTCCAGTCGACTCATCCCTGCTCGCGCTCAACCTCTGAATGTCGACGTAACTGGATCGCTGAATCTGACTCGCCACTACCAGAAGGGCGATCCCCTGTACCACCCCGACTATCAACTATATTGGTCATAAAAATCATGGACAAACCATCTCACATTGTGGTCCCTATCAGTAGGTACAAACTACCGCACTACATCGCTCGCATGAGCATGGTGCACCCTTGCAATGCCGTTAGAATTTCATATCTCTTCGCAAAACCGCATCTTCTAGAATCTACTCTGCGCAACGATATCAAATTCCTACGCAGCTTGGGTACTAGATGTACCACTCAAGCCAACGCATCGCTCCGTTGTGCTTTCTAATGTACACCGACCTTATCCCCATGACCTCATATGCTGAGTCATCACCCAGAAAAACTTACTCAATCGTCACCTTCAGTGAACTGAACATCCATGTTTCTGAGCAAATGTGTTGCGAAGCATCAGAAACCAATATCAAGCTATCTGAGTCATATGGACTCTCAGTGATGAGGAGGGACACATCACTATCAACTATCATAGCAATTGTCGTCTTGCTCGTACCCTGGACTTCCCTAAAACTCTGCGCACACTACAGACAATGTTTCCTGATATGACCACTTTGCCTGCAATATTAGCACGTCAATGCCTTTCTCGATGCGGATCTGGATTGTGCACTCCCATATCCCTTCTTGAACTACCTCCCTCGTCTTCCTACTACTACCAAAGCATACTCACCCTCGGGAGTGGGGTCTGACGGCATCTGACTTGATAGTAATGCAAATGTGATCTGCTCCATGTCTATTGTATCCTTCTTATACAGATGAGTGGTCTGCATGTGCTTATATGATGCCGGGAGCGAGGTAGAAGCAATAAGGTATTATATTCTTCTTCCACCTTCACACCAACCACATGTAGTTGAATGGAAAGTCCACTGAACACGTTGAACTGTTCCTGTAGGTTACCACCTTCTTGCATCTTCAGGCTGTACAATCGCTACTTCAGTAGCAGTCTCGTAGTCAACGACTTGCTCATGTAGAGTCTCTCCAGCTTCTCCCACAACATGATAGTGGACTCTTTAATGCCGATGTTAAACAACACCTTGTCGTCGATGCATATCTAGATAGCACTGGTGGCGCACTCATCCATCTCCATCCACTCAGAATCTTTCGCTAGAGCAGACAAAGAATCACAGACTCATAACACTTGGATCAACCGATGCTTAACCAGCATATCCTTGACCTGAACCAGCTATTGGCACAAGTTCATGCTACCGTCAAATTTCATTACTGAATATCTGGCCAACACAGTGTTCTTCATTGTCATAGCTGCTTGCAGTACCTCTAGGAAATTTGATTAATTAATGAATCAGATCTGGGAAGATAGGGAGTGGACCGATGTCATCGTCTGCCGTTGATCTAAACCTAAATCTGGAACGTCCAATCAGTTACCTACACAGAACCTAACTCTAACACCACTTATTGTAAAATTTGGTACAAACGTATGCAAAGCTATAAATCAACACAGGTGACAAGAACACAAAACACAACCACATAGTCTATGTAAAGAAAATATAAATGCAAATACAGGAGAAAAATTTGACCACCCGATGAAATACATGCAGATCTGTCAGACACACACGATCTGTGTGAGAGTAGAAGATCTGGACTGCAAATCCGCCTCGTGGATGCACAAAATTTACAGGAACCTTCAACATTGAAGTTTGACGTTCAACCGTAACCACCACCGGAGAACATCGCCATCACCAGAGAACAATGCCACCATCGGTGAGAAACCATCGTCAAGGCCAACTGCACTCGCACACGCCATCGACACCACACCTCTTTACTCCAAAGAATTTCCATTGCAATGCTGGCAGCAAACTCCACACAGCCTGACGGCAATACCCTCTCTCAACGTTGGCATCTACCTCCTCCATGACTGACAACAACATCCAAGGTCGGCGGCCCCTCTGAGTGTACGAATGAGAGAGAAAGAGAAGGGAGAGAAAGAGGCGGCTCCTCCAAAAACACTTTAGGCAGTTCTCGAAAATTCTCACAGACGGCTCCTCCTAAAACAACTACAGGCTGATTTTTCTCCAAGGCCAATATGCCCCTCCTCAGCAATGCCAATGAGGACGGGATATTCATGCATACATGGCCCCAAAAAGGAATCAAATAATTCATATCTCTATTTTACCAACTCAAAAATAATCTCCAAATTAATTCCTAATCTGATTCGAACCAGATCCAAACAAAAATAACACGACCATCCAAGTGCCCACTCAGTCGGCAATTTTGGCGAGCATCATCAATACTTGTCTAGTTGGCGACTTCCAACAGTATCTCGCCAGGAGCGGTCGAGGTACGCAGATGTTCGCCAGAAGGCAATTGCCAGTCAACAAGCCGTGAAGTCAATATGACTAAGAAGGCAAGCTCGCAGGATTAGGTCTTCTCGCCTGAAGCCTCCACCCCCAGATTTTGTTTATAAATAGGACCTCAGGGGTACCATGAATGCTACCTTAAAATCTTACTATTTTGTCCACCTTTTATTCTCCCTCAAGACTAGCTACTCACTAGGTGGTGTCTTCCTCGTACTTAGCTCAGTCATTTTTATTGTAGAGGGGAAGTTATTCTAAGCTTCTGGGTACGTGGTGGGACCTCCTTGCTGCAGCGCCTGAGATTCTTTAATTTCCCTCTCTCTTGATTTGTCTCTAGAGCTTGCTCGCCGAGTCACGGGACCAGTAGCCCTGGGTTGTATTTAGATTCGAATTTCGAAAAATGGATTTTCCCGGCTTCAACACTCAGGTTTTGTGAGCGTGAATCACAGTCGGAGGAGGAAAATCCAACATTGAGGCCGCACGATGAATAGAGATGAGAAGGAATGAGTGCTGGGAAACTCGCAGTATCCAAGGAGTATGTTACCCGGATCGAGTTTAGCGAGTTCGGCGGGCTCGCGCAGCGTCTCGAGGACTCTGTGCGCACAATGTTGGCTCCTCATACGGAGATCATGACTATGTCGCCTTATCATGACACCCCATCTTAGGACGTTATGCCATTTAGGGGGCTCAACAATGAGCATGTGGTGGAAGATTAGGAGTGACAAATGCAATCAATCTACTACTTACCGAGCAACCATGGGATTAGGATCCAAGAGGGAGAGTATTAGGGGAGGACCCGAGATACTCGAGTCAATGAATTTGGTGCTTCTTGCCAACTCGTAAGTCGCCATCTGGCGGGCAGGAGCCCGTTTTGCGAAGGTGTGTTGTTGGCACCAATTCCTGAAGTTTTTAGGGACCTAGTCCTAAGCAACAACTTGTGGAGAGATGACCTGGTCAGGCACTTGCAGTGGTTCAAAGATGTGGTGTCAAACTGTAGCATGATGGACATGTTCAAGTGCATATTTTTCGCCATCACTTTCGAGGAAAAGGCTAGGGACTGGTTCCACCAATTGCAGACCAATTCTATCAACTGCTTTGAGGACTTGTGTATAGGGCTGGTGGCGAGGTTTGCTACTTCGAAGAAGAGGAAGGAGGAGGTGGTCGCCAATTTCCATCTAACGCAGTGAAAGCAAGAGTCGTTGGGTCATTACATTGACGACTTCTAGGAGGAGGTCTTGAGCACTTAGGAGGTGGATAGTGCTACCTTGCAGCTGACCCTGACTTTCGGGCTAAACTAAGGGCTCTTCAACCTCAAGGTCAGCCAATATCCTCTGGAGTCTTACGAGGAGTTGATTGAAATGGCTAACAAGTTTGTGCAAGGGGAATCAACCAATCTCAGCTTTCTGGTAAGGCTAGACCGAGAAACTAGGGATAAGGAGAAAGATGGCGAGAAGATGTCGGAGAGGAGGCCTAGGGAAGGAAAAAAAGAGAGAAGGAAGCAGAAGGAGAGGAGGAGGGAGTAGTAGAGGCAGGAGAAGAGGAGGCCCGTCATGGATCCTGATAATCGAGCAGAGGAGTGGAGGTTCCAGTACCCCGTGAACTGGCCCCCGTGGAGGCCAGTTGGGAGAAGGTATTCCCTAGAGATGAGGGATAGTTGGAAATGACCGAGAGGGTGTCAAGGAGGAAGAGATCAGAGAGAAGTTATAGTAGTTGTTAGATAGGGCAACCATTTCCAGTGGAGGAATCAGAGGATGAGGAACAAGCCTGCGGAGGTCCCCCTATATTGTGAGCTCCATCGAGTCGAGGTATACAGAAACATGACTTGCCTGAACTTCCTGGAGCCTAGGAGGAGGGCTGGAGAATAAGCAAGAGAAGAGGGAGTCCAGGGGTAGAGGGGTCAGGAGGACCAAAAAAGACAGTAGGGCCCAGTACGTGCAGAGAAGGAATGAGGACCGAGTTGACCAGGGGGTTCGTAGACGAGTCAATCGAGGAAGGGGAGGAGGGATCAGAGCAATCCATGGAGGTGTTGGGGTAGAGGCTTCTCGCAAGGGAACTCTCCACGCCATTTATAGAAGGGGAGTCGCCTTGATCTCTCAGTCCTCTCAGTAGCTGGAGGAGACAACCTTTTTGTTGGAGGACCTATTGGGGAATGAGAACCCCCTCCACGATTCTCTCGTCATCCGGGTCGTTGTCAAGGACTTCATCATCGAACGAATCCTCGTGGACAATGAGAGCTCTATAAATGTCATCTTCTAGAAGATGTTAGGCGGGTTGGAGGTAGAGGCGGGAAGGGTGATCGCCTCGAATGATCCTCTATTCGGCTTCTCCAGAGAAAGGAAGGAGGTGGAAGAATGAGTGGAGTTGCAGGTGACTTTGGGAGGGATGATGATCAAATGCATATTCATCATCGTGGATGCGTCAAGCTATTACAGTGCCATCTTCGGAAGGCTGCTCATCAACTTCTTCAAAGCGGTCTCGTCCTCCTATCATGAATGTCTAAAGTACTGTCAGGGGGATGTTTAGGTGAGGATGAGGAGCGACCCAAGAGCCACTCAGGAGCCCTATCTGAACATTACATGAACCATCAACTGGATGGAAGAAGCAGAGGAGATGGAGAAGGTCTTAGAGGGAAAGGCAAGGCTGGAAGCGGCAGAAGAACTAGAAGAGGTGGAAGTGGTGACCAAGGGCAGGAGTCCCGAGATGCTGAAGATTAGAGGGACCTAAAGGCCGAAGGTAAGGTGGAGATGGTGGCAAGCTTGCAGGAAAACGCAGACATCTTTGCTTGGAGCATCGCTGACATGCCCAGGGTTGATGTTGAGGTGGTCTGTCATTGTTTGTACCTCGATCCGGAGGCTAAGCCCATCAAACAGAAGCAGAGGTAGGTGGTCACCAAGCTGCCAGAACCCATTAAGGAAGAGGTCGAAAAATTATTGAAGGAAGATATTATTTCCGAGATTCAGTACCCAGGCTGGGTCTCCAACGTGGTGATAATGAAAAAGGCCTCAGGAGGCTGGAGGATGTGTGTTGATTTTTCTCTGTTGAATAAAATATGTCTGAAGGATTGTTATCCCTTGCCTCAGATCGACGTATTGGTTGATTTGCCTGTCGGTTTTGCTATAATGAGTTTCCTTGATGCCTTTTTAGGTTACCACCAGATCCAGATGCATCCCCCATAATTGTTGGGACGTCTTCTTCATCACCGATAATGACTTATATAGTTTTAAAATGATATCATTTGGGCTGAATAATGCATGAGCAATTTACCAACGAATTGTGGACTTGGTTTCAAAGGGCAAAAGGGTCTCAATTTGGAGGTCTACGTCGAAGACCTTCCAGTCAAAAGCAAGAGCCTCTGGGAATAAATCCAAGATCTGGCGGAGACCTTCGCAATGCTGCGAGAATACAAGATGGGGCTTAATCCGACAAAGTGCCTGTTCGGGATCAGTCGAGGCAAATTCTTGGGGTACCGTCTCACCCCTAAGTTAGTGGAGTCGCATCCTGACAAAGTTAAAGGCATCGTGGAAATGACCTCTCTTAAGAATGTCAAGGAAGTCTAAAGGCTGACTGAAAGGTTGGTAGACCCCAGTCACTTTTTGGTCAAGGCAGGGGAGAAGTACTCCCCCTTTTTAGGACCGTCCGAGATCGTTAGTAGTTTAAATGCACACAGGAATACGAGAATGCCTTCGAGTGGCTTAAAGGGCGGCTGACGCATGTACCCCTACTACAAAGCCCGAAGAAAGGAGAGAACTTGCTGCTCTACCTAGGAGTGGGGGCGGAAGTGGTGAGCTCGGTGCTAGCTTGGGATGTAGGGAAGAGGCAACTCCCCATTTACTATGTGAGTAGGGTGTTTTGGAAGGCGGAGTTGAGATACCCCATTATGGAGAAGCTAGCCTTGGCATTAGTGATCTCATCCTGGAAGCTCAAGCCATACTTTCAAGTGCACTCCATCCACGTGGTGACAGATCATCCTCTTCAAGATATATTGAGCGGGGTGGAACACCTAGGGCGATTGGCAAAGTTGTCGTTATAACTCAGTGAGTTCGACATCTCTTTTCACCTTAGGGTCGCAATCAAGGCACAAGTGGTGGCTGATTTCCTAGCAGACTTCTCAGCGAAGGCAAGTGAGGGCATAGAGCCCTCTGGAGCCATTCCCTAAGAAATATACATGGATAGAGCCTCAGACAAAAATTCCTTGGGTGTGGGCATCGTTTTGGTGAGTCCTCAAGGAACTAGGATCGAGTAGGCGGTGGAGATCCCTTTTCCAGTCGTAAATAATCTGATGGAGTATGAGGTCATAGTGGAAGGTTTGCACCTTGCCAAGCAGTTAGGAATTCAAGACATCAAGGCTTTCACCGGCTCAATTATGGTGGAGTCACAAATCATAGGGAGTTTGAAGTACGTGAATCCATCATGCAAAGGTACTTGGTGAAGGTGAAGAGCATGATAAGAGGCTTCCAGTCATTCTTCGTTGAGCATGTGCCCCGGGAGAAGAATTAAGTGGCGGATCGTTTGGCCAAGTATGGTCACAGGGCAGTGGAACAATCATAGAGTTATTCCAGCCATCTATCGAAGAAGGGAAAATGATAGAGATCAAGCAGCAGGCTTCCTGGATGGATCTGTTCATCACTTTCCTAGCAACCAATCAACTACTAGCAGACGAATGAGACAAGAGAAAGTTCTGTTATAAGGCAGCCTACTACCTACTGCACGAGGGGGAGCTATATCAAAAGACTCTCTCGGGCCCCTTGTTCAGGTGCGTGTTAGAGCTCGAGAACTCTAGGGTCTTGGAAGAGATTCATTCGGTGGAGTGTGGGAGTCTTTCGGGAACTCGCACTCTGAAGCAAAGGATTATGCGATATGACTACTTTTGACCAACAATCAGGAAAGATGTTGCGACTTTCTCCAAAAAAATGTCCAAAGTGTCAGCTTTTCGCTCTTCTCTAGTCACAACCAGCCTAGAAGCTCCATTCGATCAAGGCCCCTTGGCCGTTCGTAATTCGGGGGATGGACTTTATTGGTCATTTCCCTCAAGCCAGCGGGAATAAGAAGTTTGTTCTAGTAATGATCGACTATTTCTCGGAATGGATTGAGCTCAAAGCTCTGGACAGGACCACTTTCTAGATTGTGAAGATCTACATCTGGGGGGAGATTGTCTGCAGGTTCGGGATTCCCCTCGTTATAGTCACGAATAACGGGTCGCAATTCGCCGGCTTGGAGCTCACGAACTTCTGTCAACAATTGGGGATGGACCTATGATTCGCCTTAGTACATCATCAACAGAGCAATGGGAAGGTGGAGGCTGCAAACAAGCTCATCATCAATCTGTTAAAGAAAAAAGTTGAAAACATGAAGGGGAACTGGGCAAAACAGCTTCCTTCGGTTTTGTGGGCGCTGAGAACCACTTCCAACTCTGCCACTAGGAAAACGCCCTTCAAGCTATCTCACGGGTCGGAGGCCCTAATACCAGTTGAGTTCGAGGTTAGAAGCCCCAGGGTGGTTGTGACAGGAGGATGGGGTGAAGAATGACGCCTCGATAATGAGGAAGCCTAGAAGCTCTCTCTCGACCACATTGAAGAGCTTCAGAACCTCGCATCAACCAGGTAGGAGGAGGTCAAGAGAATAATAGCAAGACACTTCGACAAGCATGTCTGCATAAAGAAATTCCAAGTGGGGATCTGGTCTTGAAAAAGGTTGATGTCGGAGGAAGAGCATGTGTCGTTGGAAAGCTCAACCAAAACTGGGAAGGACCTTTTGTCATTTAAGAGGCACTCGATATAGGAGGATATCGCTTGCAAAATCATGAAGGGGAACTGCTTGGCAACACCTGGAGTGGCAATGATCTAAGAAGGTTCCACCCTTGAAAATGGAGGAGTTTGTATGTCGGTTTGTAAGTCATGTTTCTTTGAATACATATACGTAACCCTGAAAGATTGGGATTTTTTTGTCGCCTTATTAATGAAGTGATATTAGTAAAGCGGGCATGCATCGTCGTCCTCGCTATCAGGTTGGTTCATTAGTCATCGGTTCGAATCCCATAAGCTTCCAGGGCGGGTGATAGGACTGTGTGTCAAATAATGTAATGAGTCTTCCTAAGTCCATGCCCCTGCACTGATGACTGAGATCAGCTCCCCCCCGGCGCACGTTGGTCATTGACCCCCGACTGCATTTCTTATTCGACTGTGGAGGTTATCGGGATGAGTCCAGATTCATCACCCAGTTAGACGGTAGGGGACAGATCCTCTGCCTGCAAAGGCGTTGTTGAGGACAAAAGGAGATGTAAGCTTGGCGCTGGGTCTGCAACTATTATAAAAAGAAAAATGGTAGAAGCCCATAATCGTTTTAGGCAGTGAACCCTCTCAAGCGGAGTGAGCCAAGTCAGGATGGAGCCTCGAGTATGTGAGCCCCATTAGACCTCTCGAGGGCTGTTTTCACTTTTTGGTTGAACCAAGGAGTGAATTGCCAACTTAAATCTCGTCACCCACATAACGGATGATAACACAGTGTGTTGGGTAATATAATGAGTCCTTCTAAGTCCAAACCTCTGCGCTGACGACTGAGATCAGCTCCCCCTTGTATGTTGGTCGTTGCCCCCCCGATCATACTTCTCGTCCAACTACGGGCGTTGTTGAAAAAGATTATGTGGGTGATATTCTCCCTCGAGAAGAAGAGAACTATTTTTGCTTAAAATAAAATGTTTTTATCGTGAAAGGCGTCGATGCGTTTAACCTTTTTTTTATATCTCAAGTAGCCAGGCAAATTGTAATGCCCCAAAACCCGAATACGAATTAGTCAATATGTTTTTAATACCCTTAGCAAAGCCCAATGAAAATTGGGGATGAATTGGAAGTGTTTTGAAGGGCTTTTGGAGCCCTTATATTTCACATTGCCTGTGACACGGGTGTGTCCAGAGCCATGTCGGGCACACGACCTATGATACGGGTGTGTCCAGGGCTGTGTCCTTTTCTATGTTTGGTCATTTTTTTGTGATTGCGGGACACGGCCTGTGACACGGCCGTATCACAAGTCGTTTACAGACCCAGGGAGACCATTCTAAGGGAAAATCAAGGCCTTTATTTTTATTTAGGTGGGATCCGACGTTCCAGAATCTTCCCTGATGAGATAAGGTCGGGAAATGAGGGTTTAAACCTCATTTCCTTTGGCCCGTTCTCTTTCTAAGAGGTAGAGAGAGGGGAGAGCAAAGGGAGAAGAAGAAGGAGGAATCTCGCCATTGTTGGAGCTTCGAAGCTCCAAATCGCGAGTCGAGTCTATATCCGCGGAGGCGAGTCCATTGTGATGGTTTTCATCCGGCTAGTTTCTCCTCCATGGGGCCGAAGCGAATCTCTAGGGTAACGATTCTCTATTTGGACATGTGAAGCCCTCTTACTTTTTCATAGGAAACCCTCTCCCGCGAGTGTGCGGTGAACGTGTGGTATTCCTTCGGGTAGATATGGATTATCCCCGTAGTTTTGCATATAGAGTTCGGAATCGAAGTACGGACATATGCATGGTGTGTGAAGCCTATCCGGACAGTTTGGTCTGGATCGGTGATGTTTTCATTATGCATGTATTGCCGGAGAAGACTCCGTGCCGTTTGTTTTTCGGGATGCTACGCGGTAGATTACAGTAGGGAGCCTTGGGGACTAACTCCAAGGTGCATCCGAAAACTGGGCAGAAGCGTATTTCTGCCATCTTGGTGGCATGAGAGCCAACCTTGTACATAACTGAGTTATGTAATATTGTGTGATCGATACTTCGGGAATCGGGAAAGCTTGACCCGCGCCGATGACTTAAATTGACATGGCGATGTGAGCAACGGCTTGAGTGGAACCGTACCTGCTCTATGTGGTTCGGTTAAAGAGACCTAATGTACATGACACTTACCGATGGCATGGGGAGCGTGTCTTAGGCTTCGGCTGAAAGACTTATTTGCTCACGTTATTTACCGTCCTGGGGGCGGTGGTGAAGCCTCAGAATGGACCGGATTCACCGAGAATGTGCCCTGAGAGCACGGGGTGTGTGGCCGTGCGTGCCTACGTCTGCGGTGAAGTGTGCTTAAATTGTACTTTCATTATCATGTTTGGTTATACTAATGAAATGCATGGAAGGAGCACCACCGCCCCGATTAAGGGGCGGGGTCGTTATAATTTGGTCAGTTTTAGCTGACTATTGCCTTGTTTTGCCACCGTGCGGTGGATTGTTCTTATGCAGGAACAGGTGAGCCAAGTGGCAAGTAGCGGGATGAAGCCCTTGATGTTATGCTGGCCTTTGAAGGCCAAAACGAAGTGTTTTCTTTTACTGTTATCATGTATGGCCGACCTGCATGCCGAAGTATGTAAAACACTCATCTTGTTAAAAGAATTGTTGTAAGGCCTTAAGGCCGAGACTTTGTGTATGCCCTTTCATCCTTTTTGGTTGTAGTGGACATTCATGTTGTGTGGGTTCTTATAACTGTTATAAAAAGCTTCCGTTAGAATGCTCTGAGTTAGGATTCGAATTCCTTTGATGGTATTTTGGTATTAATACGTAACTCCGCTAACTGTCTGTGGTATATGACGTGGGGCCCCAGCCGGACCGTCTGTTATATTCCATACGACGGATGTGGGTGTTACAATTTAGTATCAGACTACGGCTTCGGTCTTGCTTATTTGAATTCGGGGACGAATTTTTTTAAGGGGTGGTGAGCACATGTATGTGCGTCATCATTATAACATGAAAAGAACTCATGAATGTCCACTTAGGAATGAAAATACACATGTTTGAGGAATCTACGTGTTCCTATAATTGCTTTTGCAATTCTATTTGGTCACTTAATGATGTGTTGTACAACTATAGGTGATCAGGAGTGGCTCAGAGCAGTCAGAACACCCGCTTTTTGAGGCAAGTAGTGCACCCAATGACGTGTCTACAACCCCTCCTTCGACAGAAACAATAAGACTTTTGGCTGAGGCAGTGTTTGTGATGCTAAACACCTAGCTAGGAAGGCAAGTGCAGCATCTTGCCCCTGTAGGGGAGCAGGTACCGTTTCGAGCAGCAAAACCTAGAATGGTGGAACAAGTGGTTGTAGAGCCTTTAGTACCAAGAAAAGCAACAGAGAAGCAGCTCAAGCATGTAATGAGCTTTAATCCTCCTGTGTTTTGGGGGACTGGAACCCCATCCTAGGCCGAAGATTGGCTCTCTCAGGTGAAGAGAGTCTTGAAGGCCACTGAAACGGAGGAATAGCAGAAGACCACCATAACCACCTTCCTGTTGGATGGGGAGGCGAGGTTGTGATAGGAAGAGTTGGAGCTGCATCACTTGGTAGGAAGGCAACTCACTGATGTCTCGATGGAGGAATTCTCGAGGTTATTCTTGGCAAGATACCTTCCCTCGACACAGAGGATCGATATGGAGAATCAGTTCCAGAGACTGACACTGGGAGATAGTAGCGTGGATGAGTATCTCCACGAGTTTACGCGGTTGGGTCGTTATGTTGGCTCTACGTTTGTCGATGAGGAGCGTAAGACCAACCGGTTATACGAGGGTCTGCGTGATGACCTGAGGCTACTACTTTCTGGGCCTATGACGCAAGGCTTCCTAACCCTTGTCAATACGGCCCGATCATTAGAGAAAGATCTGAAGAGAGTCTAAGAGAAGGACTTTAGTGCGAAGAAGACGGAGTTCAAGGTGCTGACCTCCTCAAAGTCTGGGTTCCGTAAGTGGAATAAGAAGGCTAGGACATCGGGCCCAGCCCCTTTTTCTGGTGCATCTGGGGTAACTACAGGCCGAACCCAGGGCACATGTTATAATTGCGGGAAGCTGGGACACTTTGCCTGAGATTGTTGGAGCGGACGTCTGAAGTCCGAGAAGAAGCCTGAAGCAACTTCTGAGGAGAAGGGAAAGGCGTTGGAGTCAACCGCATCACATTATGCCCCAGCCCAGCCTAGAGTGTACAACCTTGACCAGTAGGAGACCATGAAGCAGGCTGACGTGGTGACATGTATGGTTTAATTTATAGCAGTTTAGCTTTAAATACTTGTTGCCTTACGCGTGTTAGTTTATGACTGGTTGTGCTAGGCTTTGCATTAATCCTTGATTGTCCGACGAGAGCACTGTTTGATACGGGAGATTCACATTCTTTTTTATCCGAAGAATTTGTATCACGCATCAGAGTACCTTCTTCGATGGCAAGGGACAAATTGGATGTGCTTCTGCCTAACGGGTGCTCTATGTGCACGGATAGAGTTTGTTGCGTGAAGATAGGGATTGTGAGTCACGAATATTACTTGCAAGTGTCACTACTGCCGATAGTGGAGTTTGATGTGATCTTTGGCATGGACTGGTTATCGGAGCAGCGTGCGTACATTGATTGCAATCGTAAGGTGGTCAGATTGGGACTGGAGACAGATCGTGAGACGGCATTTTCAGGCATGAAGGGGTCGAGCAAGACTTTGATGTCTGCTCTCTTGGTGATTAAGACAGTTCGTAGTGGTGCAGAGCTGTTTTTCACTTTAGTGGAGGCTTCGAAGCTCAAGGTTGGTCTGGACAGCATCCCAGTTGTACCAGAGTTTCCCGACGTATTCCCTGAAGATCTCTCTAGAGCTCCACTTTAGCAAGAGATCGACTTCATCATTGAGCTAGTGTCAGGTGCCAAACCTATGTCACACACTCCATACCATTTAGTGCCTAAGGAGATGGCGAAATTGAAGGTACAACTTCAAGAGCTATTGGAACAAGGTTATGTGTGTCCGAGTTCATCGCCTTGGAGCGCGCTGGTTCTCTTTGTTAAGAAGAAGGACAAAAGCTTACGACTATGTATTGATTACTGGGAGTTGAATAAGCTAACGAAGAAGAATAAGTATCCAATCCCAAGAATTGATGATCTGTTCGACCAGCTAGTCAGGTCGACTGTGTACTCGAAACTAGATTTGAAATCCGGGTACTATCAGTTGAGAATTAGAGAAAGTAACATTCCCAAGACGGCTTTCAACACATGTTATGGGCATTATGAGTTAACTGTCATGTCGTTTGGGCTGACGAATGTGCCATCCGTGTTTATGGATTTGATGAACAGGACTTTCAGAGAATACTTGGACCAGTTCGTGATAATTTTTATCGACGATATACTGGTGTACTCGTAGTGCAAGGATGACCATTTCAAGCATCTATATTTGGTATTGGAGACCTTGAGGAGGAACCAACTGTATGCCAAGTACTCCAAATATGAATTTTGGTTGTCCTTGGTAGCATTCCTTGGTCATGTAGTTAGTGGAGAAGGTATTGCGGTAGATTCGGCAAAGATAGTTGCGATACGGGAGTGGTCTGTGTTGTCTACCGTGGCGGAAGTCTTGAGTTTTCTGGGACTTGCCGGCTATTACAGGCGCTTCGTGGAGAACTTCTCGCGGATAGCATTGCCCCTCACTACTCTGATAAGGAAGGACCAGAAGTTTGTTTGGTCGCCGGAGTGCGCAAAAGCTTTCGAAGATCTAAAGTGTCGCTTGACCACGTCACCTGTCTTATGTTCGCCTTGTGGTTCTGAAGGCTTTGAGGTTTACAGTGACGCCTCTGAGAGTGGTTTAGGCGGTGTTCTGCTTTAGCACGGTCGATGATAGCCTATGGATCACGTCAGTTAAAGGTGCATGAGAGGAACTACCAGTGTACAACCCCGTATTCGCGAGGCGAGGACCCCAAGCAAGGCTTAAGGCATGCTAGTAAGTTTTGAGCTTTAGAGCTCCTTTGAGGGGTGGGTGCGGCGAGTAGGCAGACACCCGTCCGGCGCGGCTAGGCGAGGGCAGGCGAGGCGAGACCGGCCTGGGGCCGGGTTCACGCCCCTACCTCGCGGCTAGGCGAGGGCGGGTGAGGCGAGACCGGCCTGGGGCCGGGTTCACGCCCCTGCCTCGCGGTTGGGCGAGGGCAGGTGAGGCGAGACCAGCCCGGGGCCGGGTTCTCGCCCCTCCCTCGCGGTTAGGCGAGAGCAGGTGAGGCGAGACCGGCCTGGGGCCGGGTTCTCGCCCCTGCCTCGCGGTTAGGCGAGAGCAGGTGAGGCGAGACCGGCCCAGGGCCGGGTTCTCGCCCCTCCCTCGCGGTTAGGCGAGGGCAGGTGAGGCGAGACCAGCTCGGGGCCGGGTTCTCGCCCCTCCCTCGCGGTTAGGCGAGAGCAGGTGAGGCGAGACCGGCCTGGGGCCGGGTTCTCGCCCCTGCCTCGCGGTTAGGCGAGAGCAGGTGAGGCGAGACCGGCCCGGGGCCGGGTTCTCGCCCCTCCCTCGCGGTTAGGCGAGAGCAGGTGAGGCGAGACAGGCCCGGGGCCGGGTTCTCGCCCCTCCCTCGCGGTTAGGCGAGAGCAGGTGAGGCGAGACCGGCCTGGGGCCGGGTTCTCGCCCCTGCCTCGCGGTTAGGCGAGAGCAGGTGAGGCGAGACCGGCCTGGGGCCGGGTTCTCGCCCCTGCCTCGCGGTTAGGCGAGAGCAGGTGAGGCGAGACCGGCCTGGGGCCGGGTTCTCGCCCCTGCCTCGCGGTCTCGCGGTCAGGCCGGGCGAGACCGGCGGGCGCTCCCCCGAGGTGGTTTTTCCCCTTTTTGCCCCCCGGTGTGGAGGTTTTCTATTGGCTGGAGGCATTTTTGCCCCAGGGGCATTTTGGTCATTTTACCCCCAAGACTTGGAAAAACTATAAATAGACCCTTAGGGGTGCCTTGGAGAGGATCTGGTCATTCTTTCCTTAGCCACTATTTTCTCTTTGGCTTTCCTCCAAGGCACCTAGCTCAAGCATTGGCTAGGGAGGGGGAGACCTCAAAGGTCTTCTGGGTGTGAGGTGGGACCTCCGCGCTAGAGCCAAGGGTCGGTTCATAGCTTCCTAAGTCTTCGGTCCATAACGTTCCTCCGAGTGTAGTAGGTGTGAGGTCACCCCTTTTTTGGGACCCCGAACTCCACAGAAGCCAACTTTGGCCTCGGTCATTTTTGGCTTCAACACTTTTGGTGCGGTGAGCGTGGAGAGTGACCAGCACAGAAAATCTCGGGTGAGTGTCATGGCCGGAGATCAGGGAGGTGGTGATGATCTCGGCGAGCTCCCAAACTCAGGACCCTTCGTGGGAAGGGAGGAGTTCATGGCATCCATTCAAGGCATCATGGGGATGTTTCGGAGTTTGGCTCCTCGGGGTGGCAGCTCCACTCCAACCCCCCAAGAGCTAGCTCCACCCCCTCTCGATGAGTCGACCCCTAGGGGTCAGGGAGAGATCACCCCAGCAGGGGGAGAAGTAAGTGTGCCAGACAGGAGACCTGGGAAGGAGAGGATGGTAGAAGGGTTGAGCGAGACCTCCCAGGCCGGGAGCTGTTCCCCAGCCCGGCGAGAGCTAGCCCCCCAGGTGAGCAGGTCGCGCGAGTGGAGGTGGCGAGAGCTCCCCTTAGGGGGTCACCCTTCAGTGAGTTGATCATCTCAGCTCCCGTTCCCGAGGGGTTCAAAGAGCCAGACATGGTTTACTATACCGGCAAGGATGACCCCGTCCAGCACCTTCAATGGTTCGAGGATGCCGTCTCCATCAGGCCGATGACGGATGCCTTCAAGTGTCGCCTCTTTGCGATCACGTTGAAGGAGAAGGCAAGGGACTGGTTTCATCAACTCCCTCCAAGGTCCATCTTCGGGTTCGAAGACTTGAGCCGGAGCTTTCAGCTTCGCTTCTCCACCTCCAAGAAGAGGAAGAAAGGTCCCGAGTCCCTCTTCCTGATAAAGCAAAGGGCCGAGGAGTCGCTGGCCCACTATGTTGACAGGTTCCAGGAGGAGGTCCTTGACATCCAAGAGGTGCCAGGGTATGCCCTCCAGATGGCATTCACGGTTGGGTTGCGCGAAGGGTTCTTCAAGATGAGCTTGACTCAGAAGGCCCCCCTTCTTTCGAGGAGCTGATGGAAAGGGCGGCAGAGGAGATAGCCTTGGAGGCAGCCAACCCGGCCTTCGTGAAGAAGTTGGCAAGGTTGACAGAGGTGGAGTCGAAGGAGCAGGGTGGCTCAAGGCATCATGAAGGGAGAAGGAGAGAGGAGCAGAGAGCCCAGGGGTTCCAAGGACAGGAGGGTCCGGAACTAGGCTGGAGGCAGCAGGGAAGACCAGCCCAAGGTCCAGGAAGAGCTCTAGTCCCAGGTGGAGAGAACTTCCACGGGGGCCAAGGCAGGTTCAACTTCTAGAGGCAAGCACCTAGGCAGCTCCTGCCCCCACCCCAGCAAGCCTTGGCAATCGGCGGAGGAGGAAGAGGTAACAGGAGAGATCGCCCAACCCGCCGAAGGAGGGGAGAAAGGGCACTACTGTATTGTGACTTCCATCAGTCGGAGGGTCATGCCACGGCTACCTGCCCCGAGTTCCTGGAGGTGAGGGGGGCGAGAGGTCCTGCCCAGCCTCCGCCGCCGGCGAAGAATGAAGTTCCACCCCGAGTAGGCGAGGAGGGCAGGTGCGAGGATCGGGTCGATGTTGGAACCCGAGGGAACATATGAGCGACTCACGGTGAAGTGGATATCGTGCCCGAGTCCTCCAGAGGAGCTTCGCCCCAGTAGTGTCATGTACTTTTCTTATGATGCAATGAGTCTGGTCCTCGACCTACTAAGTCGAGGGAGTTATGTAACCTATCATATTTTCCCCTTTGGAGGATGTTGGATTTGGTAAGGTTCGGTTGAGATGTCTAGTCCCCCTCCCAAAAAAAATCCTCCCCATACCAGGCTCTCACTAGCTGGGAGGGTTGAGGGCACCTCGAAAAAACTAAGTCCTTAGCTCCGATGATGATTCCGCTGTCAGGCTCTCACTAGCTGACAAGACCGGTTGATCTCTTGTGGAAGCCCAAGTCCTTAGCTCCGATGATGATTCCGCTGTCAGGCTCTCACTAGCTGACAAGGCCGGTTGATCTCTCGTGGAAGCCCAAGTCCTTAGCTCCGATGATGATTCCGCTGTCAGGCTCTCACTAGCTGACAAGGCCGGTTGATCTCTCGTGGAAGCCCAAGTCCTTAGCTCCGATGATGATTCCGCTGTCAGGCTCTCACTAGCTGACAAGGCCGGTTGATCTCTCGTGGAAGCCCAAGTCCTTAGCTCCGATGATGATTCCGCTATCAGGCTCTCACTAGCTGACAAGGCCGGTTGATCTCTCGTGGAAGCCCAAGTCCTTAGCTCCGATGATGATTCCGCTGTCAGGCTCTCACTAGCTGATAAGACCGGTTGATCTCTCGTGGAAGCCCAAGTCCTTAGCTCCGATGATGATTCCGCTGTCAGGCTCTCACTAGCTGACAAGGCCGGTTGATCTCTCGTGGAAGCCCAAGTCCTTAGCTCCGATGATGATTCCGCTGTCAGGCTCTCACTAGCTGACAAGGCCGGTTGATCTCTCGTGGAAGCCCAAGTCCTTAGCTCCGATGATGATTCCGCTGTCAGGCTCTCACTAGCTGACAAGGCCGGTTGATCTCTCGTGGAAGCCCAAGTCCTTAGCTCCGATGATGATTCCGCTGTCAGGCTCTCACTAGCTGACAAGGCCGGTTGATCTCTCGTGGAAGCCCAAGTCCTTAGCTCCGATGATGATTCCGCTATCAGGCTCTCACTAGCTGACAAGGCCGGTTGATCTCTCGTGGAAGCCCAAGTCCCTTAGCTCCGAGATGATTCCGCTGCCAGGCTCTCACTAGCTGGCAGGGCAGGTTGATCTCTCGTGGAAGCTAAGTCCTTTTGCTCCGAGATGATTCCGCTGTCAGGCTCTCACTAGCTGGTGGGTTCAGGTTGATCTCTCGTGGGAGCCAAGTCCTTTTGCTCCGATATGATTCCGCTGCCAGGCTCTCACTAGCTGGTGGGTTCAGGTTGATCTCTCGTGGAAGTTAAGTCCTTTTGCTCCGAGATGATTCCGCTGCCAGGCTCTCACTAGCTGGTGGGTTCAGGTTGATCTCTCGTGGGAGCCAAGTCCCTTTGCTCCGAGATGGTTCCGCTGCCAGGCTCTCACTAGCTGGTGGGTTTAGGTTGATCTCTCGTGGAAGCTAAGTCCTTTTGCTCCGAGATGATTCCGCTGTCAGGCTCTCACTAGCTGGTGGGTTCAGGTTGATCTCTCGTGGAAGCTAAGTCCTTTTGCTCCGAGATGATTCCGCTGCCAGGCTCTCACTAGCTGGTGGGTTCAGGTTGATCTCTCGTGGGAGCCAAGTCCCTTTGCTCCAAGATGATTCCGCTGCCAGGCTCTCACTAGCTGGCGGTTCAGGTTGATCTCTCGTGGGAGCCAAGTCCTTTTGCTCCGAGATGATTCCGCTGCCAGGCTCTCACTAGCTGGCGGGTTCAGGTTGACCCCCCCCCAGGAGGTTAGATCCTTTTACCCTGAGGGGATCTCGCCACCCAGGCTCTCATCAGCTGGCATGGCAGGTTGACCCCCCCAGGGGGTAAGAGTTTTTACCCTGAGGGGGTCTCGCCACCCAGGCTCTCATCAGCTGGCATGGCAGGTTGACCCCCCCAGGAGGTTAGATCCTTTTACCCTGAGGGGGTCTCGCCACCCAGGCTCTCATCAGCTGGCATGGCAGGTTGACCCCCCCAGGGGGTAAGCGTTTTTACCCTGAGGGGGTCTCACCACCCAGGCTCTCATCAGCTGGCATGGCAGGTTGACCCCCCCAGAAGGTTAGATCCTTTTACCCTGAGGGGGTCTCGCCACCCAGGCTCTCATCAGCTGGCATGGCAGGTTGACCCCCCCCAGGGGGTAAGCGTTTTTACCCTGAGGGGGTCTCACCACCCAGGCTCTCATCAGCTGGCATGGCAGGTTGACACCCCCAGGAGGTTAGATCCTTTTACCCTGAGGGGGTCTCGCCACCCAGGCTCTCATCAGCTGGCATGGCAGGTTGACCCCCCCCAGGGGGTAAGAGTTTTTACCCTGAGGGGGTCTCGCCACCTAGGCTCTCATCAGCTGGCATGGCAGGTTGACCCCCCCAGGAGGTTAGATCCTTTTACCCTGAGGGGGTCTCGCCACCCAGGCTCTCATCAGCTGGCATGACAGGTTGACCCCCCCCCCCAGGGGGTAAGCGTTTTTACCCTGAGGGGGTCTCGCCACCCAGGCTCTCATCAGCTGGCATGGCAGGATGACCCCCCCAGGAGGTTAGATCCTTTTACCCTGAGGGGGTCTCGCCACCCAGGCTCTCATCAGTTGGCATGGCAGGTTGACCCCCCCCAGGGGGTAAGCGTTTTTACCCTGAGGGGGTCTCGCCACCCAGGCTCTCATCAGCTGGCATGGCAGGATGACCCCCCCAGGAGGTTAGATCTTTTTACCCTGAGGGGGTCTCGCCACCCAGGCTCTCATCAGCTGCCATGGCAGGTTGACCCCTCGGAAGAGGCCTCAGTCTTTCGATCCCGCGAGAGCAAGCTACCCTCAGCGAATACGTTGGGTTGGATGTTTCTTTTCGAGCTTAGTCAACCTCGAAAAGAGCGGGGATTGTGTACAACCGCGTATTCGCGAGGCGAGGACCCCAAGCAAGGCTTAAGGCATGCTAGTAAGTTTTGAGCTTTAGAGCTCCTTTGAGGGGTGGGTGCGGCGAGTAGGCAGACACCCGTCCGGCGCGGCTAGGCGAGGGCAGGCGAGGCGAAACCGGCCTGGGGCCGGGTTCACGCCCCTGCCTCGCGGCTAGGCGAGGGCAGGTGAGGCGAGACCGGCCTGGGGCCGGGTTCACGCCCCTGCCTCGCGGTTGGGCGAGGGCAGGTGAGGCGAGACCAGCCCGGGGCCGGGTTCTCGCCCCTCCCTCGCGGTTAGGCGAGAGCAGGTGAGGCGAGACCGGCCTGGGGCCGGGTTCTCGCCCCTGCCTCGCGGTTAGGCGAGAGCAGGTGAGGCGAGACCGGCCTGGGGCCGGGTTCTCGCCCCTGCCTCGCGGTTAGGCGAGAGCAGGTGAGGCGAGACCGGCCTGGGGCCGGGTTCTCGCCACTGCCTCGCGATCTCGCGGTCAGGCCGGGCGAGACCGGCGGGCGCTCCCCCGAGGTGGTTTTTCCCCTTTTTGCCCCCCGGTGTGGAGGTTTTCTATTGGCTGGAGGCATTTTTGCCCCAGGGACATTTTGGTCATTTTACCCCCAAGACTTGGAAAAACTATAAATAGACCCTTAGGGGTGCCTTGGAGAGGATCTGGTCATTCTTTCCTTAGCCACTATTTTCTCTTTGGCTTTCCTCCAAGGCACCTAGCTCAAGCATTGGCTAGGGAGGGGGAGACCTCAAAGGTCTTCTGGGTGTGAGGTGGGACCTCCGCGCTAGAGCCAAGGGTCGGTTCATAGCTTCCTAAGTCTTCGGTCCATAACGTTCCTCCGAGTGTAGTAGGTGTGAGGTCACCCCTTTTTTGGGACCCCGAACTCCACAGAAGCCAACTTTGGCCTCGGTCATTTTTGGCTTCAACAACCAGGTCCATGACTTGGAGTTGGCGGTCATGGTATTCGCTCTCAAGTTTTGCAGGCATTACCTGTATGGAGTAAAGGTCGACATTTATTCAGATCACAAGAGCATGAAGTATCTGATTGATCAGAAGGACCTGAACATGCGCCAGCGTAGGTGGATGGAGTTCCTTGGGGACTACACCTACAAGATTCATTATATTCCCGGGAAGGAGAATGTTGTGGCAGATGCTCTGAGTCGTAGAACTCATGCACAGGCTAACTGGTTGCAGATGCATGACGAGCGGCTCATTCATGATTTGGAGGCTTTGGAGATCTCATGTGTTGATAAGGGATCTAGTTCTAATGCATGTTTGAGTTGGACAGAGGTTCAATACGACCTCACGAATAGGATTCGACAGGCCTTGGAGTTGGACGTAAGCTTGAAACGTCGCTTGGCAGAGTCCGTGGATGGGTCAAATGACAAGTTCTTTGTTGATGATGGCCTTGTATGAAAAGGTGGTCGGTTGTGCGTCCCTAACGTTGGGAAATTACGAGAAGAATTAATGTACGAGACGCATTTTACCAAGTACTCAATTCACCATAGAAGCACAAAGATGTTCAAAGACTTGAAGAGGCTGTTCTGGTGGTCAGGTATGAAGAAAGACATAGCGCTATATGTGGCGAAGTGTCAGACTTGTGCCTTGGTGAAGGTCGAATGTCAGAAGCCAGGTGGATTTCTAAAGTCCTTGTCTATACCAGAGTGGAAGTTTGATGACATCTCTATGAATTTCGTGCACGATTTGTCGAGATTGCATAAGGGGAACGACGCCATTTGGGTGGTCGTTGATCGTTCAACGAAGGTGTCATATTTTATACCCAATAGGAAGGATGATTCAGTGGAGAAGCTGGTGAAGCTTTATGTGGATAGCATAGTTCGTTTGCATGGTGTACCCCGGAGCATCGTTAGTGACCGTTATGTCCGGTTCACATCTAACGATTGGAGGCTCATTCATCAGTTGTTGGGTACCAATTTGAACTTCAGCACAACTTTTCACCCGCAAACAGATGGGCAAACTGAAAGGGTGAACATGACGATGGAAGACATGCTTCATTTGTGTGCCTTGGATTTTGGTAAAAGGAGGGAGGACCATCTTTACATGATTAGAGCTGCCACTTAAAACCGAAAACCGTAAACCGAACCGGAACCGTAAAGAACCGGACCGAACCGTTCGCAAATTATTCGGGTTCCGGTTTGAATTTGGGAACCGTGAACAACACTGATCCGGGTGTGGTTCTTACATTTTATAATCTGGATCGGAACCGGAACCGGAACCGCCATACAAGTCTCAAGCGGTTTCAAGTTTTTTAGACCCGATCCGAACCGAACCGAAGTAGAACCGAGCGCAACCCGTTTATTATTATTATTATTATTATATTGTTATTATTTTATAATTTATCTATAATATTTATACTTACTATCACGAGTGAAGCCGGTGCAGTTTGAACTCAAACCGTAATCGCACTTGTTGCGGACTAACTCGACGCCCCGATCGGACCGGATAATCCTGGACCGCCTTAGCTCGCGGAGCGGTCGAGCGCGCACACAGTCAGTTGGAAAAGGGGGAATGAACCCAGGGAGTTTTAGCGTGGAAAACCCTTCAACCGGGTAAAAAACCACGTGACCGGGTCTCTGCCGGTCAAAATCCACTATATTGCTGGAGTTTATAATTTGATGGGGGAATCGGGGTGACAGGCCGCTCCCGTTACAATCTTGAAGAGGGAGAGAATGTATGCAGCCGTTGGTGGGCAACAGACTGCCTCACCGACGGGACTTGGACGGTGGAATGCGCGGGATGCTTTAGGCGGGTGCGCTTAGAGGCGGTGTGTATTCCGGGGTTGTTGCTGCTTCCCTTGCTCGTCTTTCTCTATTCTTGGAGTGCTTTCTTTGCGATTGAGCGCTGGTGGGGTGCCAACAGCCGATGACGGGGCCGACGGCCTATGACGAGTGCTGATATCCGCTGGCGGGTGCTGATAGCCACTGGGGGCCACTGGAGGTCCCGGGCGGCGGCCGGTGGTTGGCGGCGAGAGGCGGCCGCCGGGTGCTGGCGACGAGGGGTGGCCGCCAGCGGAGAAGAACGGGAGAGCTCCCACATGAGGAAGAAGAAAGGGGGGGAAGCGTAGGAGAAGAAGATGATTAAATGAGGAGCCCCTGGGGTCCTTTTATAGGCTCCAGGGGGAAGTTACGACGGGCCCCCCCACTAACATAGTGGGTTAGTGGGTGGTTTTGTCCTGATCGGACGGCTGGAGGGGCCTCTCCCTCGATCAGACGGCGGGGAGGTCACCCCGAGGCGGGGCCGCCCGGACGACGCCGACGGCGAGGAAGTGGCCGGACCCGGCGGCGGCCGGCCATGGCGGCGGCCGGCCATGGCCGAGGCCGGCCATGGCCGCGGCCGGCCATGGCCGCGGCCGGCCATGGCCGCGGCCGGCCATGGCCGCGGCCGGCCATGGCCGCGGCCGGCCATGGCCGCGCCCGGTCATGACTGCGGCCGTCCCTGGCCGAGGCTTGCCATGGCCGCGGCCGGCCATGACCGCGGGTCATGGTCGTGGCCGGCTGGAGGGGAACCGCCGGCGGCGGTTCCCTCCGCGGAAGGTGGGAAAATGGGGGCCCACCCCCATGATCTCCATGAGAGATCATGGGGGTTAGGGGGGCCCACCCATGATCTCCATTGGTGGGGATCATGGGGGTCTCCATATCCTTATAAATTAAGGTGGAACCCATCAATTGCCCCCCAAATCTCTTTCAGTTGGGAGGGAAGTGAGCACGGGGAGAGATTTCTAACTCTGGTCGCGGTGGTGATCGTCGGCGTGGAATCCGGGATGGCGGCGACGGCGTGTGGCTCCAAGGTACGATGATGCGCGCTAGTTTGGTAAGCGGGTGCTAGGCGAGTATGCGCGGAGGCCGGCACGGCGTAGGAGTCGGTGGTGTGCCACTATTGCGGGGAAAGGGCCGAGCGCGTGCAAGCGTGTCGCGCGCGTAAGGGCTGCGCGCGTGAGTGGGGTATGCACCCAACTCGCGTGCGCGGGCTGCGTGTATAGGCTGCGCGCGTGCGGAGGTCGCCCCGCGCGCGGTCATGCCGCGCGCGGGCAGGCCGCGCGCGCAGGCCACGCGCGCAGGCCGCGCGCGCAGGCCGCGCGCGCGCAGGCCGCGCGTGCGTATGCCGCACGCGCTGGCTACGCGCGCGCAGGGCGCGTGCGCGCGTGCTGGCTGTGCGCGCGCAGGCCGCGCGCGCAGGCCGCGCGCGCGCAGGCCGCGCGCGCGTATGCCACACGCGCTGGCTGCGCGCGCGCAGGGCGCTGGTCGTGCGCGCGTTGGCCGCGCGTGCTGGCCGCGTGCGCGCCGGCCGCGCGTGTAGGCGGCGCCCGCGCAGGCTGCCCGCACGCGTGCGTGCAGGCCGCACGTGCGTTGGCCGCGCGCGCTGGCTGTGCGCGCGCTGGCCGCGCGCTTGCTGGCTGCGCGTGCAGTCCGGGCATGGTGAGGCTGCTTGTGCGCGCGCGTGTAGGCGGTGCTTGCGCGCAGGCCGTGCGCGGTCATGGAGGGGGTTGCTTGTGCGCGATTTTACCACTTTGAACTGACTAATTTTTTGCAGTGCGCAGGTACCGAAGCGCTCTGCTGGACCAATGCGTCTACGCTCCTCTTTAACTGAAGATGGCGTGGCTATTTGGAGAACGAAGTTCGGGCTTCCTCCAGACTTGGAGGTGAGGATCCCGCGTCCCGAGGAGCGGGTTCAAAATCCTCCCCGTGGTTGGCTGACTATCTGTGAAGTGTCGCTCAGATCCGGTTTCCGTCTTCCTCCCTGCGACGAGGTGGTGGAGATTCTGAAGTTTTGCGGAGTTCCTATTTCCCAGTTTGCTCCAACTGGGGTTACTCGTATTATGGGCTTGATTGCTTTTCTTCGTGAGTACGGGGGCTCTCTTTCTCTGGACCAGTTCCGGGATTGGTGCGACGTGCGCTTCGATGGTGGTGAGCGGATCGAGGTGCGCAGCAACAATGTTTGGCTGGAGTTTGAGTCCCGCAAAGATCGTCGCCATGGTAACACTTTGTTTGGATATGTGAAGAACTCCTGGGGTCTTCCTGAGGTGTGGAATGCGCTTCCGGATCGTTGTCGCCGTGTGAAAGGGAGGGAGCGAGACTTCTCCCCTGTGCTGGGATTTTCCGAGCCTCGCGAGTTGGCTAATCGCCTCTTCAATATATATGCTTTTGTCGAAGAGAAGCGATTGTTGGGATGTAGTATTTCTGTTGGCACGGGACGGGTGGTGTCGTCTTCTCAGGGAGGGGGCCGCAAGAGAAAAGCGGTTATGGCCTCTGTTAGTGATGTTGACGTTGTGGTGGTAGCTTCTGATGATTCAGTCCCAGAGACGCAATTGCCTGTTTCCCCGGCTCCATGGGCGCTTGCTAGCGCAGCGGTTCCCCGGATGTCTTCTTCTTTGAAGGCGATGAGTGATGCGGTAAGTTGGTGCCTTACTGTTTCTTCCTTCTTCTTTTATTTTTCGTTTGAAGGCGGCTAATTGCGTTTCTTCCTTTTGCAGATCGAGACTCAGGCACAGATAGCGGTCACCTGGAACGATCATTACGTGAGCCTGAAGGATGGATATCTCGCCTTGCAGGAGAAGCTTCGACTGTCGATGGGCTCACTCTCTTCTCTCAAGGAAGAACATGACCGGGACATCGCGCAGTATCATCGAGTTGGGTCAGAGCTGAAGTCCGAGCTAGAAGACGTGCGTGCTTCCTTGGACGTGGAGAAAGCCGTGGTGGAGAGGACTGCCCAGATGTTGAAGTATGCGAGGGAGGAGATATCTGGCTTGGAGACTCAGTTGCATGCGGCGCGAGATGAGGTTTCAGGCCTTGAGACCCAGCTTTGTGCGGCGAGGGCGCAGGTAGAGGTGTTATCTTCGGATGACCATACATCAGAACTGAAGGCCGCAGCTCTTGCGGAGTACCTGGAGTCCTTGGACTATATGCGGGATCGTAGCCTGATTGCGGAGGAGGTTCGTGATGACATTTGGTCCAAGGAAGTAGAGCCTCAGATGGATGACATACGCCAGTTAGCGCTTCGTCGTGGTGTTTCGAAGGCCTTTCGCTTCATAGGGAAGCATCTTGGGTGTGATACTTCCAGTTTCAGCTTTGCGGATGTTTCAGATGATGAGCGTTCTAGCTCGGATGCTGATGATGAGTAGCTGTAGTGCTTATCTGCTGTTGCATGTCTCGTCCTTTATTTGTAGTCATTTGCTTCTGTTATAGCCTTTGAGATTGTCGCCGTTAGGGCTCCAATTCATTGTTTCCTATGATATCCTTACTTGTATGTCGTTGTCGTGTGTTTTGCATAGATGCCTTTTGTCACGAAATGGTTGTTGGTGGGAGTTGACCTTTGTCATGATGTATTAGTATGGGAGTGATCCATGGCTTAGTGCGTGGGCCTGGCTTGCGGCCTAGTTTGTATGAGGGCTTCTTCGTGAGGGGGGCAAGTCCTCATGGTGTTGCGTGGAACTGGTCCACGGCTTATCGCGCGAGACGGGCTCGCGGCTTCTTCGTGAGGGGGACAGGCCCCCACGGTGTCGCGTGGAACAGGCCCACGGCTTTTCGCGCGAGACAGGCTCGCGGCTTCTTCATGAGGGGGGCAGGCCCCCACGGTGTCGCGTGGAACAGGTCCACGGCTTTTCGCGCGAGACAGGCTCGCGGCTTCTTCGTGAGGGGGGCAGGCCCCCACGGTGTCGCGTGGAACAGGTCCACGGCTTTTTGCGCGAGACAGGCTCGCGGCTTCTTCGTGAGGGGGGCAGGCCCCCACGGTGTCGCGTGGAACAGGTCCACGGCTTTTCGCGCGAGACAGGCTCGCGGCTTCTTCGTGAGGGGGGCAGGCCCCCACGGTGTCGCGTGGAACAGGTCCACGGCTTTTCACGCGAGACAGGCTCGCGGCTTCTTCGTGAGGGGGGCAGGCCCCCACGGTGTCGTGTAGAACAGGTCCACGGCTTTTCGCGCGAGACAGGCTCGCGGCTTCTTCGTGAGGGGGGCAGGCCCCCACGGTGTCGCGTGGAACAGGTCCACGGCTTTTCACGCGAGATAGGCTCGCGGCTTCTTCGTGAGGGGGGTAGGCCCCCACGGTGTCGCGTGGAACAGGTCCACGGCTTTTCGCGCGAGACAGGCTCGCGGCTTCTTCGTGAGGGGGGCAGGCCCCCACGGTGTTGCTCTGATTAGCGCCATATGTTTCATATGATTGTATGATCTTCATGCGGGCGAGTCATTTTCTCGATTCTTGTACTATTCAGATAAGTAAAGAGAAGAATAATATAAAATGAATGAAGTAATTTAAGAACAGTGGTAACATGTCCGGGGTTGGTCCTACGGTTTAAATAGTTTAAAGCGAGATATAGGCCATTTGGATAGTTTTTACTAGCTCAGACGGGCGGATTTTTAATAAACATAATAATCAAATGAAGGAAACGACTTAAGGACGGAGGTGGCTTGAGCAGGATTGGAAGACATCCCAGAGTGACCGCTGGAGTATTGCTGTGTAGTCAGAATCAGCTTGGACGACGACGAACTGTACGTCGTAGGATGTCTGTCGGTGTGCATCTTTGAGAGTGACTGGGAGAGTGATGGTGCCGATGATTGGTACCGGGTAATCCCCGAGAACACGAGCGTTTGCAGATGTTAGTTTGAGATGTCCGGCGGTGAGCTTGAGCTGAAGCAGAGTTGATAAAAATAGTATATTGGTGGTGACTTCCTTGTCTACTAGAACTTGATTCAGTTTGGTGGGTGGTTCGCCGATCTTGACCGTCGTGCATCTTATGTTTTGGTTGTTAGGTGGTCTTTTTCTTGATATGAATTGATCAACTGCTCCTAAGCTGGCCAGTCGTTGGATTTCTTCTTTTAGTCCATTGCATTCGTTCGTGTTGTGGCCGTGACCTCGGTGATATTCGCAGTATTTTGTCTGGTCTGCCTTGGGGTTTGGCCGTGACGCTCTTGGTCGTTGAAATGATGGATTATTCTAAATTGCATACATCACATTAGTGCAGGTAGTATTCAAAGGGATGTATTCCTGGAGTGAATGTTGCCCCCCGTTTCTCGGAGGGCTGTGCTGACTACCATCGAGGCGACTCCGATTCTGGCATCGTTCTTTTCGCATTGTATGGGTTGGTTCATCTTCTTTCTTTCTCTTCTGTCTTCTGCTTGGTCTCGGATTTTCTGGTGAGGGCTTTTCGACCGTCATGAACCTTTTGATGAAGAGGGCGGCGAGTTCGATGTAGCTGTCGGTATCTTCTCTTTGTAGGGATTGAAGCCAGTCTGAGCTTCTCCAATTAGTGTTGTTGAAAATATTCGGATCATGAGTTGATCTGAGGCGTTGCGAGCGTGCATGATGGCTTCAAAATACTCCAGGTGTGCCAGTGGGTTGCCGGTCCCACTGAAACTACGGATTTCTGTGCCCGTGGCTGCCCAGGAGCTAGGTGAATTATTGTTAGGTAGGTATTCATCTAGTTCTTGCTTTGTGGCAGAAGTGCCAGGAGCTATTGTGTTTCCAGTGCTCTCTTCATGATGAGGACGTGTGAGGTAGTGGTCATACATCTCTTGGAGTGATGTTGCAGGTACGGGGGAGCTATTCGTGCTTGAGAATTCCTTTTCTATGTCGTATTCTCGGTGTAGGCCAGGCCTGGTGGGGGCAGGGGGTTCTTCTGATGGCAGTAAAACAACTTGTTCGAATGGCTGAGGAGTCTTTAGGTGGTGGAATGTCTTCTTATTCCGTGCCGCCTAGGTTGCATCTACGTGGATGGTGCTGGGAGGGGAGTATCCTTGAGGTAGATGCTGCCCCCCAGTCCCTGAAAGGTCTTGCCGTCGAGGCGCAGGCTGACGCTGCTCTTCTTGTCCCGTAATAGTTTGCTCTTTTCTTTGCCGAGATTCTGGCGTCGGGTTCAGTAATGAGAGAATGACTGGTGCCCCCAAGTTTCGGAGCAAGGTGAACATTTCGGTTTGTAGCTCTTCCATCTGGCGGATACGTCCTTCCAAGGCAGGCGAGGGAGCTAGGGCTGCTCCCGTGGTTAGCGGCACGTCTACCAGAGAGTGAGATCGTGCAGGCTCAGTGTGTCCGCCAAGTGCGGGTCCTTCGGCTATGCGAGCACTCCTCTTTGCCATTGCAGTAGTAGGGACGATGGACTTGCTCTGTGAAGGATATTGGGAATGTTTCCCACAGACGGAGCCAAACTGTTGCGGACTAACTCGACGCCCCGATCGGACCGGATAATCCTGGACAGCCTTAGCTCGCGGAGCGGTTGAGCGCGCACACAGTCAGTTGGAAAAGAGGGAATGAACACAGGGAGTTTTAGCGTGGAAAACCCTTCAACCGGGTAAAAAACCACGTGACCGGGTCTCTGCCGGTCAAAATCCACTATATTGCTGGAGGTTACAATTTGATGGGGGAATCGGGGCGACAGGCCGCTCCCGTTACAATCTTGAAGATGGAGAGAATGTATGCAGCCGTTGGTGGGCAACAGACTGCCTCACCGACGGGACTTGGACGGTGGAATGCGCGGGATGCTTTAGGCGCGTGCGCTTAGAGGCGGTGTGTATTCCGGGGTTGTTGCTGCTTCCCTTGCTCGTCTTTATCTATTCTTGGAGTGCTTTCTTTGCGATTGAGCGCTGGTGGGGTGCCAACAGCCGATGACGGGGCCGACGGCCTATGACGAGTGCTGATATCCGCTGGCGGGTGCTGATAGCCACTGGGGGCCACTGGAGGTCCCGGGCGGCGGCCGGTGGTTGGCGGCGAGAGGCGGCCGCCGGGTGCTGGCGATGAGGGGTGGCCGCCGGCGGAGAAGAACGGGAGAGCTCCCACCTGAGGAAGAAGAAAGGGGGGGGAAGCGTAGGAGAAGAAGATGATTAAATGAGGAGCCCCTGGGGTCCTTTTATAGGCTCCAGGGGGAAGTTACGACGGGCCCCCCCACTAACATAGTGGGTTAGTGGGTGTTTTTGTCCTGATCGGACGGCTGGAGGGGCCTCTCCCTCGATCGGATGGCGGGGAGGTCACCCCGAGGCGGGGCCGCCCGGACGACGCCGACGGCGAGGAAGTGGCCGGACCCGGCGGCGGCCGGCCATGGCGGCGGCCGGCCATGGCCGCGGCCGGCCATGGCCGCGGCCGGCCATGGCCGTGGCCGCGGCCGGCCATGGCCGCGGCCGGCCATGGCCGCGGCCGGCCATAACCGCGGGTCATGGTCGTGGCCGGCTGGAGGGGAACCGCCGGCGGCAGTTCCCTCCGCGGAAGGTGGGAAAATGGGGGCCCACCCCCATGATCTCCATGAGAGATCATGGGGGTTAGGGGGGCCCACCCATGATCTCCATTGGTGGGGATCATGGGGGTCTCCATATACTTATAAATTAAGGTGGAACCCATCAGCACTAAAGGGAGTCGATTTTGGACCGAACAAATCTTCACCGCATAAAAACCATATGGTATGATTTGACATTGATACGGTTTGGAGTCAATTTTTGTAGTGCATTTTTTATTTTTATACAGTTATATAATATATTTTCAATTTTACTTACATATTTTTTTGAAATATTTTATTTAAAAAATATAGAAGATATACAACTACTATTTATTAGTAATCATGAAAGACAGTTAATTGTAGGCGGTTGTTATGGTTGAGCATGCCGAAGAGACGTGCACATGCCAACTAGAATTTGTGGCGAATCTACACGCGTAGAAAGGTAATCGATATTATCCCGCCAATCGTAAAAAAGCCCGTCAAAAAGTGCGCAACATAATTATTTCTATTTCAATGTTATTTTGAGTTTTACTATTTGCAGTCTAATTTTATTTAATTCCACCAAGTTTGATTTTCGTTTTAGTTGGAACCGATTGGAACCGGACCGAACCGCATGGAACCGGACCGAACCGCATGGAACCGGACCGAACCGATAGTGACCGGTTTGATTTTGGTTCTTGTTGAACCGTAACCGGAACCGTTGACGCGACGGTTCCAAAAATTAAGCTGGAACCGAAACCAGAACCGGAACCGGTCAAACCAAATAAGGTTTTTGTTCTAATTTGAAGAACCGTTACCTTAGTGGTTCGGTTCATGGTTTTAGTAAAACCGGAACCGAACCGGAACCGTGACAGCTCTTGTATGATTGAGTTCGCATACAATAACAACTATCAAGCCAGTATTCAGATGGCGCCTTTTGAGGCTCTGTACGGAAGAAGGTGTCGCACACCTTTGGCTTGGGTAGAAACGGGAGAAACGAAGCATTATAAACGAAGAGAATTTGAAGATGCTACGTCAATGATACAGTTGATTCGGGAACGAATATTGATTGCTCAAGATAGACAGACCAAGTACTACAACGCCAATCATCGGAATGTGGAGTTTGCGATATACGACTGGGTATACCTCAAGATAAAGCCGTTTAAAGACATATCAATATTTCGACGCTTAAAGAAGCTTAGTTCGAGGTATGTTGGGCCTTTTGAGATCTTGGAGCGGGTTGATGAAGCCGCTTATCATTTGGCTCTTTCGGTAGAGCTGAGTGGATTGCATGATGTATTTCACATCTCGATCCTACGCAAAGCCGTGAAATAACCATCGCAAGTGGTTGTTGCGGATCAAGTATCGGTCGATAGTGGGCTAACAAAGAAAGTTAGACCCATTCGGATCGAGGATACGGAGGTCAGACAATTGTGGAACAAAGCCATCAGGATGGTCAAAGTCCGATGGGACAATTGCGGTCGTGAGGAGCTTTCGTGGGAGCGAGAGCAGACCATGCTTGAGGAGTATCCCGAGCTATTCTACTCAGGTACCATTTAATTTTGTGTACCTTTCTATTCTATAATTCGGGACGAAATTCATTTAAGGGGAAGAGAACTGTAACACCCCAAAACCCGAATATGAATTGGTCTATAAGTTTTTAATACCCTTAGCGAAGCCCTATGAAAATTGGGAATGAATTGGAAGTGTTTTGAAGGACTTTTGGAGCCCTTATAATTTCACACGGCCTGTGATACGGGTGTGTCTAGAGCCATGTCGGGCACATTACCTGTGACACGGGTATGTCTAGGGCCGTGTCCTTTTTTGTGTTTGGTCGTTTTATTATGATTGCGGGACACGACCTGTGATACGACCATGTCACAAGCCGTGTACGGACCCAAGGAAACCATTCTAAGGGCAAATCAATGCCTTTCGTTTTATTTAGGTGGGATCCGACGGTCCAGGATCTTTCCTGATGAGATAAGGTCGGGAAATGAGGGTTTAAACCTCATTTCCTTTGGCCCTTTCTCTTTCTAAGAGGTAGAGTCCGGGAAGAGCAAAGGGAGAAGAAGGAGGAATCTCACCATTATTGGAGCTTCGGAGCTCCAAATCGCGAGCCGAGTCTAGATCCGCGGAGGCGAGTCCGTTGCGGTGGTTTTCATCCGGCTAGTTTCTCCTCCATTGGGCTGAAGCGAACCTCTAAGGTATCAATTCTCTACTTTGATGTCTGCTCTCTTTGCTGGCCTGCGTGCCAAAGTATGTAAAACACTCATCTTGTTAAGAGAACTGTTGTAAGGCCTTAAGGTCGAGACTTTGTGTATTCCCTTTCATTATTTTTTTTATTGTAGTGGACATTCATGTTGTGTGGGTACTTATAACTGTTTTAAAAAGCTTCCGCTATAATGTTCTGAGTTAGGATTCGAATTCCTTTGGTGGTATTTTGGTATTAATACGTAACTCCACTAACTGTCCGTGGTATATGGCGTGGGGCCCCGGCCAGACCTTTTGTTATATTACATACAACGGATAAGGGTGTTACACAAATGGCCTTAGCACCGACAGAAGTCTTTGAGTTGTGGAGTTGTCGTATTCTGGGTCCCTGCATGAGCTCCTCTCCTATATATAGACTACTTTCCCTCTTGAGTTGATCGGATCCTTCGAGTGGTGGAGCCGTCATGGCCTGAGTCCCTTCACGTGCTCCCCTCCTACATATCAGATGTCAGTCCCTCCAAAGTGCGAGTATGTAGGTGCGAGTATGGGCCATGCTTGCTTGAGCAAGTTATACGAGTCTGTTTCAACGAACTAGCGTCAATACTCTCCAAAAGTATAAGAACAGGTATCCAAAATGTCGCGATGAATCGAGGCCTCACTGATGCGCAAACTCTCTCTAGCATAAGAGCCTAGCGAGCACTTGTCGCCAGCCGCACCAAAGAGTCTAACGAGTATCGTGTTGAACGAGCATCTAGATAGCGAGCATTAAATATCAAATAAACAAAAAAGGGGGAAAGTCATTTCAATACTTCAAAGGGTGGATTTCAATACATATCTGAGCAAAACGACGCGATTTCCTGCTAGCTACAAAATATCCGTACAAATAAAATCAGACGGTGATTCAAGGGCTAGCTCCATCCTCGCTGTCATCCTTGCCCTCGACATCCGACTCATCGCCTTCTTTTGAACTCGAGGATCGCGCTAGCATGGGAGAGTCGGACTCCTCGACAAGAAGTCTCGGGATGATCTCGTCCACCGTTAGGTTCTCGGAGCCCGGCATTAGACTATTCTCGTACTGAAGCGTGGAGAGGAGCGCACCTCTTACCTCCCTTACGATCTCACGATTCATCTTAGGGAGGTCCTCCGGGACGATCCAGATATTCTTCTAAATACAAAAGTGCTCGCCTCTGGTTGGCTTCTCTCTGCTTCGTGTGAATCAAGCTCGGTGACCCAAACTTGGGATGCTTCTAGCGGTGCCTGACTCTCTTTAAGCCGTCGCTCCAACTCTGATATTTGCTGGGCTGCGACTAGCTCGACCTCCTGTAGTGTAGAAAGAATGCTTCCATATTTATAAGCCAGCTCACGGACATGGATGCAAAAAAGAGGGTTCTTTATCTAACAAAGGTTACCTTGTAAACTTTGCTCTTGGCGACTCTAGCCTCAACCTCCTAAAGTAATCCCTATAGCACGACATTCTTTGCTCGGAGCTTGATTTAGGAGCTCAGGGTTTGTTCGAACTAGTCGCTCTGTGTAACACCCCAAAAATCCTAAGTCCCAAAAATGGGTTCAGGTTGGGTGACACGGCCTGGGACACGGGCGTATCCCAGGGCGTGTCTGGTGCACACGGCCTAGGACACGGGCATGTCCCAGGGCATGTACTGCTCAGGCGGCGTTGAGTGGAGTGGCGTTGAGTTGCGTTGAGTGGAGTGGCGTTGAGTGTGGTACAGGCCTGTGACACGGGCGTGTCATAGGGGCGTGTTGGGCACACGACCAAGGACACGGGCGTGTGCCTTAGCAGTGTCCTTCTCGGGTGTTTCAGCCTTGTGTTGATGGAGTGACACGGCCAGTCACATGGCCGTGTACTGGTTGACATGAGCGTGTCAGGTAGTGACACGGGCGTGTCATAGCCCGTGTTCTGATATGGATTGAGTCGGTTCTATAGCCGCTCAATGGACACGGCCTGTGACACGGGCGTGTCACCAGCCGTGTCAGCTCTGTTTAGATGCTTTTCACAGCAGATCGAGGCCGTTCGTTTCCTTCTATTTGGATCCTGTGGTCCAAGTTCATCCCTGCTCTTATAAGGCCGGGAATGGAGATGAATATCTCATTCTCATCTTGGCCTTTCTCTTTCTAAAGTGAAGAGAGAGAGGAGAGAAAGGAAGGAAGGAGAAGCTTTTCGACCGCCGGTGGAGCTTCAGCGGTCCGAATCGAGAGCCGAGTTCAGCGTTGCGGAGGCAAGACCGTTGCGGTGATTTCCTTCCGGCTAGTTCTTTCATGGCGCCGAAGCGATCGCCAAGGGTAACAATCTTTCTTCCTTGGGCAGGTGAATCCATTTGTTTATGCATGTATCTTTATGGAATCCTCCATCAAAAGATGGAAGAGCGTAAGTGATTCCAGCGGTTGAGTCTGCATCTAGATCCGGAAGTGTGTAGTACGGAATATGCATGCTGTGTGAAGCCCATCTGGACGTATAGTCTGGATTGGTAATGTGCGATCCGGAGAAGACTCCGTGTATATATCGAATGGCTTGCGGAGCATGTGAGGATGCTTGTGAACTATGGTAAGGAGGCTTGGTATAGCTCCTTTGATTGTAAGCTCGACACGAGCTGTATTATTCAAGTGGAAAGTGACACCGTGTGTCGGTGTTATGAGATGGATTGCGGTTACCTCTGAGTGGGTGGGCGCGAGAGGTCTCCGACGTGTGTTTGGAGGCTGATGCCCATGTCCAACAAGTTAAATTGTAGGTTCGTGTGAGCGGTCGGTGGGTGGCAATGCAGCAGGGGCGATTTCCCTAGGCTTGTTACACTACTTGGGTATGTCGACTGATAGTGCTCACAGTTGTCGTGAGGTAAGCCCTCTACGTGAGTCGGGTGCGTGAGGTCTCTGACGTGTGTTTGGAGGCTTATGCCCGACCAACAAGCTAAACACCTCGACTCGGTGGTGGAACCTTAAGGAGTTCGGTACACCATAATCGTGCCCTGAGTGCACGAAGCGCCTGGCGCTGAGGCCGTCGTTTGTGATGTTGTGTGTTATATATGTATATGTGGTGATTGTTATACATGCAGGGAAGGAACCACTGCCCCGGGTAGGGGGCATGGTCGTTATAATTGGTCAGCTGAATGCTGACCGTTGTTTTGTTTATCACCCTTGGGGTGGACGTCCATGTGCAGGTGATGCGGGCTGAAATGGATTGAGCGGGCCGAAGCCCTTACTGCTGCTGCTATTAGGCCCTCGAAGGTCGTGCGAAGCTTTGGATTTCATGTGTGGCCGGCCTGCGTGTCGATGTATGAAGTCATATGTTTATAAAGAGAAACTTGTAAGGCCTTAACGCCGCGAGCGGTGTGCTTGTATACATTCCTGGTGTTTATATAAATGTGGTATTTATATAGTAGTGGACATTCATGGATTGAGTTCGAGTAATTTGTATAATTCCGCAAGAATGCTCTGAGTTAGGATGCGTGGTATTTTGGTATTAACCTGTGACCTCGCCGTCTGTTTGTGGCATATAATGTGGGGCCCCGACCGGACCTTTTATTATATGTTATTTAACGGGTCGGGTTGTTACACTCTGAACATCGAATCGGCCGTCTGATGTTTGGAGGTTCCTTGCCAGCTGATGAGTGAGCTTGAGGGAGCGCAACAGAGACCTCGAGGCCTGGTTGGCGAAGAAGGATGTGCTGGGCTCATGCAGCACCGCAACATCCTCACGACCATACAACACGAAAATGACGTTGTAGGCCTCACCTTCATCATCCCAGTCCTTTGACCACAGACGGAGGTTGGTGCTTAGTTAGAACTCGTGAGTCCGTTCCTCCCAGGTCACTGAGGGGTGACCATAGCGGTCCACGCCTTTCGTGCCAAAGACAAAGTCAGGATGCGAGATGGGCTCGCCGACTTCATCCTCCCGAGCGACCTCTTCTCTTTTGGAGGCAAACTCCTTCATCTGAGGCCTCTTCTTTGATGGCTCGTCGTGCTCGGGATTCCTCAAAGGCTTGACGGTGGCGGGCCGTGATGATGGCTTGGAGACCATCGGCTCCTCCAGGATAAGCGACATTGAGTTGCGGGTCTTCGATGATGACTGTCGTTTTAGCCCGAGATTTTGTGCCTGGTTGTCAAGGAACTTCCTTAGCAAGCGGGAGAGGCTCCCGCGGGACTGTGCGAGCTCCTGCAAGAGCAAAAACCGCGTAAAGAGTGAGTTATTGCGACTAGTTCGGAGAAATTTAGTTTCTCACTAACTGTACCTATCGTCGGATAGATATAGGGCAAGCTGACGGCATCGCGCCGCCAGCAGGCGACATTGAATCTCCTGCCGCTGAAGGCTGGCTGAAGTTTCTTGGTCGACCCCTCCAAGGAGGGAGTGAGAGAAACACTCTCTGGTGGTTGCAGGGTGGCAAAGAGAATGTCGCTGACCGGTCCGCTAACAACCACAAACCGCTCAGTCTAGCGGTGAACCTTGTTTGTCATACCAATGACGGTACATGTGTGGTCAAAGAAGAAGACGACCCCATCCTTGGTCGTTTTAATAGAGAAGATGCATTTGAAACTCGACAAATCAAAGAAGATCTCCTCCAATCTGAGATAAATGAGATACCCAGTGATGATCGCCACACCGTTGGGATTGAACTGGGTCGACATCAGCCCGAAGTGTCGAAGGATCTCACAGAACTCCGACCACAAGGGGAGGCGGAGGCCGACCTCAAAATGTCGAATCGACAACACGACTCGATCCGGGAAAAATGAGTTGATACGCTCGGAAGAGCGGGGTATTCTCACACGAAGAACAACTTCGGTGGGCGGGAAGAAGCATTGCTTGAAGTCCTCGAGGCCGGCGCTGTCGGCGAGCAGTTTCTTGAAGATCGAATTTTTGAACGCAGCAACATGGTTAACCTTGCGAGTATGAACATCTTCGATGGAAACTGTCACAACCCGCATTTTTCTCAATGATTAAATCGTATCAGAGTAAGAGAAAATAAGTGTCGTGATGCCACGTCGTGTAGGGGATAACTGCACACGCTCAGGCAAAAATCCAGACTTTAGATTTTAAGGAAAATGCATAGTTTAATATGAAAGAAAACCAGTTATATTTAATGGTCGTATCTCTCGGCACAGTGGATCTGCTAGTCTACGATAAAAAAATATATTTATTCGCAGCGGAAAATATTTTAATTAAGTTATTTTGACATCCTAAAGGAGCATAAGTGTCCCCGAGGGACGACTCATGGTATGCACAACTCTAAGGTTGGTGTAGTATATATTAAAAGATAGTCTTTACGCTATAAGGAAAAGTAGTGTCTTAGTTTTGTAAACATGATGCGCACGAGATACATGTAGTAATGTTTTGGGGTTTTAAAATACCTAAAATGCAACCTAGCATAAAACCTTCCCAGAAACAAGTGAACAACCTCAAATAGGCAAAAGTAGCAGTTTTAGTTCATACCCAGCAACATAAGTAAGCCACCAGTTGGCGTCAACAACATGACACGAACCCACTGGTGAGTATGCATGTCTATACAGAAAGGAAGAAAAACTACCTCACTAGATGAGGAAAACCAACCTCAGCCACCCAGGGGGTCACAAGCAAACTCCACCAGAGGACTAGCCGTCTAACTGGCTACAACCTGGACCTGAGGCATTCAAAGAAAGAACACCTCAGCAACAAAAAAAACAAAGGAAGTGGAGCATTAGATTCATAAGCAATGAAAGAAGGGGTTTACCAACCCTGCAACAAAATGCTATCAGTAGAAGAAAAGCATGCCAGTAAGAGTAAAACACTGTCAAAAGAGCAGTAAAAGCACACCAAGTGTGAGCATAAATAGCAACAAGCTCTGCCAAAAAGATTGCAGCAGCACCAAGGCAAACATATGCCAAGGGAAATAGCCATGAGAAAGGAAAGGAACTAACAGTCCTAATCTTGGTGAATTATTGGCCGTGGTGAAAACCTTGGGTCGGAGTGGGCGGCACAGCCCTCACCAACAACCGGACCAAAACACTCCAGGATGAAAACAAATGGTGGCAGATACAGAGTCCACACACCAAACCATACACCCCAACACGGCCTAGGTGGTGGTGGCCACAGCTCAGCACACACAATTAATCCCTTACAGAGCCCACAAAACCACACCACCTGTCATAATCCACGAGTCAGCATGCAAAAAACTAGCTGATCACCCAACTCCCCCCTAAGTAAAAAGCTATACTAACAATCCTAAGGAAACACACCAAACCCAAGGCAAAAGCGTCGAGTTCATTCGACGCGACGCTGAGTGGGTTCACCACACTCAAAGCCAAACAGTTTCGGCATTGAGTGAGGTCCACCCACTCAACGCCAAGCAACTTAACCGCAACAACAAGCTTTGGCGTTGAGTGAGTCCACCACACTCAACGCCAAAACAGCCACGGCGTTGAGTGAGGTCGACTCACTCAACGCCAAAATACTTAACCGCAAGAGCAGGCTTAAGCGTTGAGTGAGTCCACCTCACTCAACGTCAAAACAGCCACGACGTTGAGTGTGGTCGACTCACTCAACGCCAAAATACTTAATCGCAAAAACAGGCTATGACGTTGAGTGAGTCCACCACACTCAATGCCAAAACAGCTACGACGTTGAGTGAGGTCGACTCACTCAACGCCAAATGACTTAGCCGCAAAAATAGGCGCTGGCGTTGAGTGAGTCCACCCCACTAGACGCCAAATCAATCACGACTTTGAGTGAGGTCGACTCACTCAACGCCAAATGACTTAGCCGCTGGGAAAAGCTGCGGCGTTGAGTGAGTCCACCATACTCAACGCCAAACAGCTACGACATTTAGTGAGGTAGACTCACTCAATGCCAAAACACTTAGCCGTAAAAACAACCATGGTTTCTAGTGAGGGCACCACACTCAACGCCGGAAGCCTAATAGTCTAGGCATTGAGTGAGGTACACTCACTCAACGCTTTTGACTTAGCCTAAAAATCAGTTATCCCGACCCCAGCCCACTCAACGCCACTTATCCAGAGAGTTGGAAAATTAATTCCAACTCCCTCTCCTACCTCTCCTACCCAACCACATCAATCTAAAAATTTAGACTAAACCTAATTAAGCCCACATCCTACTTCCTGCTACCATCTGGACATAACCGAGAGTACATGATGAGAGGAGAATAAATTAAAGCTCGGACAACTTGAGCAAGCTCTAGCTGGAATGAAACCGCAGCTACCCTAGCTTCTATGAAGGGAAGAAAACTATTACAGCAAGTATAAAAAGTGTAAAATCAAGATTGGCAAGGGCAAAGAACGCCACTTGCCTCTACCTCCAGGAAAACAGCAGCTACCCCCAGGGCTTGGCACCGGCGGCAAGATCGGCCACCTGGAAGACCAAATCCAAAGCTTAGAGGAAGAAGAAGAGAATTCTGAAAACCCTAACTCCTAATGACAGCCCTATATCAAGCAAAACTTACCTAGGAAGGAAGATCCCGGCGAGATCAGCTCAAATCTGCTGTTACCCGAGTAAAACAAGCCCTAAATCTACAGCTATCCGGCGGCCAAAGCTGCAGCTCCTTCGCCTCCCGCTCGCTTCCTTCCGCTGGAAGCTAACAAGCTGTAGCTAGCTCGGGAAATGGGGAGAAATGGGGAGGAGGAGAACAGCTGGAGCTTTTAATGCATACCCTCCCACTAACTCATCTTATAGCTAATAAAATATTAACCTAGCCTAAGCACTAGCTGACTTCATATATAAACCTACTTATATAAAATCAGCCACTAGCTGACACTTATACACATATTTATATATAATCAGCCAACTCATACTCTTATGCACATATATGTGTATAATATGCCTATATATAAACTTATATATAAAAACAGCCACATATTTACATATATATATATATATATATATATATATATATATCCTGCACATATATATACACTTTAAAAAAAAAAAAAAACATTAGCACCCAAGCTTACACACAAACATATATATATATATACATGCATATATACATATAAAATAATTGGCTAAACAAACTTAGCCTAAAACAAGCACCAGCCTCACCAAGCTCGATTACACAAGGCAATGCACAACAAATAGGTAGCCACTACCGGCTAACAAAACAAACGTCGAAACGACGCGAAAATAAATGATCTCGGATTTCGACAAAACTCGCACCGTGGCTAAACACCCAAGCTACGAAAACAACGGCAAAATCAAAAACAACATCTGACGATCAAAACTCGGGCTAACACCTCCCGAAGCCAAAGCACAAGCATTCCCTGAGAGGCTCAGCCGAGTCACCAAAACAAACTCCGGCTAGTCGGGGAATCTTGCAAACAAGCTACAAATAGGCCACTTAAGGAACCTAAAGAGCTAAGACCACGCTCTAACAACGGCAAAAGCCGACACGCGTCATCGTAACACCAAACAAGGATTAAACAAATCACAGAAAAACCGGGGGCGTTACAGTCACTCCCCTTAAAAGAAAGTTTCGTCCCGAAACTTTACACACAACCTTTCTAACAAAAAGGAAATAAAAACTAACCAAAAGCCATAAAAGAAAGAGTGCAAACATACCAGACACAAGTCAGGAAAACAGATGAGGGTAAGCCTTAGTCATCGGCGACTCTAGCTCCTAAGTCGTGCTTTCTACATCCTAGTTCCTCCACAAAATCTTAACTATAGGAATGGTTTTCCTCCGCAACACACGATCCTGAGCATCCAAAATGCGGACATGCATTTCCACATAAGAAAGATTCGGCTCCAATTGAGGCACGGAATCCAAAACTTGCCTGCCACTCTGCACACATTTTCGCAGCTGACTGATGTGAAAAACATCATGTACGCCAGGAAAACCCACGGGCAAATCCAGCTTATAAGCTGCCACACAGATCCGCTCAATAATCTTAAATGGCCCCACATACCTCGGGTCCAACTTTCGGTCCTTTCCAAACCTCGTGACTCCAATCATCGGGGAAACCTTTAAGAACACCATGTCCCCCACAGCAAATTCCAAGCTAGATCTACTCCAGTTGGCGTTCTTCTCGTATCCATCCTGGGCTATCTGAAGCTTCTCCCGAATAAGCTTCACAGCAATTTCCATCTCTTCGAGCGCCTCTGGACCCAACAGCGGTCGCTCGCCAACCTCAGCCCAAAACAAGGGAGTCCTGCAGCACCTCCCATACAATGCTTCAAAAGGAGCCATTTGCAAGCTTTCCTTATAACTGTTGTTATACGCAAACTCCATGAACCACAAATGCTCATCCTACGCTCCTTCGTGGTCTAGAATCTAGCATCAGATATCTGATTGACTCGCTCTGTCTGGCCATTAGTATGCGGGTGGTAAGCAGTAGAATATCTCAAATCCGTACCCAAACCCTCTTGCAGGCTCTTCCAGAAGCGAGATGTGAACCGGGAGTCTCGGTCTGAAATAATGCTGACTGGCACACTGTGCAACCGGATGACCTCATTCAAATACAACTCAGTTATCTTCCTCATCGGATAGTCGATCTTAAACGGTACGAAGTGTGTACACTTCGTCAATCTGTCCACGATCACCCAAACTGAATCATGCCCCCTAGGAGATCTTGGTAAGCCTGTAATGAAATCCATCGAGATGCTCTCCCACTTCCAAGTCAGAATCTCCAAGGGATTCAGCTTGCCACCAAGCCTTCCATGATCGGCTTTCACACGCTTGCAAGTGTGACACTCAGAAACAAATCTGGCTATGTCTCCCTTCATCCCATACCACCAGGCAATTTGCTTTAAATAATGATACATCTCAGTAGATCCTGGATGGTAGGAAATACTAGACCCATGGGCTTCCCTACACACCAACACTTGGATCTCTCCAACGACAGGGATGCAAAACCTGTCGCGGTACCGCAAGGTACCCGCATCATCAATAGAAAAATATGGCAATTCACCTTTCTCATCTCGAAGATACAAATGCAGAAGATCGGGATCATTCTCCTGATGCAGTCTCGTAAGCGCAATCCATGAAGGTTCTGCCATTGCCAAACTACTCTGCAAATCGCAGCTTCCCACAGAAATGCCCATCAAAAGAAACTCCTCTACTAAAAGCTCGGCGGAGAGACCAAAAATCTTCCCTGACTTCCGACTCAGGTCGTCGTCCACCGTATTGGACTTGTCCGGATGATACTGGATCTCAATATCGTAGTCGGCCATATACTCCAACCATCACCGCTGGCGCAGATTCAATTCCTTCTGAGTGAAGACGTACTTTAAGCTCTTGTGATCAGTAAAAATCTTACACTGCACGTCATAAAGCAGATGTCTCCAGAACTTCAGCGTATAGATCACTGCCGCAAACTCCAGGTCATGTGTAGGGTAGTTCCTCGCATGAGTCTTCAGTTGCCTCGACCCGTACGCAATCACTTTCCCGAATTGCATCAACACGCAACCAAGACCAACATGCGATGCGTCCACATAAACATCATAATCCACGCCTTCCGTGGGCAGGGTCAAAATAGTGGCACTGCACAATCTGTCCTTGAGCTCCAGGAAGGCTTCCTCGCACTTCTCGCTCCAGACAAAAGCTGCGTTCTTCTGGGTCAATCTAGTCAAAGGTGCAACCAGGGTGAAAAAACCTTCCACGAATCTCCTATAATAGCCGGCTAATCCCAGAAAGCTCCTAATCTCCTTGGGTGTGCTCGGCCTACTCCACTCCATCACAATAGCGATCTTTTCTGGGTCAACTGAAATCCCACTCTTATTCACCACGTGGCCCAGAAATGCAACCTGAGGTAACCAAAACTCGCACTTGCTCAACTTGGCGAATAACTTGTGGTCCCTTAAGGCAGTTAAAACCAAACACAGATGTTGGTCATGCTCCTCAACATTGCGGGAATAAAATAGAACATCGTCGATAAACACGATCACAAACTTATCCAGGAAATCCTTGAACACGCGGTTCATCAAATCCATAAAAGCTGAGGGCTCATTTGTCAAACCAAATGACATAACTAAAAACTCAAAATGCCCATTCCTGGATCGAAAAGCAGTCTGCGGAATGTCGGACTCACGAATCCTGAGCTGATGGTAGCCAGATCGAAGATCAATCTTGGAGAATACTGTGCTACCGCGCAACTAATCAAACAAATCGTCAATCCGTGGCAGAGGGTACCTGTTCTTGATAGTAACCTTGTTCAGCTCTCTATAGTCGATGCAAAGCCTCATCGACCCGTCTTTCTTCTTTACAAAGAGAACAGGGGCAACCCAGGGCGACGAACTCGGCCTGATAAAACCCTTTTCCAACAGCACATCCAGCTGGATACGTAACTCCTCCAGCTCTCGCGGGGCCTCCGGTACAGTGCCTTCGCAATAGAACGTGTACCTGGCTCCAAATCTATAACAAATTCGACATCTCGATCAGGTGGAAGACCAGGAAGATCGTCAGGCAACACATCCGAAAACTCCCACACCACAAGAATCTCCTCCAAACGCGGTACACTAACAACAGTCCCCACTACTGAGACAAAGCAGGCAAGACAGTCAGAATCAAGCAGCTTCTAAAGACATACCGCAGAAATGACTGAAGAATCCTGGCGCAAATCAGCATAAACACTCCCAGGCTGACCGTTGTCCTTAACGAAGTCCAAGCGCTTACCCTTGCACTGGATAACTACATCATAACTGGATAACCAGTCAATGCCTAAGATAACATCGAAGTCTTCAGGGTCGATCAGCTTCAAATCTGCCTTTGCTAGAAAATCTCCCAACAAAATCAGACAATCCTGAATACCCTGATCTGAAATCACGGAATCATCGGAAGGAACCTTGACGCAAAAGGCATCACTAACTCGCTCTGGACCCAAACAATAGCGCTCCACAAAGGCTCTAGGAACAAAAGAGTGGGTAGCTCCAGAGTCAAAGAGAACACGCGCCCAGCGGTTCCTCACCTTAAGCCTTCCTATAAGAGGGCATACACAACTAAGAAAAACAAATGCTAAAGCTATACTAGAAACAAGACATTTAGGCTAGGGAGAAATCTAACCTGAAATGACCTGAGTCAAGCTCCCTCTGCAGAAATTACATTCAGCTTCCCCTTACCTTTATCCATACGCTGAGGCGGGGGCAATGTCTGAAGCGGAACTGCTTGGAGAACGGGCTGGACCTGTGGGCACCTTGTTTTGAGATGACCCTTCTGCCCACACTGAAAACAGACTTTATCTTTTAACCAGTAATGGGCAACATCATGCCCCTTCTTCCCATACAAGGTACACACCAAATCCCCCTGGGAGCACCCTGAATTGCATGAACTGCTCCTTTTGCGTTGCCAACCTCTTGAAACATTTCTCCACGGGATGGCCCGGCCGGCCACAGAAGCTGCAAACCTCCTTGCTCTTCTTTCTGGAAGAAGCACCGGGTACCTGGGGGCTCTTTCCTTCAACAGCTTTCCTTTTATCTTTTCTCACCTGCTGCCCTCTTAGCTTAGCATTATCAATTGCCTCCACCTTCAAAGCAGCTTCTACCGCACCAGCATAACTCACTGCTCCATGAGCAACAACTAACTACTGAACATCACTTCTCATACCACCAAGAAATCGCTTAACTCTATCCGCTTCGGAACTCACCAAGCTGGGAGCAAACCGGCTCAGTTTGCTGAATTCTATCTCGTACTCCGCAACTGTAAGCTGCCTCTGCTTCAAATGTAGGAAATCATTCATCAGGCGGTCACGCTCGACCGAAGGCAGAAACTTCCTTAGCAACAGTTCCTTGAAGGCCTCCCAAGAGCAGCCCTCTTTCAAGCTCTCCTTCTCTCTCAGCCACAAACTCTTCTCCAATCCCTTAAGCTGATAGGCGGCGATCATCACCCTCTGATCGGAGGTGACTCCAGAATAGGAGAACTTCTCCTCGATGGCTATGAGCCAATCATCCAAAACCATGAAGTCTGTTTTCCCATCATAAGTAGGTGGTCCAAGTCGCTGGAAGTGCGATATGAATGTCATCTCCGGGGGCAGCACAATAAGAGGTACCAGGGGAGCAGGAGGAACAGGAACAGCTACGCCTACAGCAGGGTTCGGCACTCTCGGAGGCTGTCCCGCCACAACTGTTATCAGAGACTGGATCTGAGTCTGCATATCCACCACTTGCCTAGATAAGGCTTCATTACTCTGTCGTAGACTTTCAATCAACGCCTCGCTTTGCGCTCTAGAAGACTCACCCTCAGATTGGGGAGTCGATCTCGTTGAGGGACGCCTCGCCATCCTATAATCGTATCAGCATGACTCAGAACCTAGCACAACTGCTAGAACAAAACTACCCGGTACAGACAAACATACTTAAATATGAATTCAACTGCTAAACTTGCTCTGAGATTTGTTTTTTACAATGATGATGTTATGCTTAACCTAAGATGGTTCACCACAATCATACTAAATCATGTGCTTAGACCATGAATGCATTAATTTGTATTTTTTTTTGACTCAAAACCATGTGTGTACATATGTCATCATGCAAATCTTTAGCTTGCCACGTTATGCTGATGGTATGTTATGTTATGCAGTTATGCTATGCATTCTAAAAAAAGCCTTAATACATGCCATGGGCGGCGTACACATGAAAATGTTATGCATCACATACTACATAACATTTCCATGCAACGAAAAAAGAAAACGCGATAGCCGCATTCATGTGGTGAGGTTATGCATCCCATACTACATAACCCTCACATGTTGCCTCCTATGGTGGATCCATATACAAACACATATTATGCATCCCATACTACATAATATGCCCCGTATACTTCTTCATGCTTATGAGTGTAGTGTTCGTGCTTTAGCCAAGACGTGCTGAAGACATATCGGTGTATGTATGATATGACGCTAAACTATTAACACAAACAAGGGAAAGGTTGCCCGACCAATTGTCAAACAACCTCCCTCTGATACCAACTGTCACAACCCACATTTTTCTCAACGATTAAATCGTATCAGAGCAAGAGAAAATACGTGCTGTGATGCCACGTTGTGCAGGGGATAACTGCACACGCTCAGGCAAAACTCCAGACTTTAGATTTTAAGGAAAATTCATAGTTTAATATGAAAGAAAACCAGTTATATTTAATGGTCGTATCCCTCGGCACAGTGAATCAACTAGTCCACGATAAAAAAAATATATTTATTCGCAGCGAAAAATACTTTAATTAAGTTGTTTTGACATCCTAAAGGAGCATAAGTGTCCCCGAGGGATAACTCATGGTATGCATTAGATTCATAAGCAATGAAAGAAGGGGTTTACCAACCCTGCAACAAAATGCTATCAGTAGAAGAAAAGCATGACAGTAAGAGTAAAACACTGTCAAAAGAACAGTAAAAGCACACCAAGTGTGAGCGTACATAGCAAGAAGCTCTGCCAACAAGATTGCAGCAGCACCAAGGCAAACATATGCCAAGAGAAATAACCATGAGAAAGAAAAGGAACTAACAGTCCTAATCTTAGTGAATTATTGGTCGTGGTGAAAACCTTGGGTCGGAGTGGGCGACACAACCCTCACCAACAACAAGACCCAAAAACACTCCAGGGTGAAAACAAACAGTGACAGCTACAGAGTCCACACACCAAACCATACCAGCCCAACACGGCCTAGGTGGTGGTTGTCACAGCTCAACACACACAATTCAACCCTTACAGAGCCCACAAAACCACACCATCTGCCATAATCCACGAGTCAGCATGCAAAAAACTAGCCGATCACCCAACTCCCCCTAAGGAAAAAGTCATACTAACAATCCTAAGGAAACACACCAAACCCAAGGCAAAAGCGTCGAGTTCATTCGACGTGGTGCTGAGTGGGTTCACCACACTCAACGCAAAACAGCTTCGGCGTTGAGTGAGGTCCACCCACTCAACGCCAAGCAACTTAACCGCAACAACAAGCTTTGGCGTTGAGTGAGTCCACCACACTCAACGCCAAAACAGCCGCGACGTTGAGTGAGGTCGACTCACTCAACGCCAAAATACTTAACCGCAAGAGCAAGCTTAGGCGTTGAGTGAGTCCACCTCACTCAATGCCAAAACAACCACGGCGTTGAGTGAGGTTGACTCACTCAACGCCAAAATACTTAACCGAAAAAACATGATATGGCGTTGAGTGAGTCCACCACACTCAACGCCAAAACAGCTATGGCGTTGAGTAAGGTCGACTCACTCAACGCCAAATGACTTAGCCGCAAAAACAGGCGCTGATGTTGAGTGAGTCCACCCCACTCAACACCAAATCAGCCACGATGTTAAGTGAGGTCGACTCACTCAACGCCAAATGACTTAGCCGCTGGGAAAAACTGCGGCGTTGAGTGAGTCCACCACACTAAACGCCAAATAGCCACGACGTTGAGTGAGGTCGACTCACTCCACGACGTTGAGTGAGGTCGACTCACTCAATGCCAAAACACTTAGCCGTAAAAACAACCATGACGTTGAGTGAGGGCACCACACTCAATGTCGGAAGCCTAACAGTCTAGGCGTTGAGTGAGGTACACTAACTCAATGCTTTTGACTTAGCCTATAAATCAGCTATCCCGACCCCAGCCCACTCAATGCCACTTATCCAGAGAGTTGGAAAATTAATTCCAACTCCCTCTCCTACCTCTTCTACCCAACCACAGTAATCTAAAAACTTAGACTAAACCTAATTAAGCCCACATCCTACTTCCTGCTACCATATGGACATAACCGAGAGTACATGGGGAGAGGAGAATAAATTAAAACTCGGACAACTTGAGAAAGCTCTAGCTTGAATGAAACTGCAGCTACCCTAGCTTCTAGGAAGGGAAGAAAACTATCACAGCAAGTATAAAAAGAGTAAAATCAAGCTTGGCAATGGCAAAGAACGCCACTTGCCTCTACCTCCAGGAAAACAGCAGCTACCCCCAGGGCTTGGCACCGGCGGCAAGATCGGCCACCTGGAAGACCAAAACCAAAGCTTAGAGGAAGAAGAAGAAAATTCTGAAAACCCTAACTCCTAATGACAGCCCTATATCAAGCAAAACTTACCTAGGAATGAAGATCCCGGCGAGAGCAGCTCAAATCTGCTGTTACCCGAGCGAAACAAGCCCTAAATCTACAGCTATCCGACGGCCAAAGCTGCAGCTCCTCCGCCTCCCGCTTGCTTCCTTCCGCTGGAAGCTAACAAGCTGTAGCTAGCTCGGGAAATGGGGAGAAATGGGGAGGAGGAGAACAGCTGGAGCTTTTAATGCATACCCTCCCACTAACTCATCCTATAACTAATAAAATATTAACCTATCCTAAGCACTAGCTGACTTCATATATAAACCTGCTTATATAAAATCAGCCACTAGCTGACACTTATACACATTTTTATATATAATCAGCCAACTCATACTCTTATGCACATATATGTGTATAATATGCCTATATATAAACTTATACATAAAAACAACCACATATTTACACATATATATATATATATATCCTGCACATATATATATACTTTAAAAAAAAAAAGAAAGCTATCAGCACCCATGCTTACACACTGCACACAAACATATATATATACATATAAAATAATTGGCTAAACAAACTTAGCCTAAAACAAGCACCAGCCTCACAAATCTCGATCACACAAGGCCATGCACAGCAAACAGGTAGCCACTACCGGCTAACAAAACAAACGTCGAAATGACACAAAAAACAAATGATCTAGGATTTCGACAAAACTCGCACCGTGGCTAAACACCCAAACTATGAAAACAACAGCGAAAACGAAAACAACATCCGAAGATCAAAACTCGGGCTAACACCTCCCGAAGACAAAACGCAAGCATTTCCTGAGAGGCTCAGCCGAGTCACCAAAACAGACTCCGGCTAGCTAGGGAATCTTGCAAACAGGCTACAAATAGGCCACTCAAGGAACCTAGAGAGCTAAGACCATGCTCTAACAACGGCAAAGTCCGACACGCGTCATCGTAACACCAAACAAGGATTAAAAAAATCAAAGAAAAACCGGGGGCGTTACAGTAACCATCTTGGAAAGTGAGGAGCGAGTAGTGAGAATCGAATGAGCAGACAAGCAGGGGTTCAGTAAAAACAACGTCGCTTTGGACCCCCCTCCTCTCCTATTTATAGACAAAAGCAACAAGGGGCACCGCGCCTTCGCAATGATGGAAGGCGCACCGCGAATCTCCCGTTGTGTGGATAGCCTGGCCCTATGAGATTATCATGACCTGCATGCTCGTCAAAGGCATAAAAGAGATTAGCGAAAACGGAAAGCGTGGCATAAAACCTAAGTATACTTGCAAGCACTCAAAGGTATGAGCGTGACGTCACAGGGCACATCATCGCGAGTTACGAAACCAGTGGAACAAAAACACCAAATTATATGCTCGCAGGAGCGGAATTCTAATTAAATAGCAACACGCTTCTAAACATTAATTATTACAGACATGAGCATAAATCACTAGTAGAAATAAGCTAAGGCATCTTGAAGTTCCCAGGCCAGTCTTCAGGCTGAGCATGCCACCCAAACCATCCTCGCTCCCATGCGTGCTGAAGGAACTCGTTTTCCCTTGCCAAATGCTCCTCGATCTGACAGATGGCGTCTTCCATCCTCGCCAGTCTCCCTACCAAGCTGATACTTGCCTAAATACCGCAGAGTTCCTTGTGCAATAGGTCCTACCGATGCTCCACCATGCCCGGACGTTGATCCATGTGGTTGATCGCATAGAAGGGCGACTCCGCAAGGTTCAAGCGCTCCTCAAATTCCTCCAATTTAGTAACATGCGTTTCCAGCGAGCCCAGGTGTCGGCGTGGCTCGCATATCGCTAGTTGATCGAACTTTGTTTCCAAGTCGAGGTACACTGATGCGACCTTTTCCTGATACTCGCGGAGGGGGAGCCAAATTGCACCGATCAGCGCTGCCCGGGCATTGCGGGATGACCTGCAGGAGTACTCACGGACATTAAGGAGAGCTACAAGAAAACAGTGAGTCGAAACAAAAAGGTTCCGAAGCGGAGAGAGATTGTTACCAACATGCGGGATCTGCGGCCTTGTCTCACGCCGATAAGGAGAGCGCTGCCAGCCAGGGGACTCACGCCGGGGGGAGGGGCGATCCCGATGGGGAGGGATCCGCCTGGGGGAAGAGCGTGGTCGTTTAGGAGAGGGACTCTGATGGTGCTGATATCGGCGCCCAATGAAGCGACCCCTCCATTTTCACCTGTAGGACTATGAGGTGTAATATTGTAAGGTCTCAAGGCGCAGGGAGGAGTCAGCGTTGGGCTCAACCGACGCCTTCCCCCTCAGATCTGGAGGTCGACGGTCACCAGAGGCCAGAGAGCCAGATGGTTGTAGCCTCCTGTTCCCGCCGGTGCGCAAGGAGGGAGGGAGGAGGTGCGCTTCTGACAACACCCTATTGAGGTAAGGCGCCCACATGCAAAGGCGGCGGAGGAGGAAGACCTTCCCCCGGAGTGCTCACCCACGAATTCCTCGTCGGAGGAGGAGGCCTACTGTAGGTCAGCCTCCTGGTACCCAGGTGGTGTCACACTGTGTGGCAAGTCGTGGGGCTCTGGTGGTCAAACAGAGTAGTCTGTGGGATGCCCTTGCTCGGCTGGGCGATGCTCGGGCTACCAGGATTCACCGGAGACGTCGTTCCTACAATAAAATGGAACTCATCAGATGGGGCGACCGGGATCAGAATCACAGAGGCAAACATTCAGCCGAGTTCTTCATACCTTTTAGAGCGGTGGCACCTCGGTCGAGCGACCAACTTCGAATGACATAGACGAGGTGGCGAGCATCCCGAGGGAGTAAACAACATTAGTTGGATCGGGGGGTGGGTGGGGGTGGGGAATGACACCTCGCCAGGGAGGCCCGTATTTGGTTGTGCGGGCGTTGTGGTACCTGGATCACTCGGCAGCGGGTTAGGGTGAATAGACACACCCCTCGGGACATCGGCACTGTCGACCGGACCTATTTGATTCAACACTTCTTAAGTCGCGGCCGGGATCGTGGAATGCTCGACAAGTTTTTGAAGACCCTCGCCAGGGACTCAGGATCCCTCCTCTTCAAGGACGTTCTTCTTCTTTCGATGATCACCCTACTCATCATTGTCATCTCGATCATGCTTCTTGGATGATGGTACCAGTGGGCCGAGCACCTCCCCTTGGATTATGAGCTTGTTGGTGATTTCTTCAGCTGTGAACGACATCTCACGATGATCCAGAAAGAGTACCCAAGGATCGTCTCCTCCTACTCTATTTATAGAGGTTTGGGGGGACGAGGGGTTAAGCTGAGCTCCGCGCCTAGATCTGTATCACCCACAGCTTTGTAGAATAATGGGTTTGATGTTTCTTTTCTGAGCTTCGAGATCGTTTGAAAAGAGCAGGGATTGTATACGACCCCTATTTGTCAAAGAGGACCCAGAGATGCCATGAAGGCAGGAGTCAACGTTAATATTGAATAACATGTCAATAGTCAACTACGGGTCATGGAGTTACTCTTCTATTAAGGATGAATATCATACTCGCCTAGGAGGGCGACCACCCAACAACACAAGCGAGCATCAAACATCCGACCATCCAAGAGCCCACTCAGTAGGCAGTTTTGGCGAGCACCATCAATACTCACATAATTGGTGACTTCCAACAGTATCTCGCCAGAAGTGGCCGAGGTATGTAAATGGTCGCCAAAAGGTAGTCGCCTGTCAACAAGCCATGAAGTCAGCAGGGCCAAGAAGGCAGGCTCGCAGGGCCGGGTCTTCACGCCCGAAGCCCCTCAAGTTTTGTCTATAAATAGGACCCCAGGGGTATCAAAAATGTCACCTTGAAATCTTTCTATTTTGCCCCATTCTATTCTCTTTTGAGACTAGCTACTCATCACTAGGTGGTGTCTTCCTCGTACTTAACTCAACTAATTTTTTTGTGAAGGGGAAGCTATTCTAAACTTTCAGGTACGTGGGGGACCTCCCTGCTGTGATGTCTGGGGTTCTTGAGTTTTTATCTCTCTTACTTTGTCTCCAGAGCTGAGTTGCGGGACTAGTGACCTTAGCAAATAAGCACCACCAAACGAAGCTTTAGTATAATTGGAAATTATGTCATTCAATCTTTTTTTTTATCACAAACACCTTCTATTCTTTATTTAATCAGGGGTCGGGTAAGTTATCCTCTCGTTATAAAAAATGAGTGATGTTAGATATATATATTTTGTTTTGACTATATGCAAATTTTTACTATATATAAACATACCCACATTATCATATCTAATGAAATTAAAAGCCCCTATGAAGCCCTTGTTCTCTAATTGCAATACTTTTGATCTATTCCTGTATAAACAACTTCATGTTTGCTAAATATAGGTAGGTTCAAATATGATTATCACACTTGAAAGAGTGAATTAAAATAACGGGATGAAGACCCTTCTTTATGAGTGATGGGGTTTAGGCTTGACTCCAAGTATGGAAAAATCTTTAAGAAAAACAGGAATGCGCCTATACTTATAATCGCTAATAGGTTGCCCTGCAAAGTCAAAAAGCCTGGCCCCATGCGAGAGAGGATGCTTCGATCGAGATTCCAATCTCAAATACCGAACCTTGAAGAAGATAGGATTATTGCCACGCTTTGGGGATGTTTCTTTCGGAGGATTGATCGCCAGTTTTCCTTTCCCCCCAACAACCTGAAAAATGACATCTCCATTAAATACAATAGTGTCACCGCTCTCATTGGGCCCTTCTCCCCCTTACCTTGAAAGGACTCGAAAATGAGGAAGAGGCAAAAGAGCGTGTTACCTGTGCTTTCACTAAAGAAGAGGAATTCCTGATAGGAACACGAAGACTTGGAAAAAACCTCAAGGGAGAAAACTATCCCTATTTGGAGCTCAATTGCGTTGAGTCCCTACTCTGTGAAGCTGATTTGTCTTTTTGAGCCAAATCGGTAAGACTTCGACCAGAACACTCAAGCAATACAACCTAAGGGGCATGCCACGCCTGCTTGAAGGGTCCAAGGTCAACCCGAAGGGGGGGGGGGGGGTAACCAGGCACGCAAATGCGCCGCACATGGCCCGCACCCGCGCACAGGCGCGCACGCCCACAGCCAGCGCGAGCAACGTTCATCAACTCAAAATTCAGCTAGACGAAATTACCAACACGCCCCTTCAAATAGCTATAAAAAAACTCCCGTGCCTTTATTTGAGGACAAACAATTACGGAGATTGAAGAGCTCTGAGGTTTTCCAATGAGAACGTGGAACTTAGATCATTCATTCTCTCAGGAATCACTCGACTCCCTCTTTAGTCCGCTCAACGATCACGTAGACGCTTCATTGAGCCCAGGAGAAGGCATAGGGGAACACTCTCGCGGACACTTTCGTTGACATTTCGTGGAAGCTCCGTGGCTTATATTTTTTCCTCGGTTCTTTGTACTCAGTTTGTAATGGAGAGGTTGTCTGTCACCTTCTCCGAGAAACGCAAATACCTGAAAGAAAAGAGAAAATTGTTGATCTTATCATTGCTGCTTGGTTTTCACTCGGCTGTTTGCACGCCTAGTTTGACTCGGAGCTAAGGCGACCCGATTCTCCAGAACGAAATAAATCGGGCGACCTCCGTCGGTCACATGGCGCTCGTCCGGCTTCCGTCGGCTGGCCATCTCCCCCCGGCTAGTCATCACCGACGCACCCCGACGCCCCCCGACGCCAGCAGGGCGGAGGCCGACTTCCGTCACCTGGCCGACCACTTGAACGCCTCCCAACTTCCACTGACCCAACCTTCGCTGCCTCAGCTAGGTAACTTCCGTGTCACCGCCATCACAACCACTATCTTTAGAACCATCCATTACGAGGTGTTTGTATAGTGAAATATCCAATCATGGACGCACGTCTAGAGAAACATTTCATTATGGGAGTGAGTATAGCGGAATAACTATCACGAGTGCGCGTATAGCGAAATAACTATGAGTGTGAGTATAGCAAATATCCCATCATGAGTGCGTGCATTGCGGAATACCCATCATTGAGATGTCGACGATATCAACAAGAATACTCGTCAAGGGTGTGCGTATAACGAAAATCACCATTAATTGGTGTGCGCATAACAAATAATATGGTTACAGATGTGCGGATAGCCAAACCTTCTAGCCACTCAATTACCGAAATCCTCCCCTCAAAATCTATAAGAGAGCTATGAGGCTCTCGTTTGACTCAAATTGTCTCATATACTCAAAAGAGCTTCAGATGATTCCATCAAATATCTCCCCGCGTGCTTGAAAATTTCCCCGAATATCTTCGAAGGCTTCGAAAATTGCTGGAAGATTTCCCGCGAGTGCTTGAAAATCTCCTTCCTCTCCTGACACGCGCTTCCTGGAACCAGAGTTCCCCGCTCCCCGCTCCCGACGCTCCCTTTCGGGATCCATAGAGGTCCGTTTCAGCTCCCGACGCTCACTTCCAAGAACCAGAGGTCCGCTTCGGCTCTCAATAGTTGCTTTTAGGACACGAAGCTCTCGACCATTTGACGAAGGCCTTCCAAAGGACAGCTCGAAGACTACTCCCAACGTTGCCGCTCAGGTCCAGAGCACCTGCTACCGTTTCCACCATTTCAGATTGCTTTCGAGCATATCCTCCTCCACGCCTCCACCACATTCCTGCCGACTCCAGCAGTCCGGAAGAACATTTGTAACGAGCGGTTGCCTATCACCCTCAAGAAAAACTCTTCCGCAACTCTAAAAAGATGGCGAAATTTGGCCGACATAGACCCGCCCCCGCGATTTTTTCCCCTTTTCGTGATTAACCCGCTCACGAGCTAGGACGGTTCGTTTTCGACCAGTTCACGAGTGCATCGAGTGACTCGTAACAAGAGTTAACCCTTTATCGACGAATACGGGTTATACAAATATTAGCTTAACATGTTCAATCCCCTAAAACATTTTTTTTAATAAAATTGTCCTTTTATAAATTTGTAAATACAGTCTTGAAGAGTTGAAGTACAATTGTAATTTCAAGATCTAAAAAAATACAAGGAGAGCCGAAGAAAGATTCTCAACTAGAGATGATAAAGGAATGCTGATTCCCTTCTTCTTCCTACTCCTGCCAAGTGAAAAGCATGCTCGCCTTTACCCCTTTCCGAATCCCATCCATTTCAAAACAGCTCGTTGCCTCCATGCCACGTCTCCTTCTTCGTCCCCTCGTCCACCCCGTCTCCACCTCCATCTCTCTTCTCCGCGCCTCTTCGAGCTCGGATTCCGATGCTGCCCCTGCAACTGCCTCTGCAACCGACCCCGCCGACGTCGCTTACTCATCCAAAAAGGTCAGCCTCTATCCAATAATCATGCAATTTTTACAGGGTCGAAGGACACGGTATCGAGAAATAACTGTCATTAAACTTATTTTTGCGCGAGATCCAGTGCTTTTGTTTGAGCCGATCAACCAGTGGGTGTGCAACAATGTAACGTGTTCGCCGGATGGATGTCCGGCACTAGAAGAATAGTTATCAATCTTAGATGAAGGCCGGAGGTAGGAGATGGTCGAGAGAGGAAGTTAGACAAGGGGAGAGATGAAGGGGAAGAACTACTCTATAAGAAGAAGAGAACTATCTTTATTTATCATTTTCACGTCACTAATACAATCATATCTCCTCTTTATAGAAGGCGATTGTTATCCGCACTACACTTTTGGCTATCCGCAAATTTTTGATATCCGCAAAGCAATTTTTCTAAAATTATATCCGCAAAACAAATTGTTATCCGCAAAGCAACTTTTGATATCCGCAAAGCATTTTTTAAAAAACTTCTTAAAAAAAATCCGTTCTCAAATATTGCAACAGTCCATAGGTACACTATTAATTATACTCAACATCATATTTTTTGAGAACCATTTGGAAATAGTCAAAACATCATATAATATTAATTAGACAAAACATCAAATGACGCCAACATCTGTCCTCTATGTAGTCATCGATTCACAAGCTATCTGAAAATAATGTTTGAAAATGTTAACTACTAGATATCCATATGTTAACAAAAATGTACAAGTAAGAATCTTGTACCTCAAATTGTTAGCAAAATGTGATACTCAAAATTTTTTCAATGAAAAGCCTTCGTTGTCTAGGCATAACATTTACACCTGTAAACGTAAAATCTAGTTAAAATTTTTAAACGTACATATTGAATAAGTATACGCTAACAAAATATAAAATTTTTACCTCACATCAATGAAGATCATCCAACACAACTAAATTGGTTTGGTCATAACTGATGGTGGTGCTTGACAACGCCGAATATAATGTACTCCCCACTTTCCGCAATTCGTTCATGATGTTTCACCCAACATGGGGTAATGTGTGGTATCCGGAGAGGAATCTTGTAAATGCAACCGGATGTAATGATTATCATTAATGAATCCAATGCAAACAAGTGACGACACTTCGGGCATAGAGGAGTGGAGTGGTAGAAAAGTTCAAGCTTTGCACATTAGACAACTGTACCAACACAATGTTGTAGCATTGAAGAGATAACCAACCCCATATCTGGTAGTGTCATCCATTTAGTAACGGGAGCGGGGGTTTCTGTGCATTGTACTAGATTCTGCTAGTTATAACCGTCTTTCTCTTCCGTAAATAACATCATATAAATTGCCTCTATTTTCAAGTTCCCAGTAAAGATCGTTCCGTACCTGTGGCCAATCACCCATTACATTTAAAGCATCACTAATCACTCGGTACCCACAATGTCCATCCCCCAACACATCAAAGGCATCAAGTATGTGTTCAAACCAAAACGGTGTGAAATGGCGACGTACTTTATCAACAAATTTTGGGTTCTTACGAATAGGTAGCTTCTTCCTTTTTTACTTTGCTTCCAACTCGCTATTTTCCAACAATGCATACTCAAAGTTGGAGGGAAGTCGTTTTGTGGAGAGAACATCTTCTTTAAATTTTTTGTAACTTCCCTTTGGTCGCCCTTTTAACTTCAATGGTACCGATGGTTCTCTTGTTTGGCTCAAAGTCGGATCTATGGTTTCTCTTAACTTGCGCTTGATTTCTTTTTTTTGTTGTTCGTTCGAGTCATAAAATTTTTTTACAACTCTTTCAAGCTCAATGTCAATGTTGTTTTCTATATCCACACCAATGTCTTCATTCAACACTAACTCTTTCCAATGCGGATGAATCAACCATAAGGGAAATCCTTTGGAGTTGATAACGTATGAAAATAATTCATGCGCGCATGGTAATCCCAAAGTATACCTTTTCAAATGTGAGCATTCATTAACTAATGGAAAGTTCTTTCCTTTTTGTACCAAATCTACCTTCTCCTTTATGAAACACAGAGCTTGTAATGAAACCTTACCGACTACGTTTGAATACAACGGACCTGTGTAATCATTGCTTATCTTGATACAACTTTCGCCAAATGATCTTCTAATATCTGTAATTTGAAGAGATATCATTTGGTGGAAAGTTTTCCATACTGTTGTCAAGTTACCAATTGATACCTCCAAATTTTTTTTCAACTGACTATGACTTCCCTCCACCCGGTTAGTGCATGAATTACCCAAATGTAATAACTTATCAATCCATGGTGACATAAATCGATCTTTATATGGCTCAATCCAAGTAGTGATAACGGTAATCCAAAACATCAGAATGCAACGTAGAATATGCAGCTACTATGTTCATTAAAGACAATTTTAAATTCACTTTCAGAATGAACTTCAACCAATCTTTGCCACTCAAACATAAACTTCTCAAACTCTTTTCCATTAGTAAATAATTTTTTACAGTGAGCTTAGAATGTTCCTGTTGATGTGAACACGGCATAAAATATTGCTTGCATTTGGAAAAACTTTAGAAATAGCATTCATGAGGAGCAATTTCTCTATCTGTCACCATAACATTTGGTAAACACAGGCGCAAGAAATAGACTTAAAACAATCCAAAGCCCATTCGTAACTGCTTTGAGTTTCATCCGATAAAAATGGCGAAGCACGAATAAAATGTCTTACAAGTGGAAGGTCATCCCAACAATGCATAGAGGGGCATTCTATATCTGTTTGTCTTATAAGTGCAATCTAGTTGAAACATGGTTGGAAACATATTCGTCAACTTGATCGAAGTAGGATCGCGTGCGAAAAAGAGATATTGCAGTTTCTCGAGTACTTTCCGACATCATATTGTAACTGACATAGCCCTCATTTTCAATGCACTTATACAAATATTGAATTGGAGTGTGACCCTCTAACTGTTTTCGGTGTAACTTAGCCCTTGCATTATATATTGTCCGCATCACTGTTGTGTTAGCAATATTTTTCCCTTTAAACAGCATGATAATATTTTCCTAGAGGAGGTTTAACACCCGCTACTGTACATTTGTTACAACTAATTTTCTCCTCCTCTGTGTTTAACCTTCCGTAGCATACGCATGCGCCTCTAAATGAACTTTTTCATGATTGTGGACACCACAAATAACTTCAACACTCCATTCATCTAAATTGGCCGCCTTCTTCCTTTGCGAAGTGTAAATAAACAACCACACCTGCTTGGAGGTTGTTTTGCGAATACCTTTCTTAACCCACCCTTTTTTATTTTCCGAATTTTCCTCTGTAGTACCCACTTCTATGACAACCCAACAAAACTGTAGGTCTAAGACGTCCAACAAGTTTGTCCGATGCCTTAATAGTGACAACAAAACCAAGACTTCTACCAATTGACTTCGAGCCCAATCTACCAACTCTTCTTTTGAACAAAACACCCCATTTTTGGTCTCGAAATGCATGCTCACATCAATCATAACCTTTGATTCTTTTTCGAGCTCGGATTCCGAAAAAATTTGAATCTTGAAAAAAAATAAATCACACAACTAATTAACCACAACTGCCATAAAATATTGCTGGCTAATAAAGAAACAAAACGACCCATAAAAATAAATAAGTTGTATTCGTACCGACTAGTGCTAAACATGCATTGTCACATGCATTGTCCAACATTTTCGGAAGCGCCCGACATCATGCCTCTATACAAAAAACAAAAATCCTATGCATCACAATAGCATGTGAGGTTAACATAAGGGTTGAAGGTTAACATAACTGCAGTACAAAATGCACTCGATGAAACATACATACATACCTAAAGAATCCTCCATTGCAAATCATTCGAGAAAAAAACAGAGGAAACAAATAAACTAGAGTATAACCTTGATTGCGAAGCGAGATCCTGGGCTTTTGTTTGAGCCAGATCTGGGCTGTGCAGCCGCCGACAATGCCGCCGCGGATGGAATGCGTGGGGCGGCGAGAGCAGGGCTAGAGGAGGAATACCGGCGAGGGCTATCAGATGCGCCGGCGAGGGCTTCAGATGCGCCGGCGAGGGCTTCAGATGCGCCGGCGAGGGCTTCTAAGGGCGCCGACGATGGGCTTGGGGGGCGCCGGGAATGGCTTGCGAGGCACCGGCGAGGCTTGTGACGCACCGGCGAGAGGGTTGCGAGGCACCGGCGAGGGGCGCGAGAGCGCCGGCGAGGGCTGGGGAGGCGCGCGCGAAGCAAACCTACTCTATAGAGGCAGAAGATTACCTAAGAGAAACTATCTTTGTTAAGCATTTTCACGTCACTAATACAATCATATCTCCTCTTTATAGAATCAGAGGTTCAGGTTAAACCCATTGCAACATCTTGCCACTTGTGATATTAAAACTGGTTGTTGTCTGAGGAGTATGATGTATGCATATTGTATGTATCGGATTATGTAGCATAGTCTGATACATTAACCTGCTACATTCTTGCTCGCCTGGATCAAAGACCCAAATGATGCATGTGATTGGTGATCAGTGGGACTTGTAGATGCAAGAAACTGATGTGGAATAGCTCCCTTAATCTAAAATTGGTGGCTTCGTCCCTTCTGCAATGATTGTATAGACAAAAATGTTCCTAAAAATGACCATATGTGGAATAACACCATTACTGAGTTCAATTCCAGAAATTTCTCATCTCTAATCGCCCGGCGTTAGCCTTCTCCATGGAAGCTGGTACCGGAGGGGAGGGTTGGGGAAAGGCAGCGATCTATGGTGGAACGCCCTAGACATTGTAGCCATGAGGAAGAATAGCCAGTGGTTGAAACTTCTGCCAAAGGTTCACCGGTCCATTTGTAGAAGAACTGGGATCGATAGCATATGGGCACCCGGTCCCTTGAGTTGGGGCATGTTGGGCAAGAAGAGGTGGATGATGGGAGCCAAGACCGCGTAGGTTTGGTGCCATGAAACCGCGAGCGATTGGAGTTTTGTTTGATTGTTTGCCCAAAGCGTTGCTGTCGGAAGTTTGGTGGACATGGGGTGCAAAATTCTTGATGTTGATGGCCGGATTGGATGTACGGATTGTGTCGAAGATCCCATAATTCTTGATGTACCACTTATAGTACCATCTTCTCGAATAAACTCGCAAGATATCTCCGACGATCATCTTCCAACTGTTGAACAAGTTACCATTCTTTTGTCTTAAATTTTTTGAAATATTGCCTATATGGCGTCGTTCATTGTTGGTCAGATGGAGTAATTGTTGTGCATTTTTGTGGAAACAAAGAGATGCCAATGAATGCTTCTTGGTTTCTTTTGCAAATGTTAATCTCATCAATAACCTCTTGCACCTCTTCCTTGATCCTTTGAAATGATTCATGTCGCTCTTGATGGCGTTGATCCCATCCTTGATTCTTGGAAAACCAAGAATAGTCCATATTGACCTCTGGGTGGAGACGGAGTTAGTCAACATGCTGGTATATAGGTTTGATATGGTTGTTATGTTGGCAAACTGATTTTTCAAAGGCTTACACAGTCTTCAGGATGCTTACCTCACACATGATGAGTATTACTACACTCCACCAAGAGAGCCTCTAGATAAATCACCATTTTTAGGGATGTCCACTATCTCTGAATTATTTGAGAGTGAGAGTGCTCTAAATGGTCTTGGGTTCGATTCCATCATAAGTAGCACTGACATTTCAAGTGTTTATTTAAATGATCTTCACACCCGCTATGAATTTTTCATACCCCATCCACTGAAACCTCTGATCATGCACCTCTCTGGTATGAAATCTGGAGGGATGTAAAGTCTCTATATAGGAGTTCTGTTATATTTGTCGACATCATTCATTGTCACTGTGTATCATGCACGAGTCTATCCGACATATGAGTACTTGCAATAAAATTATTTATAAATCTTATGCTGATAGCCACAAGAGATTGAAAGCTTCAAAGAGGGAGAACATGTGTTGATCTGTATATGCGCTGTGAGGTTCCCCATGAGAACTGCTCGAAAATTAAATGCTAAGCGAATGAGTCCTTACTGTGACAGCCCAACCTGCGTAAAACAAAATATTTATTTTCTCGCGCGCTTATATATATATTTTCTCCCCGATGATGAAAAAGGCACAATTATTTTAGACATATTTTGAGTTTTGATTTGCGTAAAGTTGTTTTGGATTTGCTTGTGTGCTGGTTTCATGGGCTTATTATTCCTTGGCTGGTTTGATTATTGAGGCTTGCTTTTGGGCCTTTGGAAGTGGGCTTTGCTTCAGAAATTTTTGGCTGATGCTGGCTATATTGCATAAATGTTTGCTGGAGATAAAATTGGTTCGTTTCATGGACACCTGGAGCGGTGCTTTGGCTGGACATTGCCGCTTAGCCGCTGATTTTACTGTATAAATTGAGCCGGGCCGCTATCTTTCTCCCGCACTGCATTTCGTCGAGCTCCTGCTTCTGCGATTTCCGTCTTCTTCCTCCTCTAGCTACCCTATTTCACCAGAGCTTCTTCTCCTTCTCTCTCCCCGTGCCTCTGCGTATTTCGAACCGGCGTCGCTGAGCTGCTGGGCCGTTCGATTCTGTCGTGCGATCGACGTACCGACGCTGCTTTACCGCCCTTGTCGGAGCCTGTGCGGTTCTGCCGAGCCCTCTGTGCAATTGCTGCTGCTGCTACTGTTCTTCTTCCTTCTAATAAATACTGTGCTGCTGCTCTTCTACTAGGGCTGCTCTGGTTCTCTTTTCTTCTGGTAAGGTTGCTGCTCTCCTTTTGCTACTGCGTTCGGTTCTTCTTCTTCACTGGCCACCTCTGCCTCTGCTTCTTCTTTTATTTTGTTTTCTCAGTTATTGCTCTTGCTGTCTCTGCCCCTAAGCTAGGGATCCTGCCGCTTTCTCCTTTGACTAGTTTTGTAGCTTTTGATTTTCATTTCTGATGTGGGGTATTATGTTGTGAGCCAAATTTGGATTTATACATTGCTGGACAATGATTGTTAAGAGGACGGAAGGTCCATTTGGAGGGATGGTTTTAGCTATGTTGAGGCATATTTATGGCTGTCCGGCAAGATATAAATCAGATTTTGGTTTTTTTTTGAGATTTCCGGTTTATCGTTTCAGTTTTCCGATGATTTTAGCGAATCTTTCTCAATCTTTTATGCTTTATGCTACGAATATCAAGTGACGCAACCCAAGTTAAACGTGCGTACAATTTCAGTGGATCTCAAAGCTCAGAATTAAAAGGATGGCGTCACAAGATAATCGTAGTGGATAAAGGCAAAGCTGTAGTGAGTTCTTATTTCTTGATTTAGTTATTCACTTATTTCTCGATTATGTTGCATTTTTATGAAATTATAAAGTGCCTGTGCATATGAGTTTAAATATCGCTATGAAGTAAAATGTGGGCGAGGGGAAATTATAAAAGCGATATAGATATTTCTGAGGGGAACCATTTCTATTCAAACTTCTGATTTACGCATCAAGATATAAATTCATTTAAAAATCTGCATGGGGAAATGTGATGGTTTCGGATCCAATGATGTGGAGGCATCCATTGACGGATTCACCACGTAGGGGTGAGCCTACGGAAAGCCTTAAGTGGGAAGCCCTTAAGTGGGTGGTGGCCAATTCAAGTTGCATCTCCGGAGCATTTCCCATTCTATGTAACTAAAAGGGGTGATTAAATAATGTAACTTTAAATTAATGATTTATTATTGTGATGTAAGCATATTGCTAGCACACCCATTGTTTGCATGTACTACATTTCACGAAATAATTATCTCACTTAGTCATAATTTTATGACTAACCCTTTGTGGACCCATTTTTTTAGACAGCGGAACCAACCTCAAGTGGAGCACACAGGAGTTTAGCAACTGAACTGGCAAAGGCAATAATCGAAGCGCGGGATTGGCACAGAGCTCGTTGTACTGGATCTACGTGTATATATTGTACAAAGTCCGTATAGTTGTTGTATCTTGCCTATAATAATCATGTAATATCGTAATATATGCAATACAAGCCTTGGTGGTTGTTCTTTGTATTTTGTACTGTGACCCTTTTATTTAAAACTGTTGTCCGATCCTTAATTGTGAAGAGCCCGGGATTTGGGTCTCTACACTTACACTGTGCTTTAGAGAATGTAAACAAATACTTATGAGTTGTATATTATGCAGAGTATGAAAATTTCAGCTACAACTTTTGTCTACCACTCAGCTTCCGTCACAACCCGAATTCTCGACACCGATTGATCACGCGATTTCTTTCACAATAGTACTAAATTATCCGACCTAAACATCACCTCGACTTCTTCCACAATACTACATTCTCTGACACAGGCATCACATCGACTTCTTCCACAACAACACTATATTTTGTGACACAAACATCACCTTGGCTTCTTCCACAACAGTACTACATTCTCCGACACAAGCATCACCTCGACTTCTCCCACATCAGTACCATACAGTTTTCGACGTCGATGACAACATCTATACCTTCTCGAGCGTTGATGTCCATCACCTAAAATGTAGGCCTCCTTCCTAAAATCACTTCCCTCATCTCATCTCCCACTACTTCATAAAATTCAGCCCGCCTCCTCTCCCCACTCCCCCATAACTGTCAACCCTCCTTCTCTGCCAACTATTCCCAAACCCCCAACAGTCATGTGGAACCTCTGATGCCTTCCTCCCTGAACTGACCCACCTTATAATTCCTGCAGCCTACCATCAATTCACCTCCTAATCGATCACTCCCTACAATAGGATTTCCTTGGAAAGTCGTTTACATTCATCCAAAACCCCTCCCTGCCACTGTCCACCCCCATACTCGTCTTCCAGCAAGCCCCCAACAGCTTGGACACCTTCATGAGCCTCTCCCATTCCCCCTTACAGCCTACCACACTCGGATATCTCTCTTACTGAGTTCTTGTACCTCCCCTACAACCATCAACCTTCAAGGTTTGCTTGTTGATTTTTCTAGTTGAATTTTTGTTCTAATTCTCCACCTGCAAGATGATGGTTTGTAATGCGTGTTCCCAAAACTTAGTCTTTGTAAGTCTCAATTTATTCAGTCGTTTACTTTCGTGCGCTCTTGCATTTATACTACAACGCGTGCTCTCTATTTCGAGAAGTCTTCTTCTAGTGTGATTTTCTTACATTTGCATTTATAAATCAAATCTTTGTTGCGTTTTATACTACAAATTTGTCAGATTCATATTTTATTGCATGTAGTGATTACAAATCATCCCTATCATATGTATGGCTGCATGCCTGCATGTAGGAGTTCACTCCCTATTCCCATCACATAGGACCATTCCGAGTCACATTATTCTGATCTTTCATTGGGGACGATAAGTAACAATAGTTAGAGAGTAGACACTAATCAAGACTTTGTCAAAGTGTTGTTCCTTCGTTCGTGGTAATAATTAAGAGGGGGGTGGGCGTACCGAGATTCAAGAGAACTAGTTCTTTATTTGGGAGGAAATCAAAGAAATTAATGAGAAGAGTAATAAAAAAAATTAAGAAATCCAGTGACTAAAAGTTCTGTTTCACTTAAATGTAGCAAATCAAGTTGCTGGGCTGTCCTGGACTTCGAGAATGAGGTGAGTGGAAGATTAAGGGGAAAAAGTGAAAAGTCTATAATCGATTCTGTTTTGCAAAATTTTATAATTGTCTCAGATCTAGTGGATATATCTCTTTATAGCCATGGGCATGGACAGGATTGTCTAACCATGTTAATCTCGTCTATTGTTCTAGGATATTTTCTTGCAACTATTATTCTCATTTTGTGAATACTCTCCTTTCCCCTAACAACTGGATATCAAAACAGATTCTTGTCGTGGCCTAATAATTGTCTCTTTGATTTGCTTATATACTTCAAAATTGAATGTACCTATGATCTCTTTATGATTTAGGACACATTCCGCTGCAGTTAGTTCAAGGAGTTGTTTGAGTAAGATTTTTTTGTCATTCTATTAATGTTTCGTAAAGTACCATTAAAACTTAAGGACAAGTTCTACCGTACTAGGATTAAACTAGCGATGCTCTATGGTTCTGAGTGTTGGGCAGTGAATTGTGTACATGAGCAAAAAATGAGAGTTGCGGAGATGAGAATGCTTAGGTGGATGTGTGGACACACGAGACTGGATAGAATTAGGAACGAATGTATCAGGGATAAGACAGGAGTAACACCAATTGCAGAGAAGATGCGCGAAACTCGACTTAGATGGTTTGGACACATGCAAAGGAAACCATTAGAGGCACCTGTTAGGCGTTGTGAGAGTGTAGTCACTAGGCATGTTAAACGAGGGAGGGGTAGACCAATAAAGACTTGGAATGAAATTATAAGGAAAGATATGATGTACTTAGGCATTAGTGAGATTATGACACAAGATAGGGCACAATGGAGACAAAAGATCCATATAGCTGACCCCACTATAGTGGGATAAAGGCTTGAGTGTTGTTGTTGTATTAATATGTGTTTCTGCCTCTTCTGGGAGCACTTGCATCCCTTGGTGTTATAATTCATACCTTTTTGTAATTATATATTGTTTACTCTAATCTATTGCATTCATCTGATCTGTTACTGCAGCTATGACTTTACAGTTTTACCGTTTCATTTCCATTTCATTGCTCCGAAGTTTATTGCTTCCTTTATCAATTTTCAGGGCACCTTGAAATCTGGATTATATCTAGTAGCAACACCCATTGGCAATCTGGAGGATATCACATTACGGTGTGTAATGATGCTCAGCAATTCTACTCGTACTTATGCAGTTCATCTGCCATTATAGTAAATTTTCTTGAGATTTACATGCACCGCTTGTATGCATGCCAATAATAATTTTTTCTTAGAATTCACATTCGATAAATTGAGTTTGATTTATGGTGTATAAATGACCATTGCAATATTGAGTAAACTTTAAGTTGATATTTCCTTATAAAGATATATAGAATGTAAGATGCCCATTTTTGCTAAAGGAAAATATTAGATTTATAGTGCTAGAGAAAACATTAAATTCAAGTTTGTGATGGGGATTGAAAGCATGTCTCTTTTAATGATGAAAGAAGAACTACAGAGATTATGATCAGGCTTACAACTAACTACTAATCAGGTTCTATCATTATCAACCTTCATTGACCACCTACTAGTTTGACATTGGATTGCTTGTGCTATTTGTTATTCAGACGAACACATCTAATATATGTGCTTGATTTTGACTGTGTATTGTCAATTAGACTAAATAGCGTCACACCCCTACCTAAGTTCTTCAATATTTCAAACATCTGACTGATACTTATAATATGAATGGAACTAGACAGCAATATAAAAATTTATTCAATAACAGAAGACTGTAAATGAAACTAAAATAAACCACTGAAAATGGACTGTTGTAGCAAGGTTTAAAAGGAATATCTAAATTTCTGAATCACAAAGTGACACAGGACGGGTGTCAAAGGGTATGTGATACAATCAAAATTTTAAGCAGTTGCAAGAAAGACAATGAACACAAGGATAAATTGCATTAACTGATATTTAGCGAACAAACGAATACAATCAAGAGCAAATTCCGACCAAGCTCTTGGAGGCTGGGTCCTCCGAAGAACCTTCACTCAAGAGAGCCCACAAGACTAGTATCCCGGATACCATTAACCACATACCCCTCCCCCTTATGTAGATGAAGGAGAACACATATAACAAGAAAGTATACAATATTAATTAATAAAATCAACATCAATTAATAGTAATTAATCAACATTGACCCATTAATAGTAATTAATCAACATTGATCCATTAATAGTAATTATTCGACATTGATCCATTAATAGTAATTAATTAATACTAACTATTATATTAATAATATTATTAACTAATACTAGTTAATTAATAATAATATATATGGCCATGAATGTCCCAAGGGATTTTCCATAAGCGAGTGCGTAACATACCATCACCCTTGAAAATCGACCTTGCCCTCAAGGTTGAGCCTCCAATATGTAGCGGGATTGTTAATGATTGCGCCAATATATATGAGGAGAGAGATGTGGTGCGAGAAATTTTTGGAAAGCAAATTATTATATTTTGGGGAAATGGTGTTGGTGTTTTTGTGATTTAGAATTATTAAACGAGTTAGTCTCGCTGCCAATGTAATATGAGTTTATGAGGTCGCACATAATAACGTACGAGAAATTGGATAATTGATCGAGGCGGCTCGACTCATATAGGATATGAGTGCTGAGGCAAAATTTGTCAACTTGTAGTTTTGTTGATTAGATGGCTTAGTTGATTCAAAACTGTTTGACATAGGCCTGTGCAAAAGTAACCGAAGAATCGAGAACCGGACCAAAATCGATCCGAATCGGGCGGTTTCGGCCGGTTCCCATGCAGATCGGTGCGGGTACGGTTCCTGCAAAAACTAGAACCGGTGGTTCGGTTCGGTTCTCGAGTCCCGTGGTCGGGTACCCGAGAACCGACCCGAACTGTATAAAATAGAATAAATTTGATTTGAATACATAAGAGTGACCCGCACGACCCGCAATTGCATCATTATAAAAGATCAAATATAAATTAAACTTAATAAAGATTAGAGTTAAATCATTCAATATATTAACATAATAACATTTTACTTTTTTATTAAATCTCATTTCTCAAATCTCATTCAGTCATTCTCCCCCTGAGTCCCGTGAAGTTTTGCTTCCGCCTTCCAACCCTAGCGGCTAGCGCCGCTGCCCCTACGCCCTGTTCCCGTCCCCGTCTCGACGTCTCGGCGTCTCCCGTCTCGGCGTAACACAACATTCCGGTGGTACCGAACGCTCGAAGCCTCCTGCCGACGTCGATTAAGGTCAATCCTCCAGATTTTGCAACTCTTCCTTCGCCATCTTCCCCCTTCACTCTTCCTCAGCTCCTTGTCATTTCTGTGTTACGATCAACCGATTAAATCTGGTCAATCCTTCAGATTTCTGTGTTACAATCACCCGTGGCTCTTTCTTCCCTGACTGTGCCCTACATTCCGACCTCCGACTCTGATTTGGGGATTTGTGGAACTATTTTGTTGCGGCTTCCCGCTTCTACTTCCATATTTGCGCTGTAAGCCTTCTTCTCTCTAGCTTCTCTCTATTTTTTCCTTCTTTCGTGTGAACCTGCGTCCTGTGATATGCAGTGTTAGTTTTCAAATAATCAATTAAGCAACAATGCAGACAATGCATTTAGTTTTAGTTTTGTTTTCAGATAATCAGTTTTAGTTTTACTTGAATACTTGACATATCATAACAGTGCATTTACTTGAATAAATTGAAACTGTTTTGTCATGCGTGTATGTGCTGTAATGTTGTGTGTATATGTGCTCAAATTTTCTCTTTTTGTAATGCTGTAATATGTCAAGTATTCAAGTAAATGCATACACAAATGCCAAGTATTCAACAATGCATCTAAACTAAAACTGATGTAGTACGTGCTGTAATGTTGTGTGTATATGTGCTCATATTTTCTCTTTGTTTACATATTAGGCCCTTAAAATGTTTAGTGTGTATATGCGCTCAGATTTGCTGCTCTTTGAATCTTTGTTTGATCTGCAGTTTTTGTTTTCTATGTTCTGGACTAGATCAAAGTTTCTGTGAGTGATACGTGCGTTGTAGTTTATGCTCTAGACTAGTTCAACCCTGAAATTGATGGATTATGTTGTAGTTCTGTATGATTTTGGAGTCTAGAGGGATTGCTTCTGGCTTTCTACATCTCATTTTCTTTTAAAAACAACGTGTGACTTTGATTAAAATATCTTTTTTATTTTTCGGGAAATACAGGATGGCTGTAAGTGATTCTTTTATAAGACAACTGATATCTCTCCATTGATAATAGTCCATTTTCATTCAGTCAGCTAATAAAATGAGAAGGAAACCTGCTGATATCTCACGGGGATGCGATTGCAGCTTCTTCTACTCACATTATCGGCGGCTTGGGCCAACGAAGGTAAGATTTAAATATCTTTGATTTTGGTACAAATTTCTTTAAAATTCTGTTTGTCTCTACTTTTAGTTTATCAACGCACTTTATGCTCATCTAGTAATCCACCCAATCTTAATTTCGTAGAAGTCTAGCTCCTCTTCACCAATTATAAACCGGTTTTGGACTTTTATTGAAGACAATTTGTTGTCCATGAAACATAATTTCAGGAACTAAGAACCGAACCAGAATCGAACCGATATTTCTGGTTCGGTTCCAGTTCTACATTGTAGAACTGTGGGTTAGTTCCAGTTCCAAAAATTTGGAACCGAACCTATACAGGTCGGTTCTTGATTCTGAGTGGAACCGAACCAAATCGATCCGATTTGCACCTCTAGTTTTACAGTTTGTCGACTGGATGATTTGTCGGCTAGACAGATTTGTCAGCTGTATGGTCTAGTCGATATAGTCGATAAATTCAGAGAGGCTGTTTGACAGTCTGTCTGCTGGATGGTCCAGCTGATGCAGTCGACATACCATGCAGTCAATGCGGTCGACAAACCATGCAGTCGCTGTAGTTGATGCAGTCGACAAACCTTGTAGTCAATATTTCCAGAAATAGCTGTTTGACAGTTTGTCGATTGGATAAATGATAGTTTGACAATATCGGCTAGACGCGTGTTTCTCCTGTCATAAACCCTGAACCCGGTTTGGTTTTTATTTTGGTATTTCCTGTTAAAGCCGAACCCGGTTCACTGAATATTATATATAAATATAATTTCAGAGTTAGGGTTAGTAATAAAAAGAAGTTTTGGTTTTCCCGAGCCCTAAGTTTCAGAAGAGTTTCGAGCGGCGAGCGACCTCCTCTTGTGAATCGGAGCCCTAGATCCAGCGGTGCTCTCCTTAAAATGTACCTAACAGTTCTTGGAGACGAAGGCTTCGATCATCCCTTCTAGCCCGCCCTCGTGCGACGACGACGAGGTGTTTTTCCTGTTAGTATGGAAATCCCGTAAAAGAGCAGATACCTTTTCGTGCTCTCGGACTCGATGAACAAACATCACGTGGAATAAGATTCCAATACAATAAAAAAACTTTTCTTGGAGCATCTTGGTCGATCTTTGTGAATCGATATCGTACAAGTACTTGCTATTTGTTGTTCTATTTCTTGATTCATGGATTTCGCAAGATCTCGCATCTAGTTAGTGTTTTCTAGATCTCTTTCCACTGCGCACTTCTGATATGTATCCATTCATAGCAAAACCCAACAGTGGTATCAGAGCCAGGTTCTGCAATTTACATGTTTCAGATTGTTTCTCGTTAGCAGTAACTGTCTCTCTAAGTGGTTTGTGAAACTAAATGGTTTGTTCTGGATTTGGAATCCGATAATGAGAGACGAACTTGTCTACTGCATAAGTGGAGTTGCTTATTGTGTCCAATACATGTAAATTTGAAGATTTAGAAATGTTCTAAATGTTCAGATTTAACCTTTTTTCATCAAGTGTTGATGAGTTTTTTTGTGTACATCTGAGATGTTTCTGGATTGTGAATGATGTAATTTATTTCATGTTTTGTAAATTTGCATATTAATTAAATGTTATTCATAATTAATTGTTAATCACATTTCTGTAAATCCCTTAACTTAATATTAAGTGTTCGGATGACTTCCGATGAGTGACACTCTTCTTGCCTTGATCGATGAAGTGTGGGTTTGCCAAAACAATGTGCATTAGTCTATCTTGGTAAGGGTGCGAGCGGATAATTGTGATATCCCACTCTCAATATCAGGTTCAACTTAACTAGGTTATCTCAAAGGTTGAGTGCCTAGAGGCATATGATTGACATGCACCATATGATGAATGCGTATAAAGAGTTATTCACCAACCATACAAGAATTACATGATGATGCAATTGACAAAGGTTGACTACCTAAATAACCACATTATGGGTGATCAGTCAATGCTGACTATAATGTTGGTGAAATATGAATCTTATCCACTAGAGAGTAGCTTGCATAAACTCTTTGAATTGATATTGAAGGTTATCAATTTGAATAAAATAGTAGGAGCTTTTAATAAAAGTCAATATTTAAATAAAATGTATTTTGAAATATAGTACTAAAACTATTTTGCATAAAGTTTTGTAGAATTTCCATGACAAGTGGTTCGCACTCCACCTTGTCTTTTAGAGCCACCCTTGAGAAGGACATACTCAGTGAGACTAATTTCCTGGACTGGTATAGGAACCTGAGAATTGTTCTCAGGCAAAAGCATGAGCTCTATGTCTTGAAAGAAGATCCCCCGAGGAGCCAGTCACATCTGCCCCCCATGCAAATAAAGATGCTTATTAGAAGTATGAAGACGAATCCTTAGATGTTGAATGCCTCATGCTTGATATCATGAACTCTGAACTTCAGAAGCAACATGAGAACATGTGCAGTTATGAGATAATCTAGCACCTTAAGAAAATATTTCAAGGGCAAACTCAATAAAAGAGGTTTGACATCTCTAAAGCGTTGTTTCAGTGCAAAATGAGAGCTCGAGGCCCAGTAGAGACTCATGCACTCAAGATGATTGGGTACGTTGAGAACCTTGAGAGACTGAGGTTTTCTTTGGGCCAAGAGTTGGACACTGATCTGATCCTGCAATCGTTGCCGGACATTTACGAGCAGTTCGTCTTGAATTACAATATGAATGAAATTGACATGACACTGCCCGATATCCTAGACATGTTGAGAATTACCGAGATCAATATGAAGAAGACTAAGCCTGTTAGCCCCATACTGATGGTGGATAAAAGCAAGGGCAATGCAAAAGGTATGACCAAAGTCATATCTTGATCCCAAGTCTTCAACACTGAAAAGGAAAGGCTTGACTAAGGAAGGAAAAAGCCACCATTAGGGATGCAAACGAGCCGAGCTTGAGTCAAGTCATCAAAAATAGCCGGCTCGAGCTCGACGAGCTCGAGCTCGAGCTCGAAAGAGCTCGACTGAGCTTTACAAATGAAGCGTGAAAGAGGAGATGGCCCTTGTAGTCCACCGTCCACCGCTCGCCGCTCTTCAATCGCCGTCCATAGGCTCGCCGCTCGCCAGAAAAACGATGTCGTGAAAGAGGATATGAAATGAATATATTAATAATATTTACTAATATTATAATATATTACATGAAGTGAAAGAGGGGATGGCGTGAAACGGTGTAAGGGGAGATGGTGTGAAGCTCCACGAATGAAAGGACAACGGACAACCTCGACCATCGGGCAACGACAGCAGGCAGAGGCAGGTATATTATATTATGCTAATATAAATATAATATAGTATTTATATATATATAATATTATTTAAATATATGTATATAATATATTATTTAAATATATATAATATTATTTAAATATGTAAAATATTATTTAAATATATATTTATAATATTATTTATAAATATATATAATATTATTTAAATATATATATTAAAAAGCTCGCGAGTCTATGAACAAGACTTACTGGGCTCGAGTTCTGCTCGAAAGAAAGCTCGAGCTCGAGTCGAGTTTTTTTCGAGCCAGCTCGTCGAGCTCTCGAGCCGACTCAACTCAACTTGCACCCCTAGCCTGTAACGCCCCAAATTTTAACGTTGCGTTAATTCTAATTTCTGGGCCCGATCGCGAGCCAAACTAATCGAGCCGACGAAGTTTGGAGGTATCATTTCTTTTTAATTAATGGTTCCTAGTGTCAAGATTGTAATAAAAATTAATTAATTAAAATCAATAATATATATGTATATAAAATAGAATTAAACCCCCTTAAACCTTCCCCTCCAGTTCAAAGCTCAGGCCTGCGCAAGATCAACATCACAACCCCTCAAACCGACGCCCTAACCTCACTCCTCTTTTAATTTCCCGCAACTCCCCTCTTGCGCCGCCGATTAAACCCTCGCCCTCTTCACATTCCCGTAACTGCTCGGTGGGGAAAACCGCTCCCATTTCTAGCGCCGGGTAAGCGTCTGCACGATTTCTTCTCCCCACTGATCGATCAAAAGGGCTTTAAGACAGCATCGCTTCTTCCTCTTAGTTTTAGTAGGCTCTCCCTCTCTCTGCGCGCGATTTGCTAACTATTCGTAGCTTCAGACGGTTTTTCCCTCCAGCAATCGCAGGCTCTCCTCCCTCAGCAGTCCTCGGCTGCCTCCTCTTCCTCTATCCAATCGCCGGAGGAGGCTCCGCTTCAACCCTAGCCAACATGAAATGTTTTGGAATCACCGTTTTTTGTTCCGACAAGCGTTGTTCCTCTTTCTCTCCATGTCTTTTGTAGAAATCGTCATGATTGATGCCCAACCTTGATTACTCTACATTCCTTTTGCCCCAAATCCAGGAATCAGAGATCTCGACCTTCCTCAATCAGAAATCAACCACTTATTTTGGGGGTTTAACCACTGTTGGATCGAGGTAGCGCTTTCATTTGCGTTCTTTTCCTCCATAATTAGCTATTGGTTATGATTTTGAGTAATTTTCACTGAAACCCTAAAAGGGGAAAACGTCTAAATTTGAGTTTCCGTTTGGAATTCAGATTTTGGTCATCGTTGACGTTAAGGATTAGAGAAGCTTCATATTTAACTCTAAGTCAGCGTGAGACCTATGTCTCCAAAATTATTTTCAAGTAATTTGGTTCCTACTATAGGATTATACCAGTTAGGAATCATTTGTAATTTTATAAAATTTTTGATTTTATATTAAAGTTTCTCCAGCTTTTGGTAGGTGAATTCTCGTCCCTATTAGAAAAGTTTGAAGTGGACAGATTTATTCGAAGGGAATCATGCCGCCTCGCCGCATTTACGAACGTCAAAACATCGCTGTAATTTTTTTGACTCCTTTTAGTTAAACATATCGGTTTGTTTTTAATTCATATTCATATTTTAACTATGTCAGTATACACACTTGGAAGTTACAAGTTCCTATAATCAGATCAAAGTTAAAGAGATAGATACACCTAGGCTAAATTATCAGATTCAGTTACATGAAAATCTTTAATCTAATGTACTTAACTAGAATGCTACCCCGTGATTGTCTCACTGAACACTAGTTTAGGTTAATTCAGGTAATGACGAGAGAGGTTCACTCTCATATTTTTGGTGGAGGTACACCACCGTGTTCATAGGGCCAGCAAACCACCACTCAAGTTACAGATTTATGGTCGATGACCCTTGTTTACAGATATGAACTCCTCAGATAGGAGTCTGTGTTCCTCTTAAGGGGCATTCAGTTCAGAGCACCATCAGGTTTGCCACTCAGACTACGGTTTTCAGTTTGTACACGGTCGCTGTTAATGTTAAGATTCAACAAATTAGTGTTGAAACCTGCTGAGACTTACAACAGCCACATTCATAAAACTTCAAAAATCAACGTCCTATACAAATAAGAAAAGCGCGTCAGAGCACATAGTAGATCAGTATTATGTCCAGATCATGAACTAAGTGCCAAGATTAATAGTGAATTATTTTAAATATTTTTATACACGTAGTGTTTCTTTCAGTTGTACCACTTTGTTATTTTACTTTATTTACTTGCAGACATTATGTATTTATTGTACTCTGTTTATGTTTTGATTTACCAGTTTATTTCAGATTGACAGTATTTTAGTTTCATAGTGTATATTCAGTTCTAGTTGGCTTTGTGAATTCAACATTTTGAGATGCACTTTTACTCATATATTTTCTTACTTTACTTCTGTTGTAAGTTTCTCTCCTAGCACTTTTATTTATGTCTGCTTTAGACCAGTTTTTATATCGTTACTTAGTTTACTTCTTATCGCAGACCCAACCAGACTGTTGATTTCCTGCTAAACTAGAGTGAGGTGTTTTATAGCTACCATTGTGGTAAGACAGAGCATTGGAGGAGCTGTCCCCTCTATCTTGAGAATCTGCAGCAGAAGAAGGGAAGTGTGACTTCTGCTTCAAGTATTTATGTTATAGAAATAAATCTTCCCGTTTCTTTATCTTGGGTATTTGATACCAGATGTGGTTCTCATATTTGTACAAATGTGCAGGAACCGGGAAAGAGTAGATTGCTGGGTAAAGGAAAGGTTTACATGCGTATTGGAAATGAAGCAAGAGTTACTGCCGTTGCCGTAGGAGTATACCGTTTTTCTTTGCCCACATGACTTGTAATTGAACTAAATAATTGTTATTTTGTTACAACCATAACTAGAAACATTATATCTGTTTTATGTATTGACATGAAAAGATTTTCATTTATGATTAAGAATAATTGTTGTTCAATTTTTACGAATAATGTTTGTTATGTTGTAGCCAAACTGTTTAATGCTTTATATGTTTTGAACTTAGATTATAAAAAATACTAAAAGACTAAAAACGAGTGAATCAAATTATACGTTCCTTTGACATTATTGTTTGTACCATATAAACGAGAAACACATATCCAAATTTCATAAAGATAAATTATTGGACTTGTTTGATTATGAATTATTTGAGAGATGCGAATCATGTTTATTAGGCAAGATGACTGAAACCCTTTTCGCTGGTTATACTGAATGTGCTGATGATATTTTGAGTGTTGTATATAATGATGTATGTGGACCTATGCGTTCTATGGCTAGAGGTGATTTTCACTACCTCGTTACATTTACTGATGATTTCAGTAGATATGAATATGTGTATCTTATGAAAAATAAATCCAAAACCTTTGAAAAGTTCGAAGAATTTAAGAATGAAGTAGATAACCAACTGAGAAAGAGGATAAAAACACTCTGATCTGATCGAGGTGACGAATATCTGAGTCACGACTTTCGTGATCATCTGAAAGAGTACGGTATTGTATCACATCTCACTTCACCTAGAACATCACAACATAATGATGTGTCTGAGAAGAGGAATTATATTTTGTTAGATATGGTTTGATTGATGATGAGTCATGCAGATTTGCCCATTTTCTTTTGGAGATTTGCTTTAGTGTCTGCAGTTTTCACACTAAATCATGCTTTAACGAAAATGGTTCTAAAGACATCATATGAGATATGGACTGTGAAACGTCTTAGTATGTCATTCATCAAGATTTGAGGTTGTGAGAAATACATACGATGTTAAATGCCTGACAAGCTGAAACTCAAATCAGATACGTGTTATCATGTAGGGTATCCTAGTGAAACCAAATGGTACTACTTCTACTTGCCGTCTGAGTGCAAAGTGTTTGTCGTAAGTATTGATGTCTTTTTGGAAAAAGTGTTCTTATCATGAAAGACTGCAAATGTAAAACTTGAAAAAGTTCAAGAACAACAAATTATAAATGAATCGGAATTGGAGCCTGAGCAAAAACTACAAATTATTGTAGCTAGAGAGTCTGCTCAAGAAAATACAAGTCCTGCATAGATTTGGTAGAGCAAGATTTGAGCCTGAGAGATGGATTTCTCGTGTCTTAAATATGCAATGTGTTGCTTATGGATTATGATGATGAGCCTGCAACCTATCAAAAGGCTCTAAATGGAACGGACTCCGATAAGTGGCTTGATGCCATAAATGGATTTTATGTATGAAAACTAAGTTTGGACTTTGGTGAAATCACCTGAAGGGGTACAACCCATATGGTGCAAGTGAGTTTTCAAGAGAACGACTGATATGGATGAGAATGTACATACATTCAAAGGACGATTAGTGACTAAAGGTTTCAGACAAATTCATGGTATTGACTATGAAGAAATCTTTTCCTCTGCTGCCATAAAATTCTGCTTCCTATTGTTGCGTATTATGACTACGAGATCTTACAAATGGATGTCAAAATTCCTTTCCTCAATGGAAACCTTCTTGAGGAAGTGTATATGACACAACCCGAGAGTTTTGCATCTCCAAATGATGCTACTAAAATATGCAAGCTGCAAAGAAGCATTTATGGATTGAAACAGGTTTCTCGAAGTTGGAATCTACGTTTTGATGAGAAAATAAAAAAGTTTGGTTTCATCAAGAATGAAAATGAGCCTTATGTTTACAAGAGGATTAGTGAGAGCAGTGTTGTTTTCCTGATTTTGTATGTAGATGACATACTGTTAATTGGAAATGACATTCCGACCCTGTAAGCTGTTAAGAACATGCTAAGGAACTGTTTTTTTATGAAAAATTTGGGCGAATTGACTTCTATATTTGATATTAAGATCTATAGAGATAGTTCGAAGAAGTTGCTGGGTTTGACTTAAAGTACATACATTGAGAAGGTATTTAAACGGTTCAACATGCTTGAGTCTAAGAATAGATTTTTGCTCATGTCTCATGTTGTGAGTCTCTCTAAGAACCAATGTCCTTAATCTTTAGAAGATAAAGATCGCATGAAGTTGATTCTATATGCTTCGGCAATTGGGTCAATCATGTATGTAATGTTATGTACTCGACCCGATGTCTTATATGCTTTGAGCATAACTAACAGATGTCAGTTCGATCCTGGTGATGGTCACTGGACAGCTGTCAAGAATATCCTAAAGTACTTAAGAAGGTCTAATGATGTATTCTTGGTATTTGGTAGAGAGGAATAACTCGTTGTAAAGGGTTACACAGATGTTAACTTCCAAACTGATAAAGACGACTCAAAGTCTCAGTTAGGTTTTGTGTTTTGCCTGAATGAAGGAGCTGTAAGCTGGAAGAGTTTCAAGCAGGAGACAATTGCTGATTCTACAACTGAGGCTGAGTATATCGCCGCTGCAAATGCGGCGAAGGAGGCTGTGTGTATTAGGCGTTGTAATATGTTAGAATATAGGTTTTATGTATTTGCGGTATTAACGTATGTGCTGCAATGTAATCCCATATATATATATATATATATATATCAGAAAACTGTAAAAACGCGCAGTGCGTTTTTGATAAAAAACCGCGCTCCTCAGAAAAATGGAAAAAACACCCCCTAAACAGCATTTTTAGAAAAAGTGGTCAACATGAAAGTTGTAGATCTCGTCGAGATCTACAACTTTCATGTTGACCACTTTTTCTAAAAATGCTGTTTAGGGGGTCTATTTTCAAAAGGCGCGAAGGGGGTTCCGCCCGGTAATTATTTCGATTTTTATTTTTTGCGCGGACCCCCCTTCGCGCCTTTTGAAAATAGACCCCCTAAACAGCATTTTTAGAAAAAGTGGTCAACATGAAAGTTGTAGATCTCGACGAGATCTACAACTTTCATGTTGACCACTTTTTCTAAAAATGCTGTTAAGATGGTGTTTTTTTCATTTTTCCGGGGAGCGCAGTTTTTTATCAAAAACGCGCTGCGCGCATATTCAGTGCCCCCTATATATATATATATATATATATATATATATATATATATATATATATATATATATATATATATATATCGGGTTGCTGTATATACGCGCAACGTGTTTTTCGATCATATACGCGCAAATGAAAAAAACACGACGAGATCTACAACTTTCATGTTTAACACTTTTCCTAAAAATGCACGGTTTAAAAGTATTTTGAAAATGCGTGAAACTATTGCGTAACTATTGCAATTTCGTAAAAGTTACGCATCGTTTCACGCCTTTTCAAAATACTCTTAAACCATGACTTTTTAGAAAAAGTGTTCAACATAAAAGTTGTAGATCTCGTCGAGATCTACAACTTTCATGTTGAACACTTTTCAAAAAAATGCACGCATGTAGCTGTTTTTTCCATTTGCGCGTATTTGGTCAAAAAACGCGCAGCGTGTACAAACATAAAACCGTATATATATATGGGAGCCTCAAGACAATAATCAATTAAGTTCTTTTTCTTCAACATGGTATCAGAGACAGGTCAGGCTTTGCACGCATCTTCTGCAGTTAAACCCTGCCGCTCCAACCTACTGCTCAGAACTCTTGCCCGCTTCCCGACTCAGTTCGCTCGCCGCTCCACCGCTCGCCCTCCGCCTCCCGTGGGTCTCCCATTTTGCCCGCTGCTTCACCGCTCGCCCTTCACCAACGGGTCCGCCGCTCCAAGCCTCTCGCCGTTCGTCTCCAGCGGTCTCCCGGGCTTCCTCCGCCCCTCTTCTTCTCTCTCTCGTGCTCTAGGGACGCCGATCACATGGAGTATCGATCTTCTTGTTTCCGGCGATCTCTTTCTCTATTCTTTCTCGCAATTTTTGGTCATGTGAATCCTTTTCATCTTCAAAAATTTTTAGGTACGTATGCGTACATATTAAATAGGTACGCATATAAAAACACTTTATTTCGGGAAGACCTTGTGTTTCCCTCCAAAAAATTTTGCATTCACGTTTTCAGGGTTTCTGTCGGCAAGCACTCGTCTTCTTCTTCGTCGTGTATACTTCCCGAAATATCTTCGGTTTTTCCCTGTTTTTCCCTGTTCCTCCCGGCCTAACTCTCGCAGAAAAGGTGAAAAAGCCTGGAACGAAGCTCAACCTGCCGACGCATATCTGAAACGAACCTTTCTCGCGGGCGGAGCTCTGCATTTAGCGCCATTGCAGTCCGTAAGTATATGCTTCCCGAAATATCTTGGTTTTTTCTCTGTTTCTTGTTATTTGTTGAAAATTAAGAGGGATGTTTTACAATTTTGAGGGTCATTTAAGGATAAATTTATGTGTTCAGTGCCATTTTTGTGGTGGGAGAGACCAACAAGACCTTCATCTGTCGTAGATCTATGGAGGACAACTATATATCACCTGAGAAGACGCAGGAAGTGGAGAAGAATACTGTTCCATGTAATGAAACGATAAACACTGTAAGATACCGTCTTATTACTACAGTATATAGTTGTTGAAATAAGACTGTATTACATGTGTAATACAGTAGTATTACTACTTTATCTGCTGTCTTATTGGCAGGTGAACAAAGAGAAAGTTGTGTTTCCTACAGTACATTCTGATGATGAGGCGTTCAAAATGTACTCAGAATATGTTCTTCAATGCAGATTTAGTGTATGAAAACAACATGTATTTTATTGGACACATACAAGGATTATCAAAGGGCGAGAGTTCTCATGTTCAAATGCAGGATTTAAACGTGACAAGTCGTGCCCCGACATAAACAGGATTTTAGGATTGACTGCTTAGCTTGCTTGCACTTTATCGCGGACGAAGAGGGTAAGAATTGGAAGGTAAAATTTTTTATTGAAGAGCACAATCATCCTTTGACGCTGCCGCCAGACGTACATCTGTTGAGATCTCATCGTCATGTTAGTGAAGTCCAAGCAACCATGATTCGGAATATGTCAGGAGTCATTTTGCTCGGTAAAAAAAAACATCGCAACTACTCGAAAAATAGCCATGAACATAACATATAACTAATACAATACGATTATATTGTGTCTTATACATAGATAATACAATAGTTGTGCCTTTAACATATGACTACTACAAAAAAAAACCAGACAATATATCACTACTACAATACGATCTAGTAAAGACGTATATTCAGATAGGGCACTAATTTATGGAAATAAAACTGCAATACGGTTGTATTTACTACAATACAATAGGAATACGACCATATCTACATGTAATACAATCGTATTGCATAAAAAATTGTTTTGGCTACAACATAAAACCCGACAATTGTTTCAGAGCCGTTTTGCTCGATGAAAAAAACAGGAAATGACAAGTACTCTGTAAATAGCCATGAACTCGGCAGACGATGCTTGAGACTAACATTTCTCGAGTATATTTACTTCGATAAGCAGCAAAATGAGGTGATCGCAACCGTTTTCGAAGGCCGCGGCTTCTCGGCGACGGAGAAGAAACCTTAGCTTCTTCGCTTTGTTAAAATACGGGCCCCACCACAGGAATGAACATCTATTTATATGCGTACCTAAAAATAGGCACGCATACAGACCGAAAACGCATCTTTCTATGAGGGCAACCCCTCTTCCTCGACATTCTCTGTGATTTTTTTTGGCGTTTCCTCGATTTCTATTTGGGGTTCCCTTATGCCTAAAAGTGATTTCTCTGCCACCGTATCTTTCGGTGGAGCGACTTCTCCTACTATGGCCTCCGTTGGATCTTGTCGTGTCCCCTCAGACCATGACACTCCGCAGATCCCTTCGTGTCCCCTCAGACCATGACACTCCGCAGTTCACCACTATGAAATTGGATGGTTCCAACTACCTCCTGTGGGCTTGCTCCATCATTCTTGATCTCAAAAGCCGCCGATTATTTGGTTACGTCAGTGGCATGATGAAGGCTCCTCCTTTCGACTCTTCTCCTGAGTTGCTTCAGTGGGAGTCTGAGAACTACCTGATAATGTCTTGGCTGCTTAACTCTATGACGGAGCCCATCGCTCGGAATTATCTGTTCTTGGATGCTGCAACGGATATTTGGAAGCGCGCAGAGACTACATACCCTTGTCGTGGCAATGCCGCTCAGATCTACCAACTGCATCGCCGATTGTTCCTCCTACGACAGGGTGTTTGACCTCACTCGGCTTACTACTCAGAGTTCACCCAACTCTATCAGGAGTATGATCATTTTGATTCTCTGACCCTTGTGTATCCTGAAGATGAAGAACTGGTCCGAGCTAGAGAAGAATGCAATCGCATCTTCGAGTTCCTTCACGGCGTACATCGGGATGTCGATTCGATCAGTATTCAGATTCTTGGACACTCCCCTCTTCCTTCTTTGCCTGAGGTGTACAGCCTTGTCCAACAAGAATTCGACCGCCTCCTGACTCTCCTTCCAGACTCAACCATCGAGGGTTCTGCTCTTGTCACTCTTTATTAGCATGAGGCTCGTCCTGTTCGCGACATTAGATTGAGGACCGCGAAGAAAGATCACATAGTTTGTGATTATTACGGGAAGGCCCGTCATAATAGAGATACCTACTTCAAGCTCCACGGTTTTCCTCCTTGAGGCGGCCTTGCATCTCGTGGTAGCCGTGGAGGTGGTCGCTCCCAGCACCGGCCCTCTCTGCCCAGACCAGCCCACTTGTTAGACGTTGTGGAGGACACCTCTGTTCATCATTCTCTGGATTCCAATGCAGACCCCCGCTCTTTCGGCTGAAGAAATTCTGGCTTTTCGCCGGATGATGCTTGAACCTCCTGCTGGGCCGTCCAGTTCTGCCTCCTCTTCCTATGCTCATCAGGGCCCAACAGGTGCTCACTCTGCTTCCTCCCACCTATCATCTCAGTGGATCATCGATTCCGGGTCTATAGATCACATAACAGGATTTGCCACAGGTTGCTGTCCTACGCCCCTCTGTCTGGCAGAGACAAAGTAAGCATTACTGATGGATCGCTATCTCTCATTGTTGGGAAATGATCCATTCCATGCTCCTTCCTTACTCTCTCCTCCGTTCTTTATGTTCCTGCTTTCACTCGCAATTTTCTGTCTATTAGTCATCTGACTAACTATATGAATTGCTCAGTGACTCTCTTTCCTACCTCTTGTGTTTTTCAGGACCTGAAGACGAGGAAGGTGATTGGCTTTGATAGACTGTGCAACGGGCTCTATGTCTTTGACCCCTCTGCCTCCACTTCATCCAGCATCGCTCAATCCCCTAAAGCTCTTCATGCTGCTCTTCCCTCTGAGTTGGATTCCTGACATTGTCAGCTAGGACATCCCTTTTCGCTATTATGAAGCTGTTGCTTCCTACCACGTCTTCTACTTTGTTTAATGCTTTTCATTGTGATGTATGTGAACTTGCTAAACATCATCGTAATACCCTTCCTGTTATGTCTCCTCGTAACTCAGTTCTGTTTGTTATTATGTCTTCTATTTTTGGTTGCTCTTAGTTTGTTTTCTTTATTGATTGTTACTCTCGTTATACCTGAGTTTACTTAATGAAACATAAAAGTGATGTGTTATCTATTTTTCAACGCTTTCATAAGATGATCACTACTCAATATGGTGCTATCGTTAAAATCTTGCGTTGTGACAATGGCCGTGAGTATATTGACGCCCGACTTGAGAAATATCTGAGTGACCTTGGTATTATTCATCAAACATCCTGTGTTTATACCCCTGCTCAGAATGGGGTGACTGAGCGCAAGAATCGGCACCTCTTTGAGATGGCTAGATGTCTCCTCCAGATGCATCTCCCGAAGTATTATTGGGGTGATGCTATTTTCACCGCTGCCTACCTCATCAATCGTCTTCCTATGCGGGTTCTTGGGTTCCATACCCCTCTTACAACTCTAGGGGTTTGTCCCGCTTCTCTCTTTCCTCATGTCTTTAGATGTGTATGTTTTGCCCACACTCATCTTATGACCAAACTTGATCCCCGTGCCTTGAAGTGTGTGTTTATTGGCTACTCTCCTACTCAGAAAGGCTATAAGTGCTTTCATTTTATTACAAAACGGATATTTGTTACTATGGATGTCACCTTCTGGGAATCAAAAGCATATTATGGGATCTCTCTTCACGGGAGACTATTACTACGAAAGTGAGTTCCCCTCCTTCTGTTCCTCTGCCTATCCCTCCTCCGTCTATGTTGCCTCCTCCGTCCATTACTCCATCTATGGTACCTCACTACCTCCTCCCGTCCCCATTCCTTCGATGCCTCCACTTACCTCTGGGTGCCTGGTGGTTCCTCCTCTATTGCAGGTCTACACGTGACGTTGGAGGGGCACGAACACTCAGGCTCTTGCTACTCAACCTGTGCCATCACTCGATCTATCGTTAGGTACTGACAGAGGTAGTTCTGCTTCTACCCAACATCCTCTTTCTTACTTTTTGACTTATGAATCCTTGTCTCCTACACATAGAGCATTTGTCACCTCCCTGGCCTCCATTTCCATTCCTCAGTCTTGGCAGGAAGCACTTGAGCATAGAGAGTGGAAGACAACCATGTTGGAGGAAATGAGAGCCCTTGACAAGAATCTTACTTAGGCGCTTGTTCATTTTCCTAAGGGGAAAATGGTTGCGGGATGTAAGTGTGTTTTCTCTGTGAAGCAAAACTCTTAAGGCCTTGTGGAACGATACAAAGCCAGGTTGGTGGCCAGAGGTTATACGCAAACAACTGACATCGACTATCAGGAGACATTTGATCCGGTTGCTAAAATGAACTCCATTAGGATTTTGCTTTTATGTGCTGTGTGTAAAGGATTGAGTCTCCTTCAGTTGGATGCGAAGAACACATTTCTCCACGGTGATCTTGAGGAGGAAGTCTACCTGTCCTTGCCTCCTGGTATTATTCAAGAAGGGTCGGTAATGAAAGTTTGCAGGTTGAAGACAACTCTGTATGGCTTGAAGCAGTCTCCACTTGCGTGGTTCGGGGGATTTCACTGAGTTATGATTTCCTTCGGATACCAACAGAGCAATGCTGATCACACCTTGTTTGTGAAACATAGGGAGGATAAGGTGACTGCCCTTATTGTTTATGTGGATGATATAATAATAACCGACGATGATACAAAAGGGGTTCTAAAGTTTAGATTGGCTAAGGAATTTGAAATTAAGGACCTTGGTCCCCTCAAGTATATTTTTGCTATTGAGGTGGCCAGATCCAAACATGAGATCTTTATATCTCAAAGGAAGTATGTTCTGGATTTGCTTGAGACAACTAGAATGCTCAGGTGCAGGCCGACAGACATCCCAATTGAGGTCAATCACAAACTAGGAAGGGATGGATGAGAAGTTGTTGATGACATACCAGACTTCTAACGACTGGTGGGGAAGCTTATTTATCTCTCTCACACTCGTCCGGACATATCTTATGCTGTGGGGGTCCTTAGTCAGTACATGTATTCACCTAGATCACATCACCTGGATGCTGCGTATTGAGTCCTGAGGTATCTCAAATCCTCTCCTGGCAAGGGAATGCTGTTCTCACCCAGTGAAACATTGACCGTAGAAGTCTATACTGATGCGACTGCGCAGGTCAGTTGATGACCAGAGGTTAACATCAGGGTATTGATCTCTTATTGAGGGAAATTTGGCGACCTGAAGAAGCAAGAAACAATATGTTATTGCCAGATCCAGCACAAATGCAGAGTTCTGTGCCATGTCACAAGGGATATGTGAACGATTGTTGATTCAATCGGTCATGAAGGACCTTGACATGAAGTGTGATGGTCCAATTAGGATCTATTGTGATAATAAAGCTGTCATCAACATTGCCCACAATCCGGCCCAACAAGATCACACCAAACACGTGCAGATCGACAAACACTTCATCAATGAAAACATAGTTAGGGGGATTGTGACTTGTGAGTACCCCTTTTGTTCCGTCAAACCAGCAGCTTGCAGATGTGCTTACCAAAGAGCTGAGTCTAAACTCGTTTGATAGAATACTGGACAAGTTAGACATGACAAACATTACACCCGGCCGCCCCCGGCGGGCTTCGCCCGCCCCCGGCCAACGCCCGCCCCCGGCGGGCTTCGCCCGCCCCCGGGGGCTTCGCCCGCCCCCCGCCTCGCCCGCCCCACGCGAGGGGGACGGCGGGCTTCGCCCGTGTTGGCCGCCCCGCGACGGAATATGTTATAATATTTAAATATTTATACTATTTATATAATATATAAAATATTATATATTATAATATTTAAATAATATATAAAATATTATATATAAAATATTATATAATAAATATTAAAAAAAAGGTTAGGCGGGATTATGGGAGTAAATCCCAGGCGGGATTTGCAGTTTTGGTGGGCTTTTCGGGTATTATCTGGTTTGTGTGTTGTATGCTTGCAGGTTTGCGGGCGGGTGCGGAAATCTGTTTGGCGGGCGGGCTGGGCGGGCTGGCCGTCCCTATTGGTGGATTTTTATATATATAGGGCCGTCTTATATATATATATATATATCGGACGGCATATATCGCATCCATATCCGACGGCTGAAATATATATATGGTTTTAAAAACCATTTATAAATCTTTATATATATATATATATATATATATATATGGGAGCCTCAAGACAATAATCAATAAAGTTCTTTTTCTTCAACATTAGGAAATTCATTGACGAGCTTGATATAATTTCTAGCATTGTTGATTCGGTAATTCTTTATTGTGACAACAATGGTGCTATTGCACAGACTAAGAAACCTAGATCTCATCAGCGCTCCAAACACATACTTCGGCAATTCCATCTTATTCGAGAGATTGTCGATCGAGGAGATGTGAGCATATGTAGAGTACCAACAACAATAACACTCAAACCTTTATCCCACTATAGCGGGGTCGGATATATGGAATCCTTTGTTGCTACTGTGCCCTATCTTTTATCATAATCTCACTAATGCCTAAGTACATCATGTCTTTCTTTATAGTTTCATTCCAAGTCTTTATTGGTCTACCCATCCCTCGTCTAACATGCCTAGTGACTAGACTCTCACAACGCCTAACAGGTACCTCTAATGGTCTCCTTTGGACGTGTCCAAACCATCTCAAACGAGCTTCTCGCATCTTCTCTGAAATTGGTGCTACTCCTGTCTTATCCTTGATACTTTCATTCCTAATTTTATCCAATCTCGTGTGTCCACACATCCACCTAAGCATTCTCATCTTCGCAACTCCCATTTTTTGCTCATGTACACAATTCACTGCCCAACACTCAGAACCATAGAGCATCGTGGGTCTAATTGCTGTACGACAAAACTTGCCCTTAAGTTTTAGTGGTACTTTACGATCACATAAGATCTCTGACACACCTCTCCACTTCAACCAAGCCGCTTCGATTCTATGTGTCACATCTTTATCAATACCTCCATCTTTTTGAACTATCGATCCAAGATATTTAAAACACTCATTACGGGAAATATCTTGATCACCCAACTTAATAACGAAGTTATCTGTCCTTCTTGTACTGCTAAATTTAAGCTCCATATACTCCGTCTTTGCCCTGCTCAACCTAAAACCCTTCTTTTTTTAAGTATTTCGCCATGATTCAAGTTTTGTGTTTACATCCTCACGCGTCTCATCAATCAAAAACTATATCATCCGCAAACAATAAACACGAAGGTATTGCTTGTTGGATATGCCTGGTGAGCTCATCTACGATAAGGGCTTGAAGTTGAAGCTTGATGTAATCCAACAGTGATAGGAAATTCCTTTGTTAATCCTCCAGATGTCCTCACCCTTATCACTGAATTTGTATATATATTTTTGATTATGTCAATATACGATACATTTACACCTTTATTTTTTAAGACACTCCATAAGATCTCTCTTGGAACTCTATCATAAGCCTTCTCAAGATCAATAAATAACATATGCAAATCTTATTTTCTTTCTTCGATAGTTGTTAATGAGTCTCCTCAAGAGATGTATAGCTTCTATGGTCGACCTCCCTGACATGAATCCAAATTTATTCTCCGAGATGTTAGTCTCTCGTCTTAATCTTCTTTCTATTACTCGTTCCCATAGTTTCATGGTATGACTCATCAATTTAATTCCTCTGTAATTAACACAATTTGTATATCTCCTTTATTTGTACCAAGATATCTCCTTTATTCATTTGGTTCGGCGGTGGCGGATATCCGGCGGGTGGAAAATGTCGAACCGGAGGGGGGAGGTGGCTGCTCCAAGCTTTTTGGGGGCGTTTCTCAAGGGGGGCGGGTGGAAACGGAGCAAACGCCGCCGGAGGTTCGTTTGTTTTTCCTCTCCGGCGGCGTTTGCCCAAAACGGAGCAACGAAACGCCCAAACAAATGGAGCCTTAGACTGACACTTTTTGACTTCAGTATTTTATTGAAAAAATATGTAAGATACAAAATTCCTTCATTTTCTAGACATTTTCATACTTCGACGGGTATATTGTCTGACATCTTTTACATTTTTCATCTTATTTAGAACATCTTTTACCGCTGATACTTGAATTTTATGATAAAACGTTATGTTTTTATACTTCTCTGATTTACTTAACTCTTTCAAGTTCAATTCATTGTCATTTGTTTCATTATAGAGTTGATTAAAGTATCTTTTCCATCGCTCTTTAATATCCACATCATCCGTCAAAACTGTATCTGTCTCATCCTTTATGCATTTTACTTGACTTAAATCTCTTGTCTTTCTTTCTCTATCTCGAGCAATTTTATATATGCCATGCTCTTCATTTTTGGTTACTAATCTCTTATAAAATTCTTTATAAGCTTGACCTTTTGTTTTACTTACTGTCTGTTTAGCTTCTTTTTTGACGACTTTATACCTGACTAAAGTTTTCATCATTCCTGCAAGCTTAGAGTGATTTATAGCTGACCCTCTTTGCCCTCACTTTATCTTGCACTTCCTCTTTCCACCACCAAGATTCTTTATTTGAGAGCACACGACTTTTAGATACTCAAAGTATGTTTTTTCACTTATCCTTTAAATGTGAAGACATAACTTCCCATGTGGTATTAGGATCAACATAAGAGTCATCAACTAGTTATTCCATAACTGCATTTTTGAAAGCAACCTGCTTTTCTATCTTCAAGTTCCATCATCGATTTTTTTGCAATATTTTTGTTCTTATCTTAAATTTATTATATTTAATTTGTACATCTAGCATATGCAGAGTACCGACTGAGAAATATATTACAGATCCACCGACAAAGCCTCTTGCACAGAGAAAATTTGATTTTCATACTAGATCAATGAGTATTAGATACCTAAATGATCAACTCTAGTAAGAGTCTTGTGAATTATATATTTGTCGGTTTGTAATTAATATGATTAATAAAATACTATGTATTTCATTTTATGTTTATGATAAGTTTTTTTATTATGTCAATTTGTTTTTATGTGATAGATTAATTAACGTAATAAATGCCCTTAAAATATTTTCTTGCATATGAATTCAAGCGCGTGACTTGAATGTGAGAGCCTATGTTTATTAGAAGCATCATTCTTAAGTGGTCCCTGGTCGAGACATTCATCTTAGAAATTAAGGGCGATGATATATTAAAAGTAGTATGTGCATTGACTGATGATCGGTTCTCACAGGTCATGATATTGCTATATCAAGTCATCACATAAGTACTTGTTAGTGAACAAGTAGTATTGGACAGACCCATCGTGAGACTATTTTGTGGATTGTTATATGAACGTGTCACAAGTAGGTCTCAAGTGATAATGATGTTTGTGGCCCTTTGAACTGAAGTCACAACATTCATTAAGTGAGGAAGAGCGTATTTTGGTGGTATTTAAAGTCTTCATTGAGAAAAGTTGTTGATAATGATGGTTATTGAGTGCGTTACGAATCATTTGGGTGTTTGTGTGTGGGTAAAAATGAGATTTATCCTCCTATATGAGATGAGTTACATCCATAGGCTTTTTGATGAAATGAGACTATGAAATGCATGACCATGCTTGGTTGAGTCAATTTATGATATTGGGCTTACCAATTTCTGGTAGTCCATTCTAGATCAAAAAACTGAGTTTGAATCATTAAGAGAGTGACACGGTCTATGCCTCGAGTTTAATTTGGATGTAAGAGACAAAGGGGCATGATAACAGTCACAACACTGAAACATTTGTCACATTAAGTTCATTGAGTTACGAACTCTTATATTACTTGGGTAACAATGATGCATTGCTAAATGTCGTTCATTGCTTGTGAGACTATAATTGATACTTTCTAGCTCAATTGAGCGACTGTTGGTGTTTTTTGCGATCTAGAAGTAGTCAACGAGTTAGTCTCGCTGTCAACGTAATATGAGCTTATGAGGTCGCACGTAATAACATATAAGAAATTGAATAATTGATCGAGGTGGCTCGACTCATATAAGATATGAGTGCATAGACAAAATTTGTCAACTTGTAGTTTTGTCGACCGGATGCCTTAGTTGATTCAAAATTGTTTAACAGTTTGTCGACTAAATGATTTGTCGGCTGGATGGTCCAGTCGATGCAGTCAATATAGTCGATAAATCCAGAGAGATAGTTTGACAGTTTGTTGACTGGATGTTCCAGCCGATATAGTCGATGCAGTCGACATACCATGCAATCGATGTAGTCGATGCAGTCGACAAACCATGCAACCAATGCTGTCGACAAACCTTGTATTCGATATAGTCGATATTTCCAGGAATAGCTGTTTGACAGTTTGCTAACTGGATAAATGCCAGTTTGACACTATCGACTATACACGTGTTTCTCCTGTCATAAACCCTGAACCAGGTTCGACTTTTATTTTTGGTTTTTCCTATTAAAGCCGAACCTGGTTCACTGAATATTATATATAAATATAATTTCAGAGTTAGGGTTAGTAATAAAAATAAGTTTTGGTTTTCCCGAGCCCTAAGTTTCGGAAGAATTCCGAGCGACGAACCCGACGATAGCCTCCCCTTGCGAATCGGAGCCCTACAGTCGACGGTCCTCTCCAGGAAACGAACCTAGCAGTTCGTGAAGAAGAAGGTCTCGACCATCCCTTCCAGCCTGCCCTCGTGCGACGACGGCGAGGCGTTTCTCCCGTTAGTGTGGAAATCCCGTAAAGGCGCAAATACCTTTTTGTGCTCTCAGACTCGACGTACAAGCAACACTTGGAATAGGATTCCAGTACAGCAAAGAAAGCTTTCTGGGAGCATCTTGGTCGATCTTTGTGAATCGATCCCATACAGGCCCCGCATCTAGTTTGGTTTTCTAGATCTCTTTCCGCTACAGACATCTGATGTGTATCCACTCATAATAAAACCCAACAAATGGAATGTTTGGTGATATTAAAATAATACCCAAAATAATTTGTTGTTTAGGATTTAATGTGAAAATTGGTAAATGGAGAGTGACAACTAGGGGAAGAAAAGTTGTGCTTTTGTTTGTTATGGGAGGAGGAAAAATAAAGAAAGGACAAGAAAGTTGATGTGATAAGAAAACCGAGGAAAAATAAAAAAAGGTGAGAATGTATGGTGGACAATTTTTGTCAGCTTGTGTAGGGCTAAGGATGAGAAAAGGGAGTTGATGTAGGATGTGATGGGGTGGCAGGAGGGGAAAAATGTTTTATTATAGATATGAGAAAAAATAAATTAAGAGGATGTGATAAGGAGGATGCAAGAAGATGAGGTTTGGATTTTAGTGAGGGCAGCAATGGGTGCAAGTATTTAAAAGGGAAAATAAAAAATAACAAGTAAAGAGGAGGTGGCCAAATAAAGCCCAAAAGGGCCGTCCATTTCAAGAGGAGAAATTAGAATAGGAAAGGTGATGAGAATCCATCGAATCATGCACCTGAAGGGGTTCGCCGCAAGGCGGGACCCACGTTCATCTATTTGCGCAGGAAGACTTGATCGGATCGCCGATCGGACTCCGTAGTTGCGTCCGGGACGTCGCCGCAAGTCAAAAAACTATATTAGTTTATTTTTTAAAGTTTATTATTGATGTATTTTAAGGGCCGAACCCACCAGCCAATCATAGCCGTTGATGGAGAAGCCCTAACTTTTCTTTTCTTATAAATAGGAGGTAAGAGGGCTGAATTGAACCATTGCAGAATTTGGAGACTTCTATTCCCGGATTCCAGCGATCACTCCCCGGTGCCGACGTCGTGGAACCCTAGGTGACGACTCCTAGGTGCTCAAACTCCCCCCCAAGGTACTATCCATCCATAACCTTCTTCTTCCCCCTCCGAAACCCTCATCCGCAGCCCCTACAACCCCCAAACCCCAACCCCTACCACCGAAAACTGTTCACGATCACTGTTTGTCGTTACTGGGTAGTGTTACTGTTCATTGTTACTGCTAATCATTACTGTTTATGGCTACCGTTCACCCGATACTGTTCACACGTTCCTATTCACCCGCTTGCTGCCCACCAAAATACTGTTCACGACAACCCTCCACTTCTTCCCCTTCGTGGAACCACTTCCAAACAACCCTAATTCTCTAGATCCATTCAGATCTGAGAATTTCGCTCCCGATCCGTTATTATCCACATCTCATACTTTTCATTTTTGCCCGGATCCGACCTTAAGTAGCCGATCTACCCCTCCCCGGCCCGGATCTATTTATTCGTGACCGGATCCACCGTTTTATTGTCCGTTTTCACCGTTTTCCGCCGAGGACAGGCACCTCCACCGTCGCTTCGCCACCGGTTCTACCTCCCATCGCCGATCTACACATCCGGCCCCTCAAATCTTCAGTGCCTTGGTTCAACCCTCTGCTTTGTGAGTTTTTGTAGTGTTGTACTCTTGATTCAGCATTTTCATTTGGTGATTCATTATAGTTTGCTGCGATTCTTGTTTGTAGCATTTTGTTCTGGTGCTCTAATAACTTGCAGGAGGAGACAATCGCCGCGCGCTTTGCTTTGGCCCTCCGAGCGGAGGAAAGCCATTATAATACTGCCCTAAATAAATATTTGCTTGTTCCATTTTAATATCTGTGTGGTGCTGACTTTTCATTGCTTATATTTATTTGTCGAAATCTTGCTCATCGCATTGCATATAGGTTTGGGTTAACGTGTCACCTGTGCACTCACACCAAGCGTTGTAGGTTTGTGCATCACTAGCCTACCCCTACATCAAAAGGAGGGAGGGTGCAACAAATGAAATGAAAAAATAAAAAAAAAGCCAAACAGGGGGCACGATTTCTCTGCAGGACACAACTAGTGTGCCAGGGCATGGAGAGGACTTGAGACGAAAAGGACTTGTTATAGGGGAGATAGGGTGTGAGAAATAGCACATGATGAAATCCTGGAAATAGCCCAGAGGGCGCGTGGCTTGATGGTTGGGAGAAAGGAGTCACTGCGGGGAGTATTTTTGGCGGGACAGTGGGAAAGAAGGAGCATTCTGCATCGAAGTCACCAATTGGCTTGCACTACAAGTGGTGAAGCAGTGTCTGGATTGGGGCGTGGAGAGGAGGGAGGCAGGCAGAGAACTTGGGAGCATCATAGAGCCGGCTTGGAGGTGGGAAGGAGACATCAGTTGCTGGACTGCGCACGCGGCGGCAATATTTGTCGCAGGAGGAATACCGACTGGAAAGGGGGGCTATCTTGCGGGTCCGGTGTGAGGGATGTCATGCGGGTCTTGATGATAGAGGAAGTGGGGACTGCCCCGACTGCTGGTGGCAGGTGTTCCTGCGGGCCACCGTTCCTTTCTGTCGATGATGGCGTAGGAACATGGATTTGCTGAACGATGACGAGATCTGCAGGATGTATGTAGAACAACGGGACCGGAGATGATGGCAGAGCGGACGAGGGATGATCGTTGTGGCGGGGGTCATTCTTCCGCGATGTGGATGTAAGCAGGGGTGTGATGTAGGGATCTGCCAATGCGGTGGTCTGTAAACTGAGAGGAGGCGGTGAAGGACAGTCCCAATGAGCCGCGAGACGTTGTAGACTCGCGTGGTGGGACACAATGATGTTGTTCTGGTCGGGAGTGGGAATAACTTTAGTAGTGTGATAAACACAGAATAATTCCCAACATTTACTAGGAAAAAGCAAAATTTTTTCTTCGAATTGGATATTTTTTTCACTGTAAGATGTATCCTTTTGATAAATCTTGTCAATTTTTATTAATTAGGCCTAGGTTGGACTTAATGCTCTTTTATTTACTTAATACTTTTTTGCATTATGATCATCTTTATTTAGTTAATATGATGCAGTGCGCTGCGCATCCTTAAATCTGCAGATGTGATACTCTCAGAAGATACAAGGCATTCCTGGAAGTTACTTCACCACTACAATATTGATACTCCACTTGTGAGTTGTCCCATGTCTGCATTTTTTCATATAGTTAGAATCTCTTAGCTGACAATTTTAGAGAATACTATTCATCAAATTATCTTCATTATTTATCTTATTGCAGTTAAGTTATCACAAATTCAACGAATCTCAACGTGAAGTGTCAACTTTACGGAGACTACATGAAGGACAGGTCATTGCGTTAATTAGCGATGCTGGTACTCCTGGCATTAGCGATCCTGGCTTTGAACTTGTATGCATTTTTGTTTCCATATTCAGATGAATTTTTGTCTTTGTTGCCCGTGAAAGCTATACTTCCACTAATTTTTATTCTTTCTTTGAAATAAGTACTGAACAGCTATTTATTTGCTATCGTCATTCTGGAGAAGAATGTCATCAAATTCTCCATTATCCTATGGCCATACCAAAAAAGAAAATGTTGTTCCGAAGACAATTAATTTTGATGGGAATCACAGTTCAGGAACTGATAATCTCCAACCAGGACCTTAACGAGTCTATTCACATAGGAGTTAAATTTAGGATCGTCATTTGGACGATTAGAGTCTATAATCACGTCCGTAGCAACCTTTGGATATTTTATCTATGTTTCTAATTTTGTTTATAAAATTTTAGGCGAACTTTATGCTCAGATGACCAAGCCATTCATAATGTTTGCCATAGGTATAAGGGTTTATTTGGAGCCATCAAAGGTTTGGAGAAATGTTCAAGAGCCGCTCGGTCATTTCAATGGTACCGAATGGATACCGAACACCCCTTGCTCGTGGTTGATCCTTCTAAGGCTTCTTACCATTCAACCAACCAAATTTCAAGCCACTGTGGACCTCCTTTCTTGAGTCCACCTGCCCCGCCACCTTGGCATCACCACCAAGGGGCCCACCTGGAGTCAGCACCAGGCGGAATACACACCAACCAGCCTCCGCCACGGCATCAGCACCGCGCGGTAGGTTGAGGCCAGGGCTCGACCCCTTGCTCGTAAGAGGTCCTCACGCAACCTCTCATCACCAACTGATCCCGGATCAGTTGGTGATAGAGGTTGCTGAGGACCTCTTATTAGGAGGTCAGGGGATCAGCCCTGGCCTCAACAACCACCGCGCGGTGCTGACGTGGCAGTGCTGGTTGGTGTGTATGGCCCGCGGGCCTGATAAAGCCGCCTGGTGCTGACTCAGGTGGGCCCCTTGGTGGTGAGCCAGGTGGCGGGGCTGGTGGACCTCCTTTCCCTCTCATCTCCACATTCCGGATACTTGCTATGGATCGACTCTTCACTCGGACTCGAATGAAGAGCAAAGGCGCTAACGACTCGCCTATCCGAAGACAACTCTCTTTACGTGAATTTATTCCTTCATTCTAGTAAGCAGATCACGGGAGTTAGTGAGAAAAGTCTGATGGGTTCATTGAAGATTGAAGCAGAACAAACTTGAGAAAGACCGGGGTTTTCCATTACCTGTAGTCTCGCACTCAGAGCCCCCCCAACTCCAGTCCACCCCACCCAAAAAAAAAACCCTAGAATCCCTTAAATTTGTACAACGCCAACCCTCCCCACATTCTTTTGACAATCATTGCCCCCTCCAGCGGTCGCCGACCTTTTGCAACCCATCTTAACTCTGCTAGTACTCATGCAACCCTCCCCAACAAGTTGTCGGTCTCCAATTCAGTCTCCCACCCCAACAAGTTGTCGGTCTCCAATTCAGTCTCCCACCCGCCACCTACAATGCAGTCCTCACCTGCCACCTCCTAAACATTTTGAGCTTCATAGATATTTCATGAAGGAGAAAACTGAGGAAGACATAATTTCTACTTATTTTGAGTGAAAAACATTCTCTATCAAGGTTTGTTAATTAGTACTGAAACTACCTATATCTAATTTGTTGAGTATTGAGAATCATTATTATTTGGATGTGCATCCATGATCCATCCATCTAATTGTGAGCATAACACATGGTTCAGGGTGTCTCTTTCTATGTGGATGTTTGGGAATTTTACTTGATGCACGAGAGAAATCAACATGGGATGTTTTTTATGGGATTGCTGTAATTTGTAGTCAGAAGGGGAGCCTTGGCACACCAGTTAAAGTGTCGCAGTGTGACCCTGAGGTCACGGGTTCGAGTAAAAAATGTAGGGTAAGGTTTGTGATGTAGTGTAGGGTGTGTAGTGGACTCTTAGAATGCACGCTAGTTGTGAGTGTCAGTGACTCCCGATTTTCCAACAATTATATGCATGCACTCCTCGCAATTAGGCGCTGCCGCGCTAATAATTAAATCAACCAGTTAAATATCATAATTAATTAGTGCTTAAATATCAAATTTTATTTAGGGTAAGATAGTGGTTTTCCTCCGCACGGAGGGCCAAAATACAAGCGTGCGACGATTTGATCCTTCCTGCAGTTAGAGATTTATCCAAGAGCAAATACTGTAATAAACTAAAAATCCAGACAAACATGTAATAAACAAACCACAACAATGTTTTACAACCCAAAGACCAATACAAAAACACATCACAAATATTAGGGCTATGCTGTAATAAAATGGATCTGAACGTTGGAGGCCTAAAAGAGGGGTTTTAGTGGTGGGGACTGGATCGGGTAAGGGGAAGGCTGGTTGGCGGTTGGGTGGGCTGGATTGGAGAGGAGGGGACTGAATCTGGACTGAAATGCCCAGATCTGGGTTTGATGACGGGTTGGCAGTTCAGGGTGGATCCACAAGGTAGGAGGTTTGGCGACAACAACTAATGGGTGGGGAGGAGTGGATTTGGGATGGAATGCCCAGATCCGGGTGGATCCGAACGGGGATGGGCGGTGGGGAGGTGGCTCCACGGGTGGAGACAGGCTGCAACCTGAGGGGAGGATGTTGGAGGGAGATCTGGAGGTGGCCGACGGCTGGGTCTGTGAGTAAACAGGGCAGCAGGTTGTTCTGGGAGGGGGAATAGGGGCAGGCTATTCTGGGAGGGGGAATAGGGGTCGCGACTGCTGGACAGTGGGGGTGGACAGTTGAGGAGGGTCAACAACCTACATGGGATGGGCTGGAGGGGAAAAAGAAAACCAAAAATACACACTTACCAAGGAGTTGCCACCAAGGGGGCTCCACAGAGTCGGCATCGCGGAAAGGATCACCGGAAATGAGGAAGAACTCTCCAAATTTCAACAATCCCTTGAAAGAGCCGCCCTAGCATCAATGTATAAGATTAGAAATTAGGGCACCTAGAATCAATGACTATGATTGACCGATGGTTTTGGGGCCATAAATACATGAAATAATGTCCAAAAATAATAAAGCTATACATGAACGCGAATCCGGACGCATCCGCGGAGTCGGATCATCGATCTGGGCAAACCATATATAGTAAGTCGCCAATCCACATTATTCTCCTCGTTTGAAAGAATTCATCTCCTGATGAATAGAGATCAAAATTTTCTCAAAGTATGCCAGGTAAGACTTGATGAAGTCCACCAAAGGCTGTCTAAGTGTCGTCGCTGGGAAAGTATCCTCGCCAATCAACTCCTCCGGACTGACAAGCTTCCATCCCTGATGAATGGAGACGGTCGTACTGAAGTCAAAGTCCAGGTGGGAATCGATCAAGCTCTGCTGATACCATCCAAGTGTCGTCGGTGAAGGGTTGTCCGCGCCAGCAAACCAGGTAGCGACACACTAGACCGTCCATAGAGGGGACGAGCTCATGCGTACTGATCTCAGTGATAAGCTCATCTCTCAACACACTAGTAGAAGGATCTGGTGGGATTTGTGGTGCCAATGGTGAAATCGGTGGGGACAGAATCCTAGGTAGGTGGGGGTCAGAGGTGGGATGAACATGGGGCAATGAATGTAGAGGCAAAAGCTCGGGCGTAGGCTGAGTGGTGGGTGGTAAAAACAGTGGTAATGGATCGGGAGGGCCGCCCAGGTATGGGTCTTAATACTCGTGAGGTGCAAAGTCTGGCGTCAGGTCTTCGACATTGAACACGGGATGAATACCTATGCTCGCAGGGATGTCTAGCTCATAAGTATTCGTCCCGATGCGTCTCAGGACTGTAGGGACCAATCCGCCTAGCGCTTAGTTTCTTAGCAGGCCCCTGAGGGAGCCTCTAAGTGCAGACTCTTACTATCATCTGTTTACCTACTAGAAAGATTCTTTCTCGCCCATGTTTATCTGCAGTTCCTTATAATATTCATTGCTTGAATTAATTTTACGTCTGACTGACTCATGCAACTCATGCAAATGATGTGTAAAAGATTCAACAGACTCATATAGATAATGCATATGATGCAAATAAAACACAACAGACACAACATGCTCCCTATGAGGTAGTCTGACAATGGTCTGGAAGTCTACAAAATGAGGTGGCCTATCAGAAGGCTCTCTCGATGGAGTGTAGGAGAACTCATCCAGTGTGTAACAAGTGTCCAGGTTACCTTGTGTGAGACATCAACACTCAAATTCTAGCTCGTAAAGAACCAAATGTCTCCCAAGGAATGTAACACATCAGGGGGCTCACTAGAAAGTATGTATGAAAAGTCATCGCGAATGCGACGACCGCCTGAGTGAGAATCACGTACACTGACTAGAAGACGCGACTCTAGAGTTTGGTGAGTGTCCCTGAAAAGAAAGGGCTCGTCAGGTGGGTCAGTAGGTGGTGCGTCCCAAAACTCACCGAGAGTGCGATGTGTCATAAGGCAGGTCCTCGAAATATCAGGAGTATGCTCAAGTGTACTTAAGGAAAACCCTAAATACTTGATGTTTGACTCAAGGTTCATTCTCTGGGGCAAGGTCATGGACTATAACGAAAGAGACGCCAATAACTGGATACTCACCAACGAGTGGCTCACCTGAATATCATCCTCACCAGGACGTGGTGGATCATCAGGAGGATCAACAGGGGGCTCGTTATAGAACCCGTCAATGTAGAGACCCAAATCCCGGGCTCTTCACAATTTAATCCTTAGTTTACCCCTTAATTTAGTTACATAAGATGGAAAATGCTCCGGTGATGCAAACTTGAATTTGGCTCCGCCCCCGAAGGACATAATTGTAGGCTCACCCCTACTGGTGAATCCATCAGTGGATGCCTCCACATCATTGGACTCGAAACCATCATATTTCCCCATGCAGAATTCTTTAAATGAATTTTATCTTGGCGCGACATTAAGAGTTTGAATAACATAAATCCCCTCAGAAATTTACCTATATCGCTTTTATGTTTTTCCCTCGCCCACAATTATTTCTTAGCGATATTTCATTAAAGCGAAATCCATATGCACAGACACTTGTTTATTTCATAAAAATGCAGCATAATAGAAAAGTAAGTGAATAACTAAATCAAGAAATAAGATACTCACTACATCTTTGCCTTTATTCGCGTTTCCATCACGATTGCCTTGTGACGCCATCCTCTGTTTTCGAGATCTTGGAAATCACTGAAATTAGCCGTACATCCATTGGGTTGCGTCACAATTTACTCGTAGCATATAGCGTAAAGGTTTTAACAAACATCGGAAAGCTAAAATGATAACTAACCAGGCCAAAACTAATGTTATACGTTGCCGAACAACTATAATAATGCCTCAAAATGGCTAAAACCAGCCCCCAACCGAACTTCTTGTCCGTTACACAAATTTGTCCAGCAAGATATAAAAGAAGCTTGGCTATCTCCAAAAATATCAGCAATTAAATCAAGTAAATAATTAATTCGAGAGGTATTAACCAAATCAGCCAAGGAGAAGAAGAAATCAGTGGCTAAGGAGCAGCAGTAGGAAAACAGCAGCTCGGGAGCGGCTGCAAGGAGCAGCAGTAGCTTCACAGCGACGACGGCTATACAGGAGCAGCTCAGAAGCAGCAGAAATCCTAAACCAGAAGCAGAGAAAATCAGGGCAGTACCGAAAAAGAGCAGAGAGTAGTCGCAGAAGAAGAAGGAACCAAGAAGAAGAGGCGGCCACAACCCAGAAAATCGACACAGCAAGTCGATCGGCCCGGCCAACCAGCAGTAAGAAGAAAAGGGAGGAGCGGCAGCCCTAGCAGAGGCGTCGGCGCAAGAGGCTCAGCGCGGCACTGGAACGAGAGCACGGAAGCAGAAATGGCGCGGTACAGGGAAACAGAGCAGCTGTAAAGAGGTAGAGAAGAGACGGAAATCGCAGAAGCAGGAGGTCGACGAAAAGCAGTGCGGGAGAAGAGTGCGAACGGGCTCGACTTATAACAGTAAAATCAGCGGTTTAGCGGTAAGATCGGGCCAAAGCACCGCTCCAGGTGGCCTTTTGCCGAGCCCACATTCATACCTAGCCAACACCTATTCAGCCAGCAAGCCAATTCAACCACCAAACACAGCCAGTCAAAATAAAGCAGCAGGCACAAATACTTAACCCGATCAGCTCACTAAGCCAGCCAACCCACTAGAAATATTTAATTAGCCTAAGAAAAGAACCAACTCACACCCAAAGGCAGCAAGTCCAAATATCAACAAAGGCAGCAAAAAGAAACCAGCCCGAAGCATTAAGTAGCCCATCAATTGGGCTAGTCCACCTCCAACGTTAGTAAGCCCACAACAAAGAAAATAATAATAAAGCCAAAACAAATTCGTCAAAATATGCAAAAAAATTCATGTGCCTTTTTCATCATAGGGGAAAAATAAGAGCGCGAAAAATAAATAGTTTGTTTTACGAATTTTGGGCCGTCACAGTCAATAGGGTCGCGATCCTCCAAATGAGTACCAACGTATGGGATAATGTCCTCATAAATGGGTGAGATAGCCACTGCGAGATCAACACTAGGCTCTGGGCTCCCGGTCGTGATGTGACTCGGAGCAATGATAAAGAGACAGTGACATAGACCTACTCTCAAGAACGGGTCTGTCGGCGCGGTGTCAAGAAATGAATCTATGATAGAGGTGCTAACTAACTCAGTGCATGACAGAAGAAGAGGTGTAGGTGAGGGACACATCACTATAGAATCAATAAGTCGCCCGACTCCCTCTCAGTTGGGGTCACTGGAGAAGAGTCAAAATTTGATGCAACGCCCAGACTCGCTCTCGGCGCGGTGTCTCGTATTTCCGCGCTCGTTAAAAGCGCTTGTATCTTTTGTTTCATGCAAAAATTACTCGCGCAGGTTTGTTCGGCTTATTGGCGTGACCAACCAGTAAGACCCTAAATGAATTGGTCCATCAAATTAGGTAGATGATAGTTAAGGCAAACTTTGAAAATTAATAACATTTATATTAAGTATTTTAATTTCAAATTCTAAAATTATTATTTAAAGATCAAATTATAATTTTAGAATTAAATCTATAATTATGGCATGATCTTTTGTGTCTCTCTATATTCTCCTACAAATCCCCTCATTTACTATCCTTAGAATCGTATATATTACAGTCCAAAAATATCATTATTTTTCCTTGGAAAAGTCAGCCACCTTTGGAAATTAAAAATCCCAATTTCTCTTTTTAAAACCTACAGCTGGCCTAGTTGGAAATTAAAACCCCCCTCTATTTAATGCCTTAATTAACATCACCTTTGATTTATTTAAAATCAAGGATTCCCCTCTCGAGACGGTAGATTGGGAAAACGGAAAACAAAGTTTATTTCTCTATTTTTGCGTAACTCCCAGCCGGCGCATGTAATACCGCCTGCTCCCAATCCATCTGCCCCTTCCACCGCTTGCCTTCCATCGCCGCCGCCGGAGTCCACCTAGGATCCGACGACCTCAGCCTGCCAATTTTCGGCTCTTCTTCTGCCCGATCCATCTCCCAGCTACAACCTACAGTGTTTTGTCGGCCTCCCACGAACCTTACTTCCCGTGTCGCCTCCACCCACCTCCTCTCAGTCCTCCGACGCCTCTTGCATCACCGCCATCGATGTTCATCAGACTGCAACATCTGTTGATTTTCCGACCCCTCTTCCCGAGCAGCCACTGAGCGTAGAGTTTTCCTCTGATTTAATTTAGTCGCTCCCACCCCTTTTTGTTGCTGAACTGGTCGGACCTGTGACTTGAGGTATATCCATCTTTTACTCCACTCTCTGCTAGTATATTGTTATCAAAATTTTATGCCTAATATTTTATGATAAAAAATTCAGAGCACTAATTATTACTTGACCTGTTTGCTGTAAATTTTAAATTTCGTTGTTCTCTTCTCGCTGGGAGCCTGGGATGCTTGTGGATGAATTAATTTGTATTGTTAAATACACGCAAAGGCTAGACTCATATGTGCGTTTTGCGAATCCTAGGTTGATTGTCGCTTGAAATTACTTGTGAGCGTCTCGCCGGCGTCACAAATTTTAGAAGCACTCATTTTTAACATTCAAAATATAATTTCAGAATTTTGGTCTACATCAGTTTGGTATCAGAGCATTCGGCTCACTCCTAATGTTAATCAGTCGATCCGTTATTTTAATAAATTTTTATTCTCAATTAGTAAAAAAAAATTGTTTTAAAAAAATCCTTGGCCCCCTCCCCCTCCCCCCAAAAAATGAAGGATTTAAACGAGGACATTAAAACTTTATTGAAAAATGTTGAGTCCGTCACTGCAGACTTCAAACAGAATCTCAGTGGGTTATGCGCCTCTGTTCACAACCTTGAAGTGACAATGCACACACATTATGCTTCTCCTGCATACCTCCCAATCTCATACCTCATAATGGAACCTGAGGTTAAGTCTCTCGATAGTCCTCTTCTTCGCCTCGTCAATTCCCTGACGAGCACCTTGACCCCACTTAGCTCCACTGTAGCACTCCCTCCAGTCGAGGAGTTTCTTTTCGAGCCCCAGTTCCAGGATGGAGAGCATCTTGCTTGTCATCCTCTCATCCTTATGACTCCACTTACCTCCACTATATCACAACCTTTAGGCATGAGTTTGTTCCCGAGCTTCTGCTTCAGGAAGAAGAATTTGTTAGCGACGTGCCACTGCCTTAGATAACATTGATTCGAGCTCAGTATTTCTTGAGTCACCTAGTCTAGTATAATTTCCTATCCCTAAGCTCAAAAATATTTTGTTTCATGATCACGTGTCACTCACACTAGAGTCATCACCATATATTGACTTTGTATTTTGTGATCATTCTCTCAGTCCACCTCACTATCCTCTGAGTGTAGGGCTGCACACTGAAATTTATCGTCACATTAAATATCTGTTTAGGAAGATTCATGTTAGGAGGATAGCCATGAACCCTAAAATTTTCACGCCTCATAGAAACACGCATTTTATGGGATTTCTCTGGATGGTTTTAAATGTTAAATTTGGGATCATTTTAAAATTTTGTGACACTAGTGGGATGTCAATGGGTGTAAGCTTAACAGTAGTTGATCCGGGATTAACAAGTGCTCGTAAGAGTCTAATAAGAGTGCGTATGATGCGATATGATCTAATGATTCCACAGGTTGATCGTGCTTACTTCCTACCCTGTCTCTTACCTTGTTCTTTCAATTCGCTCTTTCTCCCATTGCGTGATACTCTCCTATTTGATGCTCCAAACTTTATTGCTCATTTAAATATTTTGCATAAAATTATTCCTAATTGTTTGCAAGCATCATTGAAAAATTATAACTTCGCGGTTGATTTTATCACCAAGAGTTATATTTTCCAATGAAGATTAGTTGTCTACCTCTTTCAGGAGCAGAGTTTATCTACAGGTTTCACTGATTCAGCAGCATGACGATAGTGGAGTTGTGTCAGATTGACGTTTGGACATTCTACTAGCAGGTCACATCACAGTCTCGTCGAGGTCGAGCTCATTCAATCCCGGGAATATTGATGCAATCTGAGTGCATTTTTATTTATTTCTAGTATTCAGTTTTTGTAGCACATGTTTTTACACACTTTATTTGTCTCGTGTTTTTGCGCTCGTTAAAGGTGCTTGCATCTTTTGTTTAGCGCAAATTACTCGCGCAGGTTTGTTCGGCGTATTGGCGTGACCAACCAATAAAACCCTAATTGAATTGGTCCGTCAAATTAGGTAGGTGATAGTTAAGGCAAGCTTTGAAAATTAATAACATTTATATTAAGGATTTTAATTTCAAATTCTAAAATTATGATTTAAAGATTCTATTATAATTTTAGAATTAAATCTATAATTATGGCATGATCTTTTGTGTCCCTATATATTCTCCTAAAATTTTCCTCATTTACTATCCTTAGAATTTTATATATTAAAGTCAAAGGATCCATATAGCCGACCCCACTATAGTGGGATAAATGCTTGAATGTTGTTGTTGTAAAGTCCAAAAATATCATTCTTTTTCCTTGGAAAAGTCAGCCACTTTTGGAAATTGAAAATCCCAATTTCTTCTTATTAAAACCTACAGCCGGCCAAGTTGGAAATTAAAACCCCCCTCTATTTAATGCCTTAATTAACATCACCTTTGATTTATTTAAAACCAAGGATTCCCCTCTCGAGATGGTAGCCTGGGAAAACGAAAAAAACAGAGTTTATTTCTCTGCTTTTGCGTAACTCCTAGCCGGCGCATGCAATACTCCATGCTCCCAATCGATCCGCCCCTTCCACCACTTGCCTTCCATCATCGCCGCCTCCAGAGTCCACCTAGGATCTGACGACCTCAGCCCGCCAATTTTCGGCGCTTCTTCCGCCTGATCCGTCTCCTAAATACAGGTTTTCGTCGACCTCCCACGAACCTTACTTCCCGTGTTGCCTCCACCCACCTCTCAATCCTCCGACGCCTCCTCTTACATCACCACCATCGATGTTTTCGTCGGACTGCAACATCTGTCGATTCACCGACCCCTCTTCTTGAGCAGCAACTGACCATAAAGTTTCCTCTGTTTTAATTTTGCCGCTGCCACCCCTTTGTGCTGCTGAACTGGTCGGATTTGTGACCTTAGGTATATCCATCTCTTACTCCACTCTCTGCTTGTATATTGTTATCAAAATTTTATGCCTAATATTTTATGATAAAAAAATTCAGAGCTTGTCCTAATTATTACTTGACCTGTTTGCCATTAATTTTAAATTTCGTTGTTCTCTTCTTGCTGGGATGCTTGTGGATGAATTAATTTGTATTGTTAAATACACGCAAATGCTAGACTCATATGCGCGTTTTGCGAATCCTAGGTTGATTGTCGCTTGAAATTACTCGCGAGCGTCTCGCTGACATCACAAATTTTAGAAGCTCTCATTTTTAACATTCAAAATATAATTTCAGAATTTTGGTCTACATCAGAATCACAAGACAGACTACTCACTGGACTAAGTACCTCACTGAGGTGAGAGAAATCCGTATCGGGTATCATTTCTGTCGTGTCTTACATGACAATGGTAGTCATCATGGTGACCTCGGTATGGGAGGGACTTGTATTGCGGAGGTCAAGGTGTAAACCAAATCGACCAGCTTTTGCAGAGCTTAAGGATTGTTCATAATGAAGGGAGAGCTGATAGGTTTGCTCAAGGGACTTTGAGCTGTGATAAGCCAACTCAGTACGCATGTCAGATCAAAGTCCATACCGAAATCGGGAAGTGGTCATGACTGATTCCTCTCAGATATCACTCCTCACCACTTGCTCATCAAAACGATCCCTGTACTCAGCGACATACATAGATCCCTGCTGAAGGGAAAATAACTGCTTTAGCAAGTGACTCCAATATGATGGAGGCAAATACCTCAGACACAACATACGGTTCATATCCACCAAACTAGTGATGCGATGAGGACGATCTTGCTCGCGGGTCTTCTCAATGCTAGACCAATATGCTTTCGCCTGATCTAGAAGCCTAAGTTTCACAAACTTAATGCGCCACTCACCGAATAACTCAAAATGATCAAAATAATACTCCATATCCACGGGCCAATAACTGAAAGTCTCGGGACTCGATGAGACGTCAAAGGAAGGGGCATCGGTATGAAATTGCCACTTGAGATCTCTCTCAGAATATCCATCCTTAAGGTAGTGAATTCATGTTGAATGTTGAACACAATCTGCTTGCGTGCAAGGATATGAACGATGATGATCATCATACTGATCGGCTCTATCATAGTGGGATCGTGTCGGTGGGTCAACACGTTCTCCGGAAGTGGTGTGCCGCAGACGATAATATTCTTCATAAGAACATGTAAAATTCTTTGAAGGGGCTCTAGCCTCTATAGGATTGGGTATAGGTAGACTCGAGATCCCAAAATAAAGGAAAGGAATGCCGACGATAACTAGTCATAGATGAACCTAACGATTTTATATGACCTATCACTATATATAAATGTGGCCCAAACCTTGGGCTTTGATACCAACATATGTAGGGTAGGGTGTGTAGTGGACTCCTAGAATGCACGCTAGTGGTGAGTGACGGTGACTCCCGACTTCCCAACGACTCTATGCATGCACTCCTCGCAATTAGATGCTAATAATTAAATCAAACAATTAAATATCATAACTAATTAGTGCGTCAAATTATAAATTAGAATGGAATTTTCTTTAAGCATAAGGCAATGACTTTCCTTCGTACGGAGGGCCAAAATACAAGTGCGTGGTGATTCGATCCTTCCTGCAGTTAGAAATTTATCCATGAGCAAATACTATAATAAACTGAAAATCTAGACAAACATGTAATAAACAAACCGCAACAATGTTTTACAACCCAAAAACCAATACAAAAACACAACACAAATATTAGTGCTGCTGTAATAAAATGAATCTGAACGTTGGAGGCCTAAAAGAGGGGTTCCAGTGGTGGGGAGACTGGATCAGGTTAGGGGAAGGCTGGTTGGCGGTTGGGTGGGCTAGATCAGAGAAGGGGACTGAATCTTGGCTTAAATTCCTAGATCTGGGTAGGTTTGACAGCGGGTTGGCTGTTCGGAGTGGATCCACGGGGTAGGGGGTTTGGCGGCAGCAACTAAGGGTTGGGGAGGAGTGGATTTGGGCTGGAATGCCCATATCCGGGTGAATCTTGATGGGGATGGGCGGTGGGGAGGTGGCTCCACGGGTGGGGACAGGTGGTGGCCTGAGGGGAGGATGTTGGAGGGAGATCTCGAGGTGGTCGGCTGCTGGGTTTGGGAGTAAACAGGGCAGCATGCTGTTCTGGGAGGGGGAATAGGGGCGGCGACTGTTCGACAATGAGGGTTGACAATTGAGGAGGGGAAACAACTTACAGGGGATGGGCTGGAGGCGGGAAAGAAAACCAAAGATACACACTTACCCAAGAAGTCATTACCAAGGGGGCTCCACGAAGTTGGCACCGCGGAGGGGATCACCAGAATTGAGAAAGAACTCTCCAAATTTCAGCAATCCCTTGAATGAGCAGCACTAACATCTATTTATAAGAGATTAGAAATTAGGGCACCTGAAATCAACGCTATTATTGGCTGATGGTTTCAGGCCCATATATACATGAAATAATGTCCGTAAATAATAAAACTATGTATGAAAAAACACCGAAACGCGGATCCGGACGCATCCACGGAGTCAGATCATCGATCCGGGCACGTCATATATGGTAAGCCGCCAATCCACATCAGTTTGCCGATATTTCATCCTTGTGGTGGGACCCTTCCCCAGACCCTCACTGTGCAAGGATGCTTTGTGCACCGGGCTGCCCTTTTTTGATGTAATTTGTAGTCAACAACCCTTTCTCTTTTTATGTTGCCTCCACATTCATGCATCCTAACTTATTTTTCAATTACTTTGGATCCATTATTCAGAAGAATTGAGATATGAATGAGTATGTGACCTTTGAGTGTTTAGGCTGAGTGATTAAAAATGAAGAATTGCCTTGGGAGTACTATTGAGATAGGATGATATCTTGGAGATTTGAAGGCAAATTTTATAAAATTTTAATTAGATTGATTATGGATTTAAGTACTTACAAATAAAAGGGTTGTTGATTTCTAAGTTGAGTGCATTAAAAGTTGGTGTAAAATTAGGATACTTATGATGAATTGCTTCAGGGAGACTAGTGAATCTAAGGATCCTTTTAATATTCAGTTCCTTTTTACTAGTTAATAAGGGTACTGATTGTTTAAATTTTAACTTAGTATGTAACTTTGTGATACGAACCAATTTGGATCATATCAGAGAAGAAGGATAAGAGAACTTCAGCGGCGCACCACTGAATAATTGAAGAAGCTGCCGACGGCGCACCGTCAACACTTAAACGGAGAGGAAGAAAATGAATCGGGCGAAAACATTCATATCATTCATACCTAACATACACATACATCACAGAGGCTTTTATAGCCATTAAGAGTGCAGTTTCATAGGCTACACAACAGTTATAACTGCTGGTTCAAATGGAAAAGGCGAAAACAGTTACAAATTTAAATATTAGTGCGTATCATCACACCCTCCTTTTGAGATCCTTGCCCTCAAGGGTCTAAAGAAACTTAAATCTTGTTGGCATCCTTCAGGATCAAAAACCAGCCTTGTTTGCAGTGCTGCTGCCATGGATGATTTCATTGGCCATAGGTCCGTCACCTTGAGCTTCTGGGAGACCTCTTGTAGCGGCGGCGACAACGGTGACAACAACGGCGGCGGTGGTGAAGACAACGGTGGTGGTGACAACGACATTAGCGGTGGCGGTGTTGACAGTATTGGCGGTGGCTGTGTTGGTGGTGGTGATGGCGGCGGTGGCAACGACAATGGTGGTGGTGGAGAAGGTGTTGGCGGCTGCATCGACGATGGCGGTGTTGCTGGTAATGGTGGCGGCGGAGGCGGCGTTGGTGGTGTATCAAGCAGATCGGATAGGTGGTCGAGATCCTCCCTCGTCCTGTCCATTGTCATTCTGAGAATCGCCATTGATTCCCGAAATTGGGCATCCAAACGTTCGAGTGCCTACATGAAGAGGGCACAACGTCGGTAGTCCAATATCGACATTAAATCAGCGGCGGTCGGTAAGAACGAACAACTCTGATACCAATTGATACGAGCCAAATTGGATCGTATCAGAGAGGAAGAAGGATAAGAGAACTTCAGCGGCGCACCACTGAATAATTGAAGAAGCGGCCGACGCACCGTCAGCACTTAAGCAAAGAGGAAGAAGATGACACATGCAAAAACATTCAAGTCATTCATACCTAACATACGCATACATCACAAAGGCTCTTTGTAGCCATAAACAGTGTAGTTACATAGGCTACACAGGCGGGAACAATTATAACTGCTGGTTCAAATGGAAAAAGGCGGAATCAGTTACAAATTTAAATTTTAGCGTGTATTTCTTTCTTTGACATCCATCATTAAGGCTATTTTTAATGTGTATATGACATCAAATTGAAAAGGAAGTAGGTCCGTCTTCTATTATTTATTAAACTAGAATAGGAGAACAGGCAAGTTATATTCACTATGAGAAAAATGAGCTATACAGAAAATAACCTTATCTAGTCTCTTCCAATACATGATTTACTTAGTTCTAGAACCCAATGAATTTGGTTTTCAATCATCCGTTAGACTATTTATGCTTCATCAACCTAATCATTTGGAAGGTTTATGTTTTAGTCATTTAGACCAAAGAAGATTATCTGAACAAGTGAAAAACGTGAATTATTGCATTCTTCAACATTGTTTGGTTCCTGCTTCGTTGTTTTTTCATGCCATACACCGAGTGATGCATTCATGTGTTGTTACAACTTCTGCATTTTCTTCATAATGCTTATTTTTTGTAAAGATTAAAGTATGTATTCGTGAGAATATTACTGTCTTTCCTATACCTGGGCCATCATGTGTTGTTACAACTTCTGCATTTTCTTCATAATGCTTATTTTTTGTAAAGATTAAAGTATGTATTCGTGAGAATATTACCGTCTTTCCTATACCCGGGCCATCAGCATTGGTTGCTGCTCTTTCTGCTTGTGGACTTCCAACCAACGAATTCACATTTGGTAATTTAATATAGTTGTTTTTAAATACCTTGATATTTTATACATAAAGTTTTTGTGTAACACTCTAAGCTTAGATTCTTCACATGGGACAGTTGGATTTCTACCTAAGCATGCTGGATCAAGAAGATCAAAACTTCTGATTGCTGCCAATCAAATGGTTACGCAAATATTTTTTGTTCCTCCTCATAAGCTTTTGCAATTTCTCAACGAAGCTTCTTCGATCTTTGGTGATTCAAGGTAACTTCAATATTTTCAACATTTTTCCTTGAATATGTTTTCTTACATATTTTGTATAGTATGATTGAAGGGTTTACTCTGCATATAGATTTTAAAGATTGACATTTTTATGCTCACTCTGTGAGCGAAGAGGATGCGATGTCCTTGCTTCCTAAAATTTCTTTTAGGGAAGAATTTTTTTAATCACTGCCTATGCCGGTCCCAAGCCCGGCTTAAAAATGATAAGGGTTGTGTTAGGTAGACGGCCATCATAAAATTTAGTCACCCTTATGATAGCCGACCCCACTATAGTGGGATAATGGCTTGAGTGTTGAGTGAGTGCTGCACGTTTGTGCCAAGAAGTATCCTTTGTGATACAAACATTTTGTGCATAACCCATAGTTACTCACATCTATGCTCAGTGAACTATTTTTTTTATCATTATTGGCGTGCATACATGAATATAATGCTATTTACTAGACCTTCATTGGAACGTATGAAAATACATTAAAGTAATGTTATTGGTGCTTTCTAAAATTGCAATGCGATAGTCTATTGTAAGTATTTTTGAGTGGTTTATTATCATGACACATTTTTTTGAAGTGGTTTGGGTTGGTAATTTGGGCTTGGTTTACTCAAATATATTTATACATGCCATGTTTATATAAAAAATTAAAATTACAATATAAAAGCCTAAAATAAAAGTATAAATTATATAGGCCTGAAATTTAAAAACATGTTGGAATAATATGCTTGGCGTTTAGTATTCTTGTTCTGCTCATAAAATTAACTTATTAGGAGTTCCGTCTCATTTTATGATTTCTATTGGTTAATGATTTTTGGAGTTTTTGAATTGTGTCTACTGTAAGTTCTAATAGATTTCATGATTGACTTATTAAATCTTGTTATTATTGGCGACCGCACACAGAATGAAAATTTTAGTCTGGGTGGTAAACCTGATGGTGCCATAAACTGAATGTCCTTCAAGAGGAACATAGACTCATGTCTGAGGGGTTCCCTATCTGGAATCAAGGGTCTTTTACCCTAAGCCTGAAACTCGTATGGTGGGCTACTGGCCCTGCTGTTGGAACCAAAAACTGGCCCCAACGAGAGTTCGGACCCTGGGGTGTAGCTAACACCTACTTCTCTCAAGTCCAGACCCTTGACCAGACACAAGGAACAAAGAAACTTACCCTAGGCTACAACACGGAGGTCCCTCCACTAACCCGGAAGATCTTAGAGCGCTTTCCCTCCTTAGCCAAATGTTGAGCTAAGGATACCTCAGAAAGCGCTGCAAGACTTCAAAAAAATGAGAAAGCTTGCCTTCTGAGGTATCCTGTGGGTCTATTTATAGAATTCAAAAAGTTGGTCTGCCAACATCGTAACTCTGCTGTTCAAAAATGCTATATGCAGCCCAAAGTGGTTTGTTAACAACCAAACTCCGCTGTTCTGAGGAGCTTAATGCAGACCTCTAAGGGTATCCAGGTAACTTCACCCTTGACCCTTACTGGGCGGGAGGCTTCTCGCATACCTAGGTGGGAGGCTTCTCGCCTACCTAGGCGGGAACCCCTCCCGCCAGCCTCTTATAGAAGATCCAGACAAACCACGAAGCGTTGAGTGGAAAAGCATCACTCAACGCCGGAAGCTGAAAGGCGTTGAGTGGAGAAGCATCACTCAACGCCGGAAGTTGAAAGACGTTGAGTGGAGAAGCATCACTCAACGTCGGAAGCTGAAAGGCGTTGAGTGGAGAAGCATCACTCAACGCCGGAAGCTGAAAGGCGTTGAGTAGAGAAGCATCACTCAACGTCAGAAGCTGAAAGGCGTTGAGTGGAGAAACATCACTCAATGCCGGAAGCTGAAAGGCGTTGAGTGGAGAAACATCACTCAACGCCGAAAGTGGAAAGACTTTGAGTGGAGAATCATCACTCAACGCTAGAAGCTGAAAGGCGTTGAGTGGAGAAGCATCACTCAACGCTAGAAGCTGAAAGGCGTTGAGTGGAGAAGCATCACTCAACGCCAAATCTGAGGGCCTCCTGCCTACCCGGGCGCAAGCCTTCCCGCATACCGCGGGCGGGAGCCCTTACGCCTATTCCACTCTTCTGACCCAATCAGCTGAAAGTCAGCTCAAAGCTGGGGTCCCGGCCCCTAGGTCCCACTCAGTGAATATGGGATTGTACACCTACGACGGTAGTGTGCCTCCACCAAAAGAATGAGGGTGGACCCCTCTCGCCATTTTCAGGGACAAAGATCTCACCTCGATTTTGAGATAAATGCGAAGATTTTCCGATCCCTAGCACCAACACTTAAATAGATCTGAAATTGGGTGGGAATCCCTATTAAATTAGATTCCACAATAATAGGGTTTCTATGAAACTCGCCAAAATAAGCGAAATAAAACTGAATCGGAAGGAGTATCATACGAGAGATTGCTACCTCGATCTAATGGCGGAGGATGACACAAAGATCGATCAAGCCTTATCACACGGAAGAGTCAACCCCTCCAATTTCTGAAATAAAAAAGGCATTAGGATAAATTCGACATGATAAAAGTGAAGAAAACCCTTGAATAGAAGAAGGAATGTAGAACTGCACTCACCAGAACCAAAAACAATGGTTTTGAAACCCTTTCCCTGTCGTCTAGGGTTGAGGGAGTACCTCTTACGACACTTGGAAGGTGGAAGAGTTGCCAAGGGCTGCTGAGGGAGGAGAGGTCGGCGCTGGCTTCCGGCGAGGAGGGGACAGAGCGTTGTCGACTGAGATCGAGCAACAGGGAGAGAATACGAGAGAAAATGGGTGTGACGGTTTCTTCGCTCGGCTGGGAAAGATTAGGATTATACATGATACAAGGGGATGCAGGGCTTTTAATCGAAGCGGTAGCGGGGGTGGGGGTGCGGTTACCGCGCAGGGGGGGGGGAGTTATTAAATCACAATTTTTTTTAAAGATCTACCGCCTCACAGATTTAAGAGGGAATATCCTTCATATTTACTAGTTCACCATTGCGCCACTAATATTCGAATGTTATGAGGTTCAAGTTTCTGCAAGCCTCTAAATCGCGCCGATTTTTTTTATTAACTTCAATTGAGTTACTAATTAACGCGCAACAAGTAAACATAATATTTCGTACCTAGAAGTTTTGCTCGATTAATTTCGCTCGTGGTCGGATAATACGATTATTTTGCATTAAAAAAATACGGATGTTACAAAAAAACACTCCATGACGGAGCCCGAGTAACAAACATTGTAATGACGAATAAGGTTCTGTTGAAAATCTGACCAAGATAGAGTGGCATTGGACTGACATAGCCAACGAAATCAATGGAGAGTGGAGCCCTCCATGCTGATGAGAGCCGTGTTGACCTTGTATGGCTCCGAGATCTGATAAATGTCAAAGAACTGTTCCGCGCGGGCAATCCACCCCATATGTTCAATGTCATTGAAGGAAGGGACGTCGAACGAATGGAATGCCAGTGGGAAGCCCTCCGGAGGTGGAATAGAATCCCAGGGAAGGTCCAGGTGTGCCCTGAGAAGTGACGGGGACTCTGCGTTGGAGGTCAATGAGGTACTCAATTAGCCGGCCAGGAGTGCGTCGAATTTAGCATCCGGGAGCGAGGCAATGGGCTCCTCGTGAGCATCAAGGCAGCGATAGATGGTTAGATCCACATGGGGATGAGGCGCGGGTGTGTTAGAATGCACCATAGATCGGAGTCGTGGGGGCATGCACGCGGAAGGAAGGACGGTGCAGAGCCAGACAAGCGATGAAGGCGATGTATGGTGCGGCTGCAAAACCGCTCGGTCGGTAACAGAGAATTCGTGCGGTCTGCAACAGAGGAGTCACGGTCGACAACAGAGGAATCGCCTTATGCTGCTTTAGTAAGAGGGGAGATCGACGCGTGCCTTATTCTCCTTTGGCGAGCCGCTGGGAAAGTGTTGTGCACAACACTGGAAAGGGGCGGCGGGAATGGTCGTTCGACAAGAGAAGCGGGTGCGAAAAGCGGCAAACGGGATCGAGAGCAGCGGACACGAGACACTGGGACAAAAACTTCGGGAGACAAAGACTGCGTCTGGAAGAACGGCAGGTTGTACCAAATTGTTAGCTCTCAAAAAATAGGACTGTCAGTGTTAATCCGAAATCCTGCAACCGCACCAGTGCCAACCATTTTCCGAGTTAGAGAAGGCCGCATACAACCCAGCAGTGCGAGCGATTATCATTCCGGTAGTTACGCCACCCTCAATCTCAGAGTGGGAGGTTACTCGCCGAGTGTCTGCGCACTTCTCCAACTGGCCTTGTGTTGCCTCCAACCCAGAGGGGGTTTGGGCGGATACCAACAGAGTTCGCCTACCAACAGAGTTCGCCTGAGCTCCCCCTCCTTAGAGCTAGCAAAGGATTGTGCGGTTACAACCTGTTGTAACCGCGGGACCTTGCTCTCTCTCCCTCCCCGACTTCTCATGTTCCCCGGGTAGTTGAACATTTAATCCAACATTAATTGCTCTTAATCGTCCGAGCAACCTAGCCTCCAGTATGAATTGGGGCAGGTGTGCTTGACGGGGGACAAAACTTGAGCCAGAAGTGGTTTTTGCCGCTGTAGGTAAGTCCGGTGTCCGCCGTTGCTGGCAACAATTCGCTTTTTTTGTTCTCTGTTCGCTCGGTCCTTGTGGGTTAGTAACCGATTGCTTGCGGTCCCTGATTCCCTCGCTACTCTTGTGTCTATTGATCGAGTTTAGCAGTTGGTGACAAATTTGACATCAACAGCTCGAACACGTGACCCAGATCAGGCAATCATCGGCGGACTGTCAGGACAGTCGCCTCAGGCAGCCGACCGCCAACCCCTCGGAGGAAAGTGCGGTTACTCGCGATGAATTCAACAACCTATTCACATTCGTCGCTCGCCTGGTGGAGCAAGGGCACCCACGTCAAGCCCCCGAACTCCCGCCGGAGACCGCGACCCTAGACCAACAACCACACTAACCTTTGAATCCACCTCCACTACAACAACGCGGTGAGGACGCGCTGGCTTGCCATGAGTTCTTCACGGAAACCATGGCTGCCTACCAGGGTAAAACCCTGAATTTTGAGGAGCCTGACTATTCAGAGAGGGCAAAGTCCTACTCCCTGTTCACCGCCATCATCACAGAAGAGTCCGCTCCTTTCGGGTTTAGGTAACCTCGCCTTTCCAGGTTCTCTGGGAGAGAAGATTTGCCATACCACCTTCAGGCTTTCGACACAGAAGTATCTTTACAACACCTTTCGGATGGGGTTCGCTGCAAGCTCCTTGCTCGTCGTGTTCAAGAAGCCCGACCGGGTCGGGCTTGGGCTGGGCCGGTCGGGTCCGAGTTTTTTGCCAATCGGGCTCAGCTTGAGCCGGGTTGGGACGGGCTCAGGCTCCCTCTCAAAGAGGGGGCCCGATCAGGCCCTTCAGGCCGGTCCGGGCCGACCTGAATACCATACAGGCGGGATTTCCTAAAATCTCCACCTATTTGGTATTCACTATTCCCAATTTTCTTAATACCATCAATGATGCCAAATTACATAGCCTTGTGGGTTTATTTAACACCCCCCTGGTCCGATTACAAACTAGGATAGATACATTCGATTCCCCAAAATATCCACACCTCTTAATGACTTTTCAAAGGCGTCACTAGCGGGCCTTTCCCGGCGCTTGTATACACGCCTCACAGGAGGGCGTCCCTCTCTCTCCACCTCCGTAACAGGAGCAGGAGAGATACCTAATTTCATTTCCATGGCATAAATTCACATCAAAAATGCGTGAAACGATATGTTGTGAAGTATAAGCCGATGTTTTTTAGAAGAGTGAATAGTGAAAATTCTTATAGCGATGGTGTGACGACTGTATCACGGGATGTTGTCTCCTCCGCCGAAGAAGGATATGACAGATTTGAAACTCCTCCCGATTATTACATCCATGGCAGCTCTCAAGTGTTCTTCAAAAAGAGACAAGGCCAGGGTTAAGGGAAAGTAGCGAAGGAGAAACAGAATACATAGAAATTCATGTAGTAACTCTATCACAATGAGCAACATCTACCTTTAGATTCAAAACAAAACAAAAAGAAGCAAAAATGAACTTACAATCTAATCTTCGGGTATGAGTAACAGATGCTTCTAGGTTCTGATTGTTATTTTCTGAAGAAAACACATATGCAGTTGAGAAATTACCTGGTGTAGGCCTCAAAATTTCCAAAACAAAATGTGAAATGGTGCAACTTTCTATAACCGAAGTAGCGTCCAATGGATATCAAAATCAAAGACCTTGATTGAGGAAGTCGTGTCCAATGGGTATTGAAACGAATACCTAGATTGAAAATCGTAAATACTCTAGCTGGAAATTTGAAAAATTGTAGGTAGAGAAACAAAACCATTGTAGTGAAACCAAAGGGCTAGCTAGAAAATATAAAATAGTCCAGCTAGAAAACCAAAGCTGTAGTAGATATGAAATCGTCAGTCCAGGAATAATCCTTTGATTGTAGGGGTATCAAGAAGCGTGAGATAGCGGAGAATGATCAATTTTGTGAGGGAGCCCCAACGCGTGATGATGAGGGTTTTGCGGGAGCGTGAAAAGCTGGAGGATTTCGTGGGATAAAAAACTTTGGGGGAGGCGGATTGATTTGAGGTGTTGTTTTTTGTCCATTAGATTGCTTTTGATTGTGTTAATCTGACGACTATGTGCTTTGATGGTGTGGTGTAGTTTTCCCTTATAAGTAGTATATATATACTATATATACAAAGAAATAGTTTTGGTGTTGCAATGGTGTAATAACCTGTATCGTCAGAATCATCTGAACTATCTGATCTTGCCAAAATTAAATCTACCCGTCCCATTTTTTGCGTGGTGTAATGGTGGAGGTTCAAATGAATTTTACTAGAGCTCTTATACCTACACTATGGTAGGGTGTCTTAAACCTATATTTTCAGCCCAACATTACTCTACAATATGAAAATTGTGATTTTACCCCTAACTTTATTGAAAAGGGAGTCATATGATCCGATTTTTAATCTCGCAAAAATGGTCAACAGTGGGAATTGAACCCAGTTTCCCACTATGGCGAACAAAGATGACAACCATGACACCATCCAATTTTTGTTGAACAATATTTAAATATGTTAAAAATATATATGCATATATATATATATATATATATATATATATATATATATATATATAGAAATAATTACCCAAACCTCCCCTGTAAACTAGCATAATTAGTGAGAGCACCCCTCTTTTTTTCGAAATTACAAAAAACTCCCCTTAAGTTTTCATTTCATTACCAAAATCTCCCCTTATCTTTTCATTTCATTGCATCCATGAAGAAAAATACCCCCCTGGACACTGTTCACCGAGGGGGGTGTTTTTGTGCATGGATGTTATGAAATTAAAACTTCAGGGGAGGTTTTTGTAATGAAATGAAAACTTTATGGGAAGTTTTTATAATTTCGAAAATAAGAGGGGTGCTGTCAGTAATTTAGCAAAGTTAGAGGGGAGGTCCCGGTAAATGGCCCTATATATATATAAATAAAGTAAGTTCATTAAATAAATTTTAAATTAAATATATAATGCTTCCGCAATAGTTCACGGGGGCCTCCCGTGCTTGGAAGTGGGCGGAGCCCTCCTAGTCGCTGGCGGAGCCCACCCGGAGACAGTCGTAGCCCGCCTTATCGCGGTCATAGTCCACCTCATCACAGTCATTGCCCGCCTCATCGCGACCAGCATGAGTACTGTTGCCCGGGGCACAGGGGGGCTCCCCGTGTACTGTCACTCATATATATATATATATAGAGAGAGAGAGACACCCACACCTACCCACCTTAATAGAGTAAAACTTATACAGCTACTAAATATGGTTTTTATCCTTGGATATTTTGTAGGGCATGTGTCATAGCTAGGGAGATGACAAAGATTCATGAAGAGGTAATATAACATGATTGCACACTTTTTAAGTTTTGCAGACAGCATTTCTCATTGTCCATGTCATTATGCACCATTTTTTATAGGTGTATTCAATTGATATAACGTAAAGTATAACTCATGTTGTTCGATCTTTACTAGATTATCTTTGATACTTTATTATCTTTACTAGATTATCTTTGATACTTTATTATTGGCATGCATTTGATTGAAATGTACCTGGCCATTTGATCTTTTTTCATTTAATAGTATCTATTTTGATTCAATACATCCAAACTTATGTTTACAATTAGTAGATCTGAAATGCATTTCATGCAGCAGTTGTTCCATTCATTACTTTATGCCCTTGAATCTATTATATATATTTGCTAGCACAATGGGTGATGATTTACTGTTGTCCTGCATTTGGTCAATACAAAATTTCTCTCCAACTTCCTTCCACAGTAAAGAGAAAAAACTGATTGAGTTTGAGTAATGAGATGATATGTTTAAATTTCTTCACGGTGAGAAAATATAATCAAGGGCCAGTTTTTTGTTGAAAATTATACTTGATGTCAACCGGTGAAATAATGAAGCAAAACTGATGAGCATTTGGAGGGAAAACATAGATTTTAGTGTTATGAATTATTTACTGCTCAGGTTCTACTTTGACCATGTGAATTTCTTTGTCTGTTTCCTTAATTTTTGGCTTTTCGTATTTGTAATTTACATTGATTGCTATATATATTAGAAAGAGATAAAATAGCAGGTTTGATTCACTGTTATCCTTCACTCTTGCATGGGTATTTTGAGTATTTGTGTTACTCCTTTCTAATAAAGTGGTATCAACGAGAGGCTATGTAGCACGGGGACGAAAACGGGATATGGGATATGATACGAAACGGATACGGGAAACGTGATTTTTTTAAAAAAAGGATACGTGAAACGTTTTTAATTATTTTTAATTATTTTAATATAAGTATTAATTAATATAAAAATAAAACAACTAACAAACTATTTGTACATATCTTGAATTATAATGAATTTTTTTAATAAGACTACAACATAGACACGCCCGCACACACATACATATATGCTTAAATATTGATTTATCTCCTCAAAAGATAATGATTATTTTCCTACAATTCTAGTTCTGGAATAATTGTCTTTAAGTGCATGATCGAGACCTTCCATTTTCTTCAACATTATTAAAAACTAGGGGCATTTGTATGATTGTTCATTATCTACCTTACCAATAAAAAATTTTCATAACTTGTGACCAGAATCACATGACAGATAATTGAAATTTTGTGAAAAACAGATATTTCTCATGACTTCCATGAAAAGAAACGCAGATGTGTATGATTTTCTTCTTGTTTGCATACTTTATAGTTCCATTTAATACATATTGTCAGTAAGACTCTGGGGATGTATTTCATATGCATTTTATGCACATAGTGCCTCCAGAATTTATAATTAATTCTCTAAACTTTTGTAAAATTTGCAATAAAAAATAGATAACTTAGAATGTTATAGCACGATACAGTGATTCTATCAACAATCTAGCATGGTAGCAGAACCATGATACCTTTGTTAGGGTACAATCAGAGCTAGCAAGTCCAACAAGAATTAAGCTAATGAGAACCTGGTGATGCCCTGTATGTCGGAGCAGATGGAAATTAATTAGTACTAGATTGGAGAAAGTGTTGGGTTTCTTAGTGGGATGCACATCACATGTGCGCAGTGGAAAAAAGGAATCAAGAAAACTCAAAGAGAAATGGAAAGATCGATGAAGATTGATTAAGAAGTAAAACAACTTTATATGGGTTATACCTTAGCGGGATTGAGTCACTACTCAACCAAGATGCTCCAAGGAAATCCAACGAACACTTGCGGCTGGAGTTCCGAGCGTAGAAGTATATCAACGCCTCTATGGTTATCCACACGAGCAAGAAGAACCCTTAGAGTCTTGTCACACAAGATTCAGGTTGGAAGAAAGAATGCCCTCAACGTCTCCACGGATTGCTAGATCCGTTAAAGGAGAGGCGGCGGTGACGAAGACGAAGCTTAGGAAACACTTTCCCGACGACGGCAACAGATCGGAATGGTCGGCGGCACGGAGCAGTGGCTGCGACTTCTAGGTTGCAAAACAGTTCCGTCGGGAAGAAGAAGCCGCCACATTCTCGATCTCGGTCGATTAGGTCAAGCACATGAGATAACATTTATCTCATCTATTTATACTCCAAGACCGAAGCAGCCGCTACCCGCAGGCCAGACCAAAATCAGCCTTAAAGAATCAAACCGGAGTTAACAACATTTGTCGAGATGACACGTGTAGATATGACGAATCATGGATCCATTCGTCGAGACAACACGAGAATACTCGACGAATTCAGACAGATCAATTCGTCTAAACATCAAGAGAATACTCGACGAATCCAAGTCCAATTCGTCTAGATGTCAAGAGAATACTCGACGAATCCAAGTCCAATTCGTCGAGATATCAAGAGACCTCTCGACGAATTCAGACGGATTCCTCGAAACATCAAGATACCTTTCGACGAATTACCTTTGAGTTTTCCGACAACTCACCTGGTCATCTATATTCACAATATAGGTCCCGGGCTGAAAAACCTCCAAATCCATAATGTTATAGGCTCGGCCTTTCACTCATATCACATATGAGCAATGTCAACATAAACCTTTTCAACTTCTCCAATACTCTTATGTGCGACCCCATAGACTCATATTGCGTTGGCAGTGAGACTACATGTTTGACCACTTCTAGATCACAATGATAACACTAACAGAAAGAAGAAGGCAAATATGAAGAAGAAGAAGCAGAGGAAGTGGAAGAAGAAGCAGAGGAAGTGGAAGAAGAAGAAGCAGAGGAAGAAGAAGAAGAGGAAGGAGAAGAAGAGGAGGAAGAAGAAAAAGAATCAGAGGAAGAAGAAGAGGAGGCGGAGAAGTAGGAGTAAGAAGAAGAAGAAGAAGAAGAGGAAGAAGAAGAGGAGGCGGAGAAGTAGGAGTAAGAAGAAGAAGAAGAAGAAGAGGAAGAAGAAGAGGCGGAGAAATAGGAGTAAGAAGAAGAAGAAGAAGAGGAAGAAGAAGACGAGGAGGAAGAAGAGGAAAAAGAAATATAGGAGGAAGAAGAAAAAGAAGAAGAAAAAGAAGAAGAGGCGGAAAAAGAAGAAGAGGAGACGAAAAAAGAAGAACTGGAAGAAAAATAAGAGGAGGCGGAGTAGGAAGACGAAGACGAGAGAAAGAGCTTACCACAGGCGACGACAACGTCTCCTCGAGCGGCAAAGCAGCAACATGCGAGAGAAAACCTGGGGCGTGATGGGGAAGAAAGCGTCGGGCGTGTGGAGTAAATGAAACATAAACCTAAACCGTGAATAAGAGGAAGAAGAGGGGATTCATTTCCACGGGAATCACGTATCCTGAGCGTATCCCGATTGCGGGATACGCGTTTCCTATTTTATTTTATTTTTAATTAAAAAAACGTTTCCTAGAGTTCGGAAACGTGTTTCCGAACGTTTTCTGTATCCGATACGTGTTCGAGCCGATGCGCATAGCACTTTTAAGTATCCATGCTTCGTAGATGAGAGGTGCTTGGAGGCAATCGGGTTTGAAGAGGATGTTAATGAAACTCTATTTCTAGTTCCACTACTCATCAAAGAAAATTATGAGCATTGATACATCCGCATGAAGGGTTTGCTTGGAACCTATGAAGTTCGGAATAACCTGGAGACCAATATCATGGAAGGAACATTCATTGCGATCAAGAATGCTTATGAGACTCCCGCATTCATCTATCAAAGTTTGATGACAAGATGTTCGAGAAGATTGCATGCATAACCACCTCCAAGCAAGATTGAAAAAGATTCTAGCCTCTTTCAATGGAGTTAGAAAGAGATTAGAAGGATTGTCTCAAAATGGTATGGAGAAGAATTTGAGTGTTTGCACAGGAATGTATCAGAAACTGTTTCAGATTATACAACAAGATTCTTGGATACAACAACAACAAGATTCTTGGATATTGTCAATTAAATGAGATGATACGAAGATGACATGAAAAATTATCAGTTCAATGTTTTGAATACTATGGCCATCAAAGAGTCCACAAGACCCAGAAGCTCATGTAGAGCAGATAAAAAAGCCCACGTAATAATCAGTGGAACAAGTTTGTAACCAAATCTTTACCTAAAAGAAGTGGAAGAATAGCACACACTTTCCAAAGTAGATGTGAATGTGGTCGTGGAAGAGGAAGATATGACTTCACTTCATCCAACAAAATCACAAGGAAGAAGCTGTGATCGAGGAAGAGGATGAAATTGGAGACAAATTACATCAATATACACTAATCAAATTTTGAATTTTACTATTGGCATAATTTTGTTTGTTATGCTTGGAAATGTGATACGGACAAGCAACCACATATCAAGAACGTAAGCAAGAATTTGTAATATTGCAGTAGAGTGAAAGGAAGATACAATTAACAAGACATGCTCGCACCCAACTCTTTGAGGGCAAGTTCTCTCTAAGATCCCTTCTCTCCTAATAGAGCCAAAGCAAGACTAACTCCAAGATATGCTAACTCTCACGCTTTGGGCTCCTTATATAAACGGAGACTCGCTACAAGAAAAAATGCATTAAAAGACAAACACATAATTAGCCACAAATACAATATTGTCCATAAGGGTAATCTTGACTCTGAGAGACTCTTCCAAGTGAGGCCAATCGTTGGAGCATGCGCCGCTTGTCTAGAAGGTGTATACGACACTTGAAAATCGATCTTGTCCCCAATGTTGAGTGAGGAAAAGCGGACTTGAAGGCCTTTGATGCGGTGGATGCACGCTAGTGGCCAAGGTTCTGGACGGAGTCGTGACGAGATGAATGACATCGAAGCAAACTAATATGAGTTTTTGACAATTTTATGAGTGAAAAATATTTTTTGTCCAAGGTGAATCAGGGGTTGCTAAGTGGTGCCATAACAAAGGCAGAGGGGATGCACATAGCGAAAAAAGGTAGGTATATGAAAGAAGGGGGCATATGGTTGGTCGACGATTGTCGTGTTGGGTGTCAAAGTATGAGATTTGAAGTGAAGTGATTAATAGGGAGAAGTTGATAGGGTTCTTTAAGCTCGACAAAGGGAAGTTGGGTGTGTGGTTGGATGGGTGTGTGAACATGAGAGGGTTTGTAAGAATAATATTGATGGGATATGTGGGTGGAGGAGAGAGATAGTGACCGATATTCAGTGATAATATGAGGGCAGTGTTTGGTAGCATGAAGTGGAGTAGGGGAGACTGCTATTAGAGATAGTGGGTCTCAATAAGAAAATCTCAGGTTATGGCATGTGAAGAGCATCTCGGCTCCTCCGTCGCATGGGAAAAATGTTTTAGTATATAGGAGATGAAACATGTCTGCTTGAGGAGGAAATATCGTTTGAAAAGCCCGTGGGGAGAAGTATGATGGGTAGAACGTCAGAGGGAAAGGACCTCGTGGGGAGCTTTCAGGTGGATACAAGTTGAGGGGGCTACTGAGGGGTGTGCATGTGGTCACCATGATACACAATGATGACGACATCTGGGGTTCGACCGTAGGCAAGGAAGTGGGGTGGCTGGTGGAACTATGGAATGGCGTGACTATGACGTTGTGTGGTCGACGTCAGAGATGAGCACCTTTGAGGAGGATTCTACTGGTTTAGTGGAGGGTTGATGCGCATCTGGGGAAAGGACTGATCGAGCCAGAGCTAGTACAGGTGAAGAGCGAGGAGGTTAGTGCAGTTGAACTGAAAATAAAAAACATTGTATTCCAATACAAGACCTTACTCATACATATACAAGACCTAGAGATACCAAAGGACCAAACTACCCCCAAGCACGAATAACACAGTAATGATGACATATAAAATAATAACTCGAATCATAACTCTCCCCCTCATATCAGACGAAAAATGCCAGTTATCTCAAGTTTTTGAATATCGTCGGCAAACACTTCACTTCCCAAGCTTTTGGTGAAGACATTAACAAGTTGGTTTTTAAAATGGACAAAAGGCATGTCCACAATTTTTTTATGCAGGTGATCTTTGATAAATTATCGATCAACCTCAAAGTGCTTTGTCTTGTTATGCTAGACAAGGCTATAAGCTATACTAATTGCCTCTTTATTATCACAAAGTATGGGAAAAAGGAGCGGTCTCAAAAAAACCCATATCTTGTAACACAGTACGCAACCATAGAGCCTCACACAGGCCTTGTGACATAACATGGTATTCTACCCCAGCACTAGATCTGACAACCATATTCTGCTTCTTACTATGTCAAATCCCCAAGTTTCCACCAACAAAGGAACAATATACTGTTGTGGATTTTTTGTTGTCATCATGACATCCAACCCAATCAGCATCAGTAAAAACTTCTATCATTAAGTGGTTGTTTTTGGAGAACAAAAGGCCACGACCAGGGGTTTTCTTCAAATACCATAACACATGATATACTACCTCTTGATGTCTAATTCTGGGAGCGTGCATATATCTACTCAGAATTTCAACCACATAAGTAATATCAGGATGTGTGCGAGATAGATATATGTCCCAACCAATTTGATAGCGTGATACATCAGTTCTATCACCATCACCATCATCCCTAATCCTATGATTTTCTTCTATAGGAGTGTTCGCAGGAACACAACCAAGCATCCCGGTCTCCTTTAAGAGATTTAATATATAATTATGTTGTGATATGAAGATTCCCTGAGTAGATCTAGCCATCTCGATACCCAAGAAGTATCGTAATCTATCCAAGTCTTTCATCTTAAATTCAACAGATAAGAGAGACTTGAGATTAGTAATCTCGACCGTATCATTTCAGGTGATCACAATGTCATCCACGTAGACGATAAAGACCACAACCATCTGATCACATCTTCAGATAAACAGTGTGGTCAGGCTGTGCCTGCTTGTACCCAAATTTGAGCATAGAGGTGAGGAATCTGCATATCCAGGCCCTAGGTGACTGTTTCAGGCCATATAAAGATCTTCTTATGTCATGACCCGTCTCAACAAAAGTCAGGGTGCGCTCGGGCGGGCTGTGATGCCACAGGCATGAGCGGAAAGAAAATCCATGCCTGTAAGGCGAAAACATAGATACTGATAAATAGTTTTAAAATAGTTAATTTGGAGAAAAATAGTTTCATTTTATGCGAAAGTTGTAAAATATGATACAAATTTCTTGCTTTTCAATAAAACCCATGATACAAATTTCGATACAGATTTTCATGCAATGTCAATTTCATATAAATGAACATGCAAATGATGCTAAATTCTTGTACATATAATGTTTATCCTAGCAGTTGTCCATGATTTACTAACAATAATTATTTCATAAACGAAATGTCTGACAGTAAAGGAAATAAAATGTAAACATAGAACCTGAAGCTTGACGCAGATCGGGCTCAGGAAGCAGACATTTCAGACACGAACGCTAAGACAAATCCAAAACAAGAAGGAAAAATCTCAAAACTATGAAATAAAAAGCAAGATAAAATACAAAACTAGTAAGGAAAATAAAAATATTTGTGTACCAGTTTTCATGGAGCAAAACTAACAAGACAAACCGGTAAATGTGTTAAACAAAAATAAGTTAAATTATTAGACTACTCCGAAGTACAACATAGATTCAAACACGTAATTTCATTAACTGTAATCAGTGAAAGGTATGAGTGTTTCTATTTGATGCACGCGATTCTAATAGGAGTCTAAATGCAAGACTTATCAAAGTAATTGTGCTTGCTATGACTATTTATTGGTTTTCGTTGTCAGTTAAGAAGAAACTTAAGTCAAAGCCTCACATCAATTTAACACTATCTTTCAATGATTACTTATAATATTAATGACTTTTAAGTATTCATGATTTAGGAGATGCCTAACATATCAAGACATGTTACTAATTAATCGATTCAGATAGACAAAGGTAGAATTACAAACAAGACAAGGGTGAAATCGAGTTATTGAATAATATTCGCTCTGGTCTTAGAACCAGACAGATGTAAGAAACAGGGCTCGATGACACCAATGAAACTAGATAGAGAGCTTTATATTTTGCGGGATCAAGAATTCGTGAGTGGTATGATTACTATACATCGATTTTGGTGAAATAGATACTCATCTGGATTAAATCATTCGAAGACACGATTATCTCCCAAATAGTTATGTGTACGATACGTGCATGACATCAAACACCAATTATTTAATCGCTAGCAAAGAATCTTAACAGTTATCATTCAAATTAATTAATGTTCATGCTTAAAAACCTACTAGACCTCAAATTATTCGTTAAATGCCACAAAATTCACCAAAATGAGAATCCAATTAAAAATCACCTCTTTGCACTAACCCATGTCACCCTAAGCAAAAAATTTAAGTAAGAATCATTCATGTAGGTGACTATTTAAATAAATTCGTTCATGACCAACAACCCATGCCAATTCGATATATATAAAAAAACCAATTCAACTAACTTGTCAGATTAGGCATTCGAGATCTAAATTCATTTGGCGAATCGCATATTCAAAAATGGAGACATAAAAGACCAATCATTTTATCGCTAGCAAAGAATCTTAACAGTTATCATTCAAATTAATTAATGTTCATGCTCAAAAACCTACTAGTCCTCAAATTATTCGTTAGATGCCACAAAATTCACCAAAATGAGAATCCAATTAAAAATCACCTCCTTGCACTAACCCATATCACCCTAAGCAAAAAATTTAAGTAAGAATCATTCATGTAGGTGACTATTTAAATAAATTCGTTCATGACCAACAATCCATGCCAATTCTATATATATAAAAAAACCAATCCAACTAACTTGTCAGATTAGGCATTCGAGATCTAAATTCATTTGGCGAATCGCATATTCAAGAATGGAGACATAAAATCATAAGAATAGACACATTAATTTAAACACAATATTTGCAAGAGAGAAGAATCTCTATTTGCCTTAAAGAAGCTGAAACTGACAGAGGCGGGCCAGGCTGCCGAGCGGCACAAGCGAAATCGGGAAACTTATTTCAGACCTGCTGAAGCACAAACATATATGACATTGAATTATCGGAAACTCCAACGCTAGCACTAGCAACAAATTTCATAAGACCCAAAACAAGAGAGAGTTAGCAAATTACCTTCCTCAAAAGTGAGGGGAGAGGAGATACCACGCGTAAACGGAGACCTGACATCGGTTGGGTGACGGAAGCTCTAAGTCGGAGGGAGTTTGGAGAGACTCCGTTGGAAGATTAGACGAACGTCGCCAAAATGCACAAATAAACCATGGTTAGACGATCACAAGGGGGCAAAAATTTCAGATTCACAAAATATACGAAATTAAAGCACGAATAAATCATTAGGGATCATAAATTTCTGATTACAAGGGAAAATATGGAGATTCTTACCAATAGGAACCAAATCCGATCCTGAGGAGGAGAGGGGAGGAAACTCTAGGCATCCCTCTCGCAAACCCTCGACCAAAACGAATAAAAACAGAGAAATAAGGGCTGCCCGAGGAGGAAGAAGAAGTCACAGATGTTGGCCTCCAAAAATGGAGAGGAAGAGGCTGCTGGAGGAGTCAGGGCCGCTGATCAGAGAAAGGGGCGCACAGGAGGAGGCGGAATCGAGAGAGGAAGGAGCAGCAGGAGGAGGCGCCACCGGCTTGAGGGAGAGCTGGAGGAGCATTGCTGGCCATGGAAGGGAGAGGCGCAGGGAGCATGAGCGGCAGGGAGGCGGGATCGGCGCGTGCGGGAGACGGGGCTTCATAGAAGCGGGAGAAACCTAGCCCGATCAATCTATTTTTTCGGGGGAGAGGGCTTGGCTGAATATTAGAGAGAAACCTAATTAGCCTATTTACACAAATGCCCTCACTATTATTATGGTTATAATTTCTCTTATATTGTGATATTTAATACACGAGTTGTTACATTCTCCCATACTTAGAAAGTTTCGTCCCGAAACTTCTGAGGATTTTATGACTGGGGCTCTTATGACGAAGATTCTGATGATAATCATTCAAACCAGATTTGCAATTCAAAGCATAGAAGTTAACTATGATACAAATAAATAGGGAAGAGAACAAGCGCAGGGACTTACCAAGATCAAGAGAAAATTTGCGGATACTTGTTACGCATCACAGATTTAAATTCCCAAGAGAACTCTCTAGACTTTATATGCGTTCAAAACACAATTACCATAGAAGTGGGTTTTGTTTTCTTCGAAGCTTGCGTATTTTTTACAACATGATCTTATAGGTTCGGTCGGATACGATGGATTGGATTTATGGATCACAAGAATTTCTTTAAATGATTAGAAATTGAGCGGAAAGACTTGAGAATTCAAGAGCGAAAGATCTTGGCATTAAGAGAAGATAAAACACCAAAAAGGAAAAGAATCTAAATGACGATTGGGTGACGACAAAAATGAGTCACTTTGACGATGACAAAGCACAAACAATGCTGAAGTAATTCAACGGGGCAATTTACAAGAAGAATCTCATTTTTCACTGACACTTAGGAGTTAGGAGCTAACTAGAAGAGGATACAAGAGGATCAAATAAGGATTGTTAGACAAACGAGACAAATATGACTGATTACGATACTAAGAACTTGAAACTAGAGATTCTAGCACATTTTATACTGTCAGATATATAAATCATGTAATAATTACAATATTTTCATTGGACAACTTTAGGTAATGATCATGCAAGTGCAACAATGAGATCATGTGCGATGTCAAACAAATAGTAAAATCATGCGTGTACAACCATTATTGTTGTTCTTAGCTTAACACTTGTACAATGATTTATGATATGAATGCAAATGAATGGATACACATGTCATGTTAAACGTTCATTTTACTTAACATGTCATGAATATTATGATTATAATGCCAACGCACTTGAAAATATTAAATCGCCGATACAATTTAATATTTGCAAGCGTTGTATATCCTAGTGGAAATTCATATGCTCAAAAATGTTAAGTTTGCCATAACCCCTTAACATTCTTGTGCATACTACATATGCTTATGAGTGAGTGTGTGCATGTTTCGGCCGCGAACAACAGATAATGACAAAGTGAGTGAATGATACATGCATATATATTTATATAATTTGATCCAAAATGTGTAATAATTATACAATACTTTATCTATACACGCTAACCTTCCTCTGATACCAACTGTCACGACCCGTCTCAATAAAAGTCAGGGTGTGCTTCGGGCGGACCGTGATGCCACAGACATGGGCAAAAAGAAAATCCATGCCTGTAAGGCTGAAACAGAGAAACTGATAAATAGTTTTAAAATAGTTAATATGGAAATAGTTTGATTTTATGGGAAAGTTGTAAAACATGATAGTGTGAAACACGTGCTCATGCATTTTAATAAAATTCATGATACAAGTTTTATTACAGATTTTCACGCAATATCAATTTCAAATAAATGAACATGCAAATGATGCTAAATTCTAGTACATATAATGTTTATCCTAGCAATTATTTATGATTTACTAACCATAATTATTACATAAAAGAAATGTCTGACAGTAAAAGAAATGAAATGTAAACATAGAACCTGAAGCTTGACGAAGACCGAGCTTAAGAAGCAGACGGTACATGTACGAACGTTAAGACAGATCCAAAACAAGAAGGAAAAACCCAAGAACATTGAAATAAAAAACAAGGTAAAATACAAAACAAGTAAGGGAAACAAAAATGTATGTGTATCAGTTTTCATGAAGCAAAACTAACAAGATAAGCCAATAAATGGGTTAAACTGAAACAAGTTAAATTATTAGACTACTCTGGAGTACATCATAGATTCGAACACATAATGTCATTAGCTTTAATCAGTGAAAAGTGTAAGTGTTTCTATTTGATGCACGTGATTCTAATAAGAGTCTAAATGCAAGGCTTATTAAAGTAATTGTGTTTGTTATGATCATTTATTGGTTTTCGTTGCCAGTCAAGCAGAAACTCGAGTCAAAGCGTCACATCTATTTAACGCTATATTACAATGATTGTTTATAAACATTAATGACTTTAAGGATTCATAATTTAGGAGATTCTTAACATATCAAGACATGTTACTAATTAATCGATTTAGATAGACAATGGTCGATTTACAAACAAGACAAGGGTGAAATCGAGTTATGAAACAATATTCGCTCAGGTCTTAGAATCAGACAGATGTAAGAAACAGGGTTCAGTGGCAATAAAGAACCGCAAGAGGTTTTGATAAGGTCTCTTAAACCAATAGCCTGTTTATCTAGGAAGCACTGGTATGGGTATCGGGTACGATACGTACCCGGTACGACAAAATTTAAAAAACAAGGATACGAGTGCGACATGATACATTATAACTATATATATAAATAATTACCCAAACCTCCCTTATAAATTAATATAATTAGTAAGAGCACCCCTCTTATTTTTGAAATTACAAAAAATTTCCCTTAAGTTTTCATTTCATTACAAAAACCTCCCTTGGTCTTTTCATTTCTTTGCATCCTTGATGAAAAATACCCCCTGGACATTGTACATCGAGGGGGGTGTTTTTGTGCATGGATGTTATGAAATTAAAATTTCAAGGAAGGTTTTTGTAATGAAATGAAAACTTTAGGGGGAGTTTTTGTAATTTCAAAAATAAGAGAGGTGTTGTCAGTAATTTAGCAAAGCTAGATGGGAGGTCCCGATAAATGGCCCTATGTATATATATATATCACAAGTGCAATAAATAGTTCTCAAAACATTAGAACATCAAACATAAATTATAACTTGAAGTATAAATCCACAAATCAATGCAACATAATTTGAAGTTTTCAAACATTAAGCATTCATGAATATTACAAAATTCAACATCTTATATAATTAACAAAAATAGATAAAATTAAACTTAAGTCTATTCATCAGTCTTTTTTTTTCTTCTTCATTGTTGGAGATCAATATCTTCAATTTTTGGTTTAGAGACAAGTTAGTCGTTTTGTTAATGTCCTGCATCGTATCAACACGTTCAATGCACGCACTTGTAACAGAAGCGTATCAATATTAGAAACATACTCGGTACAGATACACAACTTTATTGGATGCACCAACGCTTTCTAGCGTAAAGCCAACTTTTGTTTACTCTAGAAAAATAAACTCTTATCACAATATGCAGAATAATGTGCTAAATCCAAGTGTGTCCACATAGGTGTATCCGTCGAGTATCGGGTACATACCGGTATCAGATACGTGTCTGGTACAGGTACTCTGCCTTCGGAGAAGTATCCGTGCTTCATAGCTGTTGATAAAGTAGCTAAACCAAACAATAATCCTTTTGATAAGGTGGATTAAAACCAAACCAAGAGACTATTGATAAGGTCAAATCAAAACCACCTTTAGATCCTTTTGATAAAGTGGATCAGAGACACTGAAAGAGCCTTTTATTAACATAAACTCAAAATCACAAACAGATCCTTTTGATAAGATGGATCAAAACTAACAAAGAATCTTTAGGGAGAGAGATTTTGTGAACTCTTTTAGAAGATAATAGACATAGATAGAATCAGTTGTGTTATTCTTCTCCAACAAGTTTATGAGGACTTGACTCTTTTATGAACACTGAGTAAGACAAAGAGAGATAGTTGTCGAGTTTTATTGATGAATCAGATTCATTAAGCGGCGGTTGAATTGTGATGAAACTGTATTTGGTAACTCCTCTTGTGATTTATCCTTGATGGCCATTATTTTGATGGTGAGAAGATGATTCTTGATAATTGCTACTTTATTAAATCCTGTGAAGAAGGGAAGTAGAGGAAGAAAGAAGGGCAGTAGGGGAAAATGATTCTTGACAACTATACTGCTTGCGTTGAGTTTATTTAAAAGATATATTAGAGCATAAGTATGAAGTAGCTTATGTCGAGAGGATAAGTAGACATGCATTGAGATTGATTTGAGAAAAGAATGTCTCAATGTGTATATGTATATATACATAATGTAGCTGTCTCCTGCCTTATAGATCTTGATGTATTGCTGCAATTATTAGTTTGAAATTGAGTCATAAAATATGACTACTCAAAGTACTTTGACATGTTCACTGCATAATACTCGACGTGTGTCGACTCCTTCCTTCAGCGTAACTCGGCGTATGGGGACATCTCTTTTTAACCTTTTTAAGTTGTTTATCAATGCTTTAACGATCCCTTAATCATAACAATCTTTCATAGCTACAAAATTTGTTTTTATGCACTCAATAACACATGACTTAATTCATCTAAAATAACTTGATATTCCAAATCAAGAGGTTTTTCCCAACATATATGCTTTTGTATTTCTGGATCTGGGACATGAGATTGTATATTAAGCTTTTAAGAATGAAAAGTTTTTATATATGTATATTAATTACTTATTGTGATTATATTTTGTTGTCCATCGCTAAAATGAAATTTGAAAATCCGCTACATGATGTCTACTTTAAATTGTGGCGGTCTGTGGGCTGTTACACCTGCAGGGAGGGGTGTAGCCAGCAACAAAGTTTGTACGCCATGGCATGGAGTTCAGCCACGGTGGCATCTATTTGATTGAAGCGAGCATGCAGCGAGGCCACAATAGTGGCCATGGTGGAAGGGAAATGGGGTAGTTGGTTCCTGGCGGCCGAATGAGCGACAATAGAGACGGGCAGGTCTGAACAATTGATATGGATAAACAATCACTTATCAAGAACTCTAGCAAGGACGAAGTGCGTATGGTACAATTAATGAGATATGCGCTTACCGAACTCTTGAGGGCATGTTCCCTCTAAGAGTCCTCTCCTAAGAGAGCCAAAGATAAGCTAACTCACGCTATGGGCTCCTTATATTAGAGGGAGACCCGCTACAAGACAAAATACTTTAAAAGACAAAAACACAAGTAACCATTAATACAATATTTTCCATAAGGATAACCACGTATCTAAGAGTTTGTGGCAAGTGAGTTCGATCTTCCGAATGCGCTATTTGTCCACGCAGCATATACATTTTAGAATTCATAAATGATGGAAGAATGATCGATCCTTGTGGAACAAAAACACACTGTTCTTTTTGCCTGAAAATTCTATAAGAAGACAATGAAGAAGAAGAAAAAAAGAATCCACCGTGCCACTTGCATGCATAGGCAGTGGGAATAAGATAAAGGTCCAGGTAGTCTGTTTTATGAAAAGAAAAATCTTTTTACGAAGCATGTTGAAAAGGATAATGCAGCTTGCGAGTATGTGATATAGCTCATCTTTTCAGGGATTGTAAGAATATATTGAAGAGGCAGTTCCAGATAAGAAATTGAGATATTTCATGGTCTATGAATAAGAAGGAATGAAAATTGAGAGATAGATACTTTCTATTCATGCAAACCCATTATTGGAGTTAAATGGATGTACAATTCTGTTAGTGAATATTAGAAAAACATGATGTATTGACCCATTAATAAGGCCCATATAGGAGTTAGTGCTTAGTCTCACATTGTTTGTATAGCTTAGTTTTCCTCTTTCTCTCCTATATATTTGTACTCATACTTGTATTTTGGTATTCAAGAAGGATATACAAGGTTTTCACCTTTCTCTACATGGTATCAGAGGCAACGATCCGGCCTGATTTTTCTCAAACCGCTAGGTCTCCTGTTAACCGAGCGGTTTGTCTTCTTGCCTAACCGCGCGACCTTGCGGCCTCTCCGTTTTCTACCCGCCGCCATCACTTCTCCCGTGGATCCACTCCCTCCTCTTCTACGCCTCTTTATAGCCTTTTCTATGGCACGTGGGCCTTCCCGTACAGACTGGTCTTCTAACCATCACGGGTTTCTTTTTATCCGCTGCAACTTCTACCCGCTGCGGCTTCCCGTGTTAGCCGGGCAGCTTCTCGCTGTTTTATCTATCCGGCTTCCTGCTCAAACCGCTGAGGTCTCCTTGCCGCGCGGTTTACTCTTCGCTGCGGTCTCCCTTGCCCCCTTGGCAATCGCCTTGCCACTTATCACTTCGCGAATAACTCTCATATTCACGCGGATTGCCTTTCCGCTCCGGTGCGGGTTGCTTCTAACCGCATGGACTTGTGCCTATCCGCCGCGGGTGTGTCTTGGTGCGGTCTGCTCTTAGCCGCCCGAGCTAGTTTTTATTCGCTTGCGGTCTGCTCCTAGCCGCCCGACCTAGTTCTTGTTTTCCTGCGGCTTGCTACTCGCCGCCCGACCACGCCCTGCTTGTCGTGGCGTTCGGTTTGTTGCCGCGCGATTTTTCTGCGGTTTGCTATCCGCACGGTCTCTCTCTAGCCACTCGGTCTCCCTCTTCCTACCGGTCTGTTTTCCGGCTTCTCCCCTCTACTCGCTGCCCGCCCAGCTCTTGCCATCATCAAACCGCTCAGCTCTTGCTCATGGCGTCCGAGAACTCCAACATCTCCTCGGTTCTTCCCGATCGTGTTGCGGCCCCTAGTTCCGAGCATCGCGATGAACTTCACATTACTACTATCTCTCTCAGTGGGAAGCACAATTTTGTCGAGTGGGTTCACTCGGTTCGCCGTGTCCTGCAATCAAAAGGTCTTCTACACCACCTCACAAAGGTTACTCCAACCGCTCCCATTGATGAGTGGCTCCGCGATGATGGTCGCGTCCAATCTTGACTACTCAACTCTATGGACACTGAGCCCTATCGGATGACGATGTATCATGATACGGCGAAAGCCATGTGGGAGGAACTCCATTCGTTCTACTCGGGCCAGAATAGTTTGCAACACCTGTTCGACATGATCTCGGATCTTCAAAATTTAGATCCCGGGGGTCCCGATGATATGATCACCTTTGTGGCTAAAGCCAAGACCCTGGTGGAGGCCTGGATCCAGCATCAGCCTCCCACTACAGATCTGACTACTCAGCGAGCCCAGAAAGAGGCTTTCGGAATTGCTATGATGATGTCTCGGGTCTCCTCTCAAGTCTCACCTCCACAGTGTTCGGGCCCAGATTCTCTCCTCTATAAACACACCATCTCTATCTGATGTATGCTCTATGCTCCTGAAGGTCACCCCGCTCCCGGATACTCCTATTACTCTCTCCTCAGCGCTCCTACAACACTCTTCACCAGCTCCGTCTGCTCGGTGGTCCTCAGCTCGTGGCAGCTGTACCACGATTCGGGGACGCGGTCGGTCTGACAAACCTCCTTTTAAGTGCACCTATTGCGGCCGAGATGGCCATCTTGAGGCCACGTGCTATCGCAAACACGACCTGCCTCCACATCTTGCAGCTGCTGCTCTGGCTGATCCTCCTGCTCCTCCTTCCGCTCCTGCCCCAGATTCTGCTGCCTCTACTCGGGCAGATATTGATGCTCTACACACTCAGTTTCAACACCTGCAAGGGGTGATCTCTCGCTCGTCTGGCTCCGTCGCCTCTATTTCCAATGAAGGTATTTCTTGTCCTCGCAAAACTCTCACTGGATTGTGGACTCAGGAGTCACACATCACATCACTTCGCAACACCCTCCGCAATGCTCCGGGACTGCTCACCCCAATTTCATAAATGTGGCAAATGGTGATACCACCCCCGTCTCTGGTGTTGTTGATATACCCCTCACACCCACTCTGTCTCTGACCTCTGCTCTTCACGTTCCCGGTTCCCCATTTAATTTACTCTCTGTTAGCCGCCTTACACAAGACCTCAATTGCTGTGTTACTTTCTCACCATCTACCTTTGTTGTGCAGGATCGGAACACGCAGAATATCATTGGTAAGGGACGGCTGTCAAATCAGCTCTACCTCCTCGATGCCCTCCTTCCGCCTTCTCTACTGTTTTTACTACCGACTGACATCGTCGTCTCGGGCATGCGCCCCTCCAGACTCTTAAGAAAGCTCTTCCGGATGTCTCTCTGCAAGAGTTCTCTTGCGAGTCGTGTATCTTGGGCAAACAACATCGTGTTTCCTTTTCTCCCCATTATACTCGGAGTGATACTCCATTTGCATTAGTTCATTCTGATATTTGAGGCCCTTATAAAACCCTTAGTATGTTTGGTTATCGTTATTTTGTCACATTTATTGATGATTTTTCACGACTAACCTGGTTGTACTTACTTTGGGATCGTACTGAACTTACCTCTACATTTCGTGCATTTGTTAATGAAATCCGTACACAGTTCGCCTCTCCTTTAAAGATTATTCGTACGGATAACGCAAAGGAATACACTAGCCGTACATTTGCGAACTTTTGCACGGAGTTCGGTATAATACATCAAACCTCTTGTGCTTACACGCCTCAACAAAATGGTGTTGCAGAGCGGAAGAATCGTCATTTTCTTGATGTTGCGCGATCCCTAATGCTTCAAATGCATGTTCCTACTCGTTTTTGGAACTTTGCTGTCTTTACGGCATGTCATCTCATCAATCGCATGCCGTTTTCTGTGCTTGATCATGCCACTCCGTTTAGCCTTCTCTTTCCATCCCACTCCCCGTTTGCTCTTACGCCTCGTGTGTTCGGGTGTACCTGCTATGTTCATAATCTCGGTCCAATCACGGATAAGTTTGCTCCCTGAGCTCGCAAGTGTATATTTCTTGGTTACTCTCGGACAAAGAAAGGATATGTGTGTTATTCTCCGCCTCATACAAAGTCATTATCTCTGCTGATGTCACCTTCCAGGAGGCTCAACCGTTTTACGACTCATCGTCTGACATTGCTCCTCCTTTCCCCTGCCAGTTCCTCGACCGACTATTCCCGTCACGTCTTCTTTACCACCACTACTTCAACTCCTCCTCCGGCACATGCTCCACCTCCACCATCCAAGCCACCCCTTATTCGTGTCTACACTCGTCGTTCCCCGGTCTCTGGAGCTTTGCAATAGCCTCCCTGTACCAGTGCTATCCCGTGGACTGACGATCCAACAACATCCTCTACAGCTCACCCCATGGCCAATTATATCTTTATGCATCGTCTTGCTCCATATCTACGCAAGTTTGCTCTCTCCCTCTCCTCCATTTCTATTCCTAACTCCGTGCGGGAGGCTCTTTTACATCCAGGGTGGCGCGCGACCATGGACGAGGAAATGACTGCTCTTTGGTCCAACCAGACTTGGGATCTGGTTCCTCCTCCTCCCGGCCAGTCATGTGTTAGTTGCAAGTGGGTGTTTACTATCAAGCATGCTCAAGATGGGACAATTGATAGGCTCAAGGCCCGGCTTGTGGCGCATAGGTTTACACAACAGCAGGGGCTTGATTATGAGGAAACCTTCTCTCCTGTTGCCAAGCTGAATTCTGTTCGTGTTCTGATCTCCTTGGATGTACATCATCACTAGCCTCTCCATCAGCTTGATATTAAGAATGCTTTTTTGAATGACGACCTTCAAGAGATAGTTTACATGCATCAACCACCCGGGTTTGAGACCACAGAGGAGTCTCGTGTATGTCTTCTTCGGAAATCGATTTATGGTCTCAAACAGTCTCCCCGGGCTTGGTTTGAAAAGTTTAGTAAGGCTTTTCGCGATGTTGGATTCAAGCGGAGCTCGACCGACTTCTCTCTTTTCACTCGGCATCAATCAACTGGGACTGTCATTCTCTTGGTATATGTGGATGATATCTTGATCACTGGAGACGACACCACAGGGATACAGAGAATTAAGCAACACTTGAACTCTGTTTTTCAGACAAAAGATCTGGGAGGATTGAGGTATTTTCCACGGCTTGAGGTTGCAAGACGACCCGATGACCTCGTTCTGTCACAACGAAAGTATTGTCTTGATCTCCTCCACGATGCTGGCTATTCTGGGTGTAAACCTGTAGAAACTCCGATGGACTCCAACCACAAGTTATGTGCTCATGGGTCTGACTCTGATTTACTGCTTACGAACTCTGAGTATTATCGGCGCCTTGTGGGAAAATTGATTTACCTAACTGTCACAAGACCTGATATTTCATTTGCTGTTGGAGTTGTTAGCAGATTTATGCACGCCCCTCACACTTCTCATCTTCAGGCAGTGGAACGCATCCTCAGATATTTGAAGACAGCTCCTGGACAAGGATTGGTATATAAGCCATCTTCCTCCCTATCTCTTGTTGCGTACTCAGATACGAACTATGCGGGTTCCCTAGATGATCGACGCTCTACTACAGGCTTCTGTACCTACTTTGGGGGAAACCTTATTACTTGGTGTAGCAAAAAGCAGTCTGTTGTTGCTAGATCATCCGCTGAAGCTGAGTATCGTGCAATGGAGGCAGTTGTATCTGAACTCACCTGGCTTGAGGGTCTACTTGGTGATTTGGGCATCACTTTACCCTCACCTGCAACCTTGTTTTGTGATAGCCAGGCTGCAATTCACATCGCGAAGAATCCTGTGTTTCATTAGCGGACCAAGCATATCGAGGTTGACTGCCATTTCTTTCATGAAAAGGTTCAATTAAAGAAGTTAGAGCTGGAGCATGTTTCTGCGTCTGGGCAGGTTGCCGACATTCTCACCAAGGCATTACCACGACAAATGTACCATCAGTTCTTATCCAAGCTTAGTGCATACGACTTGTACGCTCCAGCTTGCGGGGGAGTGTTAGAGAATATTTGAAAAACATGATGTAATGGTCCATTAATAAGGCCCATATAGGAGTTAGTGCTTAGTCCCACATTGTTTGTATAGCTTAGTTTTCCTCTCTTCTCTCCTATATATTTGTACTCATACTTGTATTTTGGTATTCAAGAAGGATATACAAGGTTTTCACCTTTCTCTACAAATTCTAAGAATAATCAATGGTGCGGAAGAAGAATGGGATCTAAGTAAGAAGTGAGATCGAATATGATAAGTTACAAGATCAAGTCACTTATATTTCTATCAAACCATTAAGAGCTATGAATATCTCTTGGAATCATGAGTCACGTTTAAGAGGGGGTGTTGAAAATTAACTTGATTTAGTTACATGTTGAATGCTAATGGAGAAAGAGGAAATTTTAACTGGCTAAATAATGAAGCAAAGGTGAATAGGTGGAAGAGGGAAAACTGTATCTTTTAGTATTAGCATTTATTTTACCATTTCATTTCTACTGTTTGGGAAACGTTCAGGTTTTATTGTATGTGTTAGAAAAGCCCATGTAAAGAGCCCATTATTGAGCCCATTTTTTCCTTTTCTCTTCTCTCCTCTTTAGCCCCACATCATGTAGATGATTGATTCTCTCCTTCTTTCCCCTATATATTTGTATTCTCTCCTTGTATTTATACATTTGAGAAATATACATAAGTTTTCGAACTCTTTCTACATGGTATCAGAGGGAGCAATCCTCCTTGGGCGGCCTCTCTTTTCTTAACCGCCTACCTTAGGCGGTCTCCTTCCTGCGGCCTCCTGCGGCCTGCATCTTTTGTCCGCTCCTTTCCCTTAGCCGCTTGGCTAACTGCGGCCTCTATCTCTGATTCCGCTCCCTCTTCCTCTCCGTTGTTCCACCCTCCTCCTCGGGCTTCTTATAGCCTTGTTCCTCTCTGACCCGTGGGGTCCACTTCTCCCAGCTGTTTTCACTCAGTCCGCTGCGGGCTCCTCTTATCTGCTGCGGGCTCTACTTGTCTGCTGCGAGCTCCTCTTATCTGCTGCGGGCTCTACTTGTCTGCTGCGGGCTCCTCTTGTCCGCCCTCTCTTTGGCCTCGCGGTATCTTGGTTTATCCGGCCGCGGACTACTCCTAACCGCTGCGGGCTCTCCTCTCTACGGTCCGCTGACTTTTCCCCCCCTTGCGGCCTGCTCCTGTCCGCCGCGGTCTCTCTCAACTCGCGCCATACGGCCTGCTTCTTCTACTCGCCGCGACCTGTTCCAGTTCACTTCTTGTTGCTTGAGTGCTGCTACTCGCGACTTCTTCTCACGGTTTTTCCTACCCGTTGCCTTTTCTTTCCGCTCGTTATTATTCAACTCGCGTCCTCTTCTTCCATCCGCTCGAGTTTCAGTTCGCCGCGGACTGTTCCAGTTCGCCTGCCTCTTCTACTCGCGGTTTCCCCTCCCTGTCCGCTCGCTTTCTTCTTGCGGCCTCCTTTGCTCTGACCGCTGTTGTGCTCACCCAGACCGTGCAGACTATCTTCTTTCTGCATTTTGGTCGCGGTCTGTCTGATCACTGGTGTCCGGTGTGACTATGCGGACTGTCGCTTTCCCGCATTTAGGTCGCGGTTTTCTCCTTCCCTCCCTGTCGTGCGATCTCCAGCTCTTCTCGCTGCGGTCTCCTTCTCCAGACCGCATTCAGGTCGCAGTCTCATTCTCCAGTTGCTTATATGGGCTCGTCTGTCGACTCCACTGGCCCGGCGGCTAGTCCGCCTACAGACCGCCCGGCTTGTCCTGCAGACTGCCAGGTTTGTTCTGCTGAAGTCCGCGATGAGCTGCGGATAACTACTATTTCTCTCTCTGGGAAGAAAAACTCTATCCCTTGGGTGCATTCAGTTAGACGGGTTCTTCAGACCAAGGGCCTCTTGCCTCACCTTACTCAGGCACCTCCTTCTCCTCCTACCGATGATTGGCTCCGCAATGATGGCCGCGTTCAGATGTGGCTCCTTAATTCCTTGGATGGAGAACCTTATCAGATGGCTATGTACCACGACATCGCCAAGGCTATGTGGGATGAGCTGCATTCCTTATACTTAGGCCGCGACAGCCTTCAACATCTCTACGATATCCTCACTGATCTTCTCGCTCTCGACACTGGCGGGGCTTCAGATATGACCTCCGTTGTCGCTTGCGCCAAAACCCTTGCTGAGGCCTGGATCCAGCATCAGCCGTCCACCAATGATCATGTTGCTCAGCGCGCTCAGAAGGAAGCCGTCTGCATTGCCATCATGATGGCCCGTCTTCTGTCTCACCTTCAGAGCATTCGAACTCAGGTCCTGGCTTCTCCCACAACACCGTCTTTCTTTGATGTTTGCTCCATGCTTCTCCGCGTGTCACCTCCTCCGGATACTTATGCTCCTTCTCCCCCGACCCTTCTTCAGCAGGCCCCTTCGCTCCTACCGTCCCCTCCTACCTCTGCTCGAGACGGACGTTCGGGCTCTCTGGGACGTGAGCTTGGTGGCCGGGGTCGGCCGAAGTGTTCCTACTGCGGGAAAGACGGCCACCTTGAAGCGACCTGCTACCGAAAAATTGGTTATCCTCCTCGTTCGACGAAATCTGTGATTGCTGACGCCCCCTCTGCCGCTCCTCCTAATCTTGAGGCCGTCCGTCTTCAGCTCCAGCAACTCCAGGGGCTGCTCAACCCGCCCTCTGCCTCCATTGCCTCCGTCTCCAACACAGGTACTGCTTGTTTATCCACCAGCTCGTGCTAGATCATGGACTCAGGTGCCACTCATCACATTACTTCGCAACGGCCTGCCCAGTACTCGGATTCTCCTTATCCGAAGACTATCACCGTAGCCAATGGGGCGATGGTTCCCGTCTCCGGCTCGGCAGATATTTCTCTCAACCCGTCAATCTCCGTACGCTCGGCTCTTCATGTTCCAAGCTCCCAGTTCAATTTACTCTCTGTTGGCTGTCTTACTAGTGATCTTGATTGTTCTGTCATATTCACATCTTCTTCTTTTGTTATACAGGATCGGCGGACGCAGACTACCATTGGTAAAGGCACGCTGCGGAACGGGCTCTACCTTCTCGACGACTCTCCCACCATTCTCTCTTCTGTCTCTTCCACTGAGTGGCATCGACATCTCGGGCATGCCCCTCTGCCGGTCCTCCAGCGGGCTCTTCTTGTTCTCTCACTTCATCCATTTCAGTATGAGTCATGTATCTTCGGCAAACAGCCGCGTTCTTCTTTTCCTGCGCATTGTACTTGGAGCGCTGCTCCATTTGATTTAGTTCATTCTGATGTATGAGGCCCTTTTAAGATTACAAGTATTTCTGGTTTTCGTTACTTTATCACATTTATTGATGATTACTCTTGCACTTCGTGGCTATACTTACTTCGAGATCACTCCGAGCTTCCCCGTGTCTTTCGGGCTTTTGTCCTTGAGACCCGTACTCAATTCCACACCGCCCTCAAAATATTGCGCACCGATAATGCTCGTGAATACACTGGTCACGAATTTACCGATTTGTGCTCTGAATTCGACATTATTCATTAAACATCTTGTGCCTACACACCCCAACAAAACGGTGTTGCAGAACGGAAGAACCGCCACTTACTCGATGTCGCCCGCTCCCTCATGCTTCAAATGCATGTTCCCAAGACTTACTGGAACTTTGCGGTCCCCACTGTCTGCTTTCTCATTAACCGTTTCCCTTCCTCCGTCCTCCATTATGCTACTCCGTTCAGCCTACTGTTTCCCTCCACTCCGGCTTTTCCTCTCCCGCCTCGTGTCTTTGGCAGCACCTGCTACGTCCACCGTCTGGGGCCGTCCTCAGATAAGTTAGATCCCCGTGCAGCTAAACACATCTTTGTCGGCTATTCGCGCACCCAGAAAGGCTATGTATGTTATTCTCCGGCTACTCGAAAGATCTCAGTCTCTGCGGACGTTACCTTCCGGGAAGATCAACCGTTTTTCCCTGCTCCTTTACCCGCTCATCTACCCCCAGCTCCTCTCCCGTCATCCATCCCACGCCTGGTTATCCTTGTTACTACACCACCAACTTCTCTCCCGCCATCCATCCCACCTGCACCGACTCCTGTTCCCTCCAAACCACCCGTTATCCGTGTCTACACTCGTCGCCCTCCCGGTTCCGTTGCCCCTCTGCAGTCGGCCTCAACCACGGATACTCCGCGTCCTGCTGATCAGGTACCACCCTCCACTGCTTATCCTCTGGTCAACTACGTTTCTCTCCATCGCCTCTCCCCACTTGCACACATTTGCTACTTCTCTTTCTTCTGTCTCTGTTCCTAACTCTGTGCAGGAGGCGCTTCAACATCCGTGCCGGCGGACAGTCATGGAGGAAGAAATGACTGCGCTCTGGGCTAACCAGACATGGACTGTAGTACCCCTTCTTCCAGGTCAGAAACCGGTTGGGTGTAAGTGGGTCTTTGTCATCAAACATGCTACTGATGGGACAATTGACCGTCTGAGGCTCGTCTCGTGGCTTGTGGTTTCACCCAGCACCAGGGGCTCGAATATGAGGAAACTTTCTCTCCGGTGGCCAAGCTCAATACCATTCGCGTCCTCATCTCTGTCGCTATCCATCGCCAGTGGCCCCTATTTCAACTGGATATCAAGAATGCTTTCTTAAATGGGAATTTATAGGAGACAGTGTATATGCAGTAACCACCCGGGTTTGAGACCACGGGGGAGTCTCAGGACTGCCGTCTTTTGAAGGCTCTGTATGGTCTCAACAATCCTTACGGGCATGGTTTGACAAATTCAGTAAGACCCTTCGTGATATTGGTTTTACTCGGAGCTCGGTCGACTTCTCATTGTTTACTCGCCACCGACCAACTGGAACGGTTCTTCTGTTAGTATACGTTCACGATATCATCATTACAGGAGATGACTCACAAGGGATACAGACAGTCAAACTACATCTAAGTTCCGTCTTTCAGACAAAGGATCTGGGGCCTCTTCGATACTTCTTGGGTCTTGAGGTTGCCAGACGGCCGGATGGGCTTGTCCTCTCTCAACGAAAGTATTGTCTTGACCTCCTTCATGATGCAGGTTATTCAGGCTGTAAGCCGAGTGACACCCCTATGGATGTAAACCACAAGTTATGCGCCCAGACATCTGACTCGGATCTCCTACTCCAGAATCCTAAATATTATCGTCGTCTCGTCGGAAAATCGATCTATCTCACGGTAACCAGGCCAGATATTTCCTTCGCTATTGGTATTGTCAGTCGATACATGCACTCCCCTCGAAGATTTCATCTTCAGACTGTTGAACGTATTCTCAGATACCTTAAAACAGCTCCTGGTCAAGGACTTGTCTATAGAACCTCTTCTTCAGCTCCAACATTGGTGGCATACTCAGATGCTGATTATGCTGGTTCCCTTGATGACCGACGATCTACCAGTGGTTTTTGCACCTACTTTGGAGGACATTTGGTTACATGGCGAAACAAGAAACAAGCGGTCGTTGCTCGATCATCAGCTGAGGCAGAATACCGGGCAATGACATCTGTGGTGTCTGAACTGACGTGGCTTGAGAGTCTTCTCACTGATCTGGGTGTAAAACTACCTTCACCGGCTCTTCTCCTCTGTGACAGCCAAGCTGCTATACATATCGCCAAGAACCCGGTCTTCCACGAAAGAACGAAGCACATCGAAGTCGACTGTCACTTCATCCGGAAGAAAGTTCAAATGAAGAAGCTCGATCTAAAGCATGTTCCAGGGTCTGAACACGTTGCGGATGTCCTCACAAAGGCTCTTTCCAGGCCCCTCTTCTATCAGTGCTTGTCCATGCTTGGCGCATACGATTTGTACGCTCCAGCTTGCGGGGGAGTGTTAGAAAAGCCCATGTAAAGAGCTCATTATTGGCCCATTTTTCCTTTTCTCTTCTCTCCTCTTTAGTCCCACATCATGTATAGGATTGATTCTCTCCTTCTTTCTCCTATATATTTGTATTCTCTTCTTGTATTTATACATTTGAGAAATATACATAAGTTTTCGAGCTCTTTCTACAGTATGCTAATTTCTTTGGCAGTTTTCTTAGTTTTGGTTTTTCCTATTTGTAACTTACATTGGCTTCTATATATTAAGAAGAGAAATAAAGTAGCAAAAATGAATCACAATTATCCTCTACTCTTCCATGTGTTTATTTTGTGTGCTCGTATTGCTCTCCATATTCTAACACCATTATGATAGTAGCCCACGAAAGAAGAAATAAGCAATTATTGCTGCCCTTAATTTGGTCACGCTGATAGCTCAAAAAAAGTGGGAAGAATAATCAAACTCAATGGTCTTATTTATTCAATTATTGTACATTTAATACACTGTCTGCCTTGTTTCACGCTCTCAAATTGATTATGACAGTCAACTAGTAGTAATGTGCTTACCCAAGCGTGCCTTCATAAAAATATTTGTAAGGTTCTCTGAGACCTCAATTAAGTGGGATATATTTTGATCAATACGGATCACCAATGTGCCGATGATACACCTTTATGTGCTTTGAATTTTCTTGGAAAACTAGATTTTCAACAACTTTGATGGCAACTTGATTATCGTAGTGCAAAGGTTATAGGTAACGGCTTTGAGATTGTATCTGATTCATTAAGGATGTTCTATATATGATCATTGGTTAATGTTTGAGTTCTCCTAGATGTTGTTTGATCCAAATCAATACAAAAGTGATATTGTCCATAGCATGATACTCTGAATTCCGAACTTGACTTAATTATTGCATTTTTCTTCTTGCTCCTTCAGGTTACTAATTTTTCCCAACAAACATACAATACCCTTTGGTTGATCTCCTATTAATTGTTGATTTTCAATAGCTTGCATCCAAAAGTTGTTGCGCTTTCATATAAACAATCTGAATACAAGATTCCCCTGGTTGGAGCAATCTCAAGTGTCCCACTATCCTAATTACTTTATCCTACTAACTCTTAAAAGGATCATTAATGTTAGAACTAATTAAATATTTATTTTTTATTTTTCCCTCACGTATTACCCTCTCTCTATATATAGGACTTTTATTTTTCAAGTAGTAAGATTATTGGTTACGGTTTGACATGGTATCAGAGCCGATCCTTGTTACGCCCTAGCCGCTCGATCGACTCTCCCCTCCGCTCGATCGACTCTCCCCTCCGCTCGATCCCGCAGCCCAGCAACCCCGTCGTCGGCCTCCCATCTCCCTTTTCTCCCTCCATCTCCCTCAACTCTGCTTCCCTCTGAGGCCCTCAGCAGCACTGAGCGCGACGTAGTTCGCCGATTGGCGCACGGGCCGATTGGCGTCCCAGATGACCTCTCCTCCGACAATCGTCTGATTTGCCCCGTTTTTCTCAGAAAAGGTTCACTTTTCCTTTCTCTACCTTCTACTAGGGGAATCAATTAATCGTTCCACTATATTTCCCTATATCGTTGATCTAGGGATCTTCCTCTCCCTTTTCTTTCTCTCATGAAAAGGGTCCTACCTACTCCTTCAAGCCTCCTTTGACTTCAGCTCTCAAGAATCTATTGCTGTAGGATCCCAGACGGTCCTATTGGTGGTGTCTGACATATTTTCCGGCATTGCCCTTTTTCCGACGATCTTCTGGAGGCTGTTTTTTGACCTAATCAGAAATTTTTCGGCGCTTCTTTGTTCTCTGATTTCATTATGTCTGACGTGGTTGATTCTCCTGACGTCTCACAACCTGCTGGATCTACCCGGGTTGGGCATGATTATACGGCGTCTTAGATTACCACGATTCGTCTTGATACAACAAATTACCTAATCATGGTCTCGATCTATTACCTTGGCCCTTAAGAGTCGTCGTTTGTTTGGATATGTTAACGATACTATTAAGGAGGCAGAGAATACTGCATTTACGTGGTCTCAATGAGAATCAGAGAACTCTTTGGTTATGTCATGGTTGATTAATTCGATGCAAGAGGCTATTGCACAAAATTACTTATTCTTGGATACCACTGCGGATATTTGGAGTCCTGCTGAATCTACTTATTCTCGGAAAGGCAACACTGCTCAAATGTTTCAGCTACGAAGGAAGATCTTTCTCCTTCGACAGGGTGATAGACCACCGCCCCCCTATTATTTGGATTTCACTCAGCTATATCAGGAGTATGACCATTTTACCTCTCTTGACCTTGTCTGCACTGTTGGTGCTCTCCTTTTTCGTGTTCATGAAGATCGGTACAGGGTGTTTGAGTTTCTACATGGTTTACAATGGGACTTTGATCAGATTATTGTTCAGATTCTTGTCCCCATTCCAGTCCCTTCATTGTCAGAGACCTATAGTATTGTCTAGCAGGAATATGACCGCCGTCAATCTTGGAGTTTAGAGGTTCTTTCTAATGGTTTTGCTCTTGCAGCTTCTCATTCTGGAGGCACCACTCCTCGGGACTTTAAGCTCAGGCCCTCGACAAAGCCACTTGATTTGTGATTATTGTGGTCAGAGTTGACATACTCGCGACACTTGCTTCAAATTGCATGGGCTCCCTCCATCGAGAGGTGGCATGGTTCTTTGTGGTGGTCGTGGTCGTGGCCGCTCCAATTTCAGCTCTCCTCGCTCTGCTCACCTGATTGTGTTCATTGATGATAGTACCTCAAGTGGCCAGGTCTCAAAGTCTCTGTCTCTACCCGGGGCCTTTTTTACTGATGAGATGATGACTTTTTGTCGCATGATGCAGGGGTTATCCTCGGAGTCCACTTCTGGTCTATCCTCATACTGCTTGCCATTTATTGGATCATTGATTCTGGAGCCACAAATCATATGACCGAGTCATCGTCAGATTTTGTTTCATATTCATCATTGTATGACAGAGATAAGGTAAACATCGTTGATGGAATCCTTTCCTCTGTTGCAAGAAAATGCTCTATCACTTGTTCTTCTCTTATCTTGGTTTCTACCCTTCACGTCCCGTCCTTTACTCACAATCTCTTATCTGTTAGTCATATTACAAACTCCATGAACTGCTCCGTCACTTTCTTTCCTTCTTACTGTGTCTTTCAGGACCTGCAGACGAAGAAGGTGATTGGCTCTGGTAGGATGCATGATAGATTGTACATGTTTGATGATGTTGTTCCTCAGGCCTATCATGCTCACCAGCTTCCTCAGTTGGCTACCTGACATCATCGCTTGGATCATCCCTCTATTTCTACTATGCAGAGGATATTTACCATTTTTTCATCTTATGTTTTTAAAACTTTATGTGTGATATTTGTAAACTTGTTAAACATAAGCGTGTCTCTTTCAATCACTTGTCTAAGGCTTCTGTTGCACCTTTTCATACTATTCATAGAGATGTATGGGGCCCTTGACCTGCTGCTTTGATCTCTGGTTATCATTGGTTTGTTACTTTTATTGATTGTTTTTCTCGCACTACGTGAGTTTATTTGATGCATAGTAAAAGTGAAGTTTTCTCTCTTTTCCAAAAATTTCATAAAATGATTTCTACTCAATTTGGTGCCACCATTAAAATTCTTTGTAGTGATAATGATCGTGAATATATGGATGCTAAATTTGAAAATTATTTGAGTGATCATGACATCGTTCATCAAACCACTTGTGTACATTCTCCTGCACAAAATGGTGTTGCTGAACAAAAAAATTGTCACATTCTTGAAGTGACACGATGCTTGTTATTTACGATATCTCTTCCAAAATATTATTGGGATGATACCCTTCTTACTGCGGCTTACTTCATCAATTGTATACCGTCCCATCATCTGGACAATCACACTCCTCTTCATACTCCATGTATCCCTCCTACTACTCTTGTACCCCGTACGTTTGGATGTTTATGTTTTGTTCATATTCATAACATTACTAGAACAAAACTTGATCCTCGTGCCCTTCGTTGTGTGTTCGTTGGTTATTCCCCTACACAGAAAAAGTACAAATGCTATCATCCTCCAAGCAGGAAAATATTTGTTTCTGTGGATGTTACTTTTCATGAAACTACCTCCTATTATAAGTCCTCACTTTAGGGGGAGTCTTCATACTTAGAAGTGAGTGCTCATACTGTTCCTCTTCCTATTAATCCTCCATACATTACCACTCAGGGCGAAAGTGCGGATATTCCCAATGATATTCCAAAAATGGATTGTCAAGTGTATACTCGGAGAAGCAAAAGATCAAACACTCAATCGCATCCCATAATACCACATCCGTCACCAAATTTGTCTACAACATCTCTGGAGTTACCTATTGCCCTCCGAAAAGGTATACACTCATCCACTCAACATCTGTTATCTAACTATGTGTCATATGCCTCTTTAACCTCTTTCCATAAAGCCTTCGTCGCTTCTCTTTCTTCCGTGTTTGTTCCCGGTACTTGGCAGAAGGCACTTGGTCACCCAAAACGGACAAAGACGATGATGGAGGAAATGCAGGCTCTAGAAAAGAGCCAGACATGTGACCTGGTCGATCTCCCTCCTGACAAGAGGACAGTTGGTTGTCGATGAATTTTTACAGTGAAGCAGAACTCTGAAGGTATTCTAGAGAGATTTACGACACGATTGGTGGCAAGAGACTGCATCCAAGCACATGGTATTGACTACCAAGAGACTTTTGCTCCTGTGGCAAAAATGAATACAATACGGGTCATATTATCTTGTGCCGCTTGTAAAGGGTGGGACCTTCAACATCTAGATGTAAAGAATGTCTTTCTTGACGGAGAGTTGGAAGAGGAAGTCTATATGTCGATGCCTCCTGGCCTTGTCCCTATCGGCTTTGAAGGGAAAGTGTATAAATTGAAGAAAGCTCTATATGGGTTAAAACAATCTCTGAGAGCTTAGTTTGGGAGACTTTACAAAGTCATGATCTCATTAGGGTATATCTAAAGTCACGTCGATCACACTTTATTTATCAGACGGTACGAGATGAAGGTGACTCTCATTATTATATATGTTGATGATATAGTTATTACAGGTGATAACATGGATGAAATTTGTGTCCTGAAAGTCAAACTGGCTAGTGAATTTGAAATGAAAGACTTGGGTAAGTTAAGAAATTTTCTAGGGATTGAGGTAGTAAGATCAAAATATGGTATTCATATTTCACAGCAGAAATATGTCCTTGATTTATTAAAACAAACAAGAATGAGTGGTTGCAAGCATGCTGATACTCCTATTGAAGTGAACCACAAACTTGGACGTGATGATGGGTAGTTAGTGAAAGATATTTCTTGTTATGTGAAGTTGGTAGGTAAACTGATCTACCTATCTCATGCCCATCCTGACATTTCATATGCAGTAGGAGTGGTAAGTCAATACGTGCATTTCCCTAAAATCAGACATCTTGATGTTATGCATAGAATTTTGAGGTATTTGAAGACCTCGCCTAGTAGGAGAATTCTATTCTCTCCTAGTGATCACTTAAAATTTAAAATATATACTGATGCTGACTGGGCCGGATCAGTTGATGATAGACGGTCTACTACAGGATATTGTTCTTTTGTTGGAGCTAATCTGGTCACTTGGAGAAGCAAAAAACATGTAGTGGCTCTCTCTAGTGCAGAGGCTGAGTTTAGAGTCATGGCTCATGGTATATGTGAGGGGATGTGGCTTCGTTCCCTCTTGAATGATATTGGTTTATTGGAAACAGGCCCCTTCAATTTGTATTGTGACAACAAGACTGCAATTAACATTGCTCAGAACCCCGTCCAGCATGACCGCACCAAATATGTTGAAGTTGACCGACACTTCATTAAGGAAACTTTTATGAAAGGAATTGTATGTACCCTTTTCGTTCACTCGGAGGGACAACTTGCAGATTTTCTCACCAAGGCATTGAGTGAAAAAACATTTGCGTCCATTGTTACATGCCCAACTTTAGGGGGAGCGTTAGAACTAATTAATTATTCATGTTTTATTTTTCCCTCATGTATTATCCTTTATATCTAGAGGGCTTTTATTTTTCAAGTAATAAGATTATTGGTTACAGTTTGACAATACATAAATTGTCTATCAACAACAACACTCAAGCCTTTATCCCACCATAGTGGGGTCGGCTATATGGATCCTTTGTCGCCATTGTGCCCTATCTTTTGTCATAATCTCACTAATGCCTAAGTACATCATGTATTTCCTTACAATTTCATTCCAAGTCTTTATTGGTCTACCCCTCCCTCGTTTAACATGCCTAGTGAGTAGACTCTCACAATGCCTAACAAGTGCCTCTAACAGTCTTCTTTGTACGTGTCCAAACCATCTTAGACGAGCTTCTCACATCTTTTATGCAATTGGTGCTACCCCTGTCTTATCCCTGATACTTTGATTCCTAATTTTATCCAATCTCGTGTGTCCACACATCAACCTAAGCATTCTCATCTCCGCAATTCCCATTTTTTGCTCATGTACACAATTCACTACCCAACACTCAGAACCATAGAGCATCGCGGGTCTAATTGCAGTACGGTAAAACTTGCCCTTAAGTTTTAGTGGTGCTTTACGATCACATAAGATCCCTGACGCGCCTCTCCACTTCAACCAACCCGCTTGGATTGCATGTGTCACATCTTTATCAATACCTCCGTCTTTTTGAACTATCGATCCAAGATATTTAAAACACTCACTACGGGAAATATCTTGATCACCCAACTTAATAACGAAGTCATCTGTCCTTCTTGTACTGCTAAATTTAAGCTCCATATACTCTGTCTTTGCCCTGCTCAACCTAAACCCTTCTTTTCTAAAGTATCTCGCCAAGATTCAAGATTTGCATTTACATCCTCGCGCTTCTCATCAACCAAAAGGATATCATCCACAAATAATAAACACCAAGGTATTGCTTGTTGGATATGTCTGGTGAGCTCATCTAAGATAAGGGTAAAAAGATAAGGGCTTAAAGCTGAAACTTGATGTAAGCCAACAGTGATAGAGAATTCCTGTGTTAATCCTCCAGATGTCCTCACCCTTGTCACTGAATTTGTATGCATATATTTGATTGTGTCAATATATGATATATTTACACCTTTCTTTTCTAAGACTCTCCATAAAATCTATTTTGGAACTCTATCATAAGCCTTCTCAAGATCAATAAACAACATATGCAAATCTTGTTTTCTTTCTCGATAATTGTCAATGAGTCTCCTCAAGAGATGTATAACTTTCATGGTTGACCTCCCTAGCAGGCTGGCATTAATCCAAATTGATTCTTCGAGATATTAGTCTTTCGTCTTAATCTTCTTTCTATTACTCGTTCTCATAGTTTCATGTTATGACTCATCAATTTAATTCCTCTGTAATTAACACAATTTTGTATATCCCCTTTATTCTTATACAAAAGTACCAAGATACTTTCTCTCCATTGGTCTGACATCCTCTTTGACTTCAGTATCTTATTGAAATAGCATGTACGCCACAAAATTCCTTAATTTCCTAGACATTTTCATACTTCAACGGGTATATCGTCTGGATCAACCGCCTTCATTTTTTATCTTATTTAGAGCATATTTTAACTCTGATACTTGAATTTTACGATAAAACGTTATGTTCTTATACTGCTCTGATTTATTTAACTCTTCCAAGTTCTATTTATTGTCTTTTGTTTTATTATAGAATTGATAAAAATATCTTTTTTATCGCTCTTTAATATTCACATCAATCGTTAAAACTGTATATGTCTCATTCTTTATGCATTTTACTTGACTTAAATCTGTTGTCTTTCTTTCTCTAGCTCGAGCAATTTTATATATGTCACGCTCTCCATCTTTGATATATAGTCGCTTATAAAATTCTTCATAATCTTGACTTCTTGCTTACTTATTGTCTGTTTAGCTTCTTTTTTGACGACTTTATACCTAGCTAAATTTTCATCATTCCTACAAGCGTAAAGTGATTTATAGCTGTCCCTCTTTGCCCTCACTTTGTCTTGCACTTCCTCTTTTCACCACCAAGATTCTTTATTTAGGGTCGCACGACCTTCTGATACTCCAAGTACGTTTTTTTCACTTATCCTTAAATGTGAAGACATAACTTTCCATGAGACATTATGATCAACATAAGGCTCATCAACTAGTTGTTCCATAACTGTCTTCTTGAAAGCAACCCGCTTTTCCATCTTCAAGTTTCACCACCGAATTTTTTGCAATATTTTTGTTCTTGTCTTAAATTGTCTATCAAATTTAATCAAAATAGACATGATATAGATAGAGTTATTGGGAAATACTTTAGCTTTCCCGTAAGTTCATGCATCTCTCTGATGTAAGAACAATTTAGAGTTGTGATCCATCAATGCATCAACTGGCTTGCATCCTAACATCCAGTGCTTTGAAAGCATGTCAAGCATGTGCTTCCTATGAGGCAAGTAGATATCCTTCTTGGACAATGCCACTTCGATGCTAAGAATACTTTAAATTGCCAAGGTCCTTACTCGTAAATTTTTCTTGAATATATTTTTCAGATTTCTGAAGCCTCCTTCATCATCTCCTTTAATAGCTTACACCATCTACATAACACACCAATAAAAGATGAATGCAGACCAAATTCTCTCATAACATGTGGAAACTTTCCAAACATACTCTTTGTGATTGATTCAACCTGTTAAAGATAAAATAGAATTAGCCCATTTGGGAAGTCCATGTGTATTGGCCCATGTATAGCTACTTTAGTCCCACATTGTAAATGTAGATATCTCTCTTTTTCTATCTCTATATAAGTGTATGTATTCCTATACTTTGAGAAGATATACAGTTTCTGCAGTTTTCTCTCTCCTATTTCTCTCTTCTTACATGGTATCAGAGCAAGGAGGATATAAGAGGCCCGAGGAGGAGGGTGGAACCACAGAGAGAAAAGGAAGCAGACCCAGAAAGGACAGGCCACAGGAGCCAGGCGGTTAAGGGAGCGGATAGAAAAATGCAGGCCGCAGACAGAATCGCAGGCTGCGGGCGAGTAGGGATAGACGGATAGAAGTCGGAGTCCGCAGACTGCTGGCGATTAGGGTAGGCAGATAGAAGGTTGATTCCGCAGGAGGGGACGAATTCCTCTGGCTCGGTTGCTATGTCTGGTCAACCGTTCCTCTGGCTCGGTTGTTTCATTCTCTATTTAAGGTATCTCCTGTCTCTCCTATAGCTCTCAGTGGATCTTGGACTCTGGGGCCACCCATCATATTACCTCTCAGAAACCTCCTCTGTACATGCACACTGAGTATCCCAAGTTTATCACTGTGGCCAATGACGATACTACTTCTGTGCCTGGAGCTGCTGATCTGCAACTTACTCCTACTCTCTCCTTAACCTCGGTCCTTCATGTTCCGGGATCTCCCTTCAACCTACTGTCGGTTAGTAGACTTGCTCAAGATCTTGATTGCTGTCTGATCTTTTCTCCCTCTTCTTTTTTCATGCAGGATCGTCAAACACAGACTATCATTGGTAGAGGATGGCTGTCAAACTGGCTTTATCTCCTGGATGCTCTTCCCACTTCACTCTCTGTTGTACCCTCTGTCAACTGGCATCGTCGCCTTGGTCATGCTCCTCTTCAGATTCTCAAGAAGACTCTTCCTGATGTCTCTTTTTACAGGAATTTTCTTGTGAGTTATGCATCTTTGACAAGCAACATCGTACTTCTTTCCCTCCTGTATGTGACCGGAGTAGTACTCTGTTTTCTTTAGTTCATTCCGATATCTGGGGTCCTTATAAACTACCCAGTATTTTTGGTTATCGCTACTTTGTAACCTTCATTGATGACTATTCACGCCTCACATGGTTTTATTTACTTCGTGATCGTACTGAGCTAACTTCTGTTTTCCGTGTGTTTGTTATTGAAATACGTACATAATTTCCTACTACCGTACAAATACTTCGCACTGACAACGCTCGTGAATACACTAGTTGCAGCTTCTCCAACTTATGCACCGACTTTGGGATAATTCATCAAACTTCATGTGCGTACACACCCCAGCAGAATGGTGTGGCTGAGCGGAAGAATCGTTATCTCCTTGATGTCACTCGGTCACTCATGCTTCAAATGCAAGTTCCTGTTGAATATTGGAACTTTGTTGTCTCTACTGCTTGCTATCTCATTAACCGTATGCCCTCCTCCGTTCTTAACTCTGCTTCTCCCTTTAGTCTCATGTATCCTTCCAAGTCCCCGTTTTCTCTAACGCCTCGCACATTTGGATGTGCCTGTTATGTTCACACTCTTGGACCACCAAGTGACAAACTTGCCGCCCGCGCCATCAAATGTGTATTTGTAGGCTACTCTCGTACCCAGAAGGGGTATGTTTGCTACTCTCCCACAATCAACAAGGTGCTCGTCTCCGCGGATGTTACTTTTGCTGAAGATGAAAACTTCTTCTCTCACACCTCCACTCTACCACCTCAGCCCACAATTCCTCGTCCGGCTGTTCCCGTCACATCTCTGCCTCCCACTTCTTCCACTCCTCCAATACAAACTTCACCACCTCTCCCTCCTCCAGCTACTCGTGTCTACACTCGCCGCTCGTCCAGGATTTTGCAGCCCGCCTTTAATAGCAGCCCCCTACTACAGATGCTCTTCTGCGTCTTGACGATCAAGCACCACCCTCTACGTCTCATCCCACTGGGAAACTTATGTTCATCCCTACATCATGCCTCTCTCCACCTCTTCGCACTTTTGCCCCATTTTCACTAATTGATCCCTTCCTAACGCAGGTGCTTACAAGTCATCTGGGCTGGCGTGCGGCCATGGACGACGAGATGGAACAGGGGCTAACCAGACTTGGGACCTTGTATCCTTCCTGGTCAATCTTGTGTATAGCTGCAAATGGGTCTTTACAATCAAACATGCTTCTGATGAATCTACAGTACAATCGTGGGACTCAAAGCCCGTGGTTATCGGGCTTCAACTCAGCAACATGGCCTCGATTACGACTAATTCTATTTTATCGAACACGTCCCCCGCAAGCTGGAGCGTACAAGTCCGCCAAGCTTGGATAAAACTGATAGTACTCCGTGGGACGAGCCTTGGTGAAAATGATCAGCAATCTTGACTGTGAAGGCCGAGACATGTTCCAATACTATGACTGAACCTTTTCATCGAATGAAGTGATAGTCAACTTCAAATGCCTTTGTCATTCATGAACACTGGATCTTCCGAAGACTGTGTATAGCTTGCACCAACCACCTGGGTTTGAGACCACGAGGGGAGTCTCGTGTATGTCTTCTCCAAAAGTCTATATATGGTCACAAACAATCCCCTCACGCTTGGTTTGATAAGTTTAGTAAGGTGGTTCGCGAGATGGGATTCACTCGGAGTTCTGCAGATTTCTCTCTTTACTCGTCATCAAGCAATATGGACAGTTCTTCTTCTTGTCTATGTTGATGACATTTGATTACGCCAGGAAATAAGATGTCCACCGATTGGGATAGGTGCAGAAAATCAAACAACATGGTGAACTCTGTCTATCAGACAAAAGACCTGCGTAGTCCGCAATCTAGGAAACTTGAAGAGATAAAGAAGACGATGGACAAGTCCTTGTCTCAGCGGGACTGCATTCTTCTACAAAGTGCGGATCCGCTACGGCTCGGGATGCAAACCTACAGATAGTCCGAGGAGTATGCATGAATACCACTCCAACAGCGAATGAGATGTCAAGCCGCGTAAGTGTGGGATTAATGACCCTGTTCTAACCAAATGTCCATAGTACTATCTGGACATTTGGTGGGAAAATTAATCTACCTCACACTTCCGCAAAGTCTTGACATCTCAACAGCTGATAAGCCGATTCATGTCCATCGGAGTATCTGTAGGTTTGCATCCCGAGCCGTCGAGATCCCAGCACTATTGTAGAAGATCTATGTACTTCCGCTGAGATAAGGACTTGTTTATAAGTCCATCAGGTCTTCTTTATCTCTTGTTTCAACTACTCAAGTTCAAGGAAGTATGCGGACTACGCATTGGATCTTTGTCTGAAAGACATTCAGATGTTGGTTTCTGTCTCGGTGTCATTACCTCGCAACAAGAAAAGACTGTCCATATTGCTCGCTGACGAGTAAAGAGAGAAATCTGCAGAACTCCGAGCTGAATATCGCGAACCACCTATGACAGCGTGAGGGGATCGACCATATATAGACCTGGAGAAGGCCTCCTCATACACACTCTCCTCTCCTGCTACCCTGTTGATAGTGCAAGCTGCCATACATAGTCTGCCAAGATCCAGTGTTCCATGAACGCATAAAGCATATTGAAGTTGACTATCACTTCATTCGAGAAAAGGTTCATTGGCGGTGCACAACAAGAGAGATCATAACTCGTACAGTACTCAGTTTTACCACCGGAGAGAACGTTTCGTCGTAATCGAGGCCATGTTGCTGAGTGATTTTCAGCCCGAGCTCCACCAGACGGACTTTGAGACGATCAACTGTTTCATCAGAAGCATGGCGTTTGATTGTAAAGACGCCCATTTGCGGGGGAGTGTTAAAGCTAACACAAGATTGACCAGGTCAATTTGGAGAGGAACAAGGTATTCCCAAGTATAACTCTTTAGCCCATTGAGAGCTGCCATCTCGTCGTCTCTATGGCCGCTACCTCTATATAAGTGTATGTATTCCTATACTTTAGAGCAGTTTTCTCTCTCCTGTTTCTCTCAAGGAGTTACACAGGACCAGGGAAATAGTGACTTCTTCTAATTGCAGATGCGTTATGGGCATCAACCAGTGCGAAGAGGTGGAGATATTATGCCATAAATTAGGGATATCTTTATAGTTTCCATGTCTTTATTATTGTCTTTTAGGTATTTAATGATGAACATTAAGAACGAGTTAGTTGTTTAGACTTAGTGGTGGTTAACTTGTCATTAAGAGTCATGTAAGCCTATTAAAGGAAAATTATGTGTTGAATGAGCATATAAGAAATTAGTCCATTCCTCTTGACTTTGTATGAGATTGAGGTAGCTCTTTCTCTCCCGAGAACACCCTACTTAGACAATCGCGGTTTCGGCCCCGTAATATCCTCCTCCTTTTTCATCATTGCCTCTGGCCGCTCCTCCAACAACTCTTAGATGTTCTCTGAGTTAGCCCGTAACAACTTGGTATCATAGCTTTCTCCTCCACATTTTACTACCACTAAAAACCTCGTCCCTTCCCCCTATGTTGTTTTTACGGGACGACCACCACCAACAAATTTGGAAGGCTAGGGCAGAGCGAAGACGCGCCTTTGAATCAAAGAAGCCCTAATCTATGTATGTATGTTGCCAAGGCCCTCTGATGTAAACTAATTTTGGAAAAAAATTTTGTAATTAATGAATGAACTTGTTTAGAAGAAGAGGTCATTGATAAGAACATCCCCTCAAATATATTGGAATGTTCATATGAATTGGCATTGCACCAACACGTCTAATTGAAACTTATTCTTTTGTTCAGGTTTATCATTTTGTTGAGAGGTTCAAGTGCATGAAAATTCGTGAAGGAAGGTAGAACATAACAAATTTTGAAAGGAATAACAAAAGTAATCTTTGGCATTACCTCTATATGGTTTTAACAGAGACATCAAAATGATAAAATACTGAAAATAAAGTTTAGTCTCAACTGGATATGACCCCAAATGCGTACCATAGCTGGGCGGAGCCCATGAGGTTTAAAGAGGTGACTCTAATCCATTCTTCCTTTGGGGTGCTATCTATGAAGAACTGTTCGCAGGGCATACGTCATGTATAGCTGTCCTTGTGGATGTCTAAGTGGGGAAATTCCGTCTTCACATAACAGGGAATGTCGATCCCTTCCGAGCGATGTCCATGTGACTCGAAATGATGCGGCTCCAGTGTCCTGACATGGGAGGAGTAAGAGGTGGCTCTCGGTGCTGGGGCCATCCCGTCGAGGCGAGATGTGGAGGCCTCGAGCGTGGTGGTGTTCGTAGCCATCATTTTTTGAAACATTGCCATCAACTAGGCCAAGGTAAGGCCACCTTCTTCCATCTTATCAGTGTCGGTGGATGTTGCGGACAAAAATCTGGAGTAGGGAGAATGCCAACGCTACTTGGATAGAGACCTACACTGGGTGAAGACAGGCCCAACAAGTGGACTGCGGGCGGTTGACATTCGGGCATAGGGCTACGTGGCCCGGAACTGGTTAGTGGATGACCGAGACATATGAAAGGGAGCACCTTGGACTGATCAACAAGTTGTGTCGATCCCCACTTGGATTGCACGCGCAGCAGATGACACAGTTAGCGGATCTTGCAGTAGACTACATGATTTTGTTCATTGAGGAGTAGGCAAAGGAATCCTTGGTGGCGCAAAAAGGGGAGGAGAGGGCTGGAGTGCATTGGCAGAGACGTTTGGCTTTGATACTAAGTTACAATCTCTCGATTGAGATATCTTGTGAAGTCCGGCGAGGGTGCAGTCGCAAAGGAGATTGAAGTTTCCCTTCCTTAAGCTTGGTGGATTTATCGATTGGTTCCTTGCGCTGGGGTGGGGTGTTCGGTTGGAAGTTGCACCCTATTGGGGTCTCACAATTTTTTTGAAGAAGGGGGAGATTGAGAGAGGCAAAAAAGAGAGGAAAATATTTGTTGGATGTTAATTGCTTGCCCCATCATTTCATTCTCACCTCGCCAAGTAAGATGTGGCCCTCCATGCCAAATATTCAATATGCCCACTCACAAGGCTTAACAAAATGTGAGTAATAATCAAGTGTTCTTAACACATAGGAAACCCAATTTGTGAAATGATAAGAGAAGGCATGGCTCAATTCTCGCCCGATTTTACCCATATTTGGTTCGTTGCTCCGCATCGTGGACCCATGACATCTAAGTTGTTATGGACTAGCATGTAGCACATCAATATCTCGTCGGAGGTGGTGGTGTAGATACAAGGGAATCATGCTCAACAGATGGAGAATGCGAGGAGGGGCCAAGCTTAGCCTGATGGAGAAGAGGGGTGAAGGCAGAAGTGGGGAGCCAAACTCAACCCAAACCCTATCTTGAAGATGGGGAAAAGAGAGAAGAGCTCTAAGAAGATAGAAATTAAGATTCATAGATTGATTGACATTTTTACCCTCAAGGGCCTTTAAATAGAATTCATATGAACAAAGGACTAATTACAAAAATACTCTTGCATAACTATAAAAGAAGTGTCATGCATAACGACTCTAAATAATGAAACTGTCATAACACTTAATAAAACATGCATAAAATATTAAAGGATAACTTGTGTGGGCCCATAACATGTCACCCATCCTTCCCTTTGAATTTATCCTCAAGCTCATAGAAGGGTATATAAACTTGCGAGGAGGTTTATCGAGCTCATTAATTTTGCACTAAAACAACTCCTTGTAGCGTGTCGCCGGAGCTGAGATGCATCAGGAGGGGAGCCTCCGTCATGCTCACAAATGACTTGAATTTTGGCGATGTTGTCGAAACATTGTTGCGTGTGCAGTGGTGGAATTAACATGCCTATTGTTGAATAGTGGGGATCATGGTGGTTGGGTTCCCATGGAGTAGTGACCACAGAGATCTGGTGAGGAAGTGCCTCGACGGTTACAGATGATTGAGGACGACTTGTGAATATGAACTTCTATGATTAGAAGTGGCGGCGGCGATTGTTGAGCAATCGCCAAAAGGAATGGCTCAAGAGTGGCTGGCAGGGCAAATGACAACTCGAAGCCAGTGAAATTTGTGGTTGGAGGGTAATTGGTTGGATGGGGACTGTGGGGACCAACAGTCGCGTGGCTTGATAGGTAGAGATTGATGGACACTCTTTACTCATTGGTTCAATCTTACCCCTGATCCATATCGTGTCTCCGCTCGGCCGGGGTTTCAAGAGTGCAGATGATGTTGATACTTCACACATCATTCGTAGCCTAGTCGTCCGCCAAAATGAATTAGGTAATCAATTTATCAATGCCTTAGTAAACAATTAATTAATAAGGAAAATGAATAAATTGGGGTGTTGGACTCTATGAGGAGCGGCTAATTTTTTGGGAGAAGACAATACCGGCTGCTTCAGAAGGAAAAAAAATCTTTGTTGTGGTGCTCGAAAAGGAGAAGGCATGCTCGATGATCGAAGGGGACATTTGTTCCTCTCCCCTACACAGAGGTTGCGTGTTCAATTGCTGACAGTAGTGGGCGGCGTGCTGAAAGGAACAACAGAACAATGCTTGATGTCGTTTCAATGTGAAGCTGCATGCTCTCAAGGGGTTGCGGGGTCGAAAACGCCTATGGGCCGATTCTCGATGGGTGTAGCTCGATTGCTTTCATCAATTGGGATGGAGTTGTCTAAGGTAGTTGAAACAAAGGGATAATTGATGGGTTTCGACAAATAGGGTATGCAACGATCCTAGGGCTTGGTGTGACTGATGGGAGCTTCAACCTTCACGTCGGTAGCACTGGACAGAGCGATTGTGGGGAAGTTCAACCGGCTTATGCGACGAGGAGGATCAATATCCCTGTGTCAAAACGTAAGTGTGATCGTCTGGCTTCGATGATTGACGGGATCAACATGCTTTGATTTCCAATGCCGACTTGCTGTTGGTGGTGAATGGATGTGTGGGAAGACGTGGTCGGCTTGATGGAAAACAGCTGGTGGAAAGGGGTGATTTGATGGGCAGCCTGAACGAATTGGGCGAATTTACTAGTAAGGTTTTCTCTCTCTTTCAAATGTTAGTTCTCTGCATCAACCATGGTAGTCGCAAACAATCACAACCTTTGGCATATTTTTCTTCTTTGAGAAATTTAATAAATGTGTACATGATATTACATCAGATTGAATCTGTCACTACCATTGTTTTTGACTGCATACAATACTAAATTGTAACAGTTCTGGCGAGGTACTCTAGGAGAAGCAACTTTGGCATTTTCAAGAGAACAACCTAAAGGGGAAATTACACTCTTAATAGAAGGAAGGGAAGATTCTCCTATTAAAACTCCTTCCAAGGATGAACTTGAGAATGAACTGAGAGATTTGATGTCTAAGGGTCATAGTATTTCTACGGTATGTATGGAAATTTGGTATGTATGGAAATTTCACAAATTGTGTTTTGCTGTTCAGTGCAACTCTGCTACTTTACTGTAAGACCAATACTAATTTTTCTATAGATGTTAATGCTCATAGTTTCTGATTGTGTTGATGTTTTTTTATTCCACTTGTGTTTTTCTTGATCAAAGTTTAGGGAGGATGTTTCAGCGTGCTAAAGAATAGGACCTGGAGACTTGTATCACCCTTTTCCTTCTTTGAAAATCATCAATCCAATTTGAAAAAAGGGCCTCATCATGGGAGGCTTCGTCCATGCTCACAAAATTCTATTATCTTTTTGTTTAAAAGGCTATGTTTATATTCTTCACTGGGATGGGTGTAAACTTGCTAAACACAAATGAGTAACTTGTCTGGTTAGTAATTAAAGAAGTTTTGTTTCCTCCCATCTTGTCCATAGTTGATATTTAAGGTCTCTCCAATATTGCTAATGCCTCTGGAGCATGTACTTAATGATGTTTAAAAAAATTCTCTGTGGCGGAGTGAGGACCCATGGTGAGAGACCTCACTTGAGGGGCCCAAGATCTCTATGTTAAGTGCACCATGCTACATAGTTTTCTAATGTGGAATATATTCTCATCACACAACCTCACATATAAGATTTTTGACCTCTCAGATGTGAACCTATTTTTTAAGTGGGCAACGTGAGAATAGATCCTTGGGCCTAGTCTATTTTAATATCTTGTTAAACCTAAACATTCAACCTAAAACCAAATTTTCATTGGCGGATGTGTTGTGATCTACATTTTGTGCATGAACCACTAGTAGGAATCAATTGCAACAAGGGTTTGTAAAGCTGGCCTCGAGTAGTTGGTGTAGTATGAGTAAACGAACTCGATTAAATTGCCGATTGTGTCAGTGGAAGGAGAAGTACAGAATCAGAGAGAGAAGATGATGGCGATCGACGACACACGCGTATATTCCCGCAGGAGGCAGTGATCGACGACCCGGTCGGGCGATCCGAGTCCGCGGATGCGCCCGGAGGGTCGTTCCGAGCAAATTTGATATATTAGTCGTTGTATTTTGTGATGTATTTAGCCCCCGATCGGACCGAACACTTATAGCCGTCCGATCGGGAGCCCTAGTTTACTTCAGCTTTTCTCTTATTTAAGTGCATGTTGGTGGCCGGTTTGAGGGGATCGGAGTTGCTGAGCAAGCAACCTACCGGTTTGTTGGTGGAACTCGTGCGGTTCTCCTTCAACGCTACCCGCGGCTTCTCCCCTCCCCTTTCAGTAAGAACCCTAGCCCGCCAACTTTCCTCCTTCCCTCTCCGATATTCAACCCCAGCCCGCCGGCCTATCCCCTCCGCCCAGATCCCACGCCTCCAGCCCGACAGCCCTTCCCCCTCCTCCGTCAAGACTCAGCAGCCCACCCGACCCCCTTTTCCTGCAGCCCTACCCGACCACCAGCCCTTCCCTCTTCTCCGTCCAGATCCAGCAGCCCTCCCGACCCCCTTTCCTGCAGCCCTACCCGACCACCAGCCCTTCCCTCTTCTTCGTCCAGATCCAGCAACCCAACTCGAGCTCCCCTTCCCGCCCGGATCCGCAAATAGCCCTCCATCTATGAATCGAACCACCGCATGCATAAGTTAATCGTGGTATGATGTTTTATTCCCCTTATTTGGATGTTTGGTGTTGAACTGTTGTTGTGGTTATGAAACCCGTATATGCTATCGTATTATATGTCATTTGACTTGTTAGATCCTTACCGGCGCACTTAATCGAATCGCACCTTGCTCGTTGGCAAGTTATAATTTTCTCCTTCGATAAATTTGTTGCTCATAATTGTGAATGTCGTGCTCGTAGTCTTCTATTAAAAGTTTATTACTTGCTAGTTGATCTACTTGGGTTGCTCTTATGTTTGCACGTGCACAGTAAATTGGTCTCATACTCACTAGTTCGTATTTTATTGTCCTTTCATTTGTCGAGTCCAAGCTTTTGTGTGTCGTCCGCCATTTGTAGACTCGTGCTGCATCAAATTGGTATCAGAGGGAGGTTTGATTTGCACCACACTTTTACATGCAGTAGTGAAGTCTATAGGCAGTATATCATGGCATATCATTTTGACGATCATTCTTATTCGCATTCCGCTCCCCCTAGATATCGTGCCGACCCATCGCCACGATTTGCTAGAGACGATCGCTATGTTTCTAGAACTTCACATTACCGTCACTACGTCATGCCACGACTTGACGTTAGTAGAGTTGAGTATCTTCGTAGAGCCCCTCCTGTGAGATCTCCATACTATTTCGATGATTACCCTCGCTCATCACCGCCCGCTCGTAGGGATCACAGTCACCCTCTGACACACCGTGAATCTATTCGGGACGAGCATTTTGATGACTATCCGGATCCCTATAGAGGTCACCACTATGTGGATAACCTCACGCATTTGGATCCCCCGATTGATCCACCAATAGAGATACCTGAAGCCGAATTTCAGCGATTGTTTCTTGAACAATTTGATAGCGTACATGCTCGAATGGATAGCTTGAAATTTGCACTCGAGGAAGCCTATAGTGTGACACTTCAGGATTTAAGTCAAACCATCGATGCTTGTAGTGCTCCCATAGTTATGAGTGAGTCGCTACCTGATTTTGGTACTTCCATGGATGAATCTCCGTTTCCATGTGATTTGGAGACAGAGCCTGACCCTGGCCTGGTTTTACAGGCGGAGAGCGTCATTAGCATGTCTAGTGAAGCTTAGTCCCGAGAGTGAGGCTGAGCGACGCAGTGACGTTGTGGTGGTTTATCCATCTGTTACACCTTATTTTGGCCTCGTTACCTCCTTGGTTACGAACCCGCTTATTGACGCCTCGCTGGCTAAACCCTACTTGAGTATGAGTTCTTTTCACTCTCCCCTTAGCCTTATCTCGAGTCATATCATGACTGACAACCTCGAGCCTAATGTCAATATCTTGGCGGATTTCTCACCCGCTTTAGGAGACGCCGCCCTTATTAGTAGTACTCACTTGGAGGATCATGAACCTGCTGACGGATTCTTTAATGATCCCCCCAACAAGCCTCCTGATGACCCCCCACTCCCCTGGGAGGTCGACGTCTCGTTGAGCGCGCCAACTATGAGCGCTGATGTATTGACACCTCTCCAATGCACCACCCTTATTGTGCTTTGGAGAGAAGCTCTTGAGGGCGACATTGGGAATGCCCGGATTTTCTTAGGTACACCGGAGCCTCCTCCCGACGTGCTTAGTATTAAGCATATGACCCTCCGGCCTGTGGGTGAGTTCTTTGACAGGTTCTTTGATAGGCCTCCTCCCGACGTGCTTAGTATTAACCCTACCCACCCGGGCCACCCCACTCATGGTGAGTTCTTTGACATACCGCCTGCTGACCCGCCAGATGAGTGCTTTCTTGTCGGCGACACTCGCCTCACTCGAGTGTCAATCCCTTTTATTAATGTCTCTGCCGCTCACTCAGGTGATCGTCGCCTTCGTGACGAATTTTCATACGTACCTCCGGGTGAGCCGCCTGACACGTCACGTTCATCGAGAGATAGTGGGGTCCATGTGAGTTCGTATTGAGTGTTAGCGTTTCACACGGTCATTTCGACACTCATCACACACTCACTGAGTTTTACTACACTCCTCCCGACGAACCCCTCGATAAACCACCTATTTCAAGGAACCTTCGCCACATAAAGCGGATTGAATTTCAGCATATCGTGCATGTCATGTGTTTCCTGCATCATTCACGCGAGCATGTCATCTTTTGGGTTCATTATCTGCATAAGTTTGTCGAGTCGTTCATTCACCACATACATGCACTCCATGTCATCATTTGGGTTCATCTTTCACATCATTGGTCGGTTGAGTCGTCTGTTTATCATATACAAGCACTACATGAGACAGTTCGGAGAAAGATTGCGGCCAGTAATGAAAACTATAAGGCTCAGGCCGATCTGCACAAGAGAGAGCAAACATTTGATGTCGGGGAGCAAGTTATGATACGCCTTCGTCCTGAGAGGCGCCTCCAGAGGGCTGCGAAGAAGCCAAGTGCTCGTCGGATGGGCCCCTACACTGTCACTCGATGGATTAGTGTGAATGCGTATGAAGTTGACATACCGCCAACGATGGGGATTCACTGGGTGTTCAATGTAGAGAATTTGACCCCGTACTATGAGGAGCAAGTGTACGCGGATCCGTTATCCCCACCTGCCTTTGAGCCCCAACCTGACCCTCACCCTCCCAGTGCACATGTGCCCACTATGCCCAGGCCGTCGCAGACGTTTGAGCACCGCTCGGGGGACCCCCCTCTACAGCCGACAGTTCCAGTGGTACCTCGTTCTGACGGAGACATATTGTTACGACAGTCGCCTACCAGAGATACTCTACAGATCGTTGGCCATGAATTCACGACGATGGGCGGACTGACGGTCCTGCGGTACTTGGTCCATTGGTCGGACCGCCCGACTTCTGACGATTCTTGGATTGTTGTTGAGGAGCTCGAGAGACTCGCCCCAGACTTGCGCCGGGAGTACGATCATCTTCACTCACCAGAGATGAGCGCTTTCAAGTCGGGGGGAGTTGATGGCGATCGACGACACACACACGTATATTCCCGCAGGAGGCGGTGATCGACGACCCGGTCGGGCGATCCGAGTCCGCGGATGCACCCGGAGGGTCGTTCCGAGCAAATTTGATATATTAGTCGTATTTTGTGATGTATTTAGCCCCCGATCGGACCGAACACTTATAGCAGTCCGATCGGGAGCCCTAGTTTACTTCAGCTTTTCTCTTATTTAAGTGCATGTTGGTGGCCGGTTTGAGGGGATCGGAGTTGCTAAGCAAGCAACCTACCGGTCTGTTGGTGGAACTCGTGCGGTTCTCCTTCGGCGCTACCTGCAGCTTCTCCCCTCCCCTTCCGGTAAGAACACTAGCCCGCCAACTTCCCTCCTCCCCTCTCCGATATTCAACCCCAACCTGCCGGCCTATCCCCTCCGCCCAGATCCAGATCCAGCAGCCCTCCCCCTCCTCTGTCCAGATCCAGCAGCCCACCCGACCCCCTTTTCTGCAGCCCTACCCGACCACCAGCCCTTCCCTCTTCTCCGTCCAGATCCAGCAGCCCTCCCGACCCCCTTTCCTTCAGCCCTACCTGACCACCAACCCTTCCCTCTTCTCCGTCCAGATCCAGCAACCCAACCCGAGCTCCCCTTCCCGTCCGGATCCGCAAATAGCCCTCCATCTATGAATCGAACCACCACATGCATAAGTTAATCATGGTACGATGTTTTATTCCCCTTATTTGGATGTTTGGTGTTGAACAGTTGTTGTGGTTATGAAACTCGTATATGCTATCGTATTATATGTCATTTGGCTTGTTAGATCCTTACCGGCGCACTTAATCGAATCGCACCGTGCTTGTTGGCAAGTTATAATTTTCTCTTTCGATAAATTTGTTGCTCATAATTGTGAATGTCGTGCTCGTAGCCTTCTATTAAAAGTTTATTACTTGCTAGTTGATCTACTTGGGTTGCTCTCATGTTTGCACGTGCACGGTACATTGGTCTCATACTCACTAGTTCGCATTTTATTGTCCTTTCATTTGTCGAGTCCAAGCTTTTGTGTGTCGTCCGCCATTTGTAGACTCGTGCTGCATCAGAAGAGAAGATAAACAGACGAACAATTCAAAATTTTCTACATTTCTTTTTTTAATACAATAGCCACGGGGCATATATATAGCCTACAGACTCATGGTTACACAAAATAGTTAACAAACTGAATTATATGTGTTAGACTATACTTATTTTACATGCATTTATTAATTAATTATTCCTCCTTCTAATCCCTCTATATATAGAGGCTCCTTAGTGTATTGAAGTTTAGTTTTGGGTTCACGGTTCAACATGGTATCAGAGGCCGGCGTGTTCCGCTAACCCTAATCCTCCGCAGCCCGCGAAGTTCCGCATCCCGCAACCTACTTCGCAGCCCCGCCGGTCGCCGCGCGCTGCGCGCGGTCGCCCGACTCCTCCGCAGCCCGCCATGCGCCGGTCGCCCGCCTCCTCCGCAGCCCGCCGGTCGGCGACTTCGGCCTCCTCTTCCGCCGCTTTCTCCCGCCCCTTCTCCTGTCTCTTCTGGCGCCGACCCTTTATGCAGTGATTTTTCTGCTTCCTCCGGCGCCCTCCATCCTTCATGATGGTTTTTTGTGGGTGGATTCTTCCTCCCCTACCTTTCATCTCTTGATGCCCTAATTCTTGGGCTGTCTTCCTCTCCAGATTTCTCCCCCCTTGCGGGATTTGTATTCCCGCGCGATGGGTTCTGGTGGCGCGGCTTCTCCGGCTTCTCCCTCTCTTTCTACCGAAGTTACTCCAGCTCCTGGTTCCGGTGGCCCTCCTCCGTCGGTTTTTTTTTTCCGTGGAACAACCGGCCATAATACTCCTCAGATCACTACTATCCGCCTTGATGACTGCAATTATCTCTCATGGTCCCGTTCCATCACCCTGGCGCTCAAAAGTCGGCGTCTCTTTGGATATGTCACAGGCCAAATGAAGGAACCAGATCAGACTTCTCCCGACTGGCAGCAGTGAGAATCTGAGAATTCCTTGGTTATGTCTTGGCTTACAAACTCGATGCAGGAGTCCATTACCCGCAACTACCTCTTTCTTGACAATGTTGCCGATATTTGGCGTCGTGCAGAGTCTACTTACTCCCGCCGTGGCAGTGCTCCTCAGATCTTTCAGTTGCGCCGCAGAATCAGCTTACTTCGGCAGGGTAACCGTCCACCTTTCGCGTACTACTTGGAGTTCACACAGCTTTATCAAGAGTATGATCATTTTGACCCTCTTGTCTTTGTCAGTCCTATTGATGAGGCGATGGTTCGGACCAGGGATGACCGTAATCGCATCTTTAAATTCCTTCATGGCTTGCATCGTGACTTTGAACAGATCAGTTTCAGATCCTGGGACGACCATCGATACATTCTCTTGCTGAGGTCTACAACATAGTACAGCAGGAGTTTGATCGTAGTCAGACCCTTCTCCCTGACCCTGTGCCGGAAGGATCTGCTCTGGCCGCTACCACCCCCTCTCTTCTTGGTACTCGGCCATCCCGGGATCTCAAGCCGAAGAATTCTGATAAGGATCATCTTCTCTGTGATTATTGTGGCAAGAATCGCCACACTCGGGATACCTGCTTCAGGCTTCATGGATTCCCCATCCCCAGGGGGGGTGCTCCACCTCGTGGAGGTCGTGGTTTTGAACGCTTCTCAGGTCGTCATGCTGCTCCGCCCCGTGCGATCCATCTTACTGATGTTACTACAGATATCTCCCCTGGCTACTTTGGTGTTGATTCTTCTGCCACCCCTGGTGGTTTTACTGCGGATGAAATGTTGGCTCTCCGACGCATGATGCAGGGAATGTCTACTGAGCCGTCTTCCTCAGCCTCGTCCTCCTACGCTCACACGAGACTGCCAGGTGCTTACTCTGCTGTTTCTCCGTCTTCCACTCAATGGGTATTGACTCTGGGGCCACAGATCATATGACCGGGTCCTCCACAGGTTTTGTTTCCTATACTCCTCTTTCTGGTCGTGATAAGGTGAGCATTGCCGATGGTTCCCTTGCCTCTATTGCTGGCAAGGGTACCATCCTCTGCTCTTCTCTCACCTTGTCCTCTGTTCTTCATGTTCCCACCTTTACTCGTAATCTCCTTTCAATCAGTCATTTAACTAACTCCATGCATTGCTCTGTGACCTTCCTTCCCTCTTCTTGTGCTTTTCAGGACCTGACGACGGGGAAGGTGATTGGCTCTGGTAGCATGGTGGATGGACTCTACGTTCCTTTACTCTGGCGCTGTTCCTCCTACTGTGGCACTTCATTCCAGCATGAAGTTATTATTTCCGTCATGAAGTTATTATCTCCGTTATGAAGTTATTATTTCCTGCTCTGTCTACTGTTGTTTTTGGGACTTTTGTGTGTGATGTCTGTAGTCTAAACAAACGTCATCGTACTTCATTTACGAATTTTTCGTTGCCTAGTTTTATCCCTTTTGCTGTTATTCATACTGATATCTGGGGTCCATGCCGTGTTCCTTCAATTTCTGGTTGTGAGTGGTTTGTTACTTTTATTGATTGTTTCTCTCGTACTACATGGTTGTACTTGATACATCGCAAATGTGATGTCTTCTCTGTTTTTCGACGTTTTCATAGCATGGTATCTACCCAATTTCAATCCAAAATTAAAATTCTCCGCAGCGACAATGGCCGCGAATACATGGATTCACAATTTGAGACCTATCTTGCAGATAACGGCATCCTCCACCAGACTACATGTGCTTATTCCCCAGCACAAACTGGTGTTGCTGAGCGGAAAAATCGCCCCCTTCTGGAGGTTGCTCGTTGTCTCTTGTCCACCATGCATCTCCCAAAATTCTATTGGGGAGATGTTGTTCTGACTGCTGCGTACCTCATCAATCGAATGCACACACGTGTCCTTGGGACCTCTACCCCCCTTGATACTCTCCGGGTGCCCCCTACACGGCTTCCTCCAAAGGTGTTTGGCAGTGTTTGCTTTGTTCACATACACCAACCGCGCCCCTCCAAACTGGACCCTCGTGCTCTCAAGTGTCTTTATTGGTTACTCTCCTGCACAGAAAGGATACAAGTGTTTTCACTCGCATACCAAGAAAGTTTTTGTCAGTATAGACGTCACATTCCGTGAATCTGAGTCCTACTACCCTCTCTCTGATTACCCATTTTCGGGTGTTCCCTCAGTCTCCCTGCTCGTATCTCCATCTTATCCCTCACTTCCGGGGGAGACCCTACCAGTGGAAGTGAGTCCTTCTATCCCAGTGGTGGTGAGCTCCTCCTCTATGTCTCCACCTTCCTCCATAACTTCACCCCCGACCTTGCAGGTATATACTCGGCGTTTCACGAGACCTAGCACACAAGTTCCTGCCATGCTACCAGAACAGTCAGTGGATCCTGACTCAGGGCCTTCCGATCTCCCGATTGCCCTTCGAAAAGGTATCCGGTCTTGTACTCGTCATCCTCTATCAATTATGTATCTTATGCTTCTCTTTCTACCTCCTACAAGTTTTTTGTCTCTTCCCTTTCTACTGACTCTATACCTATATCATGGCAACAGGCTATAACAATTCCTATGTGGCGCGAGGCGATGGTTGAGGAAATGCAGGTTCTAGAGAAGAACCATACATGGGATTTAGTTCATCTTCCCTATGGAAAGAAACTTGTTGGGTGCAAATGGGTGTTCTCGGTGAAACAGAACCCACAAGGAATTATTGAAAGGTGTAAGGCGAGGTTGGTTGCAAGGGGTTATACTCAAACTCATGACATCGACTATCAGGAGACATTTGCCCCGGTGGCCAAAATGAATACATCAGGGTCTTACTTTCTGTTGCTGCTTGCAAATATTGGGACCTATTACAGCTGGATGTGAAGAATGTCTTCCTCCACGGTGACTTGGAGAAAGAGGTCTATATGTCTATCCCTTTGGGTCTTACTACGGTTGGTGCTGCAGGAAAAGTATGTAGACTGTTAAAGGCTCTATATGGGTTGAAGCAGTCCCCAAGAGCTTGGTTTGGCCGGTTCCACAAGGCTATGGTGTCATTTGGATACTATCAGAGCAATGCTGACCACACTCTGTTCATCAAACGTAGACTTGGAAAAATTACTGTTCTCATTGTGTATGTTGACGATATTGTCATAACAGATGATGATGCTGAAGAAATTCAAAATTTTAAACAGAAGCTAGCTAGAGAGTTTGAGGTCAAGGACCTGGAAAAACTCAGGTATTTCTTAGAAATAGAGGTTGTCAGATCCAAGCAGGGGATCTTCATTTCTCAACAAAAGTACACTTTAGATCTCCTCAAAAATATGGGAATGAGCGGATGCAGACCGGCTGACACTCCGATTGAAGCAAACCACCGATTGAGGCGTGATGGTGGAGAGGACATTGAAGATATCTCTGGGTTCCAAAGATTAGTGGGGAGGTTGATATACCTGTCTCATACTCGCCCAGATATCTCCTATGTCGTGAGTGTTATGAGCCAGTACATGCATGCTCCCAAGACCCGACGCATGGATGCTGCACACAAAATTCTAAGGTATCTCAAGTCTTCACCAGGAAGGGGTATTCTGTTTGTCCCAAACACCGGTCTAAAGGTTGAAGTCTACACTGATGCTGATTGGGCAGGGTCTGTGGACGATAGGCGGTCAACATCCTGATATTGTTCTCTCGTTGGAGGCAACCTTGTTACTTGGAGGAGCAAGAAACAACAAGGTCTGGCACGCTCCAGTGCTGAGGCCGAGTTCAGAGCTATGGCTCAGGGTGTCTGTGAAGGCTTATGGCTTCGGGTCTTGATGTGTGATTTTGGTCTTGCAGAGGATGGACCCATCCTGTTGTATTGTGACAACAAGTCTGCCATCAATATCGCACACAATCCCGTCCAACATGACCAAACCAAACATATCGAGGTGGATCGACACTTTATCAAGGAGAACATTGAGAAAGGGATTGTGTGTACTCCCTTTGTGCCCTCCAACAGGCAGCTAGCAGACATCCTCACCAAAGGATTGAGTGGGAACTTATTTGGCACGATTGTGGACAAGTTGGGCATGATTAACATCACTCGCCCAACTTGAGGGGGAGTGTTAGACTATACTTATGTTACATGCATTTTTTAATTAATTATTCCTCCTTGTAATCCCTCTATAGATAGAGGCTCCTTAGTGTGATGAAGTTTAGTTTTGGGTTCACGGTTCACAGTTCAACAATATGTACTACTATACTCGTATCCACTTCTTACACCCACTACCCGTTTAACTCAAAAGAAAATGCTATCCGATCGGCGATCAGTTAGATGATCGACTACGAGGACCATGTATTTATCCACAAATTTCTCCCTTAAACTCAATTGCCTTCCATCCTTTATGTCAATTGCCACTTTGAATTTTTCGAGCAATGCACTGGGTAAACGACTTTGTAAATATATCAATCACGTGATCATGGCTCGCAATATGATTCATTCTTGCACTTCCTTCGTTTATTCTTGAATGAAGTGAAACTTGACATCAATATACTTGTTTTTTTCATGATATACCAGATTCTTTGCTAGCTCGATTGTCGAATTGTTATCAACTTGAATCTCTGTTGTTTCTTGTTGTTGGATATTCATCTCGTATAGGAAATTCCTTAGCCAAACTGTGTGACACACACACCATGATGCTGCCATGTATTCTACTTCACATGTCGTAAGTGTCACAATCAGTTGTTTTTGATAGAGAAGAGGAAATTGCATTACACTTAACGATAAAAGATACAATCAAGAACGAGTTCTCGCCAAGCATCTAGAGGCTGGGTTCTCCTTGACACTCCACTCTCCAAGAGAGCCAAAACCCTAGTGATGCAGGACGACGCGTAGGGTTTGCGCGCCTGTCAGGTTTTTCTAGGAAACCTTAAATGCTTGCAATGAAATAAGGATTTTGCCAAAATAATTTGAGCGGGCGTTGTGCAAACTTTATGAAATTAAGCAACGTTTGTTTTTTTTGTAAATTACAAAAAAACTATTTTAGTTAAAAAAATGGATTTTCTTAAAATAATGGTTCAATTCTGAATCTGGGGAAGGAATTTCGCAACTTTCGTTTCGTTCTCCTTATCGTAGCAAAACGGAAATCGATAACTCTAAATACGAAGATATTTGTTTCTGTCGTTGTAACCCTATAAAAGGGGAGTCATTATTGAATGTTTTTTTTCGGTGAATGTTGAAATCGATTATTGATCTTTGTGTTGTTTGCCTTCCAATGACATGACAGGGAAGATGAATAGTAGTATTCTTAGGCGATGGATGTTTGATTAATGGTGGTGAATATTGAAAAAAAGATGAATATATCGCTGTGAAATTCCCGATTGAGTTAGGTATTAGCCGTTGCTTGTGTGCTTCCTATTAGAGTTAGGAGTTGTAGAAGATGAACAGTAAATTGTTTTACTGTGTTGGTTTAATGATTCCATGAGATTGGTTGCTATTGTGATGGTTCAATTGTAGATGAATATTAGGTTAGTGCTCTGTGTTGCTTCCGTAATAGGGGTTGTATGAAATTGGAGCTCGGTTGTTGTGTGTTCTCATTAATAGTGAGTGGGAGTTAAAGTACCTATCTCAGGAGTTGTGATCATGTACCTATCTAAGGAGTTACTTTTAGTATCTAAAATCTCTTGTTTATGGAGTTAGCCGTGTTAATAGTTCATTTTGCATTTGTATGATTTGCATAACGAAAATGAGCGGAAATTGCATTGTACTTATGACTTATATGCAACTCAAGCTAACAAGCATGAAAGAGCACTCCACTTCCCAAAGTAGAGAAATCTCACCCACTCTGTCTGATATTCTAATACAAGATTTGTGGAGTCAACCCCCACGAGAGTCTGCTCCACTTAGCGAAACTTCCCTAGATTTTATTTCTACATTGAGTGAAGACTTTTCGCACATTTCACCCGAGATTCTAGATTCTCTATTGCGTGAAGAATTTTCACACACTTCACCCGATAGTGCACCAAGTCACATCATGATTGGGAGCCGAGAGCCTTGTAGTGATCTCGAGGTTGCCTCCTCTTCCCTTTCCGGGATCACGACCCCTTCTGATAGTTTGTTTCTGGAGGACCATCACTCTACTGATGGGTTCTTTAACGACCCTCCTAGTGAGCCTCCAGATGAGCCACCTTGTCCTCGTGTGGATGAGATTCATGTGAGTAACACACAAATGAATATTAAGACATGTATACCTTTTCCATTATCGCCCCTGATGTTGATAGTGCTCCAGAAAAGAACAAGATTTATCTCCCAATGAGGTTGTTCATGGTCACACTGTACGAGTGCCGCTAAACTTAGCTCCACTATCACCCACTTTTAGGACTAGCCAGTTTGCACACGACTATGCATTGCATTTGCATAAAGAAATTTAGCAGAAATTACATAGTACTTACGATTTATACGCAACTCAAGCAAACAAACACAAAAAAGCTACTAGTTTTAAAGTGGATGACTTGGTGATGATTCGACTAAATCTGAAACGGCTATCTTCAGAAACCGTAAAAAATCTAGCTGACCGTAGAACTGGACCCTTTTGAGTAGTAAAACGGATTGAGCAAAATGCGTATGAACTTGAAATGCCTTTCGTTTGGGGAGCAAATTTTGTTTTAACGTAGCCGATCTGACTTTATTCCACAATTATCCGCATGAGCCTTTAGATTTTTCATTGCCTTCCCATCCATTTGATTCTTCTGGGTTGGTGAGTGAGAGTGAGGATCCACATTCAGGATATATCGACATTCATTCAGTTACTAACACGTCCACTGCAGTTCCTCCTGTTTCCACTGACAGTTTTCAGGTTGAGCATGAGACACCAGAAGATCCTTCCATACTAGTTCCCAGAGCTGCTGACAGACTTCCGCGATAGATTTTAGTTCTCGAGGAGATATTAGATGACGAGACAGTGACCACTACTGATGGTGGTTTTCAGAGATACTTGGTTCGTTGGCATGGAAGACCTGAGACCGATGTCAGCTGGGTCTTAGCCGAGGAGTTACAGTGCATGGATGTTGATCTTTTACAACACTACAGATCGGAACACTCACCAGAGATGAGTGATTTCGAGAGGGGGGAGTTGGTGGATACCAGCCCCGATCAGGTCGACACAAAAGTGTCTGACGCCGCACCCGACCGGATCTCTATCGGCCCTGAGTCTACCGTATTTTGTGTCATATTTTAAATTTTTTGCAATTTGTGTAATTTGCTATTTTTTTGTGTGGAAAAGGTTATCTGTTAAACACACACACACACACACACACATATATCTCTACTAATATACGAAAACTACTCTTTGGTGAAACATTGCTTGATGTTCCTATATTGCCCTTATAGTTGTATTCATAATTACACAATTATACCAAACTTTATATTAGTATATTATAAAGACAATATCCATTTAGGTAATTACACAACTCTACAATATTAAAATACAAAAATGAAAACACTAGATACCCTAAACCTATTCGCTCTAGCTATAAATGACAAGAGAAAAATAAATGTTTTTACGTTAAAATATAATTTGTTTTACAAAATAAAATTGTATTCTTATTTATATTTTTTTACGGTCATTTTGAGTACTCATATGTATATGTTGCGGGTCGGGCGGAGCCCGTCAGGAGCGGATGGAGCCCGTCGGGAGCGGGCGGAGCCCGCCGTCGTTAGTCGGGTGCTGTCACGCGAGGCCATAGGGGCGGGTACTGCCCACGACAAATGTCGCCGCTCACGACAAATGTTGCCGCTCACGACAAATGTCGCCGCCCACGACAAATGTCGTCCCACGACAAATGTCGCACCACCGGCGAATGTCGCATCCCGGCGAATGTCGCATCCCGGCGAATGTCTCACCCCACCGAATGTCGCATCCCGCCGATTGTCGCACCCTCGCCGAATGCCCCAGGGCCGAAGGCCCGTGCCTGTCACTTGTATTTATATAAATGTTATCAACCGGTCAAAGTTTGCCGTAAAGAAGTGGTCGGTTCTTCCTCCTCCCGATCCAGACCTGTTAGAAGGCGACGACATGATTTAGGGCTCAACCGCCCTCCCCAATTTTACCGCTGCACGAGTCTAAAGCTCACACGCCGCTTTCTCCCCCACGACGCTGCGCGCCATGACCCCCTCCAGTCCCGACAGTTGCTGCTGCACGTACAAGACCAAGCTCAGCCATGGTCTTCTTGGAGGAGGCAGGCGGTTACTTCGATAAGTATAAATAGGATGTTTTTATCCTCTGTAAGGGTGGTTGATGAAATTTGAATGTTGCGTCTGATGAATCCTATTGAGGAGTGTCGTAAGGAGATTCAGAGTGATTGATTGTTTGCAATAGGAGTTAGTGAATGTTGAGCTTGATTGTGGACCATTATTTGTTGAATCCTGTAGTAGGAGTTGAAGTAGATGTTGAAAGTTTCTGATTGAAATTGCTTTTGCTTCTCTATTTAGAGTTGTGATAGTGTGATTGTTGATGAGTTTTGTTGAGAGTAGAATGCTCAAGAAATTCAAGTTTGCTGTCTCCATCGGGTGGGAGGAGAATTTTATGTTTGCTGTCAGTTTTGTTTTGCCCGTGAAGAAGAACAGTGAATTTGGTTTTCCTATGTGTAAGGTTTGATTAATGAACGGTGATATTTAGATTGCTTAGAGAATTTGTTAGTTGTTGCTGCCTAATTCCAGTTCACGAGCCTGTTGGAGGAATCTGTGAGTGCCGTGAGTTCTTCCCGTGGAGCCACTTTTGTGTTAGCTTTAGCGAATTGAGTGATTTAGGATTGGTAGTGAGGAATTCATTTCTCTTGAGCTTAGAGATCTCGTGGATCTGCTTGTGTGAAAGCAAGTGAATTTAGATTGTTTAGTTTGTGGCTTCTTTATACTATTGAGTTTTAGGGATTAGTCTCACATCTTAGGATAGAGTTTAGACTCTCCTCTCCTCATACACACACACACAAATACTTACGTTGTATAAAGGACAAATGTATGAGAAATTAATAAAATTATCGATTCTCTCTCTTTTGACACAATTTTCTACATGGTATCAGAGCCAAATTGATCCTGAATTTGTTTTGGGAGGGTCTTGCTCTCGCTCGTGTCTCCAGCCTATCAGGGTCGGTAGATTTTCTATCCACAACTCTACCTCCTGCCTTTCCTGGGCGATTAGCCTTTTTTTCTAACAACAACTCTTCCCTGTCCTCCCTCCTGTCGCTACCTCCCCTCCTCCTTTTATAAGTTTTCCTGCCCCCCCCCCCCCCCCCCGTCCTCCTGCCTGTTGTTTTCGCCTTCTATCTTATCTAGCCTCGCTTTTTCTGTTCTTGTCTGCGAGTCTCTGACCACAAGTATTTAATCGCAAGTTTTTCTTGCTTACCGCTCCTAGTCGTCACAGCTTCTTCCTGGGAGCTCCTTTCTTCGCCAGGTCGTTTGTTCACTCTTATTGGTTTCTACTTGCTTGATCGCCACTGGTGACCGCCGACTGCCGTCTTTCTACTCGATGATGTCTTTCTACTGCTTGTTGCTTGCTCGCATGCTAGCCATTGGTGTTTGCTCTCATTGGTTTCTGATCGCCCTGGTGACGCCGATTGCCGTCTTTTGCTCGATGGTGTCCTCCTGCTTGCCGCTTGCTCTCCTGCTAGCCGCAAGTCCCAGCTGGGTGTCTGCAGAAGTCTAGCCCCAGTTCCTGCCCACAGAAGTCTAGCCGTAGCTGGGTGACCGCTACTGCCTTTGTCGCTGGCTGCAGATCGCAGAAGCCCTGCTCGCCTGGTTGCTCTTAATCGCAGAGGTCCTCCCGCAAAAGTCTAACCGCAGTTCCTGACCGCAAAAGTTTATCCGCAGCTGGGTGACCGCAATCTCCTGCTGCTCGCCTGGCCACTCAGGTCGTCGTTCTCTTGTCATGCCGCTACTTATGTCCCGCCCTTAGCTTGTGGTTTACCGGTCATACGAACTCCTGGAGCTCATTCTAACTCATGTTCCTGCTCCGAAATCGCCGTTCTTCAAGATGAACTCTGGCGCCTGTTGGAGCAAATTGCTCGCACCTCTGGCTCTGTGGCATCTTTCTTCCATGTCAGTCATGCGTCTTCCCCTCTTGGCTCCTTTGGATTATGGACTCTGGCACTACCAATCACGTGTCTCCGCAAAAACCCTCGCTACACTGATGCTCCTGTTCCAAAATATATCACAGTTGCGAATGACGCTACCACCCCTATCTATGGATGCAGAGATCTTGTTGTGATTCCTACCCTCTCGTTACGATCTTTTCTTCATGTTTCTGCTTCTGCCTTCAATTTCCTCTCTGTCAGTCATCTTACTTTTCGTGACTTTTACCTCATCTTTTTTTTTTAGTTGCAGGATCGACGGACGCGAGGTGTCATTGGTACCGGACAACTGTCAAATGGAATCTACACTTTGGACATTTCATCCTCTGTGTTGTCCTTGGTGACTTCCGTTGACTAGCATCGTCGACTTGGTCATACCCCTCTTCCCATCCTCCGCAAATCCCCTCCTGATTTTCCGTTTGCTGAGTTTTAATGTGAAACTTGCATTTACAACAAGTAATACCGATCTACCTTCCCTCCTGATTGTTCTCAGAACTCTGCTCTGTTTGACTTGATTCACTCAGATAGTTGGGGTCCGTATAAAAATGCTAGTTTGTCTGGCTATCGGTACTTTCTGACCTTTATTGACGATCATTCTCACATCATTTGGTTATACTTTCTGCGTGATCCCTCTAAGGTGTTACGCTTCTTCCGCTCCTTCATCGTTGAAACTCGTACTCAATTTTCCAGTACCATTAAGATTCTTTGTACTGATAATCTCCATGAGTATATCAGTTGCAAATATCAGGACACCTGTAATCTCCTCGGCATTCTTCATCAAACTTCTTGTATCTATACACCACAACAAAATGGTGTTGTCGAGCGGCGGAAACATCGTCACCTTTTGGAGGTTGCTCGCGCCCTTATGTTCCAAGTGCATGTTCCCAAGCAATTTTGACACTTTGCTATTTGCACCGCGTGCTATTTAATTAATCGTATGTTGTCGTCCATATTCAACTTTGCTACTCTCTTATACATTTATATACTTTCACACCTCCCTTCTCTTTCCCTCCCGGGGTCTTTAGATGTGCCTACTTTGTCCATCATCTCGGACATCCAGTTGATAAGTTAGCTCCTCGCGCTACCAAATACATTTTTGTTGGGTATTCTCGTACACAAAAAGGTTATGGTTGTCATTTTTCTACTACTAGGAAAACAATCACCTCTGCGGATATTACATTTCTGAGGATCAACTGTTTTATTCAGCCGCTCCTGAGGCTATTTCTCCATGGATCTCGCACTTTCAGCTGTTCTCACTCACACTTCTCCTCCCTCGATTCCTATCCCTAATCGCATGTCACCCCTTCCTCCCTTACTACCTACACCTCCCCTCCCCCCTCCTCTACATGTCTATACTCGTCGTCGTCCTCAGACTGATGCCCTTCCACAGTTGACGATCGCTGATGCTGCTCCCCGGCCCGATGATCCGCCTATGGTTCCCTCTCAAGTTACTGTTGCTTCTACCGCTCACCATCTCTCTAATTATGTCTCTTTGCACCGCCTCGCCTCTCCTCTTCACAGGTTTGTGACGTCTTTGTCCTCTATCTCCACTCCGTCTTCTGTTTAGGAGGCTCTTCAGCATCCAGGGTGGCGTGCGATAATGGATGAGAAAATGACAATCCTATGGGCCAATCACACATGGGACCTTGTTCCCCTTCCTCTCGGTCATTCTCCGGTTGGTTGTAAATGGGTTTTTACTGTCAAGCATCGTTCTGACGGGACAATCAAACACCTTAAAGCTCGTCTTGTTGCTCGCTAATTCACTCAGCAACATGGTCTTGATTATGAAGATCCGTTCTCTTCTGTTGTCAAGCTCAATATTGTCCACATAGTTATCTCTCTAGCTGTCCATCGTCATTGTACATTACACCACTCGACGTTAAGAGTGTCTTTCTCAATGATGATTTTGCTGAGACCGTCTACATGCATCAACCTCCCGGTTTTGAGACCACGGGGGAGTCACCTCAAGGAATCTCTTTATGGTCTCAAGCAATCTTCTTGGGCATGGTTTGACAAGTTCAGTCGGGTTGTTAGTGCTATTGGGTTTACTCAAAGCTCGACTGACTTCTCTCTCTTCACATGTCAATGTCCAACAGTCACAGTGATACTCCTGGTTTATGTTGATGATATTTTAATTACTGACGATGATTCAAATGACATCCATATGATCAAGGAACACTTGAACTCCGTGTTTCAGACCAAAGATTTGGGGAATCTCTGATACTTTCTTGACATTGAGGCAGCTCGTCGTCCTGATGGTCTTGTTCTATCTCAAAGAAAGTATTGTATTGATCTTCTTCATGATTCTGGCTACTCTGGTTGAAGGCCAGCTCACACCCCAATGGATGACAACCACAAGCTCTATGCATGTTTGATGTGATCCAAGGTGGGTGTAGTTTTAAAACGAAAATAAAATGTGATCTCTTTAAAATAAATGTGGCGCGAAGGTATTCACGTGCTAATTTTCTAACGAAATAAACGGTCAAGGCGTCGCTCGCGAACGCAAGGCTACCACACGTGCATGATAACGTCACAAATCACAATTCCACGGGCATAACATTCAAGAGGGTTGCAACATAGATATGGAAATGAACGAAAAATTAATAGATAAGATTAGTAGAGAAAGCTCCAATATCTAACTATTCATTCAAAATTTTGAGCATAAAAATTAACTAAGGATTGAGGGCGAGAAAGGGAGAGGTATACCACGAGGAAGGCTAGCAGAAACGAACAAGCCCATTGAAGAGTTGTGTAAGGCTGCCCTAGGGCGCAGAAGTTCACTGGAGGCTGGGTCGGACTTATCGATTGCAGTGGTGGTTGGAACCGAGGAACAGGCTGCCGGAAAATGGGGAAAAACACAAGAGAAGGCCTGAATCCGCCGGAGGAGAGCACAGGAGAGGTGGAGGCGCCGAAGGAGACCTAGGGAGAGCTCGTCGGCGGCAGGGAAAGGCTCCGCAGGTGGCGTCGTCGATGAAGAGGGGCCCTTGAAATGGCAGCGTAATTGCAGGAAGTTCGTCGGGGAAGAATGATGCCAGAGGGAGGATTGGCTGAAGGTGGTTTCGTCAGAGGTATTGCTCGCTGAAGGATGCGGTGGCGTGGAGAGCTCCGTCGGGAAGAGGGGATGCGGGAAGGAGGCGGTGTCGGGCTGAGCGGCGCTGGACGGAACCAAACCGAGCGATAAAATCCTCGATTCAGTTCTATTTCCAGCTGCCCGTGAACAGTGGCTACCATAAGATTTTATAGATGAGTTTAGGGTTTAGATTGAGGGGTTTTGATAAGTGTAGGATTTGGGTTAATTTGGAGATGGGCCAAAAGGAAGTGGAATGATTGGGCTCACTCAAGTGGGTGTTTTCATTATTTATAAATATTTAAATTAAAATAGTTAAATAAATTAAAGCTTGCCCTAAGCTAACCTATCCCCTAAATACCAGACCTATGCATTTAGGGTCTCGTTGACCGGTCACACCAACGAGCCAAACAAAATTTTACGCGATACAAAATTACACAAAAGCGCTAATACCGTGTGCGTACAACTCAACACAACAAAATAAACCAAATACGCCACAACATGCGCTACACAAATAAAACAGATATAAATAAAAATAAAGATGCGCCGTGGGTTGCATCAATTCTCCCGGGACTGAAAGAGCTCGACCCCGACGAGACTCGATCCGACTTGCAAGTAGGAAATCCAACTGTCGATTGGAGAAAATACTGCATGACTGTCCAGCTGTTGTCGCCGCTGCAATCCCAAACCTGTAAGTAACCTCTCATCCCCAAAGCTCGCAATCCATTAGTCAAAATTTCATGTCAAATAGTTAAATAAACAGTAATTATCAGAGCTTTCAGAGGATGACAGGGGCGGTGTGTGTAGCAAACAAGTGGTGGGAGGGAGAGCGTGAAACAAATGGAAGAAAGCCGTGGAACCAGTAATTCATGACACAACATACTCTTGTTTGGTAGACACTCACGATCGTCCGCTAGACCAGGATTGTCCATCGCTTTGATTTCACCCAATGAAATCTCACTCGAGTCACAAAATTTTAAACAGATCCCAAATATTTCCATCAAGATCTTCCACAAAAACCCATGCAAACGGGTGTCCCGACGAGGAGTATAAAATCTACGGGTCATTTCAACTCTCCTCGTACGACTCGACCTAAAAATCTCAAACCTCAAACGATCGAGGTGAGGTGTCTCAATGTGCATGACTGCAACCAAGGAAAAACGATGCGTATTAAACGCTTGCTCGTCGAATACAAAATCAATAAAAGGTGGTGCTTCCAGAGCACCCAAAATAGATGACTCGAAAATCAGATGCCACCCCCTGGAGTGAGCGTCCAGGATGAAACATAGCGCTAAATAGGAGTGGTGTAGTGGAGGCTAAGGACGACGAAGTAGATGCTACTGAGGTCCTCCCAGGTGCTCTAGGAACGGGACCATTCTTCTGGGGAAGAAGAATAATCATACGCCCTTGGTGGTCAAAAGAATGAGAGTTCCTCACACCATCATGCAGAACATGTCGGTCATACTGCCATGGTCGTCCTAGAAGTATGTGACAAACATCGATGGGGGCGACATTACATAACATGGAATCACGATACACGTCTACGATAGAGAACTCTACCTGACAATGATGAGTAATGGGCATAGTCAACGGACTACTAACCCCAGTTAAATGGTACGACTGCTCTAAGGGGCGCGACAAATGTCCTAACTTCTCTACCATTCGCTGAAACACGTAGTTTTTCGTACTGTCGCTATCAATAATAATGGAACAGAAATGCTCCTTAATGCGGGTGGTAGTGCGGAAAATTTCCTTTCTTCGAGGATCATGCTCAGTGGTCTCGCCAGAGGTAATTAAACTAGAGTGAAGAGCACAAACTAAGTGCTCTGCCTGCTCGCCCTCGACCTCGATGACACTATCAGCCTCGGTCAGGGGCTCAAGCTGGGGGTCACTAAGGAAGACCCCATACCCGGGTTCACCCCCGGTGGTGGAATCAATCAATGCAACGAACTGGCGTCACGGGCACTCAGAAGATTTGTGCTCGGGCTCCATACACTTGAAGCATCGAAACACTCCAGTGTGGGGTCGGGCTCCCATGGGCTCCTTACCCCGGGACGGGCCAGGGTGAAGAGTCGGGGCTCCAGTAATGGCAAGAGGTGGGGAATCAGTAGTAGTAGATGTGGGTGTAGTAGTGGTGGTATTCGAAGTGGGTCTATCAGTAGACCTATGTCCATCAGTAGACCTCTGACCAGATGTCCTCTTCTGGAGGGCCTCCACTCGACGTGCTCGGCTGGAGATCTCTCCAAGGTCCCGAAAATCATGAAGCTCTAACCGGTCTCGTATAGCGTACCGTAGCCCATTTAGATAACGGGCCATAACCATGTGGTCTTTCTCATTCAGATCTAAGCGTGACTGGAGGACTAAGAACTCATTCGTGTACTCGTCGATAGTTTGTTTGTCTTGTCGTAGGTTGTGATACCTACGATACAAGGTTTGCATGAAATCTGCGGGAATGTACCTCCTCTTGAGTTGAACTTTGAACTCAACCCAGGTGGTGATAGATGGTTGTCCCGTGTATCGCATTCGCTTGACTTGCCCCCACCATGTGAGTGCGGGGCCCTTCAGCTTCAGGGTAGCATACTCCACCTGCTGGTGGGCAGGTGTGCGCTTCCACTGAGGAATCGTTCAAGGCGCTCGCACCAATCAAGACACACCTCAGACTCTAGTGTGCCCTCAAAATCCCCAACATCTAGTTTAATACCGGCATCCCACCTAGGGGGATTTATATTATCTTGATTTGCTAGTTGGGGTTCTGGTGGTGGTGTAGGAGGTCGTGCAGGAGGAGTAGGGGGTTGTGCAGGGGGACCCCTCAAGTGATATTTTGCTTCTAAGTTGTTGACCGAAGTGCGTAACCCTAACAAGACCTGATTCGTATCTCTCATGGAGACAGTGAGTGTAGTGACAACGACCATGAGTTCTTCCAAGCGTTTACCCATGTCTCCTAAACTTCCCTCGATGTGTCTGACTCTCGACTCCATCGATAAATTTGTTTGAAAACTAAAAAACTCATAGATCGAACGGCGCTCGGCTATCCCACAATAGGAGTGAGATATCCCAGCAGCCACACCAAACTGATGTGATCCAAAGTTGGGTGTAGTTTTAAAACGAAAATAAAATGCGATCTCTTTAAAATAAATGTGGCGCGAAGGTATTCACGAGCTAATTTTCTAACAAAATAAACGGTCAAGGCGTCGCTCGCGAACGCAAGGCTACCACACGTGCATGATAACGTCACAAATCACAATTTTACAGACATATCATTTAAGAGGGTGGCAACACGGATATGGAAATTAACGAAAAATTAAGAGATACGATTAGTAGGGCAAGCTCCAATATCTAACTATTCATTTAAAACTTTGAGCATAAAAATTAACGAAGGATTGAACGTGAGAAAGGGAGAGGTATACCACGAGGAAGGCTAGCAGAAACGAACAAGCCCACTGAAGAGTTGTGGAAGGCTGCCCTAGGGCGCAACAGTTCACTGGAGGCTGGGTCAGACTTATCGACTGCAGTGGTGGTTGGAGTCGGGGAATAGGCTGCCGGGAAATGGGGAAAAACACAAGAGAAGGCCTGAATCCGCCGGAGGAGAGCACAGGAGAGGTGGCGGCGCCCAAGGAGCCTCAAGAGAGCTCGTCGGCGGCAGCGAAAGGCTCCGCAGGTGGCGTCGTCGATGAAGAGGGGCCCTGGAAATGGCAGCGTAATTGCAGGAAGTTTTCGGGGAAGAAAGACGCCGGAGGGAGGATCGGTTGGAGGTGGTTTTGTCGGAGGTGTTGCTCGCTGAAGGATGCGGTGGTGTGGAGAGCTCCGTCTGGAAGAGGGGATGTGGGAAGGAGGCGGTGTCGGGCTGAGCGGCGCTGGACGGAACCAAACCGAGCGATAAAATCCTCGGTTCAGTTCTATTTCCAGTTGCCCGTGAACAGTGGCCACCATAAGCTTTTATAGATGAGTTTAGGGTTTAGATTGAGGGATTTTGATAAGTGTAGGATTTGGGTTAATTTGGAGATGGGCCAAAAGGAAGTGGGCCGATTGGTTTTACTCAAGTGGGTGTTTTCATTACTTATAAATAGTTAAATTAAAATAGTTAAATAAATTAAAGCTTGTCCTAAGCTAACCTATCCCCTAAATACCGGACCTATGCATTTAGGGTCTTGTTGGCCGGTCACACCAACGAGCCAAACAAAATTTTGCGCGATACAAAATTACACAAAAGCGCTAATACCGTGCGCGTACAACTCAACACAACAAAATAAACCAAATGCGCCACAACATGTGCTACACAAATAAAATAGGTACAATAAAAATAAAGATGCGTCGCGGGTTGCATCAATGTTCCTCTGAATCTGATACGCTCCTACCTATCCCTCAATACTATCGTCATCTTATGGGAAAGTTGATCTATTTGACAGTTACTAGACCCAATATATCGTTTGTTGTTGGGATTGTCAGTAGATTTATGCATGTTCCACGGACCTCTCATCTTCAAGTAGTTGAGCGCATTCTTCGATACCTGAAGTTTTCTCCGGTCAAGGGCTCGTATATAAGCCCTCCTCGTCTCTATCTCTTATTGCTTACTCGGATGCTGATTATGCTGGATCCTTGGATGATCGTCGTTCAACAAGTGGTTTTTGCACATATTTTGGTGGACATCTTTTTACCTAGCAAAGTAAGAAGCAATCTATCGTTACACGCTCATCTGCAAAAGCTAAGTATCAATCAATAACCTCTCTCGTCTCTGAACTCACATGGCTTGAAAGCCTTCGGGGAGACCTGAGTGTCAAACTCTCCTCTCCCGCCACCTTCTTCTGTGATAGTCAAGCTGTTATTCATATTGTCAACAATCCTATGTTCCATGAACGTAACAAGCATATAGATGTCAATTGTCATTTTATTCGGGAAAATATTCAACTAAGGAAATTGGACTTAGCACATGTTTCTGCTACAGATCAAATCGCTGACATTCTCACCAAAGCTCTTCAGTGACCTCTATATTTTTATTTCTTGTCCAAGTTTGGTTCCTATGACTTGTATGCTCCAACTTGCGGGGGAGTGTTGAACAAAATTGTAAAGAAATGCCCATTTAGGAGGCTCATGTAAAGACCTTTTAGGGATTATTCCCACACCTTAGGATAGAGTTTAGACTCTCCTCTCTCCTCCTATATATATGTACAAATACTTATGTTCTCGCGACTGAGGCAAAAAATGTGTCATAGTCAATCCTCGCCTTTTGTCTGTAACCCTTTGTAACATGTCACGCCTTGTGTCGCTCAATCTCGCTTTTCGCTTTTCGCTTTTTCTTGAATACCCACATTACTTCAAGGGGCCGACCTCCTTTCTGCAGTTCTGCGAGCTCCAATGTCTTGTTTTGATTGATCAACTTGATCTCCTCATCCATGATCGTTTCCTCTTCTTGTTTTTCACAACTTCAAAGTTTAGGTTCTCGACATCCATCAAAAGATAGACGAGATGTACGTCGCTTATCGAGTCATACAAATCTCGTTGACTTCTCTTCTTTGGTTGTCTTGATCCTTCCTCGTCATCGATTGTTTGCGGACTTCTCGCTACTTGGAAACCTCTTAGTGTCGGAGAGCTTGTTAGTGAGGTGGTTGACAATTCCTCTCTTTCCACTTCACTTCCGACAAGTTGTTTCAATCCTATTTGCTTGTTTCATTCACCTGAACATCTCGACTCACCATCACCTTCTTGTTTATTGGGTCGGGTAATTTGAAGCCTTTAGTTTTCTTGACATAGCCAATGAAGCAAATTTCTTACCCTTGCCCCCTGGCTTAGTTATACGTTGATCCGGTACATCACACGTGCATAGGCCACGCTACCAATGCTTTAAAATGTGCAACTGTCAGTTTTTGACTTCATACTTCTTGCAAAGTTTTATGTTCTAATTTCCCATGTGAACAACTGTTTTGCACATAAATTGCACATTGCACAACTTCCGCCCAAAATTTTTTTGGCATCTTCTTACTCTTCAGCATTGACCAAATATTGTTGAGAATGGTTTGATTCTTCCTCACTATTACACCATTTTGGTGGGGGAAGTACAGTGCGGTTAGGAACCTTCTTACTCCTTGTTTCTCGCAATTACTCGCGGAATCTATCGAGTTGTATTCTTTATCCATGAGTTTTCTCATACTCAATATATACTTTTATGGCCAGGTACATAATAGTCATTCAACTCTTTCGCGTCATTATTTTGCAAGTAGGAAATTGTACCTTGACCTTTCACTTGAATCTTTAATGCATTTCCAAATGACATACGTCCATGTTCAACAATTTGCATTTCTGCTCATACCCGCACATGTGGTTGCTTGCACTAGTGTCGAGATACTAAATCATTTCATCGTTGGTGTTCTTTGCGCCACGAGCCATCATGAGGTCCCATCTTTCATCTTTTCTCCTGTGACCAGATTATTGTTCTCTTCAACTTTCTTCTTGGCATAGTATTCTCTTGTGTAATGCTCAAACTTGCTACAATATTGACATTTGTCAGAGTTGAAGTACTTCACATAATGATTTTGTTTGCCACATTTATAACACTTAACATTCGAGTTGTTTGACTAGCCTCCTCTTCCACACATCGTCCTCGACCTCGCCAATTTTGTTGGTGTGTGTGACCCTTCTCTTCATAGTGAGTCAGAGGTGCAAATTTGGCCCGAGACGGGTCTACTTGGACCTGAACCTAGTTAGGCCCGAATTTGGGTAAGTTCGGTCCAGGCCGAAGGGGGCTCACCAAGGCCCTTATTTGGCTACAACCCGGCCTGGTGCCTGGGTCGGGTCGGGCCTAGGCCTTCCCGGGCACCAGGCTTAGCTTGGTGCCCGACGTAAGCCTGCTCCATTTCGGGGCAGGCTTAAAAAACAAAGCCTGATCAGCTTTAGCTTGGGCGGCAGCCCTTGGGGTGCAAGTTGAGTTGAGCCGACTCGTAAGCTCGATGAGCAGGCTCGTAAGCTCAATGAGGCAGCTTTAAAAAAGCTCGACTCGAGTTCGAGTTTGTGGAGCTCGAGCTCACATATTTTTGTTCATCAGCTCGCGAGCTTTTTATTTTTGCAATTTTCTAAAAGAAAATTTAAAAATATGAAGATAATAAGGCTCATAAGCTTGAATCGTGAGCAACTCGAGCTCGCCAGCTCAAAACTCGAGCTCGAGCCTAATAAGTAGGTGTTTAACTCGAGCTCGAGCCAGGCAAAATGAGCTTGTCGAGCTCGACTACTCGAGCTCAAAATGCTTAGCTTAAGCTTGGGCTTGGAAATTTCCCAAGATCAACTCGCGCTCTGCTCGTTTCCACCCCTAGGCAGCCACAACATTAAATGTTGGGGCGTGCCGCCCCAACTTTTAATGTTGTGGCGTGCCTCCCAAATGTGCACACTAGCCGTCCAGCTATACTGCTGGCAAATCGAGGGGGAGCCAACCTGACCTAGTCCGGCTGGGCCTGATCTAGAAGAACCTCCCAGGCTCCCCCTTTTAAAGGGGACATGCATGGGCCCAGTTGCTCGAGGCCTGGCCTAGGCTTGACAGACATAAAGCCTGGGCCCAAGTCCGACCTTAGCTCTCCATGCCTTTTTTGCACTCCTAATAGTGAGCACAACCTCTACCACTGCGACCAATTTTGTGACCTCTGTTGCGCCCTTACCTCAATGTTTGGCTAATATAGTGTTAAGCATATGGTCATTAAAACATGGTTTTGCCCTTATAATCCCTAAGGTGCAAAACTCATGTTGACCTATGATCTAATCCTATATAAGGCTAGTCATTATCATGGGAAAAATCTGTAAAGTTAAAGAAAATTAAAGATATAAACAAAATTTATTTTGAGAATATAGTGTATTTTCATCTTTAATTGATGTCTTGGGTTGAAGAGCTTCTTCGAGCATCTCCTCTTTTCACTGCGTGTGCCTCGAGAGGACCAACAACCTCATCAACTGTTAGTGTTTCAGGATCCATTGACTCTTCGATAGCGCACACAACATTCTCGAAAATGTCAGTTAGCGACTGTAGTTCCTTCTTAACAACTCGCGCATCATAAAACATCTTACTATTTCATTTTAGTTGATCCACCACGGTTTGCACACACGTGATGTAATCAGATACACCTTCGACTCCATCTTCATTCCTGCCAATCCACCTCTCAGAGTTTGGAGGTGCACTTACTTGACACGATCGACTCCTTTGAACATCTTCTTTAAAGTGTCTCACGCATAACGCTTGTGGCCCTGTTGGATTAGTCATCCTATTTACTCCAGCACACACGCATACGCTTAAGGCCTTCCAGCCCAATTGAATTGGAAAAATGGTACCCATGCAACCCTTAACACTAGAACTGCATCGATGCATTCAATTCTGTATTCTTTCTTTATTTATGTGATCGGTTCTTATTTATACATAAGATGTTGATTACATAAATTTCCCCTCAGATATTAATCGCTTGTGATTCCCATTTATTCCATTTTTACTTGTCAGTGATTTAAAACAACTGACTTCTTCATTTAAATGAAATGGTATGTATGTACATGCAAGAAATAGTATCAGTACGAAAATAAGTAGGTGTGCATGTAATAATTGAAAATATCTGAAATAAAGCATAAATTAAACTGTTAAAAACTCACTGTCATCTTTTCTTTTCACTTATCATTCCTCGGATCATCATTGCACCTATCTTTTGACGTCATCCTCTGCAATATCTGTAATTAGGACTTTATTAATGTTGATTACGTCTTAAATAGTTAACGATGTTGATTTCATGAGACGATTATGACTTTTTAAGGGGATTTCTTAGGAGAAAGAATACTTACGTGTCTTTAAATCAACAACGGAAAGATAATATTCATAAAGAAAATCAAAGGATTACTTCACCATACAACCTTCCTGAAATCCATTAAAATACCCTTCTGAAATTCCAAAGCTTAAGCTTAATTTATAGACTTTATATTAGTATAAGTTAACCCCCAAATTATTCAAAGTCCCCAATCCTGACATTATTAATATATAAGCCACAAATTTTAACTAAAGTTAACCCCTAATTAATTAAAGCCTCCAATTCAAACTTTCACAAAAAGTCTTAACCTAATGGAATAACTGAAAGCTGTTTTTTTTATCATAATCCAACCAATTTATTCAAATCCAGCAAAGTCACAAAATACCAGCAACATAGGATGCACAAACTCAGCCCAGCTATAATGAGAAAAAGTTGTAGGAAAGGGAATTTCAAAGCCCAAACCAAAACCACCCACTACTGAGAAATTATGCCAAGTAAAACTTCATAGACAAGCTCAGCCACAGAAAAATCCAATCCAAAAATCAAAACTAATCTAGGATTTCATTCTTGAAATTTACTGTCAGAAGAGTCAGAACGAAGGAGGTGGGAGGAGAGAGAGGAGGCTCACAGTGAAGGTAGATGAGAAAAGCTAATCCCAATCCGTTTTCAAGGCTGCACGAAATCAGCACCACAACACCCCATCGACGTTGACAGTACGGCAGAGATTGTCCATGAGGGAGAGAAGAGCCGGTGCTAGAGAATAGAGATATCCCGCTGAGAGAGTGAATGAGAGAACTGCGTTGGCAGATAGTCCAGGAGAGAGCAAGAGGGAATAAGTCGTGCGGTGTGCAACTTGGAGATGAAGGCGCGAAAACTTCTCAATTTATCGAGTAATAGCCCAAATGAAACCAGCCTACCTAATCCCTTAATTAGTCACTTAATTTAATCCAGCCCACATAATCATCTTAATCCATCGGATATATGCCCTAATGTATACCTCAGGCAAACCCATTTATTTTTAAACAAATTAAAGTAAAACTGTCATAAAACAAATTTTTTGAAAATCAGGATTATTTTTCTCAACATAGGGCCATTAAATTAATGTTAATCAATATTTAGGGTGTTACATTAATCAATATTTAGGCTGTTACATCTTTTACTCCCAGGAATGCCCGCAAATGGATGCTCCTATTGTAAGTCGTGATGGTGGTATTTATCCCAACAATGAACTTTCAGAATTTAAAATTGCTCTGATAGCAATTTGTTAGTATCTGAGTAAATGAACTCGATTAAACTGCTGATCATGTAAGTGAAGGAGAGAAGTACAGAACTAGAGAGAGAAGAAAAGATAAACAGTCAAACAATTCTAGAATTTTCTATGCTCAATTCTTTTTCTTAATACAATAGTCACGAGCAGACTCACGGTTACACAGAACAGTTAACAAACTGAATTACAGGTACCACTATACACATCCACTTCTTACGCTCACTTCCCGCATAACTCAAGAGAAAACGTTATTTACAGGCACTATCCGATCGGCGATCGATACAGGCACTATCCGATCGCCGATCGGCTAGAGGCACTATGAGACTGAGTTTATCCACAGTTGGAATAAACCTAACAAAAAGTATATGAACGAAATTTTCCTACAACTGAAGTATTCCTCTTGTTCTCATCTATGGATATATATTTTTCTTCTGTCATTCAGTTTACATATGAACTCATATGATTGTTTATTTTTACATCGATGCCCCTCAATTTTCTAATGTTTGATCCTTCTAATAGAAATTGCCTTTTCAGTCTGTCAAAATTGTTGCAGAGGGATCACCAGTGAAAAGGAAAGAAGTTTATACCCTTGCGTTAAGATTGTTTGCAAAACACGAAGAAAATGAAGAATTTTCGAATACTTGAAATCCATTTCTGGTGAGAACTACATTATTTTACCTAGTTATTCAGTTGTGTTCGTTGAAAGGAGAGACAGTTGGCTTTTCCCCAAACAGGGACGGGAATTGTCTGCAGGCTTTTCTGTTACCGGATCACATACGGTTAAGGTTACCTGCTTAGATGGATCTTTACCTAGTTAAGATATGTAAATCTGAACTATTTGAGCCAACTTCAAAGACTTTTTTCTTCAAATCAGATCCCAACGAAGAGACTGGAGCAGCTTATTTTGAAGCTTAGATAGGTAACTGTTTTTTCCAAGTTATTTTTTATAAAGATAACTTCCTTGTAACAGTAATATGAAGCATAAAAATGATGACTTTATTTCTTAAATAGGTAATTGCATTAACCTTCATTTTTATTTCCTTTGTTTTAGAGACTATCATTGTTGCGATATTTAAAGTTTTGTTGTTGTAATGTTGACCGATGAATGTGGTACTAAGAGACTTCATTTGATGGTCAGTCTTCACCTAGATCTGCTCCTCCGCTCTAGCTAATAGCTCGCCCGTGTTAGTTTACGCTCGATACCATGTGAGAACCCGCCCACCCATATCGCATCTCAAAACCTGGGTCTTGAGATGCGATATGGGTGGGCGGGTTCTCACATGGTATCAGAGGATGATTGTCCTGCTGCGGGGGTGTGTTGGAATAATTTGCCAGCAGGACGCGTGAGTGTGGGACCGACCCCGTGGCTTTCCCCATCGCGTTCCTGGTCTGGGTGTTGACCCCGGTGGTCCCCCTGTGGCGGAATATTCCCGCGGTCCTGTGGTTGGGATTAGTCTCACATCGCTCGCAGTGCTTGCTCCTCCGTGTTTATGTACCCCGTCACCCTTCATCTCAATACCTGAGTTTTGGGATGCGATATGGGTGGGCGCGTTCTCACAGGTTCATCCTTGGTTTCTGCTCTCTAACAAGAGTTATCGGAGTGGATGGTTTGGTCATGATTAAGTATGTTGACACAGTGTGCAACTCCACTAGTTCCTGACTGGTTCTCTACCATGGTTGGAAAGTTTTAGGAGTGGGTTCATGACACGACGGCTCCACATGGAGAGCTCTCACATGAGAATAAAAATATTGTTGAGGCATGATATACTATGAGGTTGGTCCTTAAGCTTTTAGGTTATATATGACTTTGACCGCTATTGATCTTTTTCAACTTCAATTCTATTGCCTTAGGCCTTTTTTGGGGAGACATTTTTGCAGCGGTGAAAAATGCAAAATGCTAATTTATGCCTTTTTGCTTACATCCACAATCACGCCCAAAACTAGCTTACGCGTTTTCTTACTATCACATTTTCTTCCGCGGACGTAGCCCCCTCCCCCGATGGCGATTCTCCTCCCGCATGTTATGATCTTTTGTTAATCTGTGTTGTTAGGAATTTTCTTTATGTTCATCTTAATGTGTGAGGGTAATTTTGTAATATCCAGCCTAAGTATAAATAGCTGGATAAGGTCTAGGGTTTGGGGTATGATGAATCCGGTATGTTTTTTTGTGGTTTGAGGTGAGAACGACTAAGAGGGAAGTTCCATGTCTCTGCCATTGTGTTCCTATGTTCAGTGCTGGAGCCCTTAGGAGGAAATATGTGCGTTGTTGCTTTTATCTATTGAAGTATTTAGTTTAAATCATTGTTTGAACTTATCAAGGTACCCGAGCCAGCGAACTGGAGTGGGGAATGGCGTCGGCTAATGCAACTCGCTCCAGCAGGAGGTGGACGCCATTCGACAAAGCCAAGATGTCCTCCGTCAGATGCAGGAGACCATGTAAGTCACACTTCAATCCTTGGGTGATCAACAGAACCGAACACTAGAGGAAGTTCGCGAGCTCATCTCCACGATCTATCTGGATTGGCATTCTGATGCGGGGGCCAGAGGCTCTTCTTCGGAGGTCCGCGCTTCCTATCTGCCAACTACCGCACTGGCAACACGACTTCCGCGTATCGAGTTCCCTCACTTCCACGGAGACGCCCTCCAGGAATGGCTCTACCGCTGTGATCAGTTCTTCGATATCAACAACACTGCATCGGAGTTGAGGGTGAAGTAGTCATCGATCCACCTAGAGGCAAAGCCCTGTTCTGGCACCAACCATACCTGAGGTCGCAACTCTCTCCGCAGCAGCCGACCTGGGAGGAGTATTGTCGAGCTTTGTCTAACTGTTTTGGCTCTATTCTTTTTGACGATCCCTTGGGGGAGTTGAAAAATCTGTGGCAGAAAATGTCAGTGCAACAATATCTGGACAATTTTGACGTCTCCACCACGTACAGATTTTGGAAGAAGACGTCGTTAGCTTTTGCTTAGCCGGACTTAAAGATGAAATTGAGTATTCGGTGTGGGTGTTCCAACCCAAATCCCTCTCGAATGTTGCCTCGCTCGCCCGTCTTCAAGAACACAAGCTGCAACTTCAGCAACACAAGGGTGTGGGGTCTTCAACGGAGTTGTCCAAGCGCGAGGACCGTCTAGCAGGAGGGGGCGGCTCAGGGACTGCGCGAGGACAGAGCCGCCCCTCACGGGCAGCGGGCCCATCAGCGAAAAGGAGGCAATGTTTGACTTCAACGGAGATGGAGGACAAGCAGAGTAAAGGATTGTGCTTTTGGTGTGAAATATGTCCTCGGGCACCACTGTTTGAGCCGACGACACTCCTACGCCCTCGAATTAATTTTGGAACCAGAAGAAGATACTCCAGACATGTCAAAAGAGGATGTGGCGGCTGATTTAAAACTAGAGGAGATGGAGACACGAGATTCCACAAGTATCCATGCATGCACTTACCGGAGCTCCTCATTTCTACACAATGAGAGTGACAGCCTCCTATAATGGCTAACCAATTCATGTACTAGTAGACTCGGGGAGCACTCATAATTTTTTGGACAGCGAAACCGCCAACCGGTTGTAGTGCAAGCTCGCACCGATCCCCATGTTCAAGGTGGCTGCTGCGGACGACAAATATATATCTAGTTCACATAAGGTGGCGAGCTTTACCTTGAAAATGCAAGGTGTTTTTTTACGTCAGATATGTTGGTTCTACCACTGGGAAGATGCAAAATGGTATTGGGGGTGCAATGACTCATAACACTGGGAGTTGTACATTGGGACTTCCAAAATCTGAGAATGGATTTCTCATGTCGGGGAAAGAAAGTGTCATTGCGGGGCTCCCAAAACATGTTCGGAACTTGGATGCCCCAACAGCACAGCAGAATTGGGCGGGCAAGGCATGGGCAGCTATGGATGTTGGCCCTATGTGACGTGCAAGACATTGAAGAGGGGGAGGGAACGGAGTCTGCGGTGCCGTTTGGCGCGGCTTATTGAGGCCGGTGCGGTTCCACCGCACCGGTAATTTCGCTATAAGCGGCGTTTGGCGCAGCTTATCCAAGAAACACAGTTTACTAACAAACGCTTATTCCTCATAAGCCCCAACCGCGGAGAGCCTTTCGCGTCCAACCGCAGGAGCTAGGTTTTCCTTTTCCCCCTGCACTTCGCGCGACGTCGCTGCCTCTCCATTTCCCCGACGACGCCGGTGTGCATCGACGCCGCCACGCCGGCCTTGTCTTTCCCCGACGACGCAACCGACGCCGCCGCCTCTGCATTTCCCGTCGACGCCGGTGTCTGTTTCTTCCCCCTTGACGCCGCCTCGCCTTCCCCGCCGACGACGCCGCCTCTGCATTTCCCGACGACGCCGATCTACCTTCCCCGTCGACGCCGACCAGCACAGAGGTGTTTCCCTCCGCTGAGGTATTATTTCTCCTCCCTTTTTTACAATTTGTGTTCATTTTTGTTGTTTCCTGCAAGTAATAGGCTTTAGGGTTTCCTGATGTGTGTGTTTTTTCATTTTTATGTTGTTTCCTGATGTGTGTTTCCTGCAAGTAAAAGGGCTGATTTTTATGTTGTTTCCTGCAAGTATAACTAGAAACTAGCTCAAGCTTTTCTCTTTACAAAGGGGCTGATTTTTCATTTTTTTTCATCATTGTGTGTATGTGTGTACGTGTATGTGTGTGTGTGTATGTAGATGTGTGTGTGTGTATGTAGATGTGTGTGTTTATATATATATGTTTGTGTGTGTATATATGTATGTGTTTGTGTTTGTGTGTATATATATATGTGTGTGTTTGTGTGTGTGTATATATATATGTTTGTGTGTGTATGTATATATATATATGTTTGTGTGTGTATATATGTGTGTGTTTGTGTGTGTGTATATATATATATGTTTGTGTGTGTATATATGTATGTGTTTGTGTGTGTGTGTATATATGTTTAGGGTGTGTGTGTGTATATATGTTTAGGGTGTGTGTGTGTGTGTATATGTATATGTGTATTTATTGATTTTGAATATTGAATTCATATTTATATATTGCCTTGAAAAGATGGGCAAACCAAAAGACGGTGGGGTGGCAGCAATGTGGGACAATTCCGACGTTCTACTCTTTTGTGATATATGCATAAGAGAGATAGAACGTGGGAATCGTCCGACAACACATTTCAGTAAAGAGGGATGGTCCAATATAATGAGAAAGTTTGAAGAGTCGACTGGAAAGAAGTACGATAAAGTGCAATTCAAAAATAAGTGGGATCATCTGAAGAAGGAGTGGAAACTGTGGACGGAGTTAAAACGAGGTGAGACTGGCTTGGGTTGGAACACTTCAAGGAAAACGATAGATGCCTCGGATGAGTGGTGGGACGAGCGCTTGAAGAAATGGGCCATACTGCGGGACATGCCGAGCTATAGCTTCGCGAAGCAGGCGGATATTGTGATGGCCACGATGGCATTACATAATTTCATTCGCCGACACCCTTCCCGCAACGATATAGATTTCAATGAGTGTGAGCAGGAAGGGCAAGAAGTTAGGGTGGCCTCGCAAGGGCGACAAGAAACCTGCTCTGACACTGCAGGTGGAGTAGAGGAGATGATCGCGCTACGTGATAGTATAGCGGATCAGTTGTATGAATCGAGAGCATAGCTCGAGATTGCGGGTGTACTCGGATTTGTTGTGTTATGTTTTTATTTAGACTAAAGTTTTTTTTTTTTTGAAAAAAAAATTTCAACTCAAAACTCCGTTTTGAATCCAAACAACTTATTCAAAACTCTGTTTTCAAAACTCCATTTCATCCAAACAGTTTTTTAACAAAACTCCGTTTTCCAGAATCAGCACTTTTTCCATCAGCAGCTTCTCATCAGCAGCTTTCCATCAGCAACAGCCCAACCAAACAGACCCTGCATCCCAATTCCAAGGGACCCTAGCTTTAAATCACATCCGACACCAGGCAGCTCCATTGGATTCAGTTAAGGACCAGCAATTGCAGGCGCTGTTGGAGGATTTTCAGGATGTATTCGAGGAGCCCAAGGGGCTGCCACCCGTCCGGGAGCATCGCATCGCGTTGATGGAGAATAATGTGGATATCAACTTGCAACCCTATAAATACCCACCATTGCAGAAAATCGTGATTGAGCATTTGGTGAATGAGATGTTGCAAACAGGGATCATCCGACATAGTTTAAGTCCTTACGCCTCACCGGTGGTGCTAGTGAAGAAGGCCGACGGCACGTGGAGTCTATGCATAGATTACCGCCATCTCAACACACATACGGTGAAGAAAAAGTTTCCTATTCCTATCATCGAAGAGTTGATTGACGAGCTACACGGCGCGGAATTCTTTTCCAAGTTAGATCTTCGGGTGGGATATCATCAAGTTAGAATGGCCAGGTCAGATGTACACAAGACGGCCTTCCGCACCCATCAAGGCCACTACGAGTTGTTGGTCATGCCATTCGGCTTGACCAACGCTCCTTCGACATTTTAGTGTTTGATGAACAAGATATTTCAGGATCAGCTACGCATATTTATTCTAGTATTTTTTGATGACATACTAGTATTCAACACATCATGGGAAGAGCACTTAGAGCATCTACGCTTCACTTTTGGTGTTTTGCAGCAACACCAATTGTTCCTCAAGAAATCCAAGTGTACCTTTGGGCTGTGGCAAATACATTATTTGGGACACATTATATCCAATAAGGGTGTGGAGACTGATCCATCAAAGCTCCGGGCGATGGTGGAGTGGCCCAGACCGGAAACGGTAAAGAAATTGCGCAGATTCCTCAGGTTGACAAGATATTACCGAAGGTTTATTCAGGGCTATGGAACAATCGCGAAACCACTCACAGATATGCTCCAAGCCAAGACCTTCCAATGGACTGAAGCAGCGAACAAAGCGTTCCATCAACTCAATTAAGAGGTATCATGACCGACAGTTCTACGCCTACCGGATTTCAACAAGCCGTTTACAATTGAATCCGCCACCAAAGTAGGATCCGTATTGCTACAGGAGGAATGTCAGCCTCTCGGTGTATGAGAGGGAGCTACTTGCAATTGTGATGGTCGTGCAACAATGGTGACACTATCTTGCGGGCAATCCCTTTGTGATCAAAACCAACCAAACATCCTTGAAATATTTATTCGATCAAAAGTTAGCAACACCGGCACAACAGAAGCACCTTGCCGAACTCTTGGGGTACGACTACACCATAAAATACAAACAGGGCAAGGAAAAATTTTTGCACCGACGCTCTCTCGAGGAAGTACGAGATGGAAGCGGCAAAGTTGAATGTGATGGTCACCATCATATCCAGCATCCTACAATAGCTCAAGGACTCATGGGCGAGGGATTCTGAAGTGCAACATCTGATCACTCAAAAGGAGCAGAACCTGGACAGCAAACCGAAATATGCTTGGGCAAAGTGGATTTTGAATCGCACTGGGAAATTAATGGTCGGGAAAGATGCAGCCACGAAGGAGGCCTTATTGAAATTGTATCACGATGGAGCCGTAGGGATCGCTCCGGTGTCTCGGCCACATATAATTGACTTAAGGTGTTCTATTGGAAGAGAATGAAGCCGCAAGTGTACAAATACATTCAGGAGTGCCCGGTGTGCCAACAATGCAAAGCAGACACTCAGAAGTCAATGGGGCTGCTACAGCCCTTACCCGTGCCCAACTGGATCTGGCAAGATATCTCCCTCGACTTCGTCGAAGGGCTGCCTATGAGTAAGGGAAAAACGACCATTTTGGTGGTGGTTGACCGAGTAAGCAAGATCATTTCATCGCGCTTACGCACCCTTACACCGCAGAGAAAGTGGCCCAGGTTTTCCTAGACTCTATAGTGTGATTGCATGGCCTTCCGGCCTCTATCGTCAACGACCAAGATACCGTCTTCCTCAGCAAAGTTTGGCAAGAAATATTCAGCATCCTCCAAGTGCAGCTGAAGCTTTCCACGGCATATTATCCGCAAACAGACGGGCAAATGGAGGTCGTCAACCATTATCTGGAGAGTTATTTGCGGTGTATGTGTTTCGAGAGGTCGCGGAGTTGGGCGACGTGGTTACCATTAGCAGAATGGTGGTATAACACCACCTACTATGGTGCGAGTAAAATGACACCTTAAGAGATCATTTATGGCTAAGAACCAGCATTACATACCCCTTACATATCAGGGGAAGCAAACATGAAGTGGATCAGTCACTTGAGGCAAGGGAACGAGTTATTTCCATTTTGAAGGACAATTTGGCACAGGCACAGAATTGGATGTGGGTACTTGCCAACAAGAAGAGGTGGGTGAGAATCCTAGAAGTGGGATCGTGGGTCTACATCCGGATCCAACCCTATAAACAAACAAGCATCCGATCGCATGGGTTCCATAAATTGTCACCCAGATTTTTTGGACCCTTTCAAGTGGTGGAACGAGTAGGTAATGTTGCCTATAGATTGAATCTTCTCACAGACGCAAAAATTCATCACACGTTTCATATTTCGCAATTGCGAGAGCACACGGGGGAGGTCCCGACTCGCGTTGGGCAGCTATCTTCTACGGTCAATCAAGAGGGCAACCTAATGATAGAACTGATGGCCATATTAAACTGTCGCATTGTTCCACGTAACGGCCTGGTGTGAACCCAACTGCTCGTGCAATGGGTGAACGGATCCGAAGTGGAGGCGACATGTGAAGATCTTTGGGTGTTCCGGAAACGATATCCGCATTTTGCTATACCTTGAGGACAAGGATCGTCTGGGGGAGGAAGATGTGTTATGATCTTTTGTTAATCTGTGTTGTTAGGAGTTTTCTGTGTTAATCTTAATATGTGTGAGGGTAATTTTGTAATATCCAGCATAAGTATAAATAGCTGGATAAGGTCTAGGGTGGTACGATGAATCTGGTATGCTTTTTTGTGGTTTGAGGTGAGAAGGGCTGAGAGGGAAGTCCTTTGTCTTTGTCATTGTGTTCCTCTGTTCAGAGTTGGAGCTCGTAGGAGGAAATCTGTGTGTTGTTGCTTTTATCTATTGATTTATTTAGGCTCTGTTTGGGGGGACTTATTTTCACTGTCCGGTTCATGCGGTCGTAACCGCTTGACCGATAAAAATAAGTCCCCCCAAACGGAGCCTTAGTTTGAATCATTGTTTGAACGTATCACCGTAACCCACGTGTTCTTTTACCGAGAGAAATTAGCTCTCTTTCAGTAGGTGGTGAATCTTGTGATCCTCGGCGATCTATTCCGTCCCCTTCCATCTCCACGTGCTATGTCTTTCCTTCGTCTGGCCTATTGTGATGGCCCCTCGAGTTTGCGAGCGTGTCTTCTACTTCTCCTAGGGCCACGCAGAACAAGTAGCTTTTTTCCTCGTACTTGCCTTTGATCTCTTGATTTGAGAAAAGTCTGCTAATCTTTCTTCCAATTTAGGTTTTGTTTCACGACGGCCAGCCACCACCACGCCAAACAAAGCCTTAGTTGGAGGCATCCACTAATCAGCTGGTGAACCAACAGATGACATTTTACAACCTACCTGCTCCCCACTAATCAACTTGCTTTCTTAGGATGAGGTTTTTGCTCAAGTTTTTCTTTATGATCCTGCTAGGCTCATTATACAAACCTAATTTTTTTTAATGACTTTTTTTAACCTATGTTTATGATATCCTTGATTTGTTTAAATCAGATATTGCTCTATTTGTAAGTAAGGTTTTATTTTGTATGAACTTTTAGAGGTGTCACTTAAAACCGCAAACCGAATCGGAACCGCAAAGAACCGGACCGAACCGTTCAAAAATTATTTGGGTTCCGGTTTTAATTTTGGAACCGTGAACAACATTGGTCCGGGTGTGGTTCTTACATTTTATTATCCGGACCGGAACCGGAACCGGAACCACAATATATAAGTCTCAAGCGGTTTCAAGATTTTTAAACCCGATTCGAACCGGACCGAAGTAGAATCGAACCGTAACCCGTTTATTATTACTATTACTATTATATTGTTATTATTTTATATTTTATTCACGAGTGAAGCTGGTGCAGTTTGAACTTAAAGCGCAATCGCACTAAAGGGGGTCGATTTTGGACCGAACAAAACTTCACCGCATAAAAATTGTATGGTATGGTTTGACATTGGTGCAGTTTGGAGTCAATTTTTATAGTGCATTTTTTATTTTTATAAAGTTATATAATATATTTTCAATTTTATTTACATATTTTTTTGAAATATTTTATTTAAATAATATAGAAGAAATACAACTATTATTTATTAGTAATCATGAAAGACAACTAATTATAGGCGGTTGTTTCGGTTGAGCATGCCGATGAGACGTGTGCAAGCCAACTAGAATTTGTGACAAATGTACACACATAGGAAGACAATTGATACAGTCTCACCAATCTTGGAAAAGACCGTCGAGAACTGCGCAACATAATTATTTTTATTTCCATGTTTTTATTTTTACTATTTATAGTCCGCTTTTATTTCATTCCGTCAAGTTTGATTTTGATTTTAGTTGAAACCGGTTTGAACTGGACCGAACCGCATGGAACCGGACCGAACCGATAGTTGCCGGTTTGGTTTTCGTTCTTGTTGAACCGTAACCGGAACCGTTGACATGACGGTTCCAAAAATTAAGCTGGAACCGGAACTGGTCAAACCAAATAAGGTTTTGGTTCTAATTTGAAGAACCGTTACCTTAGTGGTTCGGTTCATGATTTTAATAGAACCGGAACCGTGACAGTTCTATGAACATTAGGGTTTAGAGGATTGAAATGAGGAGTGCTCTTTTTTGTTTGTATGTTTTTAGGGTTGTTTATTTATGGAATTATTTATGAAGTGACTCCAATAGCCATTAGGCTCTATATGCTTACCAAACAGATAAAACAGTTTTCAGGTTCATGATAGCATGGAAAACACAATTTTTCCAAACAGTGCAACTGTATTTATGATCGTAATTTCCAACCACTGCGTTCATGCTCACAGTTACCAACCACCACGTTCACTAGCCGCCCCAAAAAGTTTCCCTCAATCTCCTTTTAGCCGTCTCTGTTTTACCTTTAATTTAAGCATTTAGGTCTGGGTCTGGGAGACTCAAAACATTTTTTGATACCATGCCAACAAAAACGGCCCCATCGTGAGAGATCGTGGGATCACTAATGTGATCATGCGCGATCAGCTGGATAAGATAAAATTTTTTACTTGACGGTGGCGGTAGAAAACGGCCCAGCTTCTTTTAGCGGCAAACCGGATTTTTTTGGAACAAATGTTACGTACGTGTATATACGACTGTAATTTAAACTGTTAATACGAGATTTTTTTGAACTCGGTTACGATTGTAACTGCAATTATGACTGTATTCTAAACTGAAAATACAATTCCCGATTCCCCGCACGATCCTTGTATACGCTGAGCGTATAGTTTGGCCACTTCTCGTGTGAAAACATATCTGGAAGGTTCAGAGGTGCGTGTGAAAGGAAAAGGGAAAAAACGAACAAATAAAGGTGATGATTGATGAACAAGGAACAAAAAAAGGGAAATTGCTACGAATCTGACGCCAAACTAGGGTCCTATTTTTCAGGATGCTTTTTTTTCAGAAATCTCTTCATCTCAACCAGCATCTCTATGTTGTCATGGAGTAATTTTTAGGTACCTGTGGGTACATAGAGATAGGTGCAATACATTTTTAGACGTTGGATTTGAGATCTGACCGCCAGCATTAAAGGGAGCAAAAAATATTTAAAAATAGGAAGAAGTTTTTGTTGATCGGAGGGCTCCTAATACATCGCGGGCACCATCCTCCACATGCTCGCGTGTAACTAAAATTTTCGGTTGGCATGGCGTGATGGCAGAGATATTTAGGTGTGCATCTACGAAGAAGACACCTTTAAGAAAAAGAAAAAAACAGTTCATGAACGGCCTGAATTTCGTCCGCACATAACTTTTGTGCACGGATGCATGAAAAAATAAGTTTGTGACGACACCCCCGCAGCTAACAGCCTCACCTGTGACACTCTCCTCTCTGACACTCCCCTCTCTCTCTCCTTTATTTTCTTTTTTTTCTCTTTCGAAGTCACATTTATTTATTTGATTTGATGATCATCATTAAATAATATAGTAATTAAAACAATTTGAAAACTATTTGAATATTTTGCACCTTACACTCAAACATATGAGAAATTTTTGGAACCGGAGCCCGTATGGAAATCTAGCTCCGGGAGCTCTGGATCACCGTTAAAAGGCATGTGGGGCCCATGCATTCTAGTGTGACGTACACTTTTGCGCGATGCTCATGCATTCAAGCCTTCTCATTGGTTCCGGTTCCAACCGGAAGCCCGGACACAAAAATTCCGCCAAACATACACACATGAGTGGCATTACATTGGGGACTCCATGCGTCCGCGATCGCACCACGGCGTAATGACACCCCCGCGGGTTGCAGCATCGCGCGATAGGCTTTGTTTCCTTACTGCCGCAATTGACTCGTGACAGGGAGTTGTAGTTGTGGTGCAGTGTTATTGCCTTTGTATATTATATTAGTTTATGTTTTATGTAATATATATCTTATATAAATACCATATAATATACATAAATCACTATATTATCTAAAATATTTTATATAAATATCATGTAATTTTAATAAAATATTATATTATATAAATAACATGTAATATAATATATACTACATTACTTTTAATAAAATTGTCATATACACATTATTTTAAATAATATTGCAAGCGTTATTTCTCCAAATAATTTTTATTTTATTTTTTGCCACCTTGTAAAACAATTTTATTCTTTAGTAATTTCCACCATTGCTCTTTTGGTCGATTTAACTGAGCTAAACATAATCTTACCCTAAACCCAATAGCTAAATTAGAATATTATATTTGTTAACATCATATATCATTATTTAGGTTCCCGAGATCATAAGATTATGGCACTATTTGGGTTGACGGTGGCGGCGGGGAAGCTCTATTCCCACCTCCATCATCGCCCTTTTTAGGTTGTTTGGATAAGCTTTTCTTAAATAACTTTTTCAAAAAATGTGTTTTGGTGGCATTTTGAGCAGTAGCCAATCAAACATTTTAAAAAAAAAACTTTTTTCTCTTCTTTCAACGTTTTATCTTTTATTTGATGGTTCATGAAAATTATGCACCAATCATTCTCGATCTTCTCGTCGCTGCAAATGTTTTTCTGTAATTCATGATTCTTCATTCATTCACTATCTTTGATCGTAGTTGCTGCCCTTTTATAACATGTTTATTTATGATTTATGTAGTATTAATTATCTATGTGATAAATGAATAATATAAAATAATTCTGTTATTATTAAAAAGCTAAACATAGATTATTGAAAAGTTATTCCATGGGCAAAAACGTAAAGCTTTTATTTTTTTGAAAAGAATTTAATTGAAGATTTTTTTAACTCTAATCAAAATTTTCAAAACAGTTATGACACCGCTGATTTTCAACCACTATTTTCAAAGAGAGCCTCTCTTAAACATTATTGATTTATTGTAATGTTTTTTCTTTAATTTTGCTTTGAGTGTGATCCAGCAATTAATAATAATAATAATAATAATAATATTTTAAGTGTGATATAACGACGATTTCTTCTAGAAAATCATATCGCCGTGGCCGCGTCGGTCGGCGATGGTTTTCCGGCGAACAGTCCGGCATTGATTGGCGCGGAAAATGGGATGGATCCCGTGAATTATTGAAGCCGACGCGGGACGGGAGCCTTCTGCTTCTGTCGGCATGTCGTGGGCCCCGCTTTGGCTTTTCCATCTGCGTGTATTCCATGCATATATTTACGATAATGCCTGCGCATTTATTTATTTATTTATGTATTTATTTTGAGCTTTGATTTTTAGAGAAAAATGTGCTGGCTTTTACTCCACTCAAGGTATTGAATAATAAACCAGCAGGCAGCAAGCAACAAAAAAGGCAAAGGAAATTAAAATTGAACGGGCGATAAAGTTTTAAGAGAGATTCGGTTTTAGGCGGTGAGCTTGTCGACCAAATACACTGTCTAATAGCAGGCCATATATTTCCGGGTCGTCCCCGCGAAAGCCATTTTTTCGAACTCTGATTCTTCAATCTTCGGCTATTTCCCTTCTCTTTGGCGGTAGATCAGGCGGCTGCGATCTTTAGAGGCGCGGGAACTCCAGCAAACGCGAATAGGAAAGTTAGAAAAGCTGGCGGTTGCGAGATCCGGTCGGGGCAAGCTAGGGGTGTGCAAAAATTACTGAAGAACCGAGACTCGGACCGGAACCGAACCTAACCAAGCGGTTCGGGTTGGTTCTTATGTGTCTTGGTTCGGTTCTGAGTTCAAAATTTTCAGATCCGACCAGTTGGCTCGATTCTTGGTTCTTACACTCCGTGTACCTAGAATCGACCTGAGAATCGAGTTATTGAATTTATGTATCAAAAATATATTTGTAGTGAGCAATAGACTTTTGAAAGAGATTGATGAATAATTAGCTTGATGTAAGTATTTCATGTGTAATATTTAAAACTCTTTGTCCATGTTTTGACAATGTTAAACTTTTGTTTAATTGTTAAAATCTTTAAATATGAAATGTTGTATGATGAGATTATTAAATTCATTTAGTAATTTAAGAAATCTTGATGATTTTGAAGTCATGCAGACTTAATGTCTCAGTTTCTTCGATTTATAAACATTAGTTTTGCATTTATTTTTGCTAGTGCAACATATTAATTTACACCATAAATTTAAGGAACCGTGAACCGAATCAGAACCGAACCGAAATTTCTGGTTTGATTCCAGTTCTACAATTTCGAACCATGAGTCGGTTCCGGTTCCAAAAATTTGGAACCGAACCTATACAGATCAGTTATTGGTTCTGAGTGAAACCGAACCGATCCGAGTTGCACTCATACTGTAAGGATGCAGAAATCCCAGCAATCGTGAATAGGGAGGCCGAAAATCAGGCGGCAACAACCGCCGATGGGGGCAAGCAGAAGGGATGCAGAAACACTGAAGGGAGGAAACACCAAAAGGTTGGAAAATGATGGTTGTTCCTGCCCCTTAGCTAGGTGGTACCGAATAAAGGCCCTTCTTACCTCCTACGAGTCGCTCGGAGACGCCGAAAAAACCCGTGATAGATACGATTTAGAATGGACTTTCCCGCCAACAAAACTTCTTCGGTCAGATGGCGAACAACCTCTATTTGCCTTTGCCATAGGTCACTATCTTCACCTACGGCCAGAACAACTAGGACAAGGAATGGACTCTCAGCATAGTGTGGTTAGATTTTTTTGAGGTTCAAAAAAAAATGTGATTGTTATTAGCACTGCACTTTTGGATATTCGCACTACATTTACTCTTAATTTTTCACACCTTTTGAAAATACTCTTTGTACATGCATTTTTAGGAAAAGTGTTCAACACGAAAGTTGTAGATCTCTTTCGTAGATCTCGACGAGATCTACAACTTTCGTGTTGAACACTTTTCCTAAAAATGCATGTATAAAGCGTACTTCTAAAAGGCGCGAAATCTGAGCGTATTTCTAGAAATACGCTTTATACATGCATTTTTAGAAAAAGTGTTCAACACGAAAGTTGTAGATCTCGTCGAGATCTACAACTTTCGTGTTGAACACTTTTCCTAAAAATGCATGTACAAAGAGTATTTTCAAAAAGCGCGGAAAATTAAGAGTAAATGTAGTGCGAATATCCAAAAATGCAGTGCTAATAACAGTCACCAAAAAAAATACCTTAAAATGAGTACGGATAGTCAAATCTGTAATGTTAGTAACAATTGACAATAAATAATTAAAATAAATTCGCTAGATTATGAACCTGCTCGAGCAAAGCTATGCACCGCTGAAACTGCATTGCCAGCCAAAGGTCGTTGGTGTTAGGCTATATTTGATTCAGCGGTGGCGGGAGGAACCAGCGGGAGTAATCGCGGCATTCGAACTGGAGGGAGGAGCGCAGGATCGAAATGAGACTTTTCGCTCTGTTCTCATGACGAGGCAGGCCCAAACGCAGCAAACGCCGCCACCGGCCATTTGTCTACCCGCCGTGCGGCAGCGTTTTCCCCAAAAATACGCCGCATACGCTGCATGGCTGCACCAAACGAAGCCTTTAAGGCTATATTTGGTTTGGCGGTGGCGGGTGCATCCGGTGGAACTAAATGTCACTTTGAAACTGGAGAGGGAGAAACGCCGTCGGTGGTCATTTATTTACCCGCCGTCCGACGACATTTGCTCTTAACGGAGGCGACGAAACGTCAAATCAAACGAAGCCTAAATCTAGAATGGTGTTAAAATTGAAAAGAAAAAAGATCTTGAATCCTAATTCGTCAATTGAGGAGCTGAACATCACAAAAATGATAGGCTTTATTTGAATTTTCTCTCAAATGTTTTTTTAAAGTTTTTCTCATCATTTTATATTGCATAAACACAAAATAATTATAAAATAACAATTAAATAATATAATTCTAACAGCTGTATCATTAATTGGATGATCATATAATTGATAATACGGACCTAAATAGTACGAAATATAAAAACAAAAAATTTGGTAGGTGTAAAGCATGTTTCTAATATAGCTGTATTGAAAAGACGATCATATTTTAGATCAATCATGCGAGAAAATTGATAAGATCGAGCTTGCACATGGTGATGTAAGGTGCATTGAACGAACTCGGGGGGGGGGGGGGGGGGGGAGTAAAGTGCACTCATGCATTTTACGGTAAAGTGCGGACATCCAACAGCTCGCGTGGATGCCCGCACACATCATCTCAGTTCGCTTTGAGATGTGTGCGGACATCGAACGCAGATAGCTGGATGTCCGCACTTTACAGTAAAGCGCAGCGAGAGCACTCTACCTACTCCGGATCCGTTTTACGGAAAATTTTTTGAACAAGACCTCGGACGCTCCGCATCGTCAGGACTTAAATATTCAAATTGCGGTGGGCCCCATTCAAACCCTTTCTGGACCTTTGCGAGCTTTCTCTTCCGCCTGTTCAAATCGTTTCACCGCCGCTTCCGGAGTCGTGCGGGTCTCGTCTTCCTCAGCTCCGGCGACAGAGACGTACCTGCGTCGGTGAGAAGAAATCAACACTCTCGTCTTCCGGAGCCGTGCTGTACCTTCTTCTTTGGTATGACATCGTTTAGAGTTAGATTCTCAGGAAGATAGATCGTATAGGGTTTAGGGTTATGTTTTTTAAAAAACTAAGATTTCAGTCAGTTTTTAGTTTCACAGACGTAATTAAACTTATATTTCAGTCGCTATTATGTGTATTTGCAGTTGTTTGTTAAAATACTTAGATTTCAGTCGCTTTTTATGTGTTTTTGTAGTTGTTTTTAACAAACTTAGATTTCAGTCGCTTTTCAGTACATAGATGCAGTTTAATTTTATAGCTGGTATATTTTGAGTAGATTTTTTGAATATTTTGGGTAGATTTTTTTAATTCTGATCCATAATGTTTGTTGTTGCTAACTAATTTTTGTGATTTCATAACCTAATAGTTCTGATAAATATGAAATTAATGGAAAATCTTGCTTGCAGTCGCTTTTTTATATGTTTTTAAAGTCGTTTTCTAAAAAACTTAGATGCAGTTGAATCTAATACATAGATTTCAGTCGGTTTTTTGTTTCATAGACGCAAGTAAACTTAGATTTCAGTTGCTTTTATGTGTATTTGCAATTGTTTGTTAAAATACATAGATTTTAGTCGCTTTTTATGTGTTTTTGCAGTTGTTTTTAACAAACTTAGATTTCAGTCGCTTTTTAGTACATAGACGCAGTTAGATGCAGTTGAATCTAGTACATAGATTTCAGTCTGTTTTGTTATGTAAGGTAGAACTCAGTTGCTTGTTTAGTACAAAGATGTAGTTCAATTTAGCGAACCCAAATTGTCCAAACTAGCAGGTTATGAAATCATGGTTTTAAAGTGGTTTCTAAATGTCCAAACAGTTAGTCTAGCTTTTCAGCATTTCTAAATATCCAAATTGTACAGTAGTTTCATCATTTTAGAACTATCAGGTAGTACAGTCGTTTTTACAGTCGTTTTTAAGTGCATTATGGATTTACAGGTAAACCATTCCCGGGAGCAAGTACTTAACATGTAGATGCGCTCCAAACACCTTCATAGCAAATGTGACACCTCTCTTGAGTAGGTTGTCTGAGGAATCCATTGTATCACTCAGGGATGCCCGTCTCCTTCCCCTATTTCAAATGCCAACCTACCCCCAAAACATACCGATGTTGTACATTCATTTGAGGTTATACAACAGGCATAGGGAAGCCTTCAAGCTCGGGAACACCCCTACTCGACATAACCCACAAGAGCTTAACTGAAGAACTTCGTGAAGCTGCAGCTGAGGATATGTCTCCCACAGTCGAGGGAGTCGAGGATAGAAGGATAAGTTTGCTAAAAAAATATTTATTAGCTATGTTTTTTTTTCCGTTGAAGAGCTTGAAGGTTCCATCATGTATTACCAAGATAACATGTGTTCGAGAGTTCGTGAAATATAACTGGCCGCTTGCTATCCATGAGTTTCTTCATATACAGTTTGATCAATTAAGCCGTGTCAGTGATATCCGAAGTGCAGGGATCAACATTGGTTCTTTGGAGGGTTGTGCTACATTATTGCTGGTAGTTGATGTTGAAACCCACATTATATTTATTGTATTATGTTTAGTATTTATTGCTCTAATAATATTTTATATTTGCAGGTGTGGATATACGAACATACAAGAGTACATCCTCCGGTGCACGAACTAGCACGCCCAAGAATTAGTCGTTGGTCCCCCCTACTTCGGTACAGTGCAAAATTCTGCACTAAAATGCAGGAGAACTTGTTTCTCAAGAATTTTGTATGTCCTCGAAAACATAATATAATTATGTGCATGTACAAGTGCAATTGCTATTTTTCTTTTAATTGTCAATTATTCTCTGTAGGTCCAATGTAAGTTTATGGATGTATTAAATGACGAGAAGACCCTTCTTGCTGAGGAGAAATATTCTTCTGATTTTGAAAGTCCTCCGTCGAAGAAACATAAGAGAAATAGGCTAGACTTTGTCGCCTTGGACAAGAAGTTAGATTATGAGAGTAATATGAAGGAGAAGAGGAGTAGAGTGAAGCAGGAGAAAAGCCTGCTGAGAAGAGCCAATAAGCTTGAGGAGGGTTCGAGAGGTAATCATGAGGAGGGTTGGAGAGGGCTTGAAGATCGAATTAAGGCTTACATCAAATTAGAGGTTGATGGATTGAGGACCTTCTGCGAAGAACGTTTTAAGGCCATAGAAGCACAATGTAAGCCTTCTAGTTCAGCCCCTTCAGCCCCGCTTTCACCGGAGCGCACCATTTTAACAAGTACAGAGCCCCCAGCTACCACTTCTACTCCAAAGCACGTTAGTGTTCAAAAACCAAAAGGCTTCCTAAGGTAATTAGAAGTAGCCCAAGGTTGGTCGCAAAGGGTATTAAACGTGGACAGACTGTTAGCAGTTCTGATACACAACCCGACTATCCCGGTAGATTGCTTCTAACAGATAATGCTAGAAAGAGTGTTGATTTTGTCCTAAGCACATTTACAGATAGGTATTTTTTAATTATCGTTAATCGATGCTTATGATTTTGACTTTCATTTTTTCTAGCCTTTTTAAAACAGAATTCTATTTCCTCATTAAACATTTAGTGGTAATTAAATGCTGATTTTATTCTTAGCAGGGATATGTTAATTTTTCAAAGAGGAAACATTTCCATGTCCCGAGAGGAGTTAGATATTCTGTTGGGTCAAGGATGGGTTCAGGACAACCATTTGAACGCATACTCTGTTGTCCTTGGAGCTAGGAAAAAAATTCCAAGAGTGTAAGAAATTTTCTCTATGTATCTTCCAATCACGAGGTATGTTACTTGAACACTAACACTTTTTTTGTGAAATAATTCCAATCAAAATATTGTATTTTATTGTGCAGTATTATAGAAGATGTAATGCTAAGAACTACAAAAGGCTTATTAGTCATATCACCCCCGACGCGGTAATTTCTGCTAACATAATTCTGATGTCTTGCCATCTCGGAAACCATTGGGCATTACTAGTGTGCTGGTTAAAGATGAAACGTTGGGAGTACTATGATTCGTCGCCGAGTAGCCTTCATCGGGCTGGGGTCCGTGATAACGTACGTGCAAATATTTGACACATGTTAAATATCAACAAATATGTTTGTTGCCGTTAATTAATTTTATTTTGTCACATGTATTGCAGCTGAAGGCCCTGGTTGATGATGTCTCGACTATATTTCCAGAAGGTTTTGCTAAGTGGCCACTGGAGGACGCGATTGGCTTGCCAACGCACGAGAACACATGGGATTGTGGAGTCTTTATTATAAAGTACATGGAAGTGGTTTCCTCCACCAAACAGATATCATGGGAAGATCATCAGGAGTGGCAGGCCGACATGCCTCGATTTCGCGCAGAGATCGCGGCTGATATCTGTAAAACATTCTCTAGTGCCACTTCAGAGATGATTTCGAAACTTAATAACTCTCTGCACAAAGTAGAAGACAATGCTTGTTCCGACAATAGTTCCGACTTAATCATAAAAGAAGATGCATAGTTTTTTTTCATAATGGCAAAACTTTGGAGCTTGTTATGGTTAAACATGGTTATGCTTTAGAACCACCGCAATTCATTGAATATTTTCAGTTTATTTTCTTATGTTATGACAATGCAGAACATTTTCAGTTTATTTATCATAAGCACAAATATTTATGCTTGCATAGTTGCTGGATTGCAGGACCTCACCTTGCAAAACACTTGATGTGGTTACTCTATTTTATTTCTAAATGACATCTAAGCTTGCATCGTGGCAATCTTGGGCTCAAATGATATCTTAATGATATATAAGATTGCAAGACCAACCTTGGGCTCAATGGATTTTTTATTATTCATTTGGTTACTCCTGTATCTTGTTGTAGTTATTGACCCATATAAGAAGTCCACCGCATGCTTATGATAACAACAGCAAACACTATGACGATCCTCCAGCAAAATCAAAACAAAGCATCAATACAATAATAAAAGTCATCATTAAACTCACTTATCTCAGTTCATATATTACGACTTAAAAACATCAGGAATTCCAGGGAAATCAAAAGCTAGATTTACATAAAAGTCATCATTAAACTCGCTTGGTGCATCAGTTGGCAATGGAGTTGCGGTATTTGTTTGTGTCGTACCCTGCTCTTCAGCTGAAGTGTCAAAAAAATTGAACTCTTGCACAGTTTTTTCTACAATTATCTTCTTCTTGACTGTGATTTTCCTCTCTGTTGAAAAAATAAACAAGTTAGTATAAAATTGTAAATCTAGAGTACAAATAAAATAAGAGCTTACTCTGTTTCTTAGCTCCTAACTCCCAATGTCCCTTCAACCTTGCATTTGAAATTCCTTTGGGTTTCCTCTTTGTCGGGTCTTTTACCGATGAAGTATTCTTATCGTTCTCATCGCTAAAACCTCTCTTCCGCATTTTATCCGCCTCAACTATATCATCTGCTTGTTTTGCTAAAACATGCAAGCCTTCCAAAACATGTGTTTTTGCTTCCTTGCAGTTCTCTACTCGGTATGTCAGGACATAAGAGAAACACATTAAATGATTTCTAAATATCAAATTGGAATCGCAATCGACAATGTTTGGGGTATTTGGTAGGTATATGCCCCTTTTAGCATTATGACAGAACCGTTTTAGCAGATTTGCTAGGAATTCCCCTTGCGTTTTTCATATTATAGACCATCAGAATATGTTTGCATAATATACCCCGAGTCTCAAAACCTCTACATGAACAGTCCGTGTCATTGGTCTCGGAATTGTAGTTAACAAACCATCGTTTGTTATCCTCACTGTCATCACAGTGCTTTGTAATATATACAAACTGGTTTTCATCATGTCTTATTTCATCAACAATGCATACACCAACTGCACCCTCCATGAACACTTTTTCAAAATTACCAAACATTTTATGGGTGTAAAACTTAGATACATGTTTAAGGATCACACAAGATCTGTAATTTAAACTTACCTTTCCTTGTTTGCATCTAAAATCTTCGTCACGTTCTCCTCTTCGCCAAGATCCCACCAATTTCTCCAATCCCATAAAACACTCCACCAGTGAACTAGTCGCCTTTGAACAACCATGCAATCCATTATTTGCAGATTCACTTCGTTGTGTAGACAATATACCAAGGTCTAAAACATCCTTGTTAAAGGCTGTAGACCACTTCCTCCTAACTTTATGTAAGTCCTCCAACCATCTATTTTCTTTCAAGTTTCCTGTACTAATCATCTCATGCCAATAATTGTCAAACTCAAACTCATTGTCGCACTTACTCAAGCATTTATAAAAAGTACCGCGAACACTTTTCTCAAAATTGAAGCATGGGACTTTTGTAGGCGCTTTCTTGGAGATATGCCATTGACATAACCGGTGACGAGTCCTTGTAAAAACTCTTTCAATAGCGACAGACATGGCTTGATCTTGGTCCGTGAATATAGTTTTTGGTTGTTTGCCCCCAACAAATTTTAGAAATGTGTTGAAAAGCCAACAAAATGTATCGATGGTCTCCTCAGAAATAAAAGCCCCCCCCTACAAAAACATTCTGCCAGTGATTGTTGACTGCGATGAATGGTGCACAAGCCAAGTTGTACTTATTCAATCTGAATGCTGTGTCAAAAATAATAACGTCGTCGTAGCAGTCATAATCAATCTTGCTGTGTCCGTCCATCCAAAAGAAGCTGGTCAATCTATTCAACTTATCGGTTTGAATATCATATGAGAATATGTTGTCCTCTAACTGTTTCTCCTGGAGTATCTTCAACAAACTCAGAGCGTCACCACTTTCTATTAACGCCCTCTTTTCCCGGTGCACAAAGTTATAGGCATCTGTTTTAGTGAAACCAACATTTTCGATACCACCAACTTGTTGCGATAGAAAGTTGTACGCATGAACTGTCCTAACTCCGGCATATGTTAGGTTCTTAATAAGGTCACCCTGCATTTTAGAAATGCTGCGCTGAGATCTCAAAAGGTGTTGCTCATTCTCCATCGCTAACGGGTGATTGTGTTCCTCAATGAACTTTGTTGATGTCCAATTCCTACCATCTTTATCAGTGGTAAAAAAACACGGGCTGGACAACCCGTGCGTGTTTCTAATTTGAGATACTTTTTTGGGGAGGATCGCACCTTCCTCAATCCAGCTTTGACACAGGTAAACTCTCGACATTTAATAATCCTTGTGTGTGTCCAGTAGCTCAAATGTTCTTTCCTAACACTGAATCCCATGCTGTGCGCATACTCACAATACATATGATACGCCTCGCCTTCTGAATGCACAATTGGGAAAACAACCGGCTGTCTGTCGACCTAATAAAACATAATGAAGAGTTAGTTCATTCAGAGACGGAAAAAGAACTGTAAATAAATGTCAAAAAACAGTTGTATTGAATTGCAGTTGTATTTCGAATTACAAATGCAGTTGAAAACATAAAAGGAAATCAATCTGCTCATGTTGGGAGTACAAATATTAAGAAAAACATAAACTTGCAGCACAAGATCTAAAATACGTAAACAACATTACCACAGGATCATGTATGGATGAGTCTTCTGCACAAGGTGCTCCATTAACTTGCATTTCCGAGAAATTTGAAGATCTGAACAGGAGTGAAATGAGTAGCGCGAACTTTTTTCAAGATGCTAGGTTTCAGTCGCCGGAGAAGAAGGGGGACGGCGGGGAGGCGGCGAAGGTGAATTAGGCGGGGATGCTAGAGAACCCTAGGGCAAGGGGAGGCGGCGAAAGAACTTCTTGCGGAAGGGGGAAGCTCGCTGCCTTTGCGGAGCGCGGAAGGGGGAAGCTCGCTACCTTTGCAAATATTTAATCAGGGGGGCCCACCGAAACCGAGGTATTTAAATCCTGACGTTCTGCATCGTCCGAGGTCCTGTTCAAAAAATTTTCCCCGTTTTACACACACCTATAATTTTTTCAAATATAAACATATGAATTATCAGTCACGGTCATGAGCTAATAATGGCAGATATTTTTTACATTAAAAATGAATTTAATAACTCTTAGATAAATTTTCAGAATATATATAATAAAAATAGGCGATTGTTATCCGTACTATAAATATGACTATTCGTAATTTTTTTGATATCCGCACAAAATTTTTTTAAGCAATAATATCCACAAACAAATATTATATTTTTGTAATAAGTTCAAATTAATTCATTCATGACTTGTAATTATTAAACAGTTCATAACACATTACTAAGAATAATCAAAAAGCATTTTTAAAAGTACATATAAGCGATTAATAAATAAAATTTCAAAATATGTCATTCATATCTTCAAATAATTTAATGTCCTTTAGGCTCCGTTCGTTTCGCGGGAATTGAAATGCAGGAATTGGAATTGACTTCAATTCCAATTCCCGCAGAAATTGGAATTGACGTCAATTCCAATTCTAACGTTTGGCTAAATGTAGGAATTCTATCATGGTAATTGGAATTATTAATTCCACTATTCCGCTCAATATTAGAATTTTTCCGTCGGAGCGCGCATTTTTCGCCTGACCGCGCATTTTTTCGCCAGGGCGCATATTTTTTTCGCCCGGTCGCGCATTTTTCGCAGGGCACACAGTTTTTGCCCGACCGTGCATTTTTTTGCCCGGACGCGCATTTTTCGCCGGCCAAAAATTGCTCCCCCGGGAGAAAAATGCGCGTCCGGGCGAAAAATTTTGGACCAGGTGAAAAAATCGCGCCCGAACAGAAAATGCTCGGTCGGCCTGAAAATGTGCGCCCGGGCGAAAAATGCGTGCCCGAGCGAAAAATGGGAGTCCGCGAGAAAAATGTGTGTCCGGCCGAAAAATTATGCCAACGGTCGAAAAATTTGCGCCCGGGCGAAAATTGCGCGCCCGGGCGAAAATTGCGCGTCCGACCGAAAAATGTGTGCCCGACCGAAAAATGCGCGCCCGGGCGAAAAATTTGCGCCCGAGCAAAAAATGGGCGTCCGGGCTAATAAATTTGCACATGGACGAAAAATTTGCATCCGGGCGAAAAATTCGGGGTCGGCGAAATATTCGCGCTCGGGCAAAAAAAAATGTGCACGTGCCGAAAAATGTGCGCCCGGTCGAAAAATTCACTCCCGGTCGAAAAATGCGGGCTCGGTCGAAAAATACGCGCCCGAGCAAAAAATGCGGGCGCGGGAGAAAAATGCGCGCCCGGCCGAAAAATGCGATCCCAGGCAGAAAAATATGCGCCCTGTCGAAAAAATCGCTCTTCAGCGAAAAATACGGTCCTGAGAGAACAACATAATTTGTGTCGATATTTTTTGAGAGAGTCGGGGAAGCGCTGGTAGGGGTAGGAATCACGAATGAAGATCTCGTGAGATAAGAATTGAGGGAGGCGTGTTTCTTCTATAATCAATTCTCATTGGAATTGATATGAATTCCAATTCCGATGTAATATTATGGCCGCCGAACAGTCACAATTGAAATTGACAATTGAATGTCAATTTCAAATCCCCAATTCCATCAAAACCAACAGAACCTTATATTTTTTCAAGTTGTCATGCTTTCACAACCACCTTTGTAACAAAAATAAACTAACAAAAATCTATAACAAAATTACAGGGAGAAGAGAAAAACAGTCCGGTGAAAAGACTTTAAAAATCTATCTGCGATTAGCGAAAACAGAAAATAAAAAAAAGACCTATTATTGAGTACAAAACTACAAATAGCCATATTTGTAATCTGAATAACAATCCCCTAAAAATAATAATTGTCAGATAAAAATAATAATCCAAAATGTAGTGGCTAGTGAGCAGTAAAGCACATGATCGAACCATCCAGTCATGACGACACGTGACCCACCAACGGCTGGATTTATCTGCCATGTGCACCTGGATCTATTGGCGCCTGACACTGACACGATCTTCGTCACATCAAAAGCGTTAACTGAAATAATCACATGTGCCTATTGGTAGCTCGCATTATTGAAAAGGTGATTGTTATTAGCACTGCATTTTTGGATATTCGCACTTTATTTATTCTTAATTTTTCATGTCTTTTGAAAATACTTCTTGTACATGCATTTTTAGGAAAAGTGTTCAACACGAAAGTTGTAGATCTCGACGAGATCTACAACTTTCGTGTTGAACACTTTTCCTTAAAATGCATGTACAAGGAGTATTTTAAAAGGCGCGAAATCTGAGCGTATTTTTAGAAATACGCTTTATACATGCATTTTTAGGAAAAGTGTTCAACACGAAAGTTGTAGATCTTGTCGAGATCTACAACTTTCGTGTTGAACACTTTTCCTAAAAATGCATGTACAAGGAGTATTTTCAAAAGGCGCGGAAAATTAAGAGTAAATAAAGTGCGAATATCCAAAAGTACAGTGCTAATAACAGTCACCTTGAAAAATGGTTATCCGCAGACTATTTTTTTTATGAGTTTACAAGTTCTTTAGGCTCCGTTTGGCACGGTGGTGGGCCTGGTGGCGGTCATGAACACAGGGTTAAACCGTCATTTGTTAACGCCCACCAAAGAAACTTCATTCGCTTTTATGTTCAAACGGATGATGCTTGTTAGGTGATCTTTAATGAATGACGGTTTAACCCATGCGTGTATGACCGCCACCACCGTGCCAAACGGAGCCTTAGTTTTCTATTTTGGTCAGTCATTAACAATTGTTTGCCCGTAGCTGAAGTTAGTCTGTCAATAATAATGAGTGATACCATCTCGCTCTACTACCGTAGTCTCACGCGTGACACCACTCTCTCTATTTTCTGTCTTTTACTCTTTTAAAGTCGTGCTTATTTAACTAATATAATAAGGCAATTGTTATTTGCAAACTAAAGAATCTCTATTTAAAAAAACAATTAACTTTATATCTGCAGTCCAACTTTCCCCCCCCCCCCCCCCACACACACACACTTTATTTGAGTTTGTAAAAGTCTATTCGCGGACAAATGTTGAACATAGGCAGTCGATGTCTTCATTTTCCTAACCAGGGGCCGACAATGAAGGAACTTTTCTGGTGACCTTCACACCTAGGGTGACGACTCCATCCCGAGTTAAGCCCGACGACGATGACACTGCTCTGATGATCTTGCCGATGACTTCACCCCACACATTGAAATTGAAAAAATTAGAAGAGCTAGATGAAGCACTTACTTACAATACATGTAAATGCTAGTGCGTTCGAAGCATCCCGTGTGACCGTCAAGTTTGGAACGACCTCCACGTTGCCCCCAACAGGAGTATTTATAGGAGTAACTCTAAATCTCCGACGACGGGTTATTGGATGCCTAACGAATCCAAACCAACCTGTTAATGATCCGTTGCCATTATATCAATATACCTCAACAATCTTCTTTTATATTGCATATAAAATGTATCATATGACATGTCACTTAACAAAAGAGTTAATAACGACCAAATTGAGTTTTTTCAGAAACATAAATATGAATTTTAGAGTACATGATAAATCTAAACTCAAATCATAGTTCCAAACAAAACAGTAAATACTTAAAACTCAAAATAGATAACTGATCTTTGGTCTATGCAAACAACAGATCATCGTCTTCTAGGTCGAAATCAACTTTCTCTCATTCATTCTCCATTTAATCTGCAAACAGTTACAATAAAAATGTCATAAGACCAATTTTTATGAATTCAAACATTTGTTATCAAATATAAAATGATTAGTTCTAGCAGTAAAAGAACGTAATACTCTAACCAAGAAAAAGGAATCACAAGCCAACATCTCTATCTAATTTAAAAAAATAGAATATTTGATTTTATAAAATCAAACCATATTACTTCGATTATTAAGATTATTATTAAATATTTCACAATTGTGTTATACCATCAAGTTTGGAATGATACAACAAGTTGTGACCATTATATCATCAAGTTTGAAATGTTATAACTAATAATCATAATATCAGGACACATATCAATAAGTTCAGTATTTCTTTTTTTTGAAATGATACTCAAATCAGTCTTTGAATAAAAATAATTGTGTAAGCCATCAAGTTTAGAATGACTAAAGACTATTTATCTCTGTCTTTCATTAGATACACTACTAGAAAAAAGGCTTTTAGCCACGGTTTCTTTTGCCACGGGGAAAAATCATGGCTAATAGTGAGTATTAGCCACGGTTTTATTTCGTGGCTAATACTGGACTTTTAGCCACGGTTTGCCTGAACCGTGGCTAAAAGTCCAGTATTAGCCACGGTTTGCCTGAACCGTGGCAAAAGGTCGTGGCATCGTTTAGTCCCACACCGCCAAAACAAAATGAGATTTTTGGGTTTATAAGGAATTTATTTCAATTAGCCTTTGAAATAAATATGGCGGTGGCGGCGGCGGCCGGGCGGCGGCGGCGGCGGCGGCCGGGCGGCGGCGGCGGCGGCCGGGCGGCGGCGGCGGCCGGGCGGCGGCGGCGGCCGGGCGGCGGCGGCGGCCGGGCGGCGGCGGCCTGAATTTTTTATGTTATGAGTGGCCTTTTAACCACGATAATTAAACCATGGCTAAAAGTCCACTATTAGCCACGACAATGAACTGTGGCTAAAAGTCCAGTATTAGCCACGGTTTTGGACTTTTAGCCACGGTTTGGGCTTTTAGCCACGCTCGTATTGCCCACGCCCATTTTCCGTGGGCAGACCGTGGCTAAAAGTCTTTAGCCACGGTTTTGGACTTTTAGCCACGGCAATCTGCCGTGGCTAAAAGTCAGTTTTCTAGTAGTGATAACATCTGAAATACTTCAGTATACTCATTCTAGATGATTGAATGTAATCAGACTTCGGTTCTAAAATTTAAAATATAAGATATGAATTAAGTCTCATTAAATAGACTTTAATCTCATCTCACCCGATGTTTTATTTGTTAGAACCTTACACCTTGGTAAGGACATCTGTTACATTATCTTTTGATCTCACGTCTAATGATGAGATTATCCCCTAACTTGTGAGATATGTCAACCAGACATGTTTCATCTTTAATTGCCTTCACTTTCCATTGAACAACGTATTTGTTGTAATGATATTTGTGTCTTGATTGTCACAATAGATCGAAATGGAGTGCATTTTTAGACTTGTCATTGGAATGTTCATTATCATATCTCTTATCCACTCTGCTTTTTCTCCTACTGAAGCTATAACACAGAGTTCTGATTTTCTAAAGGATAGGGTAATGCATGTCTGTCTCTTTGACTTCCAAGCTACTACAACTCCTCCTAGTGTAAACACAAAACCACTAATGGATCTACTATCATTAATTTTTGAGAATTAGGAGGCGTCAGAATACCCTTTAAGCACTGGAGGATGTCCACTGTAACATAAAATATACTTCTCAGTGTACTTTGAGTATCTTATTAGCCTTTCTAAGACATCATAGTGGTCCGTCTATAACACTCCCTCCGTCACATAACGTATAACAGAAGGTCTGGTCAGGGCCCGACGTCATATACTACGAACAGACCAAGGAGTTACTAAATTGAAATCATAATCCAATATTTTGCATCCTAATGCAGAGTGCATTCTAGCAGAAGTAATTAAAGGTTAAAAACAGAACCCAACAATATCATGAATGTCCACTACCACAACTAGGAATCTAAATCAAATACACAAATAAGGTCTTGGCCTTAAGGCTTTACAATGTTCAACTTGAATTAAAGTGTGTTACATACTTCGGCACGCAGGCTGACCACACTTGAATGATAAAATAACACAAGAGTTTGCTTTGGCCTTCGAGGGCCAGCACAACATTACTGGGCTACAACCCGCTATTTCCCGCTTGGCTCAGCAGCACCTGCATGCAACATTCCACCGCACGGTGGCAAACAAAAGCAACGATCAGCAAAAGCTGACCAAATTATAATGACTCCACCCCTCATTAGGGGTGGCAGTACTCCTTCCCTGCAGGCATTAGCTTAAACAATACTTGGCATTCAAAACGTGCAACTTAAGCACCGTTAGCCATAGACGTTGGCACAAACGCCCAATGCCCCGTGCTCTCTGGGCATATTCTTGGTGCACCGGACCTCAAGGGTCGCACCACCATTCTCTGTGATGGTCAACAACATTTGAGCTTTCAGTCTCATAAGGGCCAAGGCTAGAGACAACGCCCCGGTGATACGACAAGTCATATGATATACACATGACAACTCCAAGTCGATCGGCATAGGGGAGGGTACAGTTCAGCCAGATCCCGTGCTCAAATCATCTGGCTCACATGCCTGACGCGGGTCAGCATCCCCTTTCCCTTTTTTGCATGATCCATAACTATGTAAGGATCATAGGCTAACACACAAGGCTACCTAAACTGAGTAATACAAGCTCACACCCAGTCAAATAAATCCCTTGGGTATTTCAAAGACAGGCTTCACAAACAATACATAGTTTACTGGAAGCTATCGCCGGTGGTATAACTACCGTCGTGTGGAAGGGGACAGACTATCGGTTCTTCCCCTTAATCTGGTGTTTTCCTGAAGACTTACCCCCGATACTCTCAACGCAGTCATTTGCATACCCCGTGACTCTGAAATCTACGCGATAACCACAGAGTCTTTTCCGACATACAAAACATAGAAACATCACTAATCCAGACCAACCCGTCCGAATGGGCTTCACGCAACATGCTTATTCCGTACTTCGATTCCGGATCTAAATACAATACTACGGGGATACACAGATCTACCCGTCGGGAGAACCACGTCCACTTGTTCATGGAGTGTCTACCCTCTAATGTAAAAAGAAAGGACTTCACATGTCCAAGGAAGAGGATCGTTACTCTTTGCGCTCTCTTCGGTGCCATGCCAAAGATTCTAGACGGATGAACGCGATCGCAACGACCTTGCCTCCACAGATCCGGACTCGTCTTGCAAATCAAGCTCTGAATCCCAAATGGTGGCGTAGTCTCTCTTCCGACGCTTCTTCTCCTCCTCCAAGAAATCCAGGCCAAGTTCATAACTCCAAAAGAAATGAAATGAAAATGGCCGAACCAGCCATATAAACCGAGCTACCGACGCGCGGTAACTAGCTACCGTCGCGCGATACCTCCTTGCTTCGCGTGTAATCACCCAGGCCAGCCAACCACAGACCGCCACGTGGACACACCATTATATTTTCACTATCAGCGCGCGATAGGACGCCAACGCCGCGTGATAGCCAACGTCGGTTACGGCATGACACCTGTTGCTATCTCAACGTGTTATCGATTACCGTCGCACGGTAGGATCCCGAGAGCCTCGTCAATTAAATTGACTTAGTTATCGCCGGCGGTATCACTATCACCGGGCGATAGCTTCCGGAGAGCTCTGCCAGATTAATACCTCGGCTACCGCCGCGCGGTAACAACTTTCTGTCATGCGGTAAGTCCAGCGTTGAGTCGACTCAACCCTCTTAATGCTCTCGACGCTGTCGACACTAACCTTAGAGCTACCGCCACACAGTAACTTATTACTGTCGGGCGATAACCTCCAGAGAACCATTTCCTGCCTTAAGGAATTTGGGGTATTACACCTTCCCAAGGTTAATAGTGAATCTACTTAACATGTCGACCGTAAAGGCAATGTTAGATATAGTTCATGTTGTAGTATACATGAGACTTCCTATGAGTTTGGAGTAATCCAACTGTCTAATAGGTGAACCTTCATTCGGTTTTAGTCTATTGTTGTTGTCGTATGTAGTCTCAATCTTTTTGTTATTATCGTAACCTCACTTTTCTAGTAGATTCTAATGTAGTGACTCTAACTTAGGGTAATACCCTTTTCAGTGAAATTCACTTCTATTCATAGAATAATTTTCACCATACCTAAGTGTATCATGCTAAACTGGCTCGTCAATGTAACTTTTACATCTTGCACCTCAGACTGATCAGTACCCAAAATTAACATGTCATCAATGTACAAGCATATAATTGCTACTTTATTTGAACTTGTTCTAACATACAGACATTTATCTGATAAGTTGGATTTAAAACTCATGGCTTTAACACAAGTGTCAAATTTCTTGTCCACAATTTTGATGCTTGCTTCAATCCATAGAGTGACTTAATCAACTTATATACCTTATTTTCTAGACCTTCTACGATAAACCTTCCAGATTGGTGCATATTGATCTCCTCAGTCAGATCTCCATTCAAAAATACAGTCTTAACATCCATCTAATGAACAGTTAAATATTCAATAAATTGTAACGCGAGAAGAATCCTAATTATCAAAATGTGACAAATATGTGAGTATATATATAAGTAGTCTATATCACTCACTTAAGTGAAACTTTTTGCAACTAGATGTGTTGTGTATTTAATAATACTCTCATTGGGATTTAACTTCTTTTTCAGAAACAACTTACTTCCAATGGTTCTAGCCCATTTGAGCAAGTCAACTAAAGTCCAAGTGTGATTTTGTAGGAGAGAATTCATCTCATCATCTATGACTTCTTTCCATAATAGAGAATCTCTAGATCACACCGCTTCCTTATAAGTAGATAGATCAGCTTTAACTTGGCAAGTCACAAAATCTGTATCGAAACTTTAGGCACTCGTTCTCTACTAGATAACCTTTTAGATGTTAAAGCACTAGTGTTTATGGTCTTAGTGTCAGAGATTCTTAGTTCTTGCTCAACAATAGTCTCAGTATTAATGGCTGACAGACCTGGAATGGTCAAGTTTTAATTTTTAAGAAACTTATCCTCAAAAAAAAGAACATCTCTAGATTCTATTACAGTATTGGTCGAGAGATTTAGAAATTTGTCTACAGCACTATCATCTGCAAATCCTAGATAAACACAAGTGTTTGTCCTAGATCCAATCGTAGCTCTTCTAGAGTCAGGTATCCTAACATAATTGATACAACCCAAGTCTTAAGATTATCAAATCTAAGAGGTCTCTTAAACCAAAATTCATATGGTGTTTGTTTCAACTTTGCATTAGGAACTTGATTAAGAATATAATTAGACATGAGGACAGCTTCACCCCAATAAGCCACAGACATGACAGCAGTCAACAACATAAAATTCAATATTTCTGTTAAAGTTATATTTTTCCTCTCATCGATATTATTAGATTGAGGTGAGTATGAGGCGGTGGTTTCATGGATAATGTCATTCCTGGCGAGGAAATCTCTAAACTCCTCTGATACATATTTTCCTTCTTTATCACTACTCAGCCTCTTAATTTTCATGTCATGTTGATTTTCAACCCTATTTTTGAATATACAAAATTTTTCAAAAGCTTCATATTTGGATTTAAGGAGATAAATGTAGCTAAATCTAGAGTAGTTGTTGATAAAGGTGATTAGATACTTCCTACGCCCTCTTGTGGCAAAGCTTTTGTAGCCACATATGTCGTAATGTATTAACTCTAGCAATTTTGTGCTCCTAGAAACCTGACTAAGTGTGTTTTAGTTATCTTGGTCTGAGCACAAATTTCACATTTATCAAACTTGATTGTTGTGTCTAATGGAATGTTGTAATTTTTAGCTAGCAGCAGTAGTTTTCTATAGTTCATGTGTCTTAATATTACATGTAAAGTTTTATGATCTATCAGATTTTAACTAACTTGATTTACTACTTCGTTTGTTAAACTCAACCTATACATCATATTTACTACATAAGCACAACCAAAATAATGTGAGTTAACCATTAAAATTACTCTACCGCCACTAATATTAAATGACATTCTAGTATCGCATAACAGGCCAATTGAAACTAAATTAGCAGTTAATGTAGGTATAGATTTAATATTCTTCAAAATTAAATGCGTACCTGAAGAGAGTAGCAAATTCATAGTCCCATTTTGGAGTACCTGAGCAGTGACATCCTTAGTTGTGATGACATCCTTCAGAAGCACAAAATTGTTACAGACATGACATGTGTAACATCCCGACTTTTATTGGGTCACCAGAACCCTAGTGAGCCCAATAAAAGTGACCAGAATCTCTACCCGTGGTCCATACCAAAGTATAATCCTAGACAGGGATATGGGGCTAAAAAACTCTGATTTAAGTTCTGTCAGTTATCGTGACCTCATATAATCAATACAAGTGCATTGGAACTCGTTCCGTCGAATTCTAAAGACATGATGAATATGGTCGTTCCTAGTAGAACGCCATGAAAACAAATTTTTTTTGATATTGACCTTAAAAATTCTGATTTGAGTTCTGTCAGTTTCGATGACTTCGTATAATTGATACGAACACATTGGAACTCATTGCATCGCAATTCGAAGTTTAACAACGAATATGAGCATTTTGACCGTCTTAGCGCGCTGCGACGCACAGATTTTGGATATTTAGCAAACGAACTCCGATTCGACCCTGGTCGGTGGCATTGGATTCGTATGATCAATACGAAGTCAACCAAATTCGTCCTGATCAATTTCAACGAAGGGTAGTCAACCCGTGGTCAACCGAGCGTTCGCGTGCACCGAAAAGCGTGCGCACACAAATTGTGACACGACACCCCAACTTTGACCCAACCCTGATGACTTGTACCTACCTTGACTTTAACCAGTATGGGGGACCCACCTTAGGGTTGACTTTGGTCAAACCCCCTAAAGTCCATTTTTGAAAAAAAATTCTCAAAAGAGGTGGGCACCTCCTCTTCTTTACTAGCTTGGGATTGGTCTTACTCACCTCTTGGGCCACTCAAACTGGCAAGGGATTGGTAAGTGGACCTTTGGCAAAAGCACACCACCCCCCTTCTCTTTTCTCTTCTTAAAGACTAAGGCCCAAGCCCACCAAGCCTTACCCCCCCCCCCCTTGATGGTTGTGTAACACCCAGGATCTTGAGCCTCTAGAAGCTACCGCGTGGCGATAGTCTTGTTTCGTCGATCCTAGATATTGAGAGCATTGAGTGCTAGCATGTGGCGTTAGCTAGCTAGCGCTCAGCGGTAGCTTGGCGTTGAGTGCATTGAGTGGCTGGCATTGAGTAGAGGCGTTAAGTGAGCTACTGTGCAACATTAGTACTACCGCCAGCATTAGTGCGACATTATTTTTTTGGCCGAGCGCTCGGGAAGCTAGTCCCCGGCGGTAGGTAGTAACCGCCGGGCGATAGCGCTCAGGAGCAGTTCTGTCGTTTGGCATTTTAACCATCTGTTTTCTCTTAGGATTTGATCTTATGGCCCAGGATGCTTCGCCCAAAGGGCATATAAAGGGATGAAATGTTCTAAACCTTCATTCTCTTCTCCTTTGAAGTGGGAGTTAGGGTTTGAGAGCAAGAGTTTGGAGGAAGAAGAAGAAGGTCTTTCTCCGCCTTGGACGAAGCTTCGGAGCTCCGATCGTCGATCTGAGGCCAGATCTGTGGAGTGGACTTGAAGGCGCACGTTTTCATCCGTACAAATCAACTTTTCCATGGTAAGTAAGAGAATTCGTAAGGTAACAACACTTCTCCTCTCGGTCTTTAGGATGCGTGCATGATATCCATGTTTATTACTACTTTCTTCCAAGCATTTTGGTATCAAATCTCTCAAATAAGAGGGGTTCGGGTTATCATGGCTCAAGAGGAGCCACCGGGTCAATTATGTCCGTCTCCGGCATGATATTACATTAGAAATCCACTCCGTTAGTGGATTAGGAATTATGGGTGAAGCCGAAGTCGCGACCTTTAGTCCGACTCAGTAATATTGCATAACGAGCCTAAGGATTGTGCTAGAAATCCATTTGCCACAAGATGTCGTTTGTGATGATTTCCCCCTTATTTTTGTGTGAGTACGAATGGTAGATTAGGGCGGGAAAGACTTTTTATTACGATGTGCTAAGGCGTGACTTTATCTCCGTGGTCGGCTGGCTAGCCCGTGACGTTGCAAAGTTACGTGCGGAGAGTGTCCCGATAAGACAAGTCCCCTTCTGTGAAACTGACGAGAACGCCAAGCTTTGGACAAGCCCAGACGATGCCAGATGGCTCCCGCTGGGTCTCCTTCGGTGAACTTGGTCCTAATTTGGAGTTGGGCCTGGTTCGTCACGAGCGGGTGGGGTCTAGTAATGGTTCTTAGCATTGGTTTGTGATTTGTGAGATGGAATCCTGACGTGAGAAGTCAAAGCTTGCAGGCTAGCCTGGGTTTTGAGACCCATGAGCGGGTGGGGCCTAGGCAAGAGTTCCGTGTGGCAGCTTGTATGCCGTTAGGGGAAATTGGAAGTACCCATGTGTTTGCGGCTTGAATGTCGAAGGGGAAATAAGTGCCCGATTATTGATGCGTGATGATGTGTTAGATTCATATGTTATAGGGTGCCTTGGGTGAAGCCGAGGATTGCATACATGCTGCATTATAGGTCCCTTTTTTTATATGCTCAACATAAAAACATATTTGTTGTATGTGATATCCAAACCTGTTTTACTGCTTTCTATGTTCATGTATATTTGCATACGAAGTGCTTACCTGTAGGGTGATGGAGTGCCCCGGGGTCCGCTAGGGACGGTCGGGAGGAGATGTGTTGGTTACACAGTTGAGGTCAGCCTTTGCTGACCCACATTACCTCCAATTTTTACAGGGCAAGGATCGCAAGCGGGAGTAAGCTCACCGGCCAAAAAGGCCTAAGCCTCATAAAGTGACCTCATTGTTTGGTAGCTCTGTTAGGGTGAATATTATGATTAGTGCACTATGAATCTGGCTTGCATACAGAGGTAGCCTAGGAGTGCTTTTGCACATTGATTTGTTATTGTTTTAATTTTGGACTCAAGAATGTTGTAAGGCATTAAGGCCGCTTTGATACCCTTGTGTTAGTGGATAACTTCTAGTGTTGTTATTTATTTCCGCTGTCTTTAATTTGAGTTTTGAGTTGGGTAGTTTATATCATCTTATAATGCTTAAGCTATGACGTCTGTATGTTGTGGGGCCCTGGCCGGACCCATATTATTCGGTCATTACATGAGAGGTGTTACAATTTGGTATTAGAGGGAGGTTAGTGTCCAAGGTAAGGATTCATGGTCGAATGTCATAATCGGATCACATTAAGAAGTTATCCACATAGGAGTATCGCGGGACCGCGAGTGTCCTTGTGTCTAAATTTTTGCAAGAGAAGTTGATTCTTGTTTTACCTTTCTTTTGCTAAGGGTGCAAGCGACGAGGCGGAGACATCGAGGCCACAAGAGGAGCCTTCGGCAGGCAGTGCTACTGCTCTAGTCCCGATGGGCATGGGTATAACCCCAGCCGACTTTTGTCGTATGCTAGCTTAGGCAATGGTAGCGGCCCAAGCCGCAGCGACAGCGCAATTTGTGACCCATGTTGCATATGCAGCGACTCCTGTTACCCCGGATGCAGCACTAGTCGTACCGGGTGGAGGAGCCAGGCAAACAGAGTCGTTGGTTGAGAGAGTGGTCGTCGGGCAGGTAGACCGACATATGAAGTATTTTCTGAGTTTTCGTTTTCTAACATTCACGAGAGTCGGCACGCCGACCGATGTGGAGGACTGGTGGGCGAGGATTCAAGAACTTCTGAGGGCGGCAGAGATGGTAGAGGAGAAGCAGTCTGAGTTTACGACCTTCATGTTAGAAGGTGATTCTAAGTTGTGGTGGGTGAGCCATAGCGGCCTCCAATTTCCTGGACGCACCCCATCCATAGAAGAGTTCGGGAATGCCTTCTTGAAAAAGTATATCCCTTCATCGACAAGGGTAGCCCTTCAGAGACAGTTTTTGCACTTGGTGCAATGAGACAAGATTGTGGATGAGTATGTTCAGGAGTTTACTCGATTGGGTCGTTATGCTGGAACGTTCATGATCGATGATGAAGAGAGGGACAATCTCTTCTACCATGGGTTGAGAGAGAATTTGAGACAACCCCTCATAGCTATGAAGAATGCGGGCTTCAACGAGTTGATTGAGGTGGTCAAAACGTTGGAAAGTGATATAGAGCGAACCCAACATCGTAAGGTATTTACAGTAAAACAGGGAGAAGGCAATCCTTCTCAATCGCAAGGGAATTCGGAAGGGAGTAAGTGGAAAAAGAAGCCCCATCCCTACAAGTCATGGGAGAAGAGGAGTACGAAGTATGGGGGATCTCGCTTCAAGGGACCACCATCATGCTACAAGTATGGAAAGCCTGGCCACATAGCTTATTTTTGTACTAAAGGTGGCGCTGAGCAGGATCCAATGCATGAGCAGTCAGTGCGGTTCGGTTCCAGCACTATAGAGAAAGGGAAGATGGCGGAGTCGAGCGCTTCACATTTCCAACCCGTGCAGCCAAGGGCATACAACCTTGGGCAGCAGGAAGCGATTCGACAACTCGATGTGGTGACAAGTATGGGGAAAGTTTAAGTTTATTTATTTGCTTTAGACTTTCGAGACTTTTATGTGTGTCGTCTGTGTTTTAGGCTTCGTACTAGTTTCCAGATACCCCGCTAGCGTATTGTTCAATACGAGAGCGTCATACTCCTTTCTTGCGGAAAGCTTTATCCGAAGAATTGGAGTCGAGTCCTTTTCGACGAATGTAGTACTTAGGGTGTGCATGCCCAATGGGTCTTTCATGACTACCGGGATGAGAGGGTGCATTGGTTGGAGTCTGGACAGAGTTGACTTCATGTTGGTAGCAGCGGTTCTACCGTTGGCCGAATTCGATGTGATCTTGAGGATGGATTGGCTTGCATAGCAGCGTGTCAGTATTGACTGCCTATCTAAGGTGGTGACATAGAGAAGCGAAGGAAAGGAAGAGGTTAAATTTTATGGCCTTAGTGGAGTGGCTCGTTCCCTGATCTCAGTCATGTAGTTGGTGCGGGCAGTTAACTAGGGAGGAGTAGCTTTCATAGCATTATTAGAAGCTCCACTTTCCAAGCAAGGTCGGTGTCACGTCCTCCTTTTAGGATGGCACAAAAGGAGTTAGCTGAGCTCAAGGTACAGTTACAGGAACTGTTGGAGCAAGGGTATATCAGACCCAGCTCATCTCCTTGGAGTGCGACAGTGCTATTTGTTAAGAAGAAAGATGGTAGTATGCGGTTGTGCATAGACTACCGAGAGTTGAATAAATTGACCGTCAAGAATAAGTACCCAATTCCACGGATAGATGACATGTTCGACCAATTGGTAGGGTCAATGGTGTACTCTAAGTTGGACTTGAAGTCTGGATACTACCAGCTACAGATTCAAGACGAGGACATACTCAAGACAGCATTTAGTACGAGGTATGATCACTTTGAGTTCTCGGTGATGTCGTTCGGGTTGACGAGCGCGCCATCGATATTCATGGATTTGATGAACCAAGTGTTTCAGGAATATTTTGACTCATTTGTGGTGGTCTTCATCGACGATACTTTGGTATACTCCAAATCAGAGGCGGAGCATGAGGCTCATCTGAGAGTAGTCTTGCAGACTCTGAGAGAGAACCAACTGTATGCAAAGTTCTCAAAGTGCGAGTTTTGGTTGGATAAGGTGGCAAGTTCAGTATTACTCCAGTATCCTACTATTCCTATTTCATTATAGCATTTCAATTCTGCAGCTTATACTATTAGCAACTTCTATTACTACACTTTTTACTATTTTAAGTGTGGGTCCCGCTGTGACGAGCAGTTAATTGACAGGTTGAGCCTTAGTTGGGGAAAACAGGAGTTAAGATGTTTCTCCTAAATTAGCCTAGAATAAAGTGTTCTCACGCTTCTTATCAAAAGTGGAGGCATGTGTTGTCTGCCCGAATTATTTATAGCATAGTAGGGCAAGTCGCTATAGACTTGGTGCATGCTAGCAAAATTGATAAATTTGATTGCTTGTAAATTGCTTGCGATAAATTGTGGCGGGTTAGTCAATTCCACAGACCGATCGTACTGGTGCGGGAAGTTTGACGGTAGGGAGTTGGGTACCACGGGTGACCGATCGCTATGTTTTTCCCACGTTAGGTTTCCTCCATTAGTCAGCCAAAATGTTGAATCGTTGGATGTTGCTCACATCCAAGAGTAATTGAGGATGTACGCTGGGGCCTGGGCTGTGCAGTACGACCACTGTCACCGACGGCCACATCGGTGAGGCCCGCGAGGCTCGCTACCCTGCTTGAAAAGAAGCGGTACATACTATGTCAACATGGGGTATTGTGCGCGGCTGTAAATGCCTGCAATGTGTGTGCGGCTGTGAATGCTTGTGATGTATGTGTGACTGTGAATGCCTGCGATGTGTACGCAGCTGTGAATGTCTGCGATGTCTGTGCAGCTGTGAATGCCTTCGATGTGTGCGCGACTATGAATTCTTTATGTGTTGTCGTGCTAGTGAAACTTAAATTATAACTGACGTATATTGCTGCTGCTATTCAAGTTATACTATGTTGCACGTCTTTTATGGTTGCTTCTAGTTTATATATAAAATATTATACTAACTCTCTCTTGCTCGACTATCTACTTTTGTTAGGTGCGTGCGCTCGTCCCCAGGATATGGATCCGGGAAGGAGATTTGTATCCACTTAGCTCTGTGACTAACGATTATTTTAATAACCATTCACAAGAGATAGAGCAGCATAGTGACCAGCTGCCGCAGGACAATACGCCAGCTGATAGGACTACTCGAGCTACGACACCCTCGTTGTCTCCGGAGTTTCGAGACGTGAGTACTAGCGAGCAGGATTGAGAATGCAAGGAGTTTAGAGTTAACATACTTTTATATACTACGAGCTTCATGTATAAACAATGGCTACGGCCTTTTGGGTCTTCTTTTAAATATATATTACTATATATATTTGTTGTGTCTTCCTATTAATGTTTCCGCAAAACTTTATGATGAGATGTGAATGTTGTGATTCAAGCCGAGCAAGGCGGCCAACTAATGCTTAGTAGGGTTGGTTGTTACCCCTTAAAGAGCACTAGATGAACGTCTTGGACAAGTAAGATCCCCTCCGGTCCGACCTGGGTAAAGGTTGGGGGGTCCTACAACATGTAGCACCTGAATTTAGCCACCACTAAGTACTGGCCTTGCCTTTTCCAACCATGGCGACAAAGTTGACAGGAGCAGTCTGATAAAGCATGTTTGCTTTGTTATCAGTCTTAGGTGTGTTGGATTCACCCTTTTTGGGTTGCTTGCACTCGAAAGCACAGTGAACACGGTTATTATAGTTGTAGCACTTGTCTTTAAATTTCTTAATTTTCCTACTAGAGTCAGCAACTGAGGGTGCACTGGTGGGGGGTTTAGTCTTTCTAGGCGTAGGCTTTTGCTTAGGATGCGTAATCATGTTAGCAGCAGACTTTTGCTTACTAAATATCATTATAGCGTGCCTAGTCCGGTTCTCGTCCTCAATGTAGATGAAATATTTGAGGTCTTTAAGACTAACTTGCGTTTTCTTCCGATACATCTCTGTCTTAAAGGAGTACCATGCCGATGGGAGCTTGAAAATAATGTCTCCTACAATAAACTCATCTGGCAGATGGATGTTCTCGCTATTCAGCTTATTAACGAGAGACTCAAATTCTGCAACTTGAGGAAGTATGTACCTGTCTTCAGTGAAAGTGAAGGTCATTAACTCGTCCACCAGGTGCGTCTTGGACATGTTCTCTTCCTCTCTGAACTACTCTTATAGAGCGTCCCAGATCTCCTTTGTAGTTTTCATCTTACTGTATGTCTCTGTCAGTCTATTAGAAAGACAATTAAGGAGGTAGTCATGACAAAAATCTTCGTCATTGATCCAGTGTTCATCATCCTCTCCTTTAAAAAACTTAAAGTCGGACTGCACTGTGTAAAAGATGTTCAGATACATCATGTCAAACTGCGTGTTCCGCTTTCAGACACTGAACTCTGATTGGGAGAATTTCTCCAGCTTGATCATCGGAATAGGAGAATTTTCCTTTAACATTGTATATCTCTTCCAAAAATTAGAATTCTACTAGCAACCTAAATCATGAGTAGAAAACTAGAAAGAGATCACCTGAGCGTGCGGAGAATACATGGTCTTCAGATCCAATCCAGAAAAAGATTTGCTCCTCCGCTTTGGCTGATAGAAATCGCTGAAGACTAGCATCGAGCAACATAAAACTCCATGGATGCACAAAACCTAGTCCCAACAAAAAATCTGATCTTGGAGAGTAACAATAGTATTCCCTCTCACAGATTCAGAGCAGTTTGTAGCAGATCCACCAACAACGTGATAACGGTGGCCATAGATAGACTGCACACAAAACCAGATCTGTGATAGAGAGAGGTTCGGCTTCCCAAACTCACAAGCAGAAAAGGATCAGTTTTCTCCAAGACCGAAGCACTGCCCAACCAGCCTCGATTCCTTCAGGGATCGTTGATTTTAGAAGGAACATTGCTCTCTCTGTGACGCTTTCTTCTTCAGATCTGAACCGCAAATCCTTAGCAAAGGAAGAGGGCGACACACATGCAAAAAAACAGGCGCATGGAGAAGGCGCGATCCTCCGGCAGACTGCGAGAATCAGGGATTTAGGGTTTTTCCTCAGGCAACCGAGCAGAGATGGGATCTATATCCCAGTGAAGATGGAGACCCGTTTCTCTCCCTCAATCGAGCAGCGACGGGATGAGGGCTTCACGGAAAAATCGCGACGAGCTTAGCGATAGGGTAGAATAGATCGCGATCTCCTATTTCCCGATTAATCACTACAAACCAGGAGCGATGACACACATGATCTGAAAAATGGCGAGCCTCCACGATCTGGATCGGCGCAAATCGCAAGCGACGAGCTTTACTCCAGAAGAACGAGTGCGGCGGGAGGAAAAATCGCGAGAAAACCTTGCGGCTAAGTTTACACGGGAGAGGGGGGCTAGGGCGCACAAAACGATTTACTTCGAGAATGTTAGTGCGCTTGAAGCATCCCGTGTGACCGTCAAGTTTGGAAAGACCTCCACGTTTCCCCAGCAAGGGTATTTATAGGCGTAATCCTAAATTCCCGACAACGGGTTATTGAATGTCTAACGAATCCAAACCAACCTGTTAATGACCCGTTATCATTATATCAATATACTTCAACAGTAAATCCAAAGATGAAAGCACGCCTTTTATCCCAATCGGATACATAATCGCTTTGTTATTAAGTCATTCGTCACAAATTCTTATCAGAAAGATTAAAAAATGTTAAATCGAAATAAAAAAAATCCTTAAAAGCATGATGAATAACCTCTTTAGAGCTCAATTATTTCATTTTTTTTATTTTTTATACTAGCCTGCAAAAAATAACAATTTATCTGTGAATAAAAAGACTGCATCCCTTTAGAGCTGCAAATTATAAAAATGTGTGAATAGACAAATTCGGTTAGAGAATAATAATTGCCTATAATAATTACAGCAATTTCAACAACTTTATTTTGACAACTTGATTTTTTTTGTATGCATAATTACGTATATGAATATTTTCGAAAAAAATAAAAGAAATTGATGGCATTAGATTAAAAAAATCATATGTAGTAGTATTACCATCACGAATGTTTCAAGAAAAAAAACAATTTTCTTTTAATATAGTATGAATATTTGAGTGTTTTTCAATAAAATAAAATATATGTCTACAAGCAGTCAAGCAAGGCTCCTCTGACAGTGATAGTACCTCTGAATTTAAGTATTGCTTGCGAAGAACGGGTCCGGGGGTGGTGCAGTGTATGAAATGCACTTTATGGTGCAGCGTGCGAGATCGGACGGCTGCGAGTGCATCTCAGCTCGCGCGGAGATGCGTGCACGCTTTGATCTCTCGCGCACTGCTTTGAGATATGTGCGTTGAGATGTGCACGCATCTCAGCGCACTCGCATCCACTAGATCGCATTGCACGGTAAAGTGCAGCGGCTCTCGTCCGTCCGATTTCCTGCACTTTACCGCTCCCGGACCCGCGAAGAACACAACTAAATTTTTCACACACTGCATGTTCACACAATAATGTCATTATTAAGTATTATAATTGAAGATAAAGTTAAATTGGAAAGAACAAATGTTACACTAAACACAAGTTTAAAATAACATTTTCAGTCTTTATCAAAGCTTAGTTCAGCTCTGATTCGATTTTTTGTTCAACTAAAGTATCATATTTTTTGTCACATACCTTTATACTTGCAATCATCAATTCATTGTTTGAACAAAAAAACAGTAGAATCAAATACTTGAAATATTATATAGTTGCATATAAATTCAATCATTACATAAATACTCATAAATAATGGTGGATACAAATTTTTTTCGTGGGCATAATGACAATTTTTTTTGACAAATATAAGAAAAATACTATAATCCTATAAAAAAAATTATAAAAATTATAAAAATTGGATATTTTGAACTAGATTATTGTTTGAAAGAAGAGAATTTACCACATCATCAAAGTCTTCATATTCAATTCTCACTCTATTATCATAGTTCAAATTCATCTCCAAATCAATATTATTTGAACCCTTAAAATGGAATGAAGAAACTTTATCACAGTGGATAAACTGCTCATTCAAAAAATGGTGCAATACTTTAAAAAAATAAATTACGGGGGAGGGAGCTGAGGGGGGATAAAGTGTGGTCACCCATTTTATCATAAAGTGCGAATATTCAATGGTCGGTGTTGAAACATGCACACATCTCAAAGTGTTTTGAGATATATGTGTTTTGATATGTATGTGGGTATCCACGTGTATCGTTGGATACCCGCTCTTTATGATAAAGTACTTGACCGCACTTTATCCCCCCTTTTCCCGCCTTCTGATGCCTAAACCGCTTCAAGAATGAAGATCGGTGCTTACGGAGAACCATGGAAAGTTTCTAAAGATCTATTCCTAACGATCTCTAAGGAGTATACAATATCATGATTAGCAACTTGATGGAGATCACCATGATCCGTCCCTTGTTCGGGCAATTTGAGTCTGCAGATGTGTCTGAATGATCGTTCGAGTCTTTTTGATATATTATTTTATGTATTTCGAGTTGTATTTGACACCCCAATCAGCCCAGATGATATGAGCCGTCTGATTCGGGTGTCCTAAGCCATTTATGAGTTTTTTTCTCTTATTTATACACATGCAATGTTCGATTTAGGGGATCGTGGGTTTGCTCTTGCAGTCGTTGGTCTCCCTCGGTGGACTTTGAGCGGCGCTTCTCCCACGTATGCCATTTCTGCCTTCAGCAACCTCCCACCAAGCAACCTACAACCACGCCGCCACCTCCCTTCCTCTTCTCCGACCCTGTCAGCCCTTCACCCCCCCCCCCCCCCCCCATTGAGCCCACTATCGCCCACTACAACCCCGTCTCCGCCTCCCCTTCCCTCCCCAGACCCCAACGGCCTTCTATAGGCAGATCCCTGTCCTAAACCTCACTGCCACCCCACACACAGTCGATTCCCCCCTTTCCCGAACCTATCAGCCCATAGCAGCCCACGGACTTCCCCTGCTCTATATCCTTGCCCGATAACCCTCATTCAAGCCTCCATTGCCAAGCCTTCTACCTCCTCTGCCCCAGCAACCTCCCCAAACCCAACTGCCATCTCCACGACACCAACCTACCTAGATATGCACCCTACCCGCAGCCCTTCTCGTACCCAACAACACTCGATCAACCCCCCATCACTCCTCGAATCCCTTTCGTTGAGCCAACCAACGTGCCGAGGATAACACTGCCAACGTCTTCCCATCCCTAATTCTCGCTGTCACTTGCATGCGTAAGTCTTTAGTCTGGAGATTGCTTATTTCCTAATATTGTGTACTTGAATCATGTTTTGTTGGATATTAGGTCATATGCTTTATTTATCGAGAAACCACGTGATGTGCAGGCTTATTCGGTGTACGCTTAAATTTATTTGTAACTCAATTATTGTGGATTAAAACCTGATTTTCCAATCCAACTATCTTGTAATCGTTTGTGGACAAACTACGTTTTATTCTAATGAATTAATTATTGTCAATTCAAATGGGATTGTTCTTTGCATCAGTACTTGTGTTACACAAACATTCTAATGGAGTGCATGAATGCATACATGTCATTTTGGAGTTGGTCTTATGCACACAACATTTATTCGTGGTTGCTCGCATACACCTAGGGTTAGGGTGTTTGCCCTCGGTTACCTGTCGACTCATGTTGCGTCAATTTTGGTATCAGAGGCAGATTCGATTTGCACCACATTTATATACGTAGTAGTGGAGTCTATAAGTATTATCTCATGACATATCATTACGACACTCATCCTTATTCGCATTACGCTCCTTCACGATATCGTGTCGACCCTTCGCCACGAGTGGTTACAGACGATCGTTATGATTCTAGAACTTCATGTTATTGTCAGTAAACCACACCACGACCTGATGTTGGTAGAGCCTCTCTGGAGAGATCTTCATACTATTCTGATGATCACCCTCACCCTCGCCCATTGCCACACGCTCGTAGGGATCACATTCACTATATGACACGTCGTAAGTTTATTAGGGATGAGCATTTTGATGACTATCCAGATCTCTATAGAGGTCACCAATATGTGGATAACTTTACATGCCCGGATCGCCATGGTGTTTCACCAATAGAGGTACCTGAAGTCGAATTCTAGTGATTGGTTCTTGATCAATTTGATCTCGTACATGCACAAATGGATCGCTTGAAATCTAACTTAGGGGAAACCTGTAGAGTGACACATCATGAGTTTAATAAAACCATTGATGTGTGTAGTACTCCTATATACATGAGCAATTCGCCATTTGATTTTGGTATTCCTCCTCTTGATGAGCCTCTGTGCTCACACGATTTTGAAGCAGAGTCTAACCCCGGCCTTGCATTACAGGTGGAGAGCGTCATTAGCACGTCTAGCGAGTTTGGTCACGAGAGTGAGGCCAAACGACCCAGTGATATTATGATGGTTTATTCATCTCCTATAACTTATGTTGGCCTCGTGACCCCCTCGGTTATAAACCCCCTTCTTGACATCTCGCCAGCTAACCCCCCACTTGAGTATCAATTCTTCTCACTCTCCCCTTAGCCTTTTCTCGAGTCATGTCATTATCAAGAGCCTCGAGCATACTGTCGAAATCTTGGTGTGTGTCTCACACGCTTGTGGTGATGCTACCCTTATTAGTAGTATTTACTTAAAGGATCATAACCCTACTGACGAGTTCTTTAATGATCTCTCTACCAAGTCTCCTGATAAACCACTACTCCCTGTGAGATTGACATCCCGATGTGCGAGTCATACATGAGCGCTGACTTATTGACATCTCTCTGATTCTCGTTGCTTATTTTGCGTTGGAGAGCAGGTCTTGAGTGTAACATTGAGTATGTAGGGATTTTCTTAGGGACACTTGAGCATCCTCCCGATATACTGAGAATTGAGCATATGATCCACCACACTCATGGTGAGTTCTTAAACATAACGCTTGCTGACCCACCAGATCGATGAGTCGTCTCTTATTAGCAGCACTCTCCACACTCGAGTGTCGCACCCTATTAATAATGTATTTGTTACTCCCTCAGGTGATCGCAGCCTTCGCGGCAATTTTTCTTACGAACCTCCCAGCGAGCATGTGTCACGTTCCTTGAGAGATTAGGAACCATATGAGTTCTTATTGGAGTGTTGGTGTCTCTCACGGTCATTCTGACACTCATCGCACACTCACTGAGTGTTACTACACTCCTCCCGATAAGCCTCCCATTTCATACCTTCGCCACATGGAGCTTATTGTTTTTTCATGTACTGTGTTTGTCGTGTTTATCATGCATCATTCATGCGAGCATATCATCTTTTGGGTTCATCACTTGCATGTTCATTCATTTGTTGTGCTTGACAATTCTACGTTTTTTGATTCATGTTCGTTGCATGCCTTACGTCATTTGCTTGAATTGTTTGCATTTGTCTGATATAAAATTGCAATAAATAATGATTATTATAAGATTCAAGTAGTTCAATACATGAGGGATCATATTTTTGAAATTGGAGAGTAGGTAATGATTCATATATGACTTGAGTGGTTCCTACCCGGAGCGGCAAGAAACGTAAGCGTTCGCCGAGTGAGTCCTTATATATTCATGCGATGGATCAGTATAAATGCATATGAGCTTGACATCCTCTAAAGTGTGGGGATAAACCGAGTATTTAGTATTGGGAACTCGACACCTTACTATGACGAGCGTGTGTATGTGGACCTTTTCCTCCCTCCCATGTGTGAGCCACATCTTCCGTTATTGCCCGCCACCTCGCCGTAGCCTCATCCTGACCCCTCCCATTCTTAGCATATGGAGTCTCACCCTGAGGACCACTCTACACCATCGATCGTTGTTCTAGTTCATCACTTCAGCTTTCAGATGGAAATACATCTTATTCAAAGCCACCAGCTGCCACCAGAGACTTACTTTTGATTGGAGCCTATGACTTCACCATCATGGATGGGTGAGATACATTGTGATATCTTGTCAACTGGAGTTGTTGCCCTAGTTTAGATGCTGCTTGGAATTTCCAAAAGAAGTTTGCTTGGCTTATCCCATGACTACGTCGAGAGCATGTTCATCTTCACTCACTGGAGATGAGTGTTTTCAAGCCGGGGAGATTGAAGGAGATCGCCATGATATGTTCCTCGTTCGGGATATTTGAGCCCGCAGATGTGTCCGAACGATCATTGTGAGTCTTTTTGATATATTATTTTATGTATTTGAAATGTTATATAGTTGCATATAAATTCAATCATTACATAAGTACTCATAAATAATGGTGGATACAAATTTTTTTTGTGGGCGTAATGACAATTTTTTTGACAAATATAAGAAAAATACTATAATCCTATAAAAAAATTATAAAAATTATTAAAATTGGATATTTTGAACTAGATTATTGTTTGAAAGAAGAGAATTTACCACATCATCAAAGTCTTCATCTTCGATTCTCACTCTATTATCATAGTTCATATTCATCTCCAAATCAATATTATTTGAACCCTTAAAATGAAATGAAGAAACTTTATCACAGTGGATAAACTGCTCATCCAAAAAATGGTGCAATACTTTAAAAAAATAAATTACGGGGGAGGGAGCTGAGGGGGGATAAAGTGTGGTCACCCATTTTATCATAAAGTGCGAATATCCAATGGTCGGTGTTGAAACCTGCACACATCTCAAAGTGTTTTGAGATATATGTGTTTTGATATGTATGTGGGTATCCACGTGTATCGTTGGATACCCGCTCTTTATGATAAAGTACTTGACCACACTTTATCCCCCCTTTTCCCGCCTTCTGATGCCTAAGCCGCTTCAAGCATGAAGATCGGTGCTTTCAGAGAACCATGGAAAGTTTCTGAAGATCTGTTCCTAACGATCTCTAAGGAGCATTACATATCATGATTAGCAACTTGATGGTGATCGCCATGATCCGTTTCTCGTTCGGATAATTTGAGTATGTAGATGTGTCTGAACGATCGTTCGAGTCTTTTTGATATATTATTTTATGTATTTCGAGTTGTATTTTACACCCAATCGTCCTGCATGATATGAGCCGTCTGATTCGGGTGCCCTAAGTCATTTATGGGGTTTTTTCTCTCTTATTTATACGCATGCAGTGTTCGGTTTAGGGGATCATGGGTTTGCTTCGTATAGCTGTTAGTCTCCCTTGGTGGACTTTGAGCGGTGCTTCTCCCACGTGCGCCATTTCTGCCTTCAGCCACCTCACTGAGCATCCTACAGCCACGCCGCCACCTCCCTTCCTCTTCTCCGACCCCATCAGCCCTTCACCGCCCCCGCCCCCATTGAGCCCACTACAACCCCGTCTTCTCCTCCCCTTCCCTCCCCAGACCCCGACAGCCTTCTATTGGTTGGCCCCTGTCCCAGACCTCACTGCCACCCCACACACAGTCGACTCCTCCCTTTCCCGAACCCATCAGCCCATAACAGCAGCCCACCGACTTCCCCTGCTCTATATCCCTGCCTGACAGCCCTCATCCAAGCCTCCACTACCAAGCCTGCTACCTCCTCTACCTCAGCAACCTCCCCAAACCCAACCGCCATCTCCACAACACCAACCTGCCCAGACCTGTGCCCTACCCGCATCCCTTATCGTACGGTCGTACCCAACAACACTCGATCACCCCCCCCCCTCTCCACCCCCCACTCCGCACATCCCTTTCGTGGAGCCAACCAATGTGCGAAGGACAACACCGCCAATGTCTTCTCATCCCTAATTATCGACGCCACTTGCATGCGTAAGTCTTTAGTCTGGAGTTTGTTTATTTCCTAATATTGTGTACTCGAACCATGTTTTGTTGGATATGAGATCATATGCTTTATTTATTGTGAAATCATGTGATGTGCAGGCTTATTCGGCGTACGCTTAAATTTATTTGCAACTCAATTGTTGTGGATTAAAACATGATTTTCCAATCCAACTATCTTGTAATCGTTTGTGAACAAACTGTGTTTTATTCTAATCAATTAATTATTGTCAATTCAAATCAGATTGTTCTTTTCATCAGTACTTGTGTTACACAAACATTCAAATGGATTGCATGAATGCATACATGTCATTTTGGAGTTGGTCTTATGCACACAACATTTATTCGTGGTTGCTCGCATACACCTAGGGTTAGGGTGTTTGCCCTCGGTTACCTATCGACTCGTGTTGCATCAATTTTGGTATCAGAGGCAGGTTCAATTTGCACCACATTTATATACGCAATAGTGAAGTCTATATGTATTATCTCATGACATATCATTACGATGTTCATCCTTATTCACATTATGCTCCTTCACGATATTGTGTCGACCCTTCGCCGCGAGTGGTTAGAGACGATTGTTATGATTCTAGAACTTCACGTTATTGTCACTACACCACACCACAGCCTGATGGTTGTAGAGCTGAGTATCTTCACAAAGCCTCTCTGGAGAGATCTCCATACTATTCTGATGATCACCCTCACCCTTGCCCATCACCATACGCTCGTAGGGCTCACATTCACCCTCTGACACGTCGTAAGTCTATTAGGGATGAGGATTTGGATGATTATCCAAATCCTATAGAGGTCACCAGTTTGCGGATAACTTTACACGTCTTGATCGCTATGGTGTTCCACTAACAGAGGTACCTGAAGCCGAATTTCAGCGATTGGTTCTTGAACAATTAGATCTCATACATGCACACATAGATCGCTTGAATCTACCTTAGGAGAAACCTATAGAGTGACACATCATGAGTTTAATAAAACCACTGATGCGCGTAGTACTCCTATAGACATGAGCGATTCGCCATTTAATTTTGGTATTCCTCCTCTTGATGAGCCTTGGTGCTCACATGATTTTGAAGCAGAATCTGACCCCGACCTTGCATTACAGGTGGAGAGCGTCATTAGCACGTCTAGCGAGTTTGGTCACGAGAGTGAGACCGAACGACCCAGTGACACTATGATGGTCTATCCATCTTCTATAACTTATGTTGGCCTCGTGACCCCCTCGGTTATAAACCCCCCCACTTGACACCTCGTAAGCTAACCCCCCTCTTGAATATCAATTCTTCTCACTCTCCCCTTAGCATTTTCTCAAGTCATGTCATGATCAAGAGCCTCGAGCATACTATCGAAATCATGGTGTGTGTCTCACCCGCTTGTGGGTACACTACCCTTATTAGTAGTATTCACTTAAAGGATCATAACCCTACTGACGAGTTCTTTAATGATCCCTCTACCAAGCCTCCTGATGAACCACCACTCCCCCGTGGGATTGACATCCCGATGTGCGAGTCATCTGTGAGCGCTGACTTATTGACATCTCTCTGATTCTCGTTGCTTATTTTGCGTTGGATAACAGGTCTTGAGTGTAGCATTGAGTATGCAAGGATTTTCTTAGGTACACTTGAGCATCTTCCGGATGTACTGAGAATTGAGCATATGATCCACCACACTCATGATGAGTTCTTAAACATAACGCTTGCTGACCCACCAGATGAGTCATCTCTTATTAGCAGCACTCTCCACACTCGAGTGTCGTACCCTATTAATAATGTATTTGTTACTCCCTCGGGTGATTGTAGCCTTCGTGACAATTTTTCTTACGAACCTCCTGGTGAGCCACCTGATATGTCACATTTTTTGAGAGATATTAGGAACCATATGGGGTCTTATTGGAGTGTTGGTGTCTCTCACGGTCATTCTGACACTCATCGCACACTCACTGAGTGTTACTACACTCCTCCCAATAAGCCTCTCATTTCATACCCTCGCCACATGGAGCTTATTGTTTTTCCGTGTACTGTGTTTGTCGTGTTTATCATGCATCATTCATGCGAGTGTGTCATCTTTTGGGTTCATCACTTGCATGCTCATTCATTTGTTGTGCTTGACAAATCTACGTTTCCTGATTAATATTTGTTGCATGTCTTACATCATTTGCTTGAATTGTTTGCAATTGTCTGATATAAAATTGCAATAAATAATGATTATTATAAGATTCAAGCAGTTCAATACATGCGGGATCATATTTTTGAAATTGGAGAGTAGGTAATGATTCATATATGACTTGAGTGGTTCCTACATTGAGCGGCAAGAAACGTAAGCGTTCGCCAAGTGATTCCTTATATATTCAAGCGATGGATCAGTATAAATGCATATGGGCTTGACAACCTCAAAGTGTGGGGATAGACTGAGTATTCAGTATTGGGAACTCAACGCCTACTATGACGAGTGTGTGCATGTGGACCTTTTACTTCCTCCCATGTGTGAGCCACAACTTTCGTTATTGCCCGCCACCTCGCCCTAATCTCATCCTGACCCCTCCCATTCTTAGGATATGGAGTCTCACCCTGAGGACTCTGCACCATCGATCGTCGTGCCAGTTTCATCATTTCAGCTTTCATATGGAGATACATCTTATTTAGAGCCACCAGTTACCACCAGAGGCTTACTTTTGATTGGATCCTATGACTTCACCATCATGGATGGGTGAGATACACTGCGATATCTTGTCAACTGGAGTTGTTGCCCCTGTTTAGATGTTGCTTGGAATTTCCAAAAGAAGTTTTCTAGGCTTATCCCATGATTACGTCGAGAGCATGCTCATCTTCACTCACTAGAGATAAGTGTTTTCAAGCTGGGGAGATTGAAGGAGATCGCCATGATCTGTTCCTCGTTCGGGAAATCTGAGTCTGTGGATGTGTCTGAACGATCGTTCTGAGTCTTTTTGATATATTTTTTAATGTATTTCAAGTTGTATTTGACACATGATCGACCCGAACGATATGAACCGTCTGATTCGAGTGCCCTAAGTCATTTATAGGGTTTTTTTACTCTTATTTATACGCACGCAGTGGTCGTTTTAGGTGGTCGTGGGTTTGCTTCTTGTAGTCGTCAGTCTTCCTCGGTGGACTTCGAGCGGTGCTTCTCCCTCGTGTACCATTCCTACCTTTAACCACCTCCCGTCGAGCATCCTACAGCCATGTTGCCACCTCCCTTCACCTTCTCCGACTGCGTCATCCCTTCACTTCCCTCCGTCGAGCCCTCTACAACCCTGTCTCCGCCTCTCATTCCCTCCCCCAGACCCCAACGACCCTTTATAGGTCGGCGCCCGTCCCAGCCCTCATTGTCGCCCCATACACAGTTGATTCCCCCCTTTCCCGAACCCGTCTGCCCACACAAGCAGCCTGCCAACTTCCCTTGCTCCATATCCCTACCCGACAACCCTCATCCAAGCCTCCACTGTCAATACTACTACCTCTTGTACCTCGACAACCTCCCCAAACCCAACTGCCATCTCCACAACACCCACCTATCTAGATCTGCGCCCTACCCGCAGCCCTTCCCCTACCCGACAGCACTTGATCAGCCCCCGACACTCCTCGCAACCCTTCCGTGGAGCCAACCAATGTGTCAAGGACAACACCGTCGACGTCTTCTCATCCCTAATTCTCGCCGCCACTTGCATGTGTAAGGCTTTAGTCTGGAGTTTGTTTATTTCCTATTATTGTGTACTTGAACCATGTTTTATTGGATATGAGGTCGTATGCTTTATTTATTGTGAAACCACGTGATTTGCAGGCTTATTCGGCGCACGCTTAAATTTATTTGCAACTCAATTGTTGTGGATTAAAATCTAACTTTCCAATCCAACTATCTTGTACTCGTTTGTGGACAAACTGCATTTTTTTAATCAATTAATTATTGTCAATTCAAATCGAATTGTTCTTTGCATCAATACTTATATTGCACAAACGTCATTCTAATGGATTGCATGTATGCATATTGATGAGGCAAAGTTTAATTTATAGAAAAGATGGGGTGCTAGTTGCCGATCACCCATAATCCCCACTAATTTGGTGGGGATCATGGAAATAACCACCGTACGCGCAATCAACGCACACGATCCGCACGCGATCCCGCTACGCATGCAAACTGCCTGCGGCCGGACGAAATGGGCGGCCACAAACGCTCCCCGACGGCGAGGTCTCCCCCCCCCCCCGTAGCCACTTCCCACGGCCGTACCTTGCGGTCGCACCTCACTCCCCCCCCCCCCTCCCCCAAGCGCAGCCGCTCCCCATGACCGCCCTCCTTGCTTGTCGCGACCGGACATCCCATCGGGCTCATCTCCTTCTCTGACGGCAGTCCATCGCCAAGATGGTTGCTCGCCAAAGGGGGGCCCTCCACGACTTTTGATCGCTCCGACACGATCGTCGTCGTCCGTTTCATAGGTAACCACTCATGTAACCACTATGATTAGTGGTGGAAATATTTAGTAAGTAAATTATGGAGTACATATATAAAATATATTAATTATTATTCCCTGAAAACTATGCTAAATATGGTATGTACCAAGTAATTTAGGTGGTTACTGTGTGTGGATAACCACATAACTACCGTAACTACCTCCTAGAGCCTATAAAAAGGCCCCCAGGTCCCACTCATTTCTAACCATTTCTCCTCACAATTTTCTTTTTCCTCAGGTCGAAGCTCAGTCAAAATCCTCCTACGAGTCACCGCCTCTCGTCGAGTTACCCGAAAATTTGTCTAAGTCAAAAAATGAGGAGAAAAGCGAACAAGAGGTAAATAACCGCAAATTTTATTGCTCAAAAAAGTAAGTAATACATAGGTGTGTCCCCTTATTTATAGAAAACGGGAGAGATGAGAGAGTACAATACACAATGTGGGACTAAATACAAGTCGGGTGGACTGAGCGGTTTGACATACCCAAACCGCTCACTATACAAGCCATAACCTTACAACCTCAGGACACAAGTGAAAGGCCGCCAGTCAAGCCGATAAGCCGCACCTGCGGATAGCCAACAATTCGCAGTGTGGTAAACCATTACGCTGAAGCTGCGGCTTGACACCAGACCGCGTACTGCGAGTTGCCACCAGACCGCTGAGAGGATAAGCCTTGGACCATAGCTTCACGACTAAACAAGACCTCTGCGGCTTCTACTAAAACAGCATCCAAATAATCCGCTGAGGACTTCCACTAGAAGACCGACAGAACAGGCCGCGGTGGCTTGTTCGGCTAACCGCCCGAACTGAGTTCTAACACAAACAGTCCGCTGAGGCTACCTGCTAGAAGACTGGCTTGACAAACCGCGACGGCTAGTTCGGCTAACCGCCCGAACTAAGTTCCAACACTCCCCCTCAAGCTGGAGCATATATGTCAACCATGCCCAGCTTGCCACAAACCTCTGTGAACGAAGCAACCGGTTTCGTGAAGTAATCTGTCAGCTCTTTATCAGAAATAACAAAAAGAGTGCATATCTGATTCTTCAGAATCTCTTCTCTAATAAAGTGACAATCAACCTCGATATGCTTCGTTCTCTCATGAAAGACCGGATTCTTCGAAATATATATAGCTGCTTTATTGTCACAGAAAATCGGTAGTGTACAACCCCGTATTCGCAGAGTGGGGGTCCTCCATCAGGCGCAAGGGGGATGAAATATTTGCCTCCCTCCCGGCTCGTCAGGCCAGCCCGCCCGGCTCGTCAGGCCAGCCCTCGCCCGGCTCGTCAGGCCAGCCCGCCCGGCTCGTCAGGCCAGCCCGCCCGGCTCGTCAGGCCAGCCTTCGCCCGGCTCGTCAGGCCAGCCCTCCCGGCTCGTCAGGTCAGCCCGCCCGGCTCGTCAGGCCAGCCTTCGCCCGGCTCGTCAGGCCAGCCCTCCCGGCTCGTCAGGCCAGCCCTCCCGGCTCGTCAGGCCAGCCCTCGCCCGGCTCGTCAGGCCAGCCCTCGCCCGGCTCGTCAGGCCAGCCCGCCCGGCTCGTCAGGCCAGCCCGCCCGGCTCGTCAGGCCAGCCTTCGCCCGGCTCGTCAGGCCAGCCTTCGCCCGGCTCGTCAGGCCAGCCTTCGCCCGGCTCGTCAGGCCAGCCCTCCCGGCTCGTCAGGCCAGCCCGCCCGGCTCGTCAGGCCAGCCTTCGCCCGGCTCGTCAGGCCAGCCTTCGCCCGGCTCGTCAGGCCAGCCCTCCCGGCTCGTCAGGCCAGCCTTCGCCCGGCTCGTCAGGCCAGCCTTCGCCCGGCTCATCAGGCCAGCCTTCGCCCGGCTCGTCAGGCCAGCCCTCCCGGCTCGTCAGGTCAGCCCTCGCCCGGCTCGTCAGGCCAGCCCCCGCCCGGCTCGTCAGGCCAGCCCGCCCGGCTCGTCAGGCCAGCCTTCGCCCGGCTCGTCAGGCCAGCCTTCGCCCGGCTCGTCAGGCCAGCCCTCCCGGCTCGTCAGGCCAGCCTTCGCCCGGCTCGTCAGGCCAGCCTTCGCCCGGCTCGTCAGGCCAGCCCTCCCGGCTCGTCAGGCCAGCCTTCGCCCGGCTCGTCAGGCCAGCCTTCGCCCGGCTCGTCAGGCCAGCCCTCCCGGCTCGTCAGGCCAGCCTTCGCCCGGCTCGTCAGGCCAGCCTTCGCCCGGCTCGTCAGGCCAGCCCTCCCGGCTCGTCAGGCCAGCCTTCGCCCGGCTCGTCAGGCCAGCCTTCGCCCGGCTCGTCAGGCCAGCCCTCCCGGCTCGTCAGGCCAGCCTTCGCCCGGCTCGTCAGGCCAGCCTTCGCCCGGCTCGTCAGGCCAGCCCTCCCGGCTCGTCAGGCCAGCCTTCGCCCGGCTCGTCAGGCCAGCCTTCGCCCGGCTCGTCAGGCCAGCCCTCCCGGCTCGTCAGGCCAGCCCTCCCGGCTCGTCAGGCCAGCCCGCCCGGCTCGTCAGGCCAGCCTTCGCCCGGCTCGTCAGGCCAGCCCTCCCGGCTCGTCCGGTCGCCCGGGCCCTCTTTTGGCCTTGTTCTTACTGTTGTGCCCTCGGGGGGGTTACCTCTTTGCCCCTTGGTGTGGAGGTTTGCTATTGGCTCAAGGCAAAAAGGTCGTAGGGGCATTTCGGTCATTTTACCCCCAGGACTTGGAAAAACTATAAATAGACCCCCTTGGGTACCTTTGGAGGGGCATTGGCTTTTGGCTTCCTCCTCCCTAGCTCTCTTCTTGGTAGAGTTGAGAGAACTCTCCAAGGTACCCAGCTCTCATTGGTAAGGGAGGGGAAGTGTTCTTGTGACCTTCCGGGTGTGTGGTGGGACCTCCGCGCTAGAGCCGAGGGTCTGTTCCTAGTTTTCCAAGTCTTTGGTCCGTGACATTCTTCCAAGTGTAGTAGGTGTGAGGTCACCCCTTCCCCAAGGGTCGAACTCCACAGAGACCGGTTTTCCGGTTTCAACATTTTGGTGCGGTGAGCGTGGAGAGTGACCAGCACAGAAGATCTTGGGAGAGTGTCATGGCTGGGGATCAGGGAGGTAGTGATGACCTCGGTGGTCTCCCCCACCTAGGACCCTTTGTAGGAAGGGAGGAGTTCATGGCTTCCATTGAAGGCATCATGGGGATGCTTAGAAGCATTGCCCCTCGGGCTGACAGCTCAACCCCCACCCCCCAGGGACTAGCTCCCAGGGGTCTCGGCGAGCCAACCCAGAGTGGTCTCGGCGAGCTGGCTCCCAGGGGGCAAGGCGAGATCACCCCAACAGGGGGAGAAGGAAGTGTGCCAGATAGGAGACCAGGGAAGGAAAGGATGGTGGAGGGGGTCGAGCGAGACCTCTCAGGCCGGGAGCTGTTCCCCAGCCCGGCGAGAGCTAGCCCCCCATGCGAGCAGGTCGCGCGAGTGGCGGTGGCGAGAGCTCCCCTTAGAGGGTCACCCTTCAGCGAGTTGATCACCTCAGCTCCCGTTCCCGAGGGGTTCAGGGAACTTGACAAGGCATACTACACCGGGAAGGACGACCCCATCCAGCACTTACAGTGGTTCGAGGATGCCGTCTCCATCATACCAATGACGGATGCCTTCAAGTGTCGCCTCTTTGCGATCACGTTGAAGGAGAAGGCAAGGGACTGGTTCCATCAACTCCCTCCAAGGTCCATCTTCGGGTTCGAAGACTTGAGCCGGAGCTTTCAGCTTCGCTTCTCCACGTCCAAGAAGAGGAAGAAAGGTCCTGAGTCCCTCTTCCTGATAAAGCAAAGGGCCGAGGAGTCGCTGGCCCATTACGTTGACAGGTTCCAGGAGGAGGTCCTTGACATCCAAGAGGTGCCAGGGTATGCCCTCCAGATGGCATTCACGGTGGGGTTGCGTGAAGGGTTCTTCAAGATGAGCTTGACCCGGAAGACCCCTCTTTCCTTCGAGGAGCTGATGGAAAGGGCGGCAGAAGAGATAGCCATGGAGGCAGCCAACCCGGCCTTTGTAAAAAAGTTGGCTAAGTTGACGGAGGTGGAGTCGAAAGAGCAAGGTGGCTCAAGGCACCATGAAGGAAGGCGGAGAGAGGAGCAGAGAGCCCAGGGGTTCCAGAGACAGGAGGGTCCGGAGCCAGGCTGGAGGCAGCAGGGAGGACCTGCCCAGGGTCCAGGAAGAGCTCTTGTCCAGGGTGGGGGGAATCTTCACGGGGGCCAAGGGAGGTTCGACTTCCAAAGGCAAGCCCCAAGACAACTCCTACCCCCACCGCAACAGGCCTTGGCAATAGGCGAAGGAAGAAGAGGCAACGGGAGAGATCGCCGAGTCCGCCGAAGGAGGCCGGTAGAAGAAGCATTGCCGTACTGTGACTACCACCAGGTGGAGGGGCACGCGACAGCTACCTGCCCCGAATTCCTGGAGGTAAGAGGAGCGAGAGGTCAAGCCCAGCAACCACCCCCGAGGCAGATCGAAGCCCCGCCCCCAGCCAGGGAGGAAAACAGATGTGAGGATCGGGTCGACGTGGGCAGCCGGGGAAGGATCGGTTAATGCAAGAGGTGAAGGAGCCTCGCCTCAATAGGAACTTGTATTTTTTTGTTATGTTGTATCGAGTCTAGCCCCCGACCCACTGAGTCGGGAGAGGTCATGTAACCCATCATTTTTTCCCCGTTTGAGGATGTTGAATTTGGCAAGATTTTGTTGAGACCCCAGGTCCTTAGCTCTGATGATGGTCCCGCTGTCAGGCCCTCACTAGCTGGCAGGTCAGGCGTACCTCTCGTGGAAGCCCAAAGTCCTTAGCTCCGATGATGGTCCCGCTGTCAGGCTCTCACTAGTTGGCAGGTCAGGCGTACCTCTCGTGGAAGCCCAAGTTCTCTTAGCTCCGATGATGGTCCCGCTGTCAGGCTCTCACTAGCTGGCAGGTCAGGCGTACCTCTCGTGGAAGCCCCAAGTCCTTAGCTCCGATGATGGTCCCGCTGTCAGGCTCTTACTAGCTGGCAGGTCAGGCGTACCTCTCGTGGAAGCCCCAAGTCCTTAGCTCCGATGATGGTCCCGTTGTCAGGCTCTCACTAGCTGGCAGGTCAGGCGTACCTCTCGTGGAAGCCCAAAGTCCTTAGCTCCGATGATGGTCCCGCTGTCAGGCCCTCACTAGCTGGCAGGTCAGGCGTACCTCTCGTGGAAGCCCAAAGTCCTTAGCTCCGATGATGGTCCCGCTGTCAGGCTCTCACTAGCTGGCAGGTCAGGCGTACCTCTCGTGGAAGCCCAAGTTCTCTTAGCTCCGATGATGGTCCCGCTGTCAGGCTCTCACTAGCTGGCAGGTCAGGCGTACCTCTCGTGGAAGCCCCAAGTCCTTAGCTCCGATGATGGTCCCGCTGTCAGGCTCTCACTAGCTGGCAGGTCAGGCGTACCTCTCGTGGAAGCCCAAAGTCCTTAGCTCCGATGATGGTCCCGCTGTCAGGCCCTCACTAGCTGGCAGGTCAGGCGTACCTCTCGTGGAAGCCCAAAGTCCTTAGCTCCGATGATGGTCCCGCTGTCAGGCTCTCACTAGCTGGCAGGTCAGGCGTACCTCTCGTGGAAGCCCAAGTTCTCTTAGCTCCGATGATGGTCCCGCTGTCAGGCTCTCACTAGCTGGCAGGTCAGGCGTACCTCTCGTGGAAGCCCAAAGTCCTTAGCTCCGATGATGGTCCCGCTGTCAGGCTCTCACTAGCTGGCAGGTCAGGCGTACCTCTCGTGGAAGCCCAAGTTCTCTTAGCTCCGATGATGGTCCCGCTGTCAGGCTCTCACTAGCTGGCAGGTCAGGCGTACCTCTCGTGGAAGCCCAAAGTCCTTAGCTCCGATGATGGTCCCGCTGTCAGGCTCTCACTAGCTGGCAGGTCAGGCGTACCTCTCGTGGAAGCCCAAAGTCCTTAGCTCCGATGATGGTCCCGCTGTCAGGCTCTCACTAGCTGGCAGGTCAGGCGTACCTCTCGTGGAAGCCCAAAGTCCTTAGCTCCGATGATGGTCCCGCTGTCAGGCTCTCACTAGCTGGCAGGTCAGGCGTACCTCTCGTGGAAGCCCAAAGTCCTTAGCTCCGATGATGGTCCCGCTGTCAGGCTCTCACTAGCTGGCAGGTCAGGCGTACCTCTCGTGGAAGCCCAAGTTCTCTTAGTTCCGATGATGGTCCCGCTGTCAAGCTCTCACTAGCTGGCAGGTCAGGCGTACCTCTCGTGGAAGCCCCAAGTCCTTAGCTCCGATGATGGTCCCGCTGTCAGGCTCTTACTAGCTGGCAGGTCAGGCGTACCTCTCGTGGAGTATGACCTTTTTACCCTGAGGAGGTCTCGCCACCCAGGCTCTCATCAGCTGGCATGGCAGGTTGACCCCCCAGGAAGCTAAGTGTTTTTAACCTGAGGAGGTCTCGCCACCCAGGCTCTCATCAGCTGGCATGGCAGGTTGACCCCCCAGGAAGCTAAGTGTTTTTACCCCGAGGCTGTCTCGTCACCCAGGCTCCCATTAGCTGGCATGACAGGTTGACCCCTCGGGAGGCTAAGTGTTTTCACCCCGAGGCTGTCTCGTCACCCAGGCTCCCATAAGCTGGCATGACAGGTTGACCCCTCGGGGGGCTAAGCATTTTCACCCCGAGGTTGTCTCGTCACCCAGCTTCCCATTAGCTGGTATGACAGGTTGATCCCTCGGAGAGGCTAAGTATTTTCTCGACCGCGCAAGAAAAGGCCACTCAGCGAATACGTTGGGTTGGATGTTTCTTTCCGAGCTTGTGCCAACCTCAAAAAGAGCGGGGATTGTGTACAACCCCGTATTCGCAGAGTGGGGGTCCTCCATCAGGCGCAAGGGGGATGAAATATTTGCCTCCCTCCCGGCTCGTCAGGCCAGCCCGCCCGGCTCGTCAGGCCAGCCCTCGCCCGGCTCGTCAGGCCAGCCCGCCCGGCTCGTCAGGCCAGCCCGCCCGGCTCGTCAGGCCAGCCTTCGCCCGGCTCGTCAGGCCAGCCCTCCCGGCTCGTCAGGTCAGCCCGCCCGGCTCGTCAGGCCAGCCTTCGCCCGGCTCGTCAGGCCAGCCCTCCCGGCTCGTCAGGCCAGCCCTCCCGGCTCGTCAGGCCAGCCCTCGCCCGGCTCGTCAGGCCAGCCCTCGCCCGGCTCGTCAGGCCAGCCCGCCCGGCTCGTCAGGCCAGCCCGCCCGGCTCGTCAGGCCAGCCTTCGCCCGGCTCGTCAGGCCAGCCTTCGCCCGGCTCGTCAGGCCAGCCTTCGCCCGGCTCGTCAGGCCAGCCCTCCCGGCTCGTCAGGCCAGCCCGCCCGGCTCGTCAGGCCAGCCTTCGCCCGGCTCGTCAGGCCAGCCTTCGCCCGGCTCGTCAGGCCAGCCCTCCCGGCTCGTCAGGCCAGCCTTCGCCCGGCTCGTCAGGCCAGCCTTCGCCCGGCTCGTCAGGCCAGCCTTCGCCCGGCTCGTCAGGCCAGCCCTCCCGGCTCGTCAGGTCAGCCCTCGCCCGGCTCGTCAGGCCAGCCCCCGCCCGGCTCGTCAGGCCAGCCCGCCCGGCTCGTCAGGCCAGCCTTCGCCCGGCTCGTCAGGCCAGCCTTCGCCCGGCTCGTCAGGCCAGCCCTCCCGGCTCGTCAGGCCAGCCTTCGCCCGGCTCGTCAGGCCAGCCTTCGCCCGGCTCGTCAGGCCAGCCTTCGCCCGGCTCGTCAGGCCAGCCCTCCCGGCTCGTCAGGCCAGCCTTCGCCCGGCTCGTCAGGCCAGCCTTCGCCCGGCTCGTCAGGCCAGCCCTCCCGGCTCGTCAGGCCAGCCTTCGCCCGGCTCGTCAGGCCAGCCTTCGCCCGGCTCGTCAGGCCAGCCCTCCCGGCTCGTCAGGCCAGCCCTCCCGGCTCGTCAGGCCAGCCCTCCCGGCTCGTCAGGCCAGCCCGCCCGGCTCGTCAGGCCAGCCTTCGCCCGGCTCGTCAGGCCAGCCCTCCCGGCTCGTCCGGTCGCCCGGGCCCTCTTTTGGCCTTGTTCTTACTGTTGTGCCCTCGGGGGGGTTACCTCTTTGCCCCTTGGTGTGGAGGTTTGCTATTGGCTCAAGGCAAAAAGATCGTAGGGGCATTTCGGTCATTTTACCCCCAGGACTTGGAAAAACTATAAATAGACCCCCTTGGGTACCTTTGGAGGGGCATTGGCTTTTGGCTTCCTCCTCCCTAGCTCTCTTCTTGGTAGAGTTGAGAGAACTCTCCAAGGTACCCAGCTCTCATTGGTAAGGGAGGGGAAGTGTTCTTGTGACCTTCCGGGTGTGTGGTGGGACCTCCGCGCTAGAGCCGAGGGTCTGTTCCTAGTTTTCCAAGTCTTTGGTCCGTGACATTCTTCCAAGTGTAGTAGGTGTGAGGTCACCCCTTCCCCAAGGGTCGAACTCCACAGAGACCGGTTTTCCGGTTTCAACAGGTAGGGGTGATCATAAAACTCTCCCAAATCCAGTAAGAGAGTTTGGAGTCATTTCAGCTCACAAGCAGTCAAAGCCATGCTTTTATATTCGGCTTCTGCACTCGATCTGGCAACCACAGCTTACTTATTACTCTTCCAACTGACTAGATTTCCTCCAACAAAGGTGCAGAAACCTGACGTTGACTTCCTGTCGCCCTTATCATCTGTGTAGCTCGCGTCATAATAAGCCTCTACTTTTAAGTATCCTCTTTTCAGGAACAAGTGCCCTTTACCTGGTGTACCTTTCACGTATTCGAGAATCTTCAGAGCTGACTGCATATGACACTCTCTAGGGGCTTACATAAACTGACTTACTTTTCCAATATGCAGATGTCTGGTCTAGTAACTGTCAGATAGATGAGTTTACCAACAAGACGTCTGTACCTCGTGACATCTTCAAGAAGAAGAGAAGACTCACTCCAGCATTTGTCATCTCCAACAGCCATAAAATATCGAGCAGGTTTAGTTCCAAGAAGACCTGTCTCTTATAAAAGATCCATAACATACTTCCTCTGTGAGAGAACGATAGAACTAGGTTTCCGAGATATCTCAATCCCCAGGAAGTACTTAGGAGACCCCATATCCTTGGTAACAAAATGCCGGAGCAGATGCTTCTTTGTCATATCAGCACCTTTCTTATCATCCCCGATAAGAAGTATATCATCCACATACACTGCAAGAATAACCAGCCCATACGAAGTTTTCCGAATAAACAAAGAGTGATCTGCAGCGCTCCGAACAAATCCAACAACAGAAATAACCTCATTAAACTTTTCAAACCATGCTCTTGGACATTATTTCAGACCATAGATGGCTTTATTCAACTTACACACCTGAGACTCCTCCTGAGCAACATACCCAGGAGGTTGCTCCATATAGACTGTCTCGTTCAAATCTCCATAAAGAAATGCATTCTTGACATCTAACTGAGACATTTCCCAATCTCTATTCACAGCCACGGAGAAGAGAACACGGATCGTAGTAATCCGAGCAACAGGAGAGAACGTATCAAAGAAATCTACACCATAAGTCTGCGTAAATCCTTTGGCCACTAGACGGGCTTTGTAACGATCAACAGTACCATCAGGAAGGTACTTGATGACAAAGACCCAACGACAGTCAACCACATCAGCACCAGGAGGAGTAGGCACAAGTGACCAAGTGCCCCATTTGATCAGAGTTTTCATCTCCTCATCCATAGCAGCTTTCCAATGTGGAATAACCAAAGCATCATGATAAGACGCTGGAAGAATAGTAGCCGAAAGGGCAGAAGCAAAACTCTGCGCCCGAGGAGACAATCTGGTGTAAAACACCACACCAGCAAGAGGATGCTGAGTGCATGATCAAACACCTTTCCTGAGAGCTATGAGAAGATCAAGGTCAGCTACATCTACTTGCGTAGGTCCAGCCGAAGGAGAGGCAGGCAAAATAGGAATCATGTGCAGCGGCTCAACAGCGGAAGCAGGAAGAGTAGGAGAGTCACAAGAAGAAGAAAGAATAGCAGGCTCCGAGCAAGGTGCATAAATAAGAGGAGAGGGAACTGAAACATCAGAAGAAGGAAGAATGGAGGAGGACGGAGAAAAGTATGGAACAGTCTCAAAGAAGGTGACATCAGCAGAGACATACTGCCGACGAAGAACAAGATCATAACACCGATATCCTTTCTGAGTCGGACAATAGCCCAGAAAGATACATTTAACGGAGCGAGGTGACAACTTGTCACGAGTAGAAGAAGGGGGATGAACAAAGACAGTACATACAAAGACACGAGGTGGCAAAGGAAAAGGATTCGCATTAGGATGCAGGATAGAAAATGGAGTCTTCCCACCAACAATAGAGGAGGGAACACGATTAATAAGAAAGCAAGAGAGAAGAACCGCATGTCCCCAATAAGACTTGGGAACATGCATTTGACTCAAAAGGCTCCGAGCCACATCAAGCAGATGACGATTCTTCCGTTCAGCAACACCATTTTGTTGCGACATATAAGGACAAGTGGTTTGATGAACAATACCATGATCAATACAAAACGACGTAAACTGGTGACTAAGGTACTTCTTAGCATTATCAGACCGAAGGATTTTAATAGAAGTAGCAAACTGTGTATGAATCTTATTATAAAAAGCAATGAAAATAGAATAAAGTTCAGAACGTTCACGCAATAAATATAACCAAGTACAGCGGAAAAATCATTAATAAATGTCACAAAATATAAGCTAACCGTACCAACAGTCTGAGTAGGAGCAGGACCTCATATATCAGAATGGATAATATCAAACGGACGAGAAGAACTGCATTCTTTGCTGGCAGAAAAAGTAGAACGATGATGTTTCCCAAACTAGCAAGCATCACACTGAAGAGAAGAATCGCCCCAAGGTAAATCAGGTAATAGCTGATAGAGGATCTGAGGAGGAGGATGTCCAAGACGAAGATGCCACTAAAGGAGAGAAGATGAGGCAGAGAAAGTAGAAGAAGTATCAAGATAGAACAAGCCACTGCTTTCAGTCCTAGTAGCTATCATCTCCTTAGACAGAGGAACCTGAAAGACACAAGTAGAAGCAGTAAAAATTGCTTCACAGTCGAACTGCTTATAAAGAGCAGTAATAGAGAGGAGATTGCAGGGAAATTTAGGAACATAGAGAATGTCCCGAAGCTGAAGAGAAGAAGTAACATGCACAGTGCCAGACCCGTGAACCGGGGACGGTGAACCATCAGTAATAAGAACAGGAGGTAAGTGCGTACTCGTCGTAAGAGAAGAAAAAAGCTGAGAATTCCCGGTCATATGAGTGGTAGCACCAGAGTCAATAAGCCACCTACCCGTGGTAGCTAACTGAGCAGCACCCGAAGTGGCAAGAGACGCAATAGACTTCTTGGCAGAATCAACAGAAGCAGGACGAAGATGAGGGTGTTTGACCCAACAACGATCAACCAAGTGACCAGTCTTGCCACAATGAGAATAGAGATATTTGGAAGAACCACGGCCGCCAGTGCGGCCACCCCGACCACCAGAATGATCATGATGGACAGAATGAGCAACAAGATCAGGAGAGGGAGAAGGAAGCAAAGGACGCTGAAGCAGAGTAGTAATAGCGGAAATCCACGCAGTAGTGGCATCAAGAGTCGGAGTGTCCGCATCTCTGAGAATCCGTTGGTGAATCAGATCATAGGAGTCAGGAAGACGAAGTAAATAACAAACCACCAGGAGCTCCTGAAAATGTTTTTGTTGCTCAGCAAGATCAGCAGAAAAGGGGCGATGTTGAAGAAGTTCATCCCCAAGGCTCTGCACCTCCTGATACGCTGCAGCAGGGGTTATAACAGGGCGAGCAAAGAGGCCAACATACAAAGTGTAGATACGCGAAGTCTGAGCCCCTTTAGAATATAAAGCAGCAGATGAGTCCACGCGGCTTTGACCGTTTGATCATGTCGAATGACAGGAAGACACTCGTCAGACAAACTGTTGGCTAACCAAGTACAGACTAAGGCATCAGAAGCGTCCCAATCATCATAAGCAGTAGAGCCAACAGGAGGAGGGTCATCAGTCATGTGTGAGCGCTTACGTTGAGAACGTAAAAGGAAGACAAAAGACACACTCTAGTCAGGATAATTCGGGCTCGTAAGCTTTGACAACGTACCCAAATTACCCGAAGAAGAAACAGAGGGAGAAGAATGAGGGAAAGGAGCAGGGGAAGTTGCAAAAGACGACGGAGTATCCATGAAGAAGGCAAGCAAGTCGCGCGGACAAAGCAGAAATCGCAACAGGAAACCAGAGAAGAAGCCGCACGAATCAGAAAGAGAAACCGCCCGGTCTCGGTGATCACACACCAACAGCAAGGGAAACGTTGCGACCTAAGGGCAGAGAAGCCGCACAAAAAAAAAGAGCACGAGATCGCGCGAATAAGGGGAAACCACACGACCAGATAGAAAGAAAGGGAGGGAAGAAGTCGGACAAAATCGGAAGAAGGAAGGGACAGAAAAGAGACAACCCGCGCGGTTTCAAAAAACAAACCGCTAGAAGAGCAAAAAGATTTTGGAGCAAAAAGACCGGTTTCCCTCTGATACCAAGTGAAAAAATGAGGAGAAAAGCGAACAAGAGGTAAATAACCGTAAATTTTATTGCTCAAAAAAGTAAGTAATACATAAGTGTGCCCCCTTATTTATAGAAAATGGGGGAGATGAGAGAATACAATACACAATGTGAGACTAAATACAAGTCGGACGGACTGAGCGGTTTGACACACCCAAACCGCTCACTATACAAGCCATAACCTTACAACCTCGGTACACAAGTGAAAGGCTGCCAGTCAAGCCGCTAAGCCGCACCTGCGGATAGCCAACAATTCGCAGTGCGGTAAACCATTACGCTGAAGATGCGGCTTGACACCAGACCGCGTACCGCGGGTTACCACCGGACCGCTGAGAGGATAAGCCTTGGACCAGAGCTTCACGACTAAACAAGACCTCTGCGGCTTCTACTAAAACAACATCCAAACAATCCACTTAGGACTTCCACAAGAAGACCGGTAGAACAGGCCGCGGTGGCTAGTTCGGCTAACCGCCCGAACTGAGTTCTAACACAAACAGTCCGCTGAGGCTACCTGCTAGAAGACTGGCTGGACAGACCGCGGCGGCTAGTTCGGTTAACCGCCCGAACTAAGTTCCAACATTCTAAGTCCACAACGCCTCGAGGAAGAAGACGCTTCGCCGACCACTCCAAGGAGCCTCCTATATGCACAACATCCAGCAAATCCCTGCCAACGCATCGTAACCAACCTTGCAGAAGAATTGAGTAGCTCGATCGCATCCAGGAACATCCACCACCGCCAGTGAACATTAAAAACAGAGTTTCGTGTAAGGAGGTCTATCGTCCACCAAGCGCGTCTATAATCTCTCTCATATCCAAGTTATAACGAGTAGCGGCATGTCGTCCTTGATTTCACCAACAATCTATAAAATGCTACCAATAGTGTTGTTTGACCGACATTGAATCGGTCACGTAGTCTTTTACCCAGTTGATGGATTTTTCCATGTTAAAATCGCTCTGTACACTTTCTTATTTATTCCATGACTGTTTATGCGCTCGACCACTCCTTGGACTAATGTGACCTAGTTTAGTCTGGTCTACTAGAAGCGTTGAGTTGGCCACAACACATACATGTCATTTCGGAGTTGTTCTTAGGCGCACAACATTTATTCGTGGTTGCTCGCATACACCTAGGATTAGGATGTTCGGCCTCGGTTACTTGTCGACTCGTGCTGCCTCGCAACTCCACTTAATATATATGATAAAAATTATATCTCAAACTTCAACTAAAATTAATTGAAAGAAAATCATGGGCACAGGGATTGAGTCAGATGACTAATGAACTTCAAATACAATTATTTTAGTCACACAGTTTTGCAGAAATAGGAGAATAGGGGAGCAGGGCCATACCACATACATTAATGACCGAGTTAGGCTCCGTTTGAGGGGACTTAATTAAGGTCCGGTTCATGCGGTCGCAACCGCTTGACGGGTGAAAATAAGTCCCCCCAAACGGAGTCTTAATCAAACACCATTATCATTGAATCATGAAATAAAGCTTCAAGAAATTATGAAATTAGGAAGAACCTAAGCCAAAAATCCCTTCTCTTGAGGATATCAGGAATCTCGAACTCTGATGGCAGTTAAAAAATCAAGAAGAACCGAAGCCTGCAAAAATTCAATCTCTTCAGGATATCATGAATCGCAAACTCTGATGGTAGTTAAGAAATCAAGAAGAACCGAAGAATCCAAACTTTTTAGTCAAATCAAACTTCGAAATCTAGAGCTTGTGAGTATCAAGAGCTCAAAATCAAGAAAAATCGAAAAAATGGTTCCATTGTTTGAAATCCAGAGTTCTATCCAACATATTAGACACAAAAAACGCCATTGTCATGTTTTGTCGCTGTAAGTCGAGGGATTTCACTACACACCTAGGGGTGAATAAGTGTTTAACATTTTTAAGAACTATCCGTGGAATTTAAAACTAAGACACATAATTTATCACACACAACACAAGCAAACAACAGTTTATAGTGGTTCTCCGATTTGAGTACGCTCGCTTTTCCTATACGCCTATCTAGCAGAATTCTAGCCTTGAAAAACTCCTCCAATAAATCAAATCTGCAGATCCTATGACTTAGAGACAACATCTCCTACCTTAGAGCCACTAATAAAACTCTTATCTCAGGCCACGCAGGACCATACAATTCAGATTCCCAGCAAAGAATCCCACCTCAAAAGTATTGGCTGGCTTCTTACCTCAGGTCACAAGGACCCTACAACTTAGGGCACGCAGGACCCTGCCTCAAGTCACAAAGGACCCTACAACTCAGATTACCCGCAAGAAGTCCTATCTCAGAGACAAAGTATCATACAACTTAGATCTCAATGAGATCCTATAGATTAATGAGTTCTTACAAAAGAAAAACTTATTCTAAACTCAGTATATGATTCTTGATAGCACCAGAATCTTCTTGGCCTTTGATGAGAGAAGGCCTTCACTGATCTTAAGGCAGAGCTTGAATGATGTACTCGATGAAGACTGTTCCTCCGCTCTTCTTGAAAATCAAGTTGCTGCTTGTTATAGATGAATCTATCAAGAATATAAGCAGCTTTTACTTGAATTGATTTGATTAAGGAGAACCAAAAGATTTTCTCTGAATAATCTTCTCCACACTTTAGCTTCCAGATTGTATATTTCCTTCAAAAAGGTTTACGACAGAAAGCTTGAATTCAAAATGTATTGATTAGGATTTACGGATCTCATCACTTGCTTTTATATGAACAAGATACTTTAACGATTGAATCTAGGCTGAGATTATGTCAGAATTCTTTTCCCTTAAAAATCGAATCTGATTGACCCTTTTCGCAATGACATTAATGGAGATAGCGACAAAACATCATGTTTTTAGAATTTTTCCTTTTTTGTATAATTCGACTAGATGTTAGGTCGAATTCTACTGTTCATTCTTCTTTATAATGCTTTCTAGTCGATTCTGCTGTATATTCAGTTGAGTTACTTCGCTCGTCTTTCTTTTAATCGAATGAGGAATATCTGGTTGAATTTGACAGTTCATTTGTCTTGATAGTGTGATGTGATCGAATCACCTCACTTCCAATCGAATTGCTTCACTTCCAGTCAAATCGCTTCACTTCCAGTCAAATCGCTTCACATGACTCTCTCATCAAATCTGGAATTAGAATATTTTCCTTTGAAGTTTTCTACTTTTTTTTATCAGGTCAAATTGATCTAGATGAATTTCCAGTCATTCAGCCGAATTATAGCTTGAGATATAATCTTCAAGCCAACTTTGATCTTTTGGATGAATCGCCTTCGTCTTTCTCCACGATCGTGTAGATGATATAAGTGATTTGTCACTTCATCTTCACGAATCTTCTTGATTGTTCAACATAGTCGTTCTGATCCTTTGCCAAATCTGTACTTAGGCCATTTTACCGAATCCTTCCACACAATTCTTCTTGATTCTTCTGCACATTTGATTTGATTATCTAGTCGAATCAGTATCTTAATAGATCTTCTGTATCTCTGTTGATATGTGCATGATTCGACTTAAAGTTTCAGTGCATTCGATTAGATTTTCTTGACGTTCGACTAATATCTAGTCGAATTCTTACTTAGATAATTTTCAATCTAATCATTCTACAATCCTTTGCATTCCCTGAGCTTCTAGATTTGGTTTATTGATCTTTTAGGATTGAGTATCAAGTCCAAAATAGTCTAGAGTAAAGGTCGATATAGTGTCTTGCACAATGATGGATTACATTGGCAAGACTATGTCTGATGACACTAAGTCCAACCCTATGTTGGGCTTGCATAATTATGTACATGTCCGCAACACAACAAGACATATACTCATCAAATACGATTGTGTTCATCTATATTATGAAGATTTTTTCAAATCAGGAATATTGTGGACATTGTTCCTAACATCAGCCAGCGAAGAGGGTTCATTGAGCTGCAAAGGAGTCGTCCCCGTCATTCTTCAAGCTTAGAGGAGGAGTCGCGTGCTGTTTTTTTCGAGCCTAACAAAAGCGTTGAAGAAGATTGCAGAATCCTATTTTCACGATAAAAATTGAGTGTGGGTAGCCCACACTCGGGCTACAGTTGGTTCGCCCATGCTCATAAACTAGTGTATCATACAAAATAATAATTTAATTGAATCAAATTTTAATCCGACATGCTAAAATTCCATAGATATTAATTTCAATAATCGGTTCTGTTTGTGACGTGAGACGTCAAGGTGGAGATTGTTAGGATTATGACACCTCATCCCAAACCCAGACCGTTAGGATCAGCGCCATGTCATCGATCCTAGGGAGCTTTATTTGCCTAGTTTGTCCTAATCCTGATTAGGAAGTGGTTTAGTGAGGGGGCTGATTTTTTGGGAAGAATTAGGGGAGTCTCAAACATGGAAATGCTTTATGGGGGGATATAATATAGGAGATGTTCTTCCTATTTGGTTGAGACCTATTTTGGCAACCCCCTCCATATGTGTTCATCTCCATATATTGATGACTCTTGATTCTATTATAAATAGGGGTCAGCCTCCCTTAGCCATGAGATGGTTCAGTAATATACAACACTGGTGAGAATTCAGAGAGGGAAAGCTTTGAGCTTTTCAGGCGGTTCTTCCGACGAACGGCGGCAGCAGGTGGCGGCATCTGGCGTGCAAGGTTGTGGCGCATCCGGTCACCTCAGGCGAGGCGACATCCGGCCGGCCACCTGCAATAGGCCCCAGAGGTTCGGCGGAATCAGGCGCGGCGACGGCGGCAGCAGGCGCAGAGGCGGCGACACAGGCGGAGCTAACGGAGGCGGCACATCCGGTCACCTCAGGCGAGGCGACATTCGGCCGGCCTCCAGAAGTTGACTCCAGGCGTTCGGCGGCTTCAGGCGGCTGATCCAGGTGGGATCGGCATCAGGCGGCGGAAGCAGGCGGTGATTCCAGCGGGGAAGATAGACAGTGTTTTCAGTTTTCTCTTGTTGTATCTTGTAACCTCATCTGTTTTAGTGGATCTTTCTGGCGCGTTCTCCCCGTGGACGTAGGAGCCCAACTCCGAACCACGTAATCTTTTGTGTCGTCTGTGTATGCTAGAATCTCGTTCCGTATTTTATTTTGCGCGATATTGGTTCTTGCTCATTCGTGAAATTCCGTTGCGCTACCGCGGCTTAACTCGATCCGATTTCACAACAATTGGTATCAGAGGCAGGCTCCGCGGGGGTGATCGTCTGGACGTTCCGGTTTTCTGATTTGGGTCAACGGTGGGTGACGACATTGGTCCGCTCCCTATCTTCCTACATCGGTTCCGCGAATATCATCTTGATCGCCCAGTAGCTCTGCGAGCAAGACAATGTCGGCAAAATTCGAGATTTCTAGATACGACGGCAAGATTGATTTTGGCCTTTAGCAGAAGCGCATAAAGGCCGTCCTCGTCCAGCAAGGTCTTCATAAGGCTCTCCTCAGAAAGGAGAAGTCCGGGAAGAAGAGCAGGGTGTTGTCTCAGAATTGCCCAGGCACCGCAAGGGGAGTCATCTGTCTCAGGAGTCCCACCAAGGAACTCAGGTTTACTCAGAAGAAGGTGGAGCTGCACAGTGCTAGTTGTCTTGCAAAAGACACGGTCTATCGTGCAAGGATAAAACACATTGGAGTACGCCACCAGGAGTCGAGGGAGTTCGCTGGAGGTGGAGGCATGGAGTTGCGGAATATCTCTACGGAGGATAATGGTGCGAACATGCAAACGAAATCAGTGACAGGAGTCAAGTTCAAGAACGGTCTTGACTTGACTCATTCTGATGCATGTTAATCGAGGTGGACCCCAGGGAGAGGGGGCTTGTAGTCGCCAGTAGGGGAGATTCGGGTTGGAGGTACAGATACGTTTGTTAGGCTTCGAGAAAGAGTTCGTTTGTGGCGTGAGGCGTCAAGGTGGAGTTTGTTTGTGACGTGAGACGTCAAGGTGGAGATTGTTAGGATTATGACACCTCATCCCAAACCCAGACCGTTAGGATCAGCGCCATGTCATCGATCCTAGGGAGCTTTATTTGCCTAGTTTGTCCTAATCCTGATTAGGAAGTGGTTTAGTGAGGGGGCTGATTTTTTGGGAAGAATTAGGGGAGTCTCAAACATGGAAATGCTTTATGGGGGGGGGATATAATATAGGAGATGTTCTTCCTATTTGGTTGAGACCTATTTTGGCAACCCCCTCCATATGTGTTCATCTCCATATATTGATGACTCTTGATCCTATTATAAATAGGGGTCAGCCTCCCTTAGTCATGAGATGGTTCAGTAATATACAACACTGGTGAGAATTCAGAGAGGGAAAGCTTTGAGCTTTTCAGGCGGTTCTTCCGACGAACGGCGGCAGCAGGTGGCGGCATCTGGCGCGCAAGGTTGCGGCGCATCCGGTCACCTCAGGCGAGGCGACATCCGGCCGACCACCTGCAGTAGGCCCCAGAGGTTCGGCGGAATCAGGCGCGGCGACGGCGGCAGCAGGCGCAGAGGCGGCGACACAGGCGGAGCTAACGGAGGCGGCACATCTGGTCACCTCAGGCGAGGCGACATTCGGCCGGCCTCCAGAAGTTGACTCCAGGCGTTCGGCGGCTTCAGGCGGCTGATCCAGGCGGGATCGGCATCAGGCGGCGGAAGCAGACGGTGATTCCAGCGGGGAAGATAGACAGTGTTTTCAGTTTTCTCTTGTTGTATCTTGTAACCTCATCTGTTTTAGTGAATCTTTCTGGCGCGTTCTCCCCGTGGACGTAGGAGCCCAACTCCGAACCACGTAATCTTTTGTGTCGTCTGTGTATGCTAGAATCTCGTTCCGTATTTTATTTTGCGCGATATTGGTTCTTGCTCATTCGTGAAATTCCGTTGCGCAACCGCGGTTTAACTCGATCCGATTTCACAACACGGTTCCGGGTCAATTCTCAATCACCCGGGCATAAAAACCGAGAACCGGGCCGAAATATGCAGTTCTAATTTTTGTGGATCCAGAATCAAATCGAGACCCGTAAAAACTGACTCGAACTGCTTAGTTTGGTTTTATTTCAATCCGGTTTTCAATTCAATTTCAGACAGGTAAAAACTGACCAGAAGGTTTGTTGAATTTAATAAAGATGAGAAAGATTGACAGCTAGTTTATACGAAGTAGGCTCCGTTTGGCGCGATAGTGACGGTCGTAAACGCATGAATTAAACCGCCGTTCATCAATGATCTTCTAACAAACATAATTTATTTGAACATAAAAGTGGATGAAGTTATTTTAGGGTGATTGTTATTAGTACCGCAGTTTTGATTAGTCGTACCGCACTTTCTCCTAATTCTTTGCGGTTTTTGGAAATATGTCAATTTGTGTTGAACATTTTTCCTAAAAATGCATGTACAGGACATATTTTTAAAAGCCGCGAAACCTGTGCGTATTTCCAAAGTACTTGTACATGCATTTTTACTAAAAATGCATGTACCCGACGTATTTCCAATAACGCGAAAAATTAGAAGAAAGTACCATACGAGTAGCCAAAACTACCTAATAACAATCACTTTTTAGGTGGGCGTTAGCGTTAACACGAATGAGAATTTAAAGTTTAGTTTTGGAATACTAATTTTCATTAAATCCGACGCGTCGCGAACTCAATTCTTTTAATAAATATTATCGTGTTAAATAATTGTTCTTTTTTCTAAATACGCCAACTACAGACAGGAAAGTGGGAGAGTGGGAAGAGAGAGAGTGGGAAGAGAGTGAAAGAGAGCGCGCGGAAGAGAGAGACAGAGAGAGGGGAACAGAGAGAGCGGGAAAGAGAGAGCAGAGAAGAGAGAGAGTGGGGAAGAGAGAGAGAGCGGGAAGAGAGAGAAAGAAAGAGAGCGGGGAAGAGAGAGAGCGGGGAAGAGAGAGAGAGCGGGAAGAGAGAGAAAGAAAGAGAGTGGGGAAGAGAGAGAGCGGGGAAGAGAGAGAGAGAGAGTGGGGAAGAGCGAGAGAGATTTAATAAACCGAACCATTTTCCCAGCTCCGCTTTATCATGCCGTCGGTCGTCACTTTGAAGAGAGCACGCACATGGCCTCCATTCCTCACTGAAGCCAGAAGCCAAAAAAGGCCTCTCCCTCTGCCGCCCGTCCCTCTCTCTTCTCTCTCTCCTCGATGCGAGGACCCACGCAGCCTTCACCGTCGGCGGCGGCAGCCGCCGCCGCCGTCCTGACTTTTATCCTCGTTCTACTTCCGGCGGCGGAATGCGGGGTGACCTACGACAGGAAGGCCGTCATCATCAACGGGCAGCGCAGAATCCTCATCTCCGGCTCCATTCACTACCCAAGAAGCACACCAGAAGTATCATTTCCTCTCTTCTTCCTTTCGCCCCTTTTGTTTTGTTCCTCTGTTTCAAAAAACGACTGAACTCGAGCCTTCGTCTTCGATTTCTGAAATTAGATGTGGGAAGGGCTCGTGCAGAAGGCCAAGGATGGAGGGCTTGATGTTATTCAGACCTATGTCTTCTGGAACGGCCATGAACCTTCTCCTGGACAGGTTCTTCTCTCACTTACATTGTTCTTCTTCTCTTCGTTCTGGATTTCCTATTTAAGGATATTATTGTGCTGATTTGCTTTTTTTGCAGTATAATTTTGAGGGGAGATACGATTTGGTGAGGTTTGTGAGGACTGTGCAGCAGGCTGGGCTCTATATGCATCTCCGAATTGGGCCATACATTTGTGGAGAGTGGAATTTTGGGTAATTCTCTTCTTCCCCTTGAGTTTTTCTACTCAAATCTTGCCTTGTTGGGTTGCTGAGTGGTTTTTTTTTACAGAATTTTTCTTCATTTATGCTTCATTTCATCTTGTTTTTAGAGGATTCCCTGTTTGGTTGAAGTATGTTCCAGGAATCAGCTTCAGAACAGATAACGAGCCTTTCAAGGTCCATTTTTCCTCCTCTTTTGGAGATTTTGGCTCCGTTTGGGAGGACTTATTTTCACCGGTCAAGCGGTTACGATCGCATGAACCGGACCTTAATTATGGCCAGATTCATGCGGTCGTAACCACTTGACCGGTGAAAATAAGTCCTCCCAAACATAGCCTTTTTTAACCTCCAGTCTTCTCATAGATTGGCTGTTTAATGTCTATTTTCTGTGACTATCTTAATTATTTGGCTACTATGACTCTTTTAGAGAGCCATGCAAGGTTTTACCCAGAAAATTGTGGACATGATGAAGAGGGAGAGCCTTTTTGAGTCGCAGGGTGGCCCAATTATCCTCTCACAGGCATGCATTTCAATTCTCTACAGAATTTTTTTTACTTTATATAGTTAATTGTGTTCAAAATCTTGCATATAATGCAGTGAAATTAGTCATATAGATATATGCAAATAGTTTGGTTGATTTGCTGATTCTGTATTCAGATTGAGAATGAGTATGGGCCAGAAGCCAGAGCTTTTGGGGCCGCTGGCCATGATTATGTTAATTGGGCAGCAAAAATGGCAGTTGGAATGGATACAGGTGTCCCATGGGTGATGTGCAAGGAAGATGATGCTCCAGATCCTGTGGTATATAATTCTTCCCCTCCCTTAGCAAATCAATGATTTTTGGGTGAAAATTAGATAATTGTTTCTTCTCATTCTGGTTTTAAGAATCTTCATCCCCTTCTCGAGGAATTGGTCTATATTGCATTTCTTTCTAGCGTCTATTTTTATTCTATGATTTGCGATACATACCGCTTTTCTATCAAAGGTAGCTGATAGAATTGCATTGTTAAGTAATCTGTCTGCGATAATCAAAGGAGGCGGCTTTCAAAAACATGGAGTTAGTTTGGTCAAGGCGTTGTGTGAGTTGTTTTCTTTTTCCATTAAAAGGATTTGATTCGAAAATTTATATTGATGCAAGTAACATGCTAGGCTTTCATATCCATGTATTATCATGTTGTTATCATGTTATCAATTCCCAAATTTATGGTTCTCTTTCTTAGAAATAGCCTTCTCCATTGGGCTTGATTAAGTAGAAGATTGTGGTTTTGACTTAGGGTCCATTTGGCAAGGCGGTGGTGGCCTTGAACATGCACGAACCATCATCCGTTTTGCGCGGCATTTTTGTTCCAGTGAGTTTGGACAAAAACGCCACTATAATGAGCCGTATGTTTGACATGACAATGGTTATGACCGTCACCAAGAAAAAAACTAATTTTTAACATTAAATGCATGGCATTCCTTAGGTGAGGTCAGACTTTCACGAGTGAAGGTTCGTAACTGTTAGAAAAAGAACATGTAAAGGCCCATCATAGGCTTTCTTCCTCCTTATGTATTAGTCCAACATCATGAAAATGAGACTCTTCTCTCTCTTCTCTCCCTATATATATGTACTCATACTTGTACTTTGTTGAATAAGAAAAGATATACAAGGTTTGCGGCCTTTTTCCCAATTGTCTGTGTACTTCTCTACATGGTATCAGAGCCAGACGATCCTTAATCGATTCTTCTCTGCTCTCCGCGGATAGGCTTCTCTAACCGCCGGTCTCCCCTCTATCCCACTCCGCGGTCTCTCTTCCCTACTCGAAACACTTCTTCCGTAGTTCCACCTCACTCCTTCTCTCCCTGCCCCTGGCTTTTATAACTTTCCTTTGTGGGCTCCACCCCCCCCCCCCCCCTCCTCCCTCCTTCTCGCTGCGGTCTCCGGACGAGTCGGCAAACTTGTTCGTCGTGGCTTTCGCAGGCCGCCTGCTCTCCTTAATCCGATGTTCTCTGCGTCAGGCCGCATCTCTCTCAGCCCGCTAGCTCTCCTCAACCCGCTGCTCTTTGCTCTCTGTGTGCTAGTCCTTTGCTCGCTCGCTCGCTCGCTCGCTCGCGGCTTCGTCTTGCTCGCGGCTTGTTTTGCTCCAGGCCGCTGCTCTGTGCTCCTCTGGCCGCAAGTTCTTCTTGCGACCTTGTGCGGTTTCACTACTGAGATTGTGCGGTCTGCCTCTTATTGATAGTCGCGTGGTTTTCTTGTACGGTCTCCTTGCCGCTAGTCGCGTGGTCTCCACGCGTGGACTGCTGCTATTCGCGTGAACTGCTCCGCGGTCTTGCCTCACTCTTACCTTGTCGTTCCCTTTGTCGCGCGGGTTGTTGTACTTGACTGTTCTTCCTCTGCGCAGTCCGCTTAAGCCTCTTGGCTGCGCGGTCTCCTCTCTTCTTAGGGTATCCGCGGTATCTCCGCTTAGCCGCTCTCGGTTCTCGGCAAGATCTTCTCGCACTCTCTGACCGTCGTCTCCCCCGTTTGCCGGCTTCTATTAAATATCCGTCACGGTCTGTCCATGTTCGCGATCTCCTCTCTTGCCGCACAGTCTTCTGTGCCTGCTTTGTCGCTTAGCCTTAGCCGCTTACCCGCCTTGCCGGTTAGCCGCTTCGCCTAGCCGCTTGGACGCGTGGTCATGGATTCCACTACTGCCTCTTCTCTTCCCGCCCATGCTGCTGTCCCTATTTCTGAACTCCGTGACGATTTGAGAATCACCATCATTTCACTTACGGGAAAGAAGAACTTTGTTGAGTGGGTGCATTCTGTCCTCCGAGTACTTCAGTCAAAGTGACTTGTGCATCATTTAACTAAGGACACTCCTTCTGCACCTACTGATGACTGGCTTCGTGACGATGGTCGTGTTCAGACTTGACTCCTCAACTCCCTTGATGACAAACCTTACCGCATGATCATGTATCACGAGACGTCCAAGACGATGTGGGATGAGCTCCATTCCCTTTACTCTGCCAAGGACGGTCTCCAACACCTGTATGACATCATCACCGATCTTCAAACCCTTGACTCTGGCAATGCTGCTGACTTAACCTCCTTTGTTGCTCGGTCCAAGACGCTGGTTGAGGCCTGGATTCAGCATTAGCCCCCAACTACGGATCTAGCTGCTCAGCGCGCTCAGAAGAAGTTGTTCGTATTGCCATGATGATGACTCGTGTTCCGCCTCATTTTCACAGTATTCAGGCTCAGATCCTCTCATTTGCTACTATTCTCTCATTATCTGATGTGTGCTCCATGCTATTAAAAGTTTCACCGTCTCCTGATGTTATCAGCCCTCCTTCATCGGCCCTTCTGCAACAATCTATTGCATTATTACTCCCTCTCCCTCCCCTACCCATAGAGGACGTACATGCTCCTGGGGGAGGGGTCGAGGTAGCAGAGCGAGGCCTAAGTGTTCTTTTTGTGGTAAGGATGGACATCTTGAGGCGACTTGCTACCGCAAACATGGTCTCCCTCCTCGTCCAACTGCTTCTGTTGCTGCCCACAGTCCTTCTGCCACTCGTGCTGATCTTGATGAAGTTCGCCTCCAGCTCTAGCAACTTCAAGTGTTGCTCAACCGCCCTCCTGCCTCCGTTGCCTCCATCTCTAATGAAGGTATCACTTGTCTCTCTATTAGTCCGCGCTGGATAGTGGATTCAGGTGCTACACACCATATCACCTCGCTGAAGTCACCTCAATACTTGGATTCTCCGCATCCCAAGTTTATCACAATATCTAATGACGACACCGCTCCTGTCTCCGGCTCTGCTGATATACCTCTTAATCCCTTTATTTCTCTTCGCCCGACACTCCATGTCTCGGGCTCTCCGTTTAATTTACTTTCTGTTAGTCGCCTCACTGCGGATTTGAATTACTCTATCACATTCACCTCTTCTTCTTTTCTGATGTAAGATCGACGAACACAAAGTATAATTGGTAAAGGACGACTGCAAAACGGGCTCTACCTTCTTGACGTCTCTCCTACCATTCTCTCTTCTGTCTCCTTTGTTGCTGGCATCGGCGTCTTAGGCATGTTCCTCTTCCGGTCCTCAAGAACGCTCTTCCTGATATTCCTCTTCCAGCATTTACCTGTGATTCATGTAGTTTGGGAAAACAACATCATTCCTCTTTTTCCTCCTCATTGTACCCGGAGCTCTGCTCTTTTTGTTTTAGTGCATTCTGAAGTTTGGGACCCGTATAAAATAACGAGTGTGTCTGGTTATCATTATTTTATCACTTTTATTGATGATTATTCTCGAATGACATGGTTGTACTTACTTCGTGATCGCCCCGAGCTTCCCCGTGTATTCCGGGCTTTTGTTCTTGAGACTCACACGCAGTTTTCCGACAAAATTAAAACACTCCAGACAGATAATGCTCGAGAATGCACTAGTCATGAGTTCGATAATCTCTGCTCTGAATTCAGGATTATTCATCAAACTTTGTGTGCCTATACTCCCCAACAAAACGGTGTGACTGGACGCAAAATAGACATCTTCTTGATGTTGCTCGCTCCCTCATAATTCAAATGCAGGTACCCAAGGCTTATTGACACTTTGTGGTTTCAACGGCGTATTATCTCATTAACCATCTACCCTCCTTCGTCCTCAACAATGTAGCCCTGTTCAGTCTCCTTTTCCCCTCTACACCACCATTCCCTCTCACGCCTCAAATATTTGGTTGTACCTGCTATGTTCATTTACTTGGTCCATCCACTGACAAGTTCGATCCTCGGGCAACAAAATATATGTTCGTCGGTTATTCACGTACTCAGAAAGGGTATGCTTGTTTCTCTCCTACCACCCGCAAGGTGACTGTTTCGACTGATGTTACCTTTCTGGAAGACCAACCGTTTTCCTCCATCCCAAACCCACCTCTTCCACCACCATCATTACCAAGACCTGTAATCCTAGTTACGTCTCCTCCACCACCACTTCTTTCCAACCCAGCTTTCGTTCTCCACAAGCCTTTTTTTCTTCGTGTCTATACTTGTTGATCTCCTAGCTCTGTCGCCCCGCTGCAGTCGGCTTCGATCTCTAACACTCTGCGACTTGTTGACTCGACCCCTGCCTCCACAACCCATCCCATGGCGAATTATGTATACTTAATTGCTTGTCCCATGCGATTCACACCTTTGCTACTTCATTATCCTTTATCTCTGTCTCTAACTCTGTGTCGGAGACTCTCCAACATTCGGGTTGACGGGCGGCCATAGACAAAGAAATGAAGGCTCTCTGGGCTAATCAGACGTGAGATCTGGTTTCTCTTCCTCCAGGACAGACTAATGTTGGTTGTAAATGAGTCTTTGTCATTAAGCATGCTCCTGATGTGACAATTGACCGCCCTAAAGCCTTGTTTGGTGGCTCGTGGATTTACTCAACAACAAGACCTCGATTATGAGGAAACGTTCTCTCCAGTGGCCAAGCTCAACACGGTTCGTGTCCTCTCCATAGTTGTGCATCGCCAATGGCTCATACATCAACTGGATATCAAGAATGCTTTTTTAAAAGACGATCTACAAGAAACTATCTACATGCAACAACCTCCAAGCTTTAAGACCACGGGGGAGTTCTGAGTTTGTCATCCCAAGAAGTCGATTTATGGTCTCAAACAATCTACTCGGGCATGTTTCGACAAGTTCAGTAAGGCTGTTCGAGAAGGTGGATTTACTCGGAGCTCGGCAGATTTCTTTCTGTTTACTCGACATCAAACAACATGTACAATTTTCCTTTTGGTGTATGTTGATGACATCCTAATAACAGGAGATGATTCGAAGGGAGTATAAATGATCAAACAACACTTTAGTTCTGTTTTTTAAACAAAAGATCTGGGGAACCTCCGATACTTTCTTGGACTTGAGATCGCAAGATGTCCTGATGGCCTTGTCCTATCTCAACGAAAGTACTGTCTCGACCTTCTTCAGGATGCTGACTACTCTGAATGCAAGCAGATTAATACTCATATGGATGTCAATCACAAACTTTGTACACATGCCTCTGACGCAGATCTCCTTCTTCCAAATTCAGAATACTGTCGACGTTTTGTTGGAAAACTGATTTATTTAACAGTCACAAGACCAGACATCTTTATTGTTGTTGAGGTTGTTAGCCGGTTTATGCACCCTCCTCGGATGTCTCACCTACAAGTTGTTGAACGTATCCTGAGATACCTGAAAACAGCTCCTGGTCAAGGGCTAGTATACAAAACTTCTTCCTCTTCTACTCCAACATTGGTTGCGTACTCGGATGCTGATTATGCTGGTTCCCTTGATGATCGGCGTTCCACCAGCGGATTTTGTACATACTTTGAAGGTCACCTTGTTACCTGGCGCAACAAGAAACAGTCCGTGATTGCTCGATCTTCGACCGAAGCTGAGTTCGGTTCGATAACGTCTGTTGTATCTGAGCTCACATGGCTTGAAAGTCTCCTAAGTGATCTGAGAGTAAAACTTTCCACACCAGCTACCTTACTCTGTGACAGTCAAATTGCTATACACAGCTAAGAATCATGTTTTCCATGAAAAAATGAAAAACATTGAAGTTGTTGATTTTCTCACTAAGGCCCTACCGAGCGCTCTATTTCATCAGTTTTTGTCCAAGCTGGGTGTCTACGACTTGTACGCTCCGGCTTGCGGGAGAGTGTTAGAAAAAGAACATGTAAATGCCCATATGGTGGTCCATCATAGGCCTTCTTCCTTCTTATGTATTGATCCCACATCATGAAAAAGGGGACTCTTTCTCTCTCCCCTCCCTGTATAGATGTACTCATACTTGTACTTTGTTGAATAAGAAAAGAAATACAAGGTTTGCGGTCTTTTTCCCAATTGTCTATTTACTTTTCTACAGTAACAACTGCTTTCACGACCACCGTACCAAAAGGACCCTTAATTTACTGATTGAAAGAGATCTGTGAGGGGTTGGGTGGACCTAGGTTGATTTGCTTTCCGTTCTTGAGAAAGGAATGGGTATTAAGAAACCCATAGTGTATGGACCTTCTATCAAACTGCCATGGGTGACGACAGATAATGTGGCATGTGACAGTGTGCTCGACATCACAGAGAACACCGCCATGATATTACTTCTAATGGAGAGGGGTTCTACTAAATGTTTAGTAATCGCCATGCCAGATGTTCTGCAGGACTTTCCTCAGTTTTCAACCTGGCATACCTATGAACTGTAATACTTCCAGAGGGCAAATAATTATAAAATTTCCTTTACTGGCACCATATAAGAAGTGGGCAGCAAAAAGAGAACTAAGGGGGCTAGATATTGGTTCAGTTTCTTCCTTGAATCAAAAACTGTAGTCAAGAATACCCAACATCAACTAGGAGTCTAGGACAAAACCTGGGAGGATTTTTCGTGGATATAACTCGACAATAATGGAAGATAAGGTTGCCCTCCATTTCTAGAGTACAGAGACTTGCCACACTGGGTGGCCAAGCGATAATATGACCTAGAGGAGGACTCCCATCATCGTTAAAAGAAGTTTCCCCTTTATCTGTTAATGGAATTCATTTTTTGAACTCTCAGTGGTTTTGACTGTCACTGCTATGGCCAAACATGCTAATACTTGAATGTATTGTGGGACACTTTGGCTCCGATGCAATTTTGCTTTGGTGAGTTTGGACAAAAACTCGACCGTCATAGAATGTATGCTTGGCATGACAATGGTTACGACCATTACCAAGAAATAAAACTTGTTCTGAACATAAAAGTGGATGAAGTTTCTTAGGTGAGGTCGGGCGTTCACCAACCACTGTTCATAACCACCGTGTTCCTGACCGCCACTGCCGTGACAAACGGATCCTTTATCTCTTTGCATTATAAATATAGTCAATACTATGATTTATCTCTTTGGAATGTTGTACTTTCCCTGTAATTGTATAAATATAAGTTTTAACGTTTTCAACTCTTCTATGTAATGGTTACAGATAAATGCATGCAATGGTTTCTACTGTGATGCTTACGCCCCCAACAAGCCTTACAAACCTATGATGTGGACTGAAGCTTGGAGTGGCTGGTTAGTTGCTTACACTTTTGTGTTCTACATTCTGTATTTACAAAACTTAATCATTCGATTTGTAGCACTAAATCCAATCTTATGTTTGTTTCTTTTGGATATTTGTGATTCAGGTTCACAGAATTTGGCGGAACAGTGCATCAGCGACCCGTGGAAGACTTGGCATTTGCAGTGGCACGCTTTATACAGAAGGGTGGCTCCTTCGTTAACTACTACATGGTAAAGACTGTCAAAGCTAGAGTTCCATATGCTATTTTGTATTAACATTTGTATTTTCATGTCCATGAAGGAGAACTAAATGCAAGGTTTATTTTCTGATATTTTTTGTAAAGTATCACGGAGGAACAAATTTTGGTCGTACAGCTGGAGGTCCTTTCATCACAACCAGCTATGATTATGATGCTCCCATAGACGAATTTGGTATGGTCTCATACTTGACATTTCATTATGATTTCTCGCAACAACCAAAAAATCTTAAAAAACTGAGTGATTAATGATTAAGTTCTTGGGGTGGTAAATAGTATCAACTAAAGATAAGGTAGTGGACTATAAACTGTTAGAGAAGCCCATTTGACAAAGGCCCATTTTGTATATTTTAATTTTTTCTTCTCTCTTCTCTTTAGTCCCACATCATGTATAAGACTTTCTTCTCTCTTTCTCCCTCCTATATATTTGTATTCATTCTTTGTATTTTATACAAGTGAACATATATACAAGGTTCCTTTTTCTACTTCTACATGGTATCAGAGCGAGCGATCCTCCTTGGGCGGCCTCCCTCTCCTTTCTTAACCGTCTTCCTTGGGCGGTCTCCTCTGCTGCGGCCTGCTACTCTGTCTGCTCCCCTCCCTTGCCGCTCGGCTTCCAGCGGCCTCCCTTTCTTTTTTCCGCTTCTTCTTCTCTCCGTGGTTCCACCCTCCTCCTCAGGCTTCTTATAGCCTCCTTCCGCTCTGACCCGTGGGGGCCCGCTTTTCCTCTGTTCTCGCTCAGCCCGCTGCGGGCTCCTTTAATCCTCTGCGGGTTCATCTAATTCGCTGCGGGCTCTCCCTGTCCACCGCAGCCTCCTACTCGCCGCGGACTAGTTCAGCTCGCCGCAATCAGCTTCCCCTTTCTGTTGTCTTCTTGTTGCTAGAGTCCTTCAAACTCGCGACCTCTTCGTCTGTCCGCTCGAGTCCTTTTACTCGTGGTTTCCTCACCCTATCCGCTCGCTTTTCTCTTGCGGCCTCTTTTGCCTACCTGCTGCGGGCTCTCCTCTCTTGGATTGCTTCTGTCCGCCGCGGTCTCTCTCTTCTCGCCGCGGACTGTTCCAGTTCGCCGCGTCCCCCCTCTCCTCTCTTCTTGTCGCTTGAGTGCTGCTACTCGCGACGTCTGCTTGCGGCACTTCCTTCCCGCTGCCTTCCTTGTCGTGCGGTCTCCTACTCTTCTCGCTGCGGTTTCCTCGAGCGGGTTGTCTTCTGTTCACTGCGGACTATAAGTTTTTTCTGGTCGTGGTATCTCTTGCCGTTGGTGCTTGCTCACCGTGACCGCTGCAACATTCTTCTGTTTCGGCTGCAGTCTGTCCGCGCGGCCTGTTTCTATTTGCTGCGGTCTCCTCGAGTGGGTTGTCTCTGCCCGCTGCGGTATCCTCCTTCCGGCCTCCGCACTTTGGTCGCGGCCTTCTCCTTGCCGCTGGTGTCTACACATCGTAACCGTGCGGTCTCCCTTCTAGTCAGGCGGCCTTCCCTAGCAGCGGTTCGTCTTCATGGCCTCTTCTGCTGACTCTACTAGACAGGCGGTTTCTCCTGCAGACCGCCCGACCTCTCTTCCGGATATTCGTGATGAACTCCGGATTACTACTATCTCTCTGACCGGTAGGAAGAATTTTGTGGAATGGGCGCACTCTGTTCGCCGAGTCCTCCAGTCGAAGGGCTTTCTTCATCACTTGACCCAGGTCGTTACCGGCACTCCTACTAACGATTGGTTACGTAACGATGGACGTGTTCAGACATTGATCCTCAACTCTCTTGAGGGCGAGTCTTATCGCCTGACCATGTATCATGAGACGGCCAAGGGCATGTGGGACGAGCTCCATACCCTCTACTCCGGCAAAGATAGTCCCCATCATTTTTATGACATCATCACTGCGCTTCAGGCTCTTGATAGTGGTGGGGCGCCGATCTGACCTCCTTTGTTGCCCAGGCTCGGTCTCTGGTCGAAGCTTGGATCCAACATCAGCCTACTACTGTGGACCTTGCTGCCCAACGTGCCCAGAAGGAAGCAGTTGGTATCGCCATGATGATGGTTCGGGTCCCGCATCACCTTCACAGTGTTCGGGCTCAGATTCTCTCCTTTACAGTTACCACGTCCTTCTCGGATGTATGCTCGATGCTTCTCAAGGTCTCCCCGCCTCCGGATTTTTCTGGACCTCCTTCTCCGGCCCTTGTCCAGCAGGCCCCTGCACCTTTACTACCTCTCCCTTCTTCAGCTCGTGGGGGCCGGTCTGATTCTCAGGGACGTGGTCGGGGTGGCCGACCACGACCTAAGTGTTCCTTCTGCGGCAAAGACGGGCATCTTGAAGCCACGTGCTATCGCAAGCATAGTCATCCTCCTCGTCCACAGGTCTCTGTTGTTGCCACCGACTCCTCCCACTCGTACTAACCTCAACGCGGTTCACCTTCAGCTCTAGCATCTTCATGGCTTGCTCAGCCGTCCGCCGGCCTCGGTTGCCTCTGCCGCCTCCATCTCCAATGAAGGTATCGCCTGCCTCTCCACTGGACCGCGCTGGATCATCGATTCTGGTGCCACACATCACATTACCTCTGTTCGACCGCCTCAGTACTTGTCTTCTCCTCACCCGAAGTACATTACTGTGGCCAATGGGGCCGCTGTCCCTGTCTCTGGCTGTGCTGATATTCCTCTCGCTTCCTCCCTTCTCCTGCGCTCGGCTCTTCATGTTCCGGGCTCTCTGTTCAATTTACTTTCTGTTGGTCGCCTTACTACTGAGTTACATTGCTCCGTGATATTTACTTCTTCTTTTCTGATACAGGATCAGCAGACGCGGACTATCATTGGTAGGGGGCGACTGCAGAACGGGCTCTACCTTCTTGATGACTCTCCTACTCTCCTCGCGTCTGTCTCCTCTTTGGATTGGCATCGGCGTCTTGGTCATGCTTCTCTCCCAGTTCTCCAAAAGGCTCTCCCGGATATATCTCTTCTTGCTTTTCAATGTGAAACATGTATTTTTGGCAAGTAGCCAAGTTCATCTTTTCTTTCTCACTGTACTCGGAGCTCTGTTCCTTTTGTTTTGGTACACTCCGATATATGGGGTCCATACAAAATTACTAGTATTTTTGGTTATCGTTATTTTCTGACATTTATCGATGATTATTCTCGCATGACATGTCTATATCTCTTTCGTGATCGTTCTGAGCTTCCCCGCATATTTCGGGCCTTCATTCTCGAGACTCGCACTCAATTCTCTGTGCCCATTCAAACTATTCGCACTGATAATGCGCGCGAGTACACTGGTCATGACTTCGCGACCCTCTGCTCCGAGTTTGGGATTATTCACCAAACATCTTGTGTGTATACCCCACAACAGAATGGTGACGCCGAGCGCAAGATTCGTCATCTCCTTGATGTGGCTCGCTCTCTTATGCTTCAAATGCAGGTTCCCAAACCATACTGGAACTTTGCGCTCTCCATGACCTGTTTTCTTATCAACCGTCTATCGTCCTCCGTCCTCCAGAATGCTACTTCATTCAGCCTCCTATTTCCCTCCTCTCTGGCCTTCCCTCTTACTCCCCACATTTTTGGGTGTACATGCTGCGTTCACCACCTCGGCCCATCTACAAACAAGTTGGATCCCCGTGCGGCCAAATATATCTTTGTGGGCTACTCGCGCACTCAAAAGGGTTATGTGTGTTATTCTCCCACTACCCGTAAGGTGACTGTTTCTGCGGATGTCACTTTTTGGGAAGATCTTCCCTTCTTCTCTTCTCTGGATCTCCCTCCCCTTCCGGAGCCCGTCGTGCGCCCTGTCATCTCTATTCCTCGTTCTCCACCTTCTCCCCTTCCTGCCCAGCCTCCTCCTGTCCTTCCCCAGCCACCTGTCATCCGGGTCTATTCTCGTCGCTCTCCTCATCCCGTTGCCCCACTGCAGTCGGCTTCGACCTCTGATGCTCCGCAGCCTGCTGCTCCGGCTCCAGCCTCCACCGCTTATCCTATGACGCATTATGTCTCTCTTCATCGTCTTTCACCGCCACTTCTTCACTTTGTCACATCATTATCCTCTGTTTTTGTCCCTAACTCTGTGCAGGAGGCGCTTCAACATCCCGGCTGGCGGGCTGCCATGGATGAAGAAATGACGGCCCTTTGGGCCATCCAGACCTGGGTCCTTGTCCCTCTGTCTCCCGGTCAGCACCCTGTTGGGTGTAAATGGGTTTTTGTCATCAAGCATGCTCCTGATGGCACTGTTGACCGTCTGAAGGCCCGCCTGGTGGCCCGTGGCTTCACTCAACAGCAGGGTCTTGATTATGAGGAAACCTTCTCTCCAGTGGCCAAGCTCAACACTGTTTGTGTCCTTCTCTCCGGGGCTGTGCATCGCCACCGGCCCCTTCATTAGCTGGATATCAAGAATGCGTTCCTGAATGGCGATCTTCAGGAAACCGTCTACATGCGCCAACCTCCCGGGTTTGAGACCACGGGGGAGTCTCGGGTGTGTCTTCTAAAGAAATCCATCTATGGTCTCAAACAATCCCCTCGGACATGGTTTGACAAATTCAACAAGGTTGTTCGCGACATGGGTTTCACTCGAAGTTCCGCAGACTTCTCCCTATTCACTCGACACCGGGCAACAAGAACAGTCCTTCTGTTAGTTTATGTTGATGACATCCTTCTTACTGGGGATGACTCAAAAGGGATTCAAGCGGTGAAACAACATCCGAGCACCGTGTTTCAGACCAAAGACCTGGGGCATCTTCGCTACTTCCTCGGTCTTGAGATCGCACGACGTCCGAATGGGCTTGTCCTTTCCCAACGGAAGTATTGTCTTGATCTCCTCAAAGACGCTGGTCAGTCTGGTTGCAAGCCAGCTACTACTCCGATGGAGGCAAATCACAAGCTATGTACTCATGCCTCTGATGATGATCTGCCTCTCCAGAACCCAGAATACTATCGACGCCTTGTGGGAAAGTTGATCTACTTAACGGTCACGAGGCCTGATATATCGTTCGCTGTTGAGATAGTTAGTCGGTTCATGCATGCTCCCCGGTTCTCTCATCTCCAGGCGGTTGAACGGATTCTTCGATACCTTAAGGCAGCTCCGGGTCAAGGGCTGGTTTACAAGACCTCCAACTCTATTACATCATTGGTTGCATATTCATATGCCGATTATGCTGGCTCCCTGGACGATCGACGGTCAACCAGTGGGTTCTGTACTTATTTGGCGGTCACCTCATTACATGGAAAAGTAAGAAACAAGCCATAGTTGCTCGATCCTCCGCGGAAGCCGAATACCGATCGATGGCGTCGGTTTTCTCAGAACTCACTTGGCTTGAAAGCCTCCTTGCTGACCTGGGGGTAAAACTCCATTCATCTGTTGTTCTATTTTGTGGCAGTCAAGCGACCATACACATAGCCAAGAATCCGGTGTTTCACGAGCGTACGAAACATATCGAGGTAGACTGTCATTTTATTCGGGAGAAAGTTCAAATGAAGAAACTTGAATTAAAGCATGTTTCAGGCACTGATCAAGTTGCTAACATCCTCACGAAGGCTCTATCAAGTACCTTATTTTACCAGTGTTTGTCCAAGCTGGGTGCATATGACTTGTATGCTCCAGCTTGCGGGGGAGTGTTAGAGAAGTCCATTTGACAAAGGCCCATTTTGTATATTTTATTGTTTTCTTCTCTCTTCTCTTTAGTCCCACATCATGTATAGGACCTTCTTCTCTCTTTCTCCCTCCTATATATTTGTATTCATTCTTTGTATTTTATACAAATGAACATATATACAAGATTCCTTTTTCTACTTCTACATAAACTATAAAGTCAGTATGATCTCTTGATACATACTGAATGAAAAATCGCATTATAAATGGAAAATGAACACAAACTTGTGAGCTATGCTTACGCCAAAATACTTGACTATTTTCCTCGAAGAGTTCCTCTCCAAAAGAGTACTTGCAAGAACATAACATGGAGAGAACACACTTAACCAAGATGATCTCCAGGACTCATCTACACTCCCTTATATAGGGAGAGAACACTAATAAATAAGTTACCAAAATGCCATTTAAAAGGCAATACTAATTAAAAGGTAATATTAATAGATGTTAAATGGGGAAATGACTCTAGTCTTCAGTAGTTATGAGGGTCGTCCGACAGTGAGTATTCATATGATCTCCTAATCTTATATTATTTGTTAAAGAAAGTTTTGTGAACCATGTTTTAATAGCAATATATGATTATCTCTTCAAAACTTTTAGGGAGGGAAACGGGAAACTACTGTAATTATAACGTCATTCCTTTTACTTAACAGGTTCTATCCGAGAACCAAAACATGGACACCTGAAAGAACTCCATAGAGCTATCAAGTTATGCGAAAATGCTTTAGTTTCAGCTGATCCAACCATGCAACCATTGGGGCATATCAGCAGGTTCACATCATGATTTTTTCATATTTTTATAGAAATAATTACGAAAAACTCCTCTCTAACTTTGCATAATTACAGGAACCTCCCCTCTATCTTTCACAACTATCAAAACCTCCCATACAAGTTTACATTGTTACCATAAGTTGTTTACATTCTACATATTTTTTTTGGGTGCATCCGTACATCTACACTTAGAGGGGATGTTTTGATAATTTTGAGAGAGAGGACCGTGTAATTATGCAAATTTCAGGGGAGGTCCCTAGTAAATGACCATTTTTATATTATGTTGAAATTGGCTCCTTAGTAACATTGAGTACCTTGTGTATTTCAGGCACATGTTTTCAATTTCCAATCAGGTGGTTGTGCAGCTTTTCTAGCAAACTATAACCCTAACTCATATGCAAGGGTGTTTTTTAACAACATGCACTACAACCTGCCACCTTGGTCGATTAGCATCCTTCCTGATTGCAAAAATGTTGTCTTCAACACTGCGAAAGTAAGTGATTTGTTATAGAATTCTTCCAAAGTTCTCCATTTCCCATCATATCTAGTAGTACTAGTGGTTAGGGCTGTGAATGCAGCTCAAAAGATCCAAGTTACAAATGGATCGGATTTTGGCTTGACTAAAGTTAACAAGCCAATAAATGAGCCAAATTCAGTCAAAATACCCCAAATCTGGCTCAAATCGACTTGAACTTAGCCAAGCCTGGATCAAAATGTAAATGTATGCATTTATGAATGTGTGTCTCCTTGTAAATGTTTTAGAGTAGGCATAATGGGAAAGTCTAAAGTTTGATGTTACAATTTGGTTTTATGCTTTGTATAATTGGACGGGTATGACAAGTTTGATGGTGTCACACTAAAATGATGTTTTTTTTTCTTATATATAGTATAAATATATTTGAACTACAGCGTATGTGTGTGTGAGAGTGTGTGAGAGTGTGTGAGAGTGTGTGAGAGTGTGTGAGAGTGTGTGTGTGTGTGTGTGTGCTGCCTTAATTGAAAATTCAAAGGCTTTTCCTTTCAATTAAGGTGTACATAATGCTTTCTCTTTTTTGTGACAGGTTGGTGTTCAAACATCACAAATGCAAATGTTGACATCCAGTAATGAACAACTCATGTGGGAGAGGTATGATGAGGAGATTGCTTCATTGGCAGATAATACTCTTAGTACAACCACTGGTTTACTAGAGCAAATAAATGTGACCAGGGATACCAGTGACTATCTCTGGTATATTACAAGGTAAGAAATTATATTACAAGGCCACAAAACATGATATTTTTTGGGTGAAAAGAGATTGAAAACTTAACCATTCTAGTTTTGAACATAAAATTGAATAAGTTCTTTAGGTGAGGCCGGGCGTTCACGAACGATGGTTCATAACCACCGTGTTCACATCCGCTACCGCCGTGCCAAACAGAGCCTTAATTGCAAGCTTAGTGTTGGATAAGTCATGCTTCATATAGTTATGTATTTGATTCATCCTACACACTTCTAGACCCATCACACGTCACCTTGGTTCCTTCATTCTATGACTATTGTAATCATCCTTATCAGGCTTAAATTAGTGATTGGGAACTAAGGGAGTTCACTTTCTAATTGAGAATAGTGCCCAAATGTGCCTCATCAATTTGTACTTCACTAACATTTAATTCTAAGTCGAATTCTTTGGTGTATGGCTGCACTCTTGTTGTCATTGGCTTTACCTTAGAGTATGTCATCATCCCTCTATCCTCGATATAAGCATACCAAGTAGAATTCACAGTGGATCAACTTTTTAAATTGCTCCTAAGTTATATTTTAGTGACAACTTTTAAGCGAGAGTTTAACTTGATGTTTACTCAATTTCGGATGAACAAAAACCATTTTATCATGTGTCATACCAATACAACAAAGTAAAGTAGGTTTTAAGTTGATCACAACTGAGAATCATTACCTTGTGCCATTAAAGGCATGGTTCTTTTGTCATTTTTTTGAATGACAACCGCGTCCTCATCATCTCTCCTCATACTACCGACATTGGTCTGTTGATCCTTTGTTGGTTTATTCATGGATGGAAATGGAACAGCGAAGCTGTAGTTACCTGAACTAGTGTGCCGCTCAACGATTGCATCTTCATCCACCCCATTAGGGTAATTTTGTTACTAGCCAGTTGCTATGCTAGATTAATCAAAGTGCTTTCTTCAGCCATCTGATTTACTGATTCTTTCTCATTTGTTTCTAAACTTTCTTTGAAAATCCAAAGATATAAAATGTTTTTTTTTGAATTCTAATGTTCTCTTTTGTTTGCTATAATGCACCAAGGAAGGATGCTATACCAATTTAATCCATGCAAATAGTTTTCTTTTATTGGTCATTCAAGTTCCATTATCACATTTTTATTTTAAACAGGTGTTATATCATTTTTCACAGCTCATAACATACATGTCTTTTATCATACAAGAAATTTATGACTAGTAAAAACAAAATCGGGACTTGTTATGACATGTTCTTTTTTCTTGAAATCATTGAATTTACATTTTTCTTTAAATAGTAAGGATAAATAAAGTAATGGATATATTAGAGAAACAATTGAAGCAGCATCTACCGAATTGAAAATAGAATTAAGTGGTTTGAACATGGACAATCATGGTAGAAAAATCGCCCATTGTATACAACAACACTCGAGCTTTTATCCCACTATAGCGGGGTCGGCTATATGGATCCTTTGTCGCCATTGTGCCCTATCTTTTGTCATAATCTCACTAATGCCTAAGTATATGTCTTTCCTTATAGTTTCATTCCAAGTCTTTATTGGTCTACCCCTCCTTCGTTTAACATGCCTAGTGACTAGACTCTCACAACGCCTAACAGGTGCCTCTAATGGTCTCCTTTGCACGTGTCCAAACCATCTTAGTCGAGATTCTCGCATCTTCTCTGCAATTGGTGCTACTCATGTCTTATCCCTGATACATTCATTCCGAATTTTTTCCAGTCTCGTGTGTCCACACATCCACCTAAGCATTCTCATCTCCACAACTCCCATTTTTTTTCTCATGTACACAATTCATTGCCCAACACTCAAAACCATAGAGCATCGTGGGTCTAATTGCAGTACGGTAAAACTTGCCCTTAAGTTTTAATGGTACTTTACGACCACATAAGATCCCCGACGCGCCTCTCCACTTCAACATATTTCGAAGGAAAAAGTTGGCCCCAAGTAGTTATAAGATTAGTGGTGATGATGACTAACCTCTTAATATTTCATCTCCACTAATCATTAGCTGTGTCCTTTTCAGTGTGGATGTGGGTTCAAATGAAAGATTTCTGAATGGTGGTCAGCCAGCTGTTCTCATTGTGCAGTCTGCTGGTCATGCACTACATATTTTTGTGAATGGGCAGCTGTCAGGTATGATTGTGGGCATATGTCACTCTCTAAGTTTCAAAATGGATGATAAAATAGTTTTTTTTTGTTCCATGATAGGATCTGCCTATGGAAACAGGGAAAATAGGAGAATCACGTACAATGGAAACATTAATCTTCATGCAGGATCGAATAGGATTGCTCTGCTAAGTGTGGCTGTTGGGTTGCCGGTAAATTCTCGCAGTTTTTTTCATAAATATTTTCTAGTCTAACAAAAGTGGCATATTTTGTGTAAATTTGATTAATCTTTGTCTAATTTTGTTGTTTTTGGAAAGAATGTTGGAACACATTATGAGTCTTGGAACACTGGAGTTTTAGGCCCTGTTGTTCTGCATGGACTTAATGAAGGAAAAAGAGATCTAACTTGGCAGCAATGGTCCTATCAGGTTAACTCCCTTAGGCATCTCACTTGGTTTTGGAATGAATTTCAAGGGTTTAAGCGGTGGCGGTGTGAAACTGTTGTAGTAAATACAGTGGTGGCAATTAGCTGTGTTTGGAACTTTCCTGATAGCTTTTTTTGACCCAAATCTCATTTTTTGGGGTTTGGGCATTCATAACCGCTAAATCATGATCGCACACGCATTATTTTGGTGGAGTTTTGGAAAATAATGTTTGTGACCACACCTAATCAAATGTTACATGTATTTTTTATAAATGCATTCACAACTGCCACCACACTCCAACCGCTCTATCAAACAAGGCATAAGAAAACTAGTAACATTTTTATTCTTATCATTATGAACACAGGTCGGTCTAAAAGGAGAATCGATGAATTTGAACTCTCTTGAAGGCACTTCCTCCGTTGAATGGATGCAAGGGGCTTTTGCTGGTCAAGCAAACCAGCCTTTAACATGGTTTAAAGTATTAAACAAGCCTTGTTACTTTTTTTTTAATACAAGTTCTATTTTTTAACTTGTTTCTGGTTTCTCAGCTCGTTTAGTTTGCTTTCATCTGTTTAGGCTTATTTTGATGCACCTAGTGGAGAAGAGCCATTGGCCTTGGATATGAGAAGTATGGGAAAGGGCCAAATTTGGATAAATGGGCAGAGCATTGGGAGGTATTGGACCATCTATGCCAATGGAGATTGTAGGCGCTGCAGTTATACTGGAACATATCGGTCTCCAAAGTGTCAAACTGGCTGCGGCGAACCTACCCAACGCTGGTAATAACCTTTAGCAAGATTATCTAGCATTTGTTGGCTTTGTTTACCATTCATTCCATTTGTTGATTATAAGATTACTAGCTTCTGTGCGCGGGATCCCCGCACGCACGACATGCAATTAACACTGTACTAGAACGTCACTCTAACGATGAGCGGGTACTATGACCATCACACACTACTCACGAGGGACCTTGTGCATGATTGCAAGTACTTATAAACAACATATGTAATTTTGTAGTCTGTGTACCTCTATCTATGTATTAAAAAAATCACTCCTTTTGTTAGATCATGATGATTGAAATCAAAGGGCTCATATTCATTTGATGATCCTATTTCGGGACCATGACCTGCCCAAGTTTTTCCCTTTTCCCTTTTAATATAGTACATATTAAGAGCTATAGGATGGAGCTTTCTACTTCGAGGAGGATACTTAATTTTATTCCCAAATGGATTTTTAATGTTTATCATATTCAAGTGCAAAGATCAAAATCATCACACCATCAAAACTAGTGTCATGCACATTTTAAACTTTTTAAGGATCTACAATTTTTTATATTGAATAATGTCTTTGATTTCTTTGTTAGATAGTGGTGAGTTATGATTTCAAAGTATAAGAATCAAATATGCATAGTATAGGTTGTTGATTATATCTTGTATGTTGTAGATCACAAATGCTTCACTGTCTTGACATAAACTTTTACTCTAAAAAGTTAATTTTTCGATCAATATTCTTTGTTTCAAACACCAATTTTAGTTTGTAGGGGCCAAATTTTGATCTGTCTATGGCTTTGTCTATCCAACAACATGAACTCTCATCGCAGTATACATCTGTTACCTTTTTTCCTCAGTATCGATGCTAACATCGCCAAAATAAACCAGGTATCATGTGCCGCGATCATGGTTACAGCCATCAAGAAATCTTCTTGTTGTATTCGAAGAATTAGGCGGCGATGCAACCAAGATTTCGCTTGTCAAGCAGTCGGTCTCGAGTGTTTGTGCTGATGTTTCAGAATGGCACCCATTGGTCAAAAACTGGCACATTGATAGCTACGGCAAGCCGGAGGAGTTCCGTCGGCCGAAGGTTCACCTTCACTGTGCGCCGGGACAGTCTATATCCGCCATCAAATTCGCGAGCTTCGGCACTCCTTTAGGGGCATGTGGAAGCTTTCAGCAGGGCGCTTGCCACTCTCCGAACTCGTACGCCACCTTAGAAAAGGTATCAACTTTGAAAAATTACTTTATTATGCAATTCAAATTCAATTTCAAAAAATAGCTCTTAAACATCGAGACGCCTGTGTGTAAAAGCGGATTTCAGTTAGGAATTTTCTTGCCAAATCGCTAATATTTCAAAATTTTCTTTGAGCAGAAGTGTGTGGGACAGGAGAGATGTGTGGTCGTGATATCCCCGAACAACTTTGGAGGGGATCCCTGCCCTAATGTGATGAAGAGAATCGCGGTTGAAGCTCTCTGCTCCCCACAGCCAGCGCACTGAGCCTTCTCCGCCTTATCGAAAAGCTTGTTCTTGAGAGGAAGAACAGCTACAAAGGACTAAAAAAGAAAGGTGTTATTTATGTGGTAAATGGAAATTATGATATAATGTTGATAATTATAGAGTTTTCAGGTCCCAGTTAGATTCTCTGGTTTCTCAGCTCTAAATGAGCAGCTGAGAATGGCCAGAGTGAGGGAAGGAAGAAGAGAATGGTTCTTCTTTCTCCTCATGTTTTTTTTTTAAAATTAATTTGTATTGTCATTCACTTCACTTCCTTTTCTTTTGGTCTAAAGAAGGAAGGTGTGGTGGGTGTGTATTGTTTGTATGTAATTGGGATTTGGTATTTGAGTTAAAGCCAAATGATTGATGTGTCTGTGATTTTTAATTGTTCATCTGTATGAATCATAATTGTTCAATAGCAATTTTTAATAACCTTTGAGGCTACAATTTGGCCCCGCGTTTGAAATTCACGGAATTTTTTGCTGATGTGGACGGCGGAATGCTCGACCAAGGCAGTCAAATGACAGCGAGTAGCGGCGGTGTTCCGCTAGCTTTGTGCTGCTGCGGAAAAGACATTGCCCGCAAATGGGACATGAAGATTGATCCAATCAAATTTTGGCTTGAGATGGGCTCAAATCAAAGGTTTAATAGTGGTCATGCTGGTTCAGATGATTTTATTAATATCTAAGAGCTTATTTTATTAAAATTGTTTATTGAAAAGCTAAGAACTTAGAAAATGGGTAATGTGTGTGTAGCTCAGCTTAGTTCAAAATTATATACATATATAGTTATTATTAATTCTGAAGGAGAACCTTGGCACACAGATTTAGGTGTTGCTGTTTGATCTTGAGGTCACGAGTTCAAGTCCTGAAAGCAGACTCGTGCAAAAATGCACGGTAAAATTTGCCTATATTTCACTCTTGTGGTGGGACCCTTCCGCGAACCCTTGCTACGCCGGGATGCCTTTGTGCATCGCAGCGATGAGGAAGAAATGGGATAAGATGTAAATGTTCACACAAATTCTTGTTGGAGCAAGACATGTCTGACCCCCCATATTGACAATCATTATGGTGAGAAACTCATGATGTATAATGTGATAAGCTCAATACTTTTTTGTGTCTTAATAATTTCTCTCTTTTATTCTCTCAGCCTGCTCTCTCTCTCCCTCCTCAACCCCATATCTCCCTAAATATCACCAAATGACATGTATTGAGAATTAAGCCAAACACATGATGCTTACATACATAAGCAACTTGTCCAAGACTTAATATTTCAACACTAAGTGCGTGCGACATTTGACCTGGCTTTCCAACCTTAACAGCGTGACAAACTACTTACAAATCTTGTTCGGCCTACAGTCTAAGGATGAAATATGACAAGACAAACGCACTACGATCATTTTTTTCATTATTTTAGGGATAATCGAAGTTGTGTTCAGCATTCTCGGCTCGGTCACGTGGAAACGCAGTGATCTCTCATATTCTCATAGTTATAAGGAAAATGCAGATGTGCTTCTCATAGATGATGGTGAGAGAAAATTACCTCTTCTTCAACTGAGAAATAACTATTTGCAATTTTGGTTCCACTTTTTTTTTCCACATTTCCCATAATTTTTTGAGGTTTTGATAATGGAAAAGTGATTTTTAAAAAACACAGAATATGAAATGTCTTTGAAATTATTTGGTTAATATAAATATAAACTAATATGAAGACATGATGCATTCTCATCACAAAATATCATATTGTAAATAAGAATCGTGAATAAAAAACATGTAATCAATTGAACCTCATCACTTATCATTAACACTTTTTCTTTCACGTATCTTCATTCTGTCACCATCACAAAACACATATTTTCTTTCAAGTCTTTCAAGCATACTTGAAATATCCGGTAGTATCTTACCCTAAACTATCGATGAATATTCAAAAAAAAAAATCTGCAAAAACAACAATACTCTAGCCTTTATGCTATCATAGTGGGGTCGGCTACATGGATCCTTTGTCGCCATTGTACCATATCATTTGTCATAATCTCACTAATGCCTAAGTACATCATGTCTTTCCTTATAGTTTCATTCCAAGTTTTATTGATCTACTCATCCACCCCCCCCCCCCCCCCCTTTAACGTGTCTAGTGACTAAACTCTCACAACGCCTAACGGGTGCCTTTAATGGTCTCCTATGTACGCGTATGAACCATCTTAGTCGAGCTTCTTGCATCTTCTCTATATTTTTTTATCTACAAATACAAGGAAAATATCTGGGAGTCACGGGGACCGATTTCCGAAAGTTTCCCGGCTCGAATATTTGAGATACGATACATAGAGCAGTTATCCGTGCTTCATAAATAAAATCTGGAAAAATTAATTCCTTCTTCGTTCTATATAAACAAAATTGTATAATGTATAAGATTTTATTAATTCCTTCTTCGTTCTATATATGAATCTCCCTAAAAATTTTTAAGTGGAAAATTTCAAAATGTTGAAAGCATGAAGACAACATTGATTGCTAGAGCTGATAGATGAAACACACTCTTAAGTTGTAATGGAGAATGAAAACCAACCAGGAGAAATTCAGGGAGTGGGTCGGGGTGGGGAGGACTTCTTGAAGTCGATTCTGTCTACCTTCACCTCTCCGTCGATGAGCTCATAGACGTACAGCACGACGTGAAGCCCGTCGATATCCATGAGCACGAAACTCGGGTTGACGTTGTAGCTGATGCTGCTGTATGCGCCGGTCGCGGAACCCGGGTTGATGACGACGCCACCCTCGTGCTTATAGGCTTTGAATTGGTGCGTGTGGCCGGTGATGAGGATGTCGACGTCTAGTTTCCTCTGGAGCATCGCCAGTGAATCCAAATCGCCCCACGGCACAACCTGCGCTGGCGAAATTAGAAAACACATTTTACAAAGCAGTATGATTCGTTAGATCTGCTAACATTGAATTCAAAAGTTGTGATTTCATTTTCAAAAGTTAAGACCTCATTTCAAAATGACAAAAAAGTGAGGTCAGTTAGGACAAAGCAAACAAAAGATATGAACTATTTAATACTAACAAGAAGTGGAGATTGCACCTAAAACAATCTGTATCAATATTGCTGTGATGTTGTTGGTCTCGTTAGTGGCCGGGAGAGGAAGAAGTCTTGAAGAGATTGGCATTCACCTTCTTGGACACTCAGAAACCTAGACGGGGATGATCGGAAAGGGGGGATGGAAGCCGGCGATGGAGATGGATGAGCGGACGACGGCGATTGTCGTATGAGAGGTGCGAACCAAGTGCTAGGGCTGCGTACCAGAAAGGAAGAGAGAGATATAGATAATTTTAGATTAAAATCTGCATACCCTTCATTTACCACCAACCTGCATATAACCAGGTGGTCAAATTTGCATCAACTAGATCCAAAAGTGCCCCTCACTAGGATTAACATATGTGAGATAAAAGTAATGCACATCAGAAAATAAGAATGATATAAAATAAGATAAATAGCGACGCTGTGAATTAATCATTGTGCGCATATATGGCGCCCCAACATGGATTCCCAGTAAAATGGAGGATCAAAAGAGGCAGTTATTGGCAGATCTGAAATGGCTGAAGGTCGACAGGACTTAAAGACATACAGATGGTGGCAAATAGTGGGTTCCTGGGTGCAGGATTGTTAATGGGATGGATTTACTCACTGGTGAGTTGTATAGGAAGGCTGAAACTGGAGGAAGTGGGAATGACAGGGAGACTAATCGGCTGAAGGAAAATTTCAGGAATATGTAGTTACAATAGCAAGGTATAGTTAGTTACTGCCTGGGAGAGTAAAAGGCAACAATATGTGGGAATTGCGGCCAATTAAACAGTGGATTTGGGAAGGGAATTGGTCGTTACTGCTGGAGAAAGGTGCAGTTACAGCATGAAACATGAATGAACAGTGGTTACAAGAAAATTTTGGATGGTTAATGAGTTATTATTGAGTGGTGGGGTAATTACTATGAGTGGGGTGGTTAGGAAAAATAATTACCTTGGATTCAACACAAAAGTCCACATAATCAGCATTGTGGGAAGACTGGGAGAGCCCGGGAATTATCTCCAAATACTGCAATATCTAAAAATCAGCTCTTATACCCCAATTTAAAGACTTGGAACCCACTACGGATGACCAAGATCGTCGGAAACATACAACAACAACAACAACACTCAAGCCTTTATCCCACCCTAGTTGGGTCGGCATTATGGATCATTTGTCGTCATTGTGCCCTATGTTTAGTCATAGTCTAATTAATGCCTAAATACATAATGTCTTTCCTTATAGTTTCATTCCAAGTTTTTTGGGTCTACCCCTCCCCCGTTTAACATGCCTAGTCGCTAAACTCTCACAACGCCTAACAGATGCCTCTAATAGTTTTCTTTTTACGTGTACGAACCATCTTAATTGAGCTTCTCGCGTCTTATCTACAATTGGTGTCACTCCTGTCTTATCCCTGATACATTCATTCCTAATTTTATCTAGTCTCGCGTGTCCACGCATCCACCTAAGCATTCTAAACTCCGTAACTACCAGGTCGGTTAGTCTATAGACTAAACAATGATCCTATCTCAACCTCCTACATGCATACACTGTTGCGTCCTCCGATAAGTATCGGCCCACCCTCGATCCGTGATCTCATCACAACTTTATCTGCCTGGTGATTGTTACATCAGTTCATTATTTGACCAAACATCTTCCATATCTGATTCTTTCAAGCGCATTCAAGTTTATCTTAAACCCAAGCACAATACTTTACATGGCTTTGGTAAACTTTTCAAATAATGGACTCATAATTTAGAAAATAATCATAACCAATTACTTATGCAGTGAGCAGTGGTGACTGAAGCAACATGAACAGTGGACGCTTGCAGATTGAGGTGGGATGATTGAGATGCGAGAGGTTACATTGCTGTAGGAAGAAATAATGAGTTGAAGGTGGGGAGGGGACTATTATCATAAACGAAGAACACAATCATTTTTCCTTTATGCCAATTGATGTAGAAATAGTTGGACATTTGAGATCAACTCATTTCGGCTCCGTTTGGCAAGGTGGTGGCGGTCATGAACTTGGTGGTTATGAACCGTCGTTTGCGACCACCCGACCTCACCTAAGGAACTTCATTCACTTTTATGTTCAAAACTAATTTTTTTCCTAGGTGGTGGTCGTAACCATTGTCATGTCAAACATACATTCTATTATTGTAGCATTTTTGTCCAAAGTCACCGGAGCAAAAAGGCCAAGCCAAACGGAGTGTTCATTAACCATAATTCATTACTAGTCATAAGACCCTTATTTATAGTTGATAAAATAAGATCAGTAGATTATCTAAAACCTAATCCTATCCTATCAAATATAATCCTATCAAGAACATCAAAATTCAAAGTAATAATTATCCATAAAGGATAGACTTATTTAACTAACTCTAGTAAGTATTTGAAATGTTAGTTATTTATTTAAATAATAAATAAATCCAAATCCTAATTAAAAATGAAATAATAATATCATATTCTTCTTGTTGCAACAACAACCCTAAGAAAGTGTAAATATTAGCTTTTTTGAAATTTAAAATTTTAAAGGCCTTATGCTTCAAATTTATAAGAACCGAAGAAACAAATTTAATCATGGTATGAAAAATGAAATGCAGATATTTATAACCAACCAACTTTAGACTTCAGGACACATACCTTCATCACATTAGTTTATCTCAACATGCTAAGATCTGCTACTTCAAGATCCCATACATACAATCAAGTTATATGCAGGATTCAAGATTATCATCCATATATTTTGCTAAATTAAGCTAAGAAATAGCTGGAATTTAAGACCTGATGGCCGTGACAGAGCCCAAGCTTGAACTGGCCTATCGTAAGAGTTTTCGTCTCTGAGTATCGAGCATCCTCATCGTATTCGCCTTGTGAAACATGCAAGTCGGAACAAAGGCTTTTCAAGTAGTCATGAATCTCCTGCGACAAAAACAAAGAACAGTAACTTGCTAAATAAATAGCCACTTCTTTTCCTCCCAATGTAAAAAAAAAAATATTTTATGGTACTAGCACTCATGCACAAGGTCCCGAGTGCGCAATATAAGACAGACAGTACTAACCGTCACTCAAACAAGTTAGATGCTAATGAACTCCGCATATTGAACTCAAAGGGGACCTGTGCACGACCGCCAGTATGTATTTACTTTTATGGTAGCTTTCTATTTTTAAAAAAAACACAAGTTTTGTTATATCAGGGTGGTTGAAATCGAATGACTGATATTTATTTGTGTTAGAAAAAGATAATGTAAAGGCCCATATAGTGGCTCATTATAGGCCATCTTCCTTTCTATGTAATAGTCCCACATCTTGAAAAAGGGAATCTTCTCTCGTTTCTCTCCCTATATATATATATATATGTATTCATACTTGTAATTATAGATTGAAGAAGTAAACAAGGTTTCAGCATTCTTCTACATGGTATCAGAGCTAAAGATCCGTCTACGCGGCATGTTTTTTTCTAACCACCCAACCTCCTGCGGTCTCCTGTGTTCGGCGGATGGCAGAGTTTGCTGGCCGCATCTCTCCAGCGGACTTCTTCTGCTCGGATTTCAGGCGGATTGCTCGTTCTAGTCCGCAGGCCACTCAACGCGCTGACCCTCCTTCGTTTTCATAGGCCTCCTCTTGGTTTTATAGATGCTGGGTCCCACCATCCTGTCCTCCTGCAGTCTGCTTTCCCACAGCGGTCTGCACGATTCGGCGTTCTCCTTCCTACTCGCGCGATCTGGTCGTACGGTTTGCTCTTTGCCCGCAACGATCTACTCCATTCGGCTACGGTCTGTTCACCCATCTGCGCTTTCTTTTATTTGTCGTGGTCTTCTCACTGCTTGGTGTAGTTTAGCTCTTGCCCTCATGGTTGTTCTCTCTAGCTGTTGCTCTCTCAGTGCGACCTCCTTGCCCAAGCCCCCCCCCTGATGCGGAGCAGAGACGAGGACGCGTTTTGGGCCCGTTCGGGGCTGATTTGGCAACTTTCCATATATGGCGTGCCCGGATCGACGATCGGGCTCCGCGATTGCGTCTGGAGCGTCGCCGCGAGTCAAAATACTATATTACTTTATTTTTTTCAGTTTATTTTGATGTATTTTTATGGGCGAACCCACCGGTCAATCATAGCCGTTGATGAGGATGTCCTAGCTTCTCTTTTATTATAAATAGGATGTAGAGGGGCTGAATTCAGTCATTGCAGAATTTGGAGAAGAAGTATTCCCGGATTCCAGCGATCCCTCCCCGGTGCCGACGTCGTGGAACCCTAGGTGACGACTCCTAGGCCGTCAAACTCCTCCCCAAGGTACTCCCTACCTCCACCCTCGTTTTCCCCACCTCGAATCCTCCATCCACCACCCGGAATCACCCCTACAGCCCGCTGAAAACTCCCCACCAGCCATCCCCTGTTTTGGTTACTGTTCATTAATACATTTTACTATTCATTTCCAAAGTTCTCATTTCTCCTGTGCCTGTTCCGCACCTCCAGCCGCTGCCTTCCGCCTCCCCTCCTTGCTACAGGCCATCCGCCAATCCCAAGCCCCCCTGGTTCTGCCGCCCAACCCCCTCCCTCTACCTGTACCGCCTCCCCCTCCCCTTCCTGTACAAGGCCTCCGGCCTGCTGCCCCATTCCAGCCCCCCCTTCGCCCCTTTCCCTTCCCAAAACCGGCCACCTCATGGGTTTTCTAACCCTAGCCGGCCACTCTTCTCACCTTCCCTTCGTGGATCCACTTCCCACCGCCCCGAAAACCCTAGATCTATTTTGGTCTAGTGCTACCACTCCCCGATCCGTTGTTTCCCCCGCACAAACCTTCCATTTTTGCCGGATCCGCTCCTAAATAGCGGATCTACTCACCCCCGGTCCAGATCTACTCATTTGTGGTCGGATCCGCCGTTTTGCCATCCGTTACCGCCACTTTTCGCCGAAGGCAGCCACCGTCATCGCCGCCTCGCCTCCGGTTCCACCTCCGAACGCTCGTTTTGCATCCGGCTCTTAAAATCCTCCATCTCCTCGGATCAGCCCACTACGTCGTGAGTATTTGTGGTATCGTGTTCTGTAACTTGACATTTTCATTTAGTTGTTTATCTATATTGTGCTGCGATTATGGTTATGTAGTAGTTGTTCTCTTTATGCTAATAATTGTCTGTGGAAGTATTCGCCGCCTCTTGCCTTGGCCCTCCGAGCGGAGGAAGCCGTTGCCGAATTGCTAAAATTAATATTTGCTTCTTTATTTTGATTAACTGCGTGGTGCTATTACTCTTCATTGCTTTAATTAATTGTTGTCGTTATCCGACTGTCGCATTGCATTTAGGTGTTGCATTAGCATATTCCCCGCACCTACACGTAGAGTCCTAGCGCCCGAGCACCACTAGCCTACCCCTACATCACCCCCTCCTTGCCCCTGCGAGTTGCGGCATGCTTTGATTGTCCGCTCGGGTTTTCCTTCGTGGTCTCTTGTGGTCTATCCGCAAGACTGTCTGTCGCGAATTGCCGATCTTGTTCTCCTCTAGCCGCAGTTTGCTCTTGCTTCCGACCTCTTCTCTAGTCCGCAGCTTGCTCTTGTTGCTGTCGGCCTCTGCTCTTACCGTATGGTCTCAACTCTTTGTTCTCCTGTAGTCTCCCGCTTGCTCTCTTGCCGACTTCTACTTCTGTTGTGCGGACACTGCTGTGCGAACTGCCTTTCTACTTAACTGTTGTTTTCTATCCGCAATCTTCTTGTCGTGTCCGCCTACCCACCTTGACATGGATTCTTTTACTGCCTCCTCTCTTCCAACTGGGGTCGTTGTTCCTGTTCCGGAGTTATGTTCCTGAACTCCGTGACGAGTTGAGAATCACCACCATTTCTCTTACTGGGAAGAATAACTTTGTTGAGTGGGTGCATTCCGTTTGTCGTGTTCTTCAGTCAAAGAGGCTTCTGCATCATTTAACTCAGGCGGTTCCTTCTGCACCTACTAATGACTGGCTTCGCAACGATGATCGTGTTCAGACATAACTCCTCAACTCTCTTGATGGCGAACCTTACCGCATGACCATGTATCACGAGACGGCCAAGGCGATGCGGGATGAGCTACATTCACTTTACTCTGACAAAGACAGTCTCCAACACCTGTATGACATCATCACCGATCTTCAGTCTCTTGATTCCGGCAGTGTTGCTGACTTAGGCTCCGTTTGGGGGGACTTATTTTCACCGGTCAAGCGGTTACGATCACATGAAACGGACCTTAATTATGGTTTGGTTCATGCGATCGTAACCGCTTGACCGGTGAAAATAAGTCCCCCCAAATGGAGCCTAAACCTCCTTTGTTGCTCGGTCAAGCCTGGTTCAGCATCAGCCCTCGACTACGGATCTAGCTGCCCAACGTGTTCAAAAGGAAGCAGTTGGTATTGCCATGATAATGACTCGTTTTTCGCCTCATCTTCATAGTATTCGGGCTCAGATCCTCTCATTCGCTACTATTTCCTCCTTATCTGATGCGTGCTCCATGCTTTTAAAGGTTTCACCGCCCCCGGATACTATCAGCCCTCCTTCAACGGCCCTTCTCCAACAATCTCCTGCACCATTACTACCTCTCTCTACCCCTACTCGTGGAGGATGTACAGACTCCCGAGGAGGGGTCGCGGTGACCGGCCCCGGCCTAAGTGTTCCTTCTGTGGTAAGGATGACCACCTTGAAGCGACCTGCTATCGTAAACATGGTCTTCCTCCTCGTCCAACTGCTGCTGCTACCCACAGCCCTTCTGTCACTCGTGTTGATCTTGATCGAGCTCGTCTCCATCTCCAACAACTTCAAGGGTTGCTCCAACACTCGCCTGCCTCTGTTGACTCCGTCTCTCATGAAGGTATCGTTTGTCTCTCCACTAGTCCGAGCTGGATAGTGGATTCAGGTGCTACTCACCATATCACCTCCCTAAAGTCACATTGATACTTGGATTCTCCGCATCCAAAGTTTTTCAATGTATCTAATGGCAACACCGCTCCTATCTCCGACTGTGCTGATATACCCCTCAATCCCTCTATTTCTCTTCGCTCGGCTCTTCATATCCCGGACTCTCCCTTTAATTTACTTTTTGTTAGTCGTCTCACTACCGATTTGGATTATTCTATCGCATTCACCTCTTCTTCTTTTATGATGCAGGATTGCAAGACGTAGAGTATCATTGGTAAAGGATGATTGCAAAACGGGTTCTACCTTCTTGATGCCTCTCCAACCATTCTCTCCTCCGTCTCCTCGGTTAACTGTCATCGGCGTCTTGGGCATGCTCCTTTTGCAGTTCTCAAGAAGGCTCTTCCTGATGTTCCACTTCCTGTTTTTACCTGTGATTCTTGTATTTAGGGGAAACAACATCGTTCCTCTTTTCCTCCTCATTGTACCCGGAGCTCTGCTCCTTTTATGTTAGTTCATTCTGATATTTGGGGCCGGTATAAATAGCAAATGTGTTTGGTTATCGTTATTTTATCACTTTTATTGATGATTATTCTCGAATGACCTAGTTGTACTTACTTCGTAATCGCTCCAATCTTCATCGTGTGTTTTGTGCTTTCATGCTTGAGACTCGCACACAGTTTGCAGATAAATTCAAAATGCTCCGAACGGATAATGCTCGAGAATACACTAGTCATGAGTTCGATAATCTCTACTCTGAATTTGGGATTATTCATCAGACTTCGTGTGTTTATACTCCTCAACAAAACGGTACGCCTGAGCGCAAAAATAGACATCTTCTTGATGTTTCTCGCTGCCTCATGATTCAAATGCATGTTCCCAAGGCGTATTGACATTTTGTGGTTTTGATGACATGTTATCTCATTAACTGTCTCCAATACTCTGTCCTCAATAACGCCACTCCGTTCAGTCCCCTCTTCCCTTCCACACCATCATTCCCTCTCACCCCTTGTATATTTGGTTGTACTTGTTATGTTCATCATTTTGGTCCCTCCACTGACAAGCTCAATCCTCACGCAGCCAAGCATATGTTCGTTGGCTATTCCCGTACTCAAAAAGGATATGTTTGTTACTCTCCCACTACCCGCAAGGTGACTGTTTCGACAGATGTAACCTTTCTGGAAGATCAACCGTTTTTCTTCACTTCATCACCACCTCTTCCACCACCATCCTTATCACGGCATATCGTCCCAGTTGCATCCCCTCCACCACCACCACTTCCCACCAAAGCTCATATTCTCCACAAACCTTCACTTCTTCGTGTCTACACTCGTCGACCTCCTCGTTCCGCCTCCCCACTGCAGTCAGCTTCAACTTCTGGCACTATGCGACTTGTTGACCCAACATCTGCCTCCACAACCCATCCTATGGCGAATTACGTATCATTACGTCGCCTGTCCCTGGCGCTTCAGAACTTTGTCACTACATTATCCTCTATTTTTGTCCTTAACTATGTGCAGGAGACTCTCCAACATCTAGACTGGCGGGCGGCCATGGACAAAGAAATGGCAGCCCTTTGGGATAATCACGCGTAGGATCTGATCTCTCTTCCTATAGGATAGACTCCTGTTGGCTGTAAATGGGTATTTGTCATCAAGCATGCTCCTGATGGGACAATTGAGTGTCTTAAAGCCCGTCTGGTGGCTCGCGGCTTTACTCAACAACAAGGACTCAATTATGAGGAAACGTTCTCTCCAGTGCCCAAGCTCAATACGGTTCGTGTCCTTCTCTCCGTGGTTGTGCATCGTCAGTGACCCTTACATCAACTGGATATCAAAAATGTCTTTTAAAATGGCGATCTTCAAGAGACTGTCTATATGCAACAGCCTCACGGGTTTGAGACCACAGGAGAGTCCCGAGTTTGTCACCTCAAGAAGTCGATTTATGGTCTCAAACTATCTCCTCGGGCATGGTTCAATAAGTTCAGTAGGGCTGTTCGGGAAGTTGGCTTTACTCGGAGCTCGGCAGATTTTTCTCTGTTCATTCGACATAAGACAACATGTATGGTTTCTCCTTCTAATATATGTTGATGACATCTTAATCACAGGAGATGATGCAAAGGGAATACAAACGGTCAAACAACGCCTTAGTTCTGTGTTTCAAACCAAAGATCTGGGGAACTTCGATATCCATGGCATTGAGATCGCAAGACGTCCTGATGGCCTTGTCCTATCCAAACGGAAGTACTGTATTGATCTTCTTCAGGATGCTGGCTACTTTGAATGCAAGCCGATTAATACTCTTATGGATGTCAATCACAAGCTTTGTGCACATGCCTCTGACGAAGATCTTCTCCTTCCAAATCCAGAATACTATCGACGTCTGGTTGGAAAATTGATTTATCTAACAGTCACAAGACCAGACTTTGTTGTTCGGGTTGTCAGCCAGTTTACGCATTCTCCTCGAAAGTCTCATCTACAAGTTGTCGAACGAATTCTGATATACCTAAAAACAGCCTCTGGTCAAGTGCTGGTATACAAAACTTCTTCCTCTTCCAATTCTACATTAGTTGCATATTCGGATGCTGATTATGTTGGTTCCCTGAATGATCGACGCTCCACCAGCGGATTCTGTGCATACTTCGGAGGTCACCTTGTTACCTGGCGCAATAAAAAACAGTCTGTGGTTGCTCGATCTTCGGTTGAAGCTGAGTACCGTTCGATGATATCTGTTGTATCTGAGCTCACATGGCTTGGGGGTCTTCTACGAGATATGAGAGTAAAACATTCCTGACCAGCTACCTTACTCTGTGATAGTCAAGTTGTTATACACATGGCTAAGAATCCTATCTTCCATGAAAAGACGAAACACATTGAAGTTGACTGTCACTTCATTCGGGAAAAAGTTCAAATGAAGAAGCTGAAATTGAAACATGTTTCAGTTACTGACCAAGTTATTGATATTCTCACTAAGACACTACCGAGTACTCTATTTTATCAGTTCTTGTCCAAGCTGGGTGCCTACGACTTGTACGCTCCAGCTTGCAAGGGAGTGTTAGAAAAAGATAATGTAAATGCTCATATAGTGGCTCATTATAGGCCTTCTTCCTCTCTATGTAATAGTCTCACATCTTGAAAAAGGGACTCTTCTCTCTTTTCTCTCCCTATATATATGTATTCAGACTTGTAATTATAGATTGAAAAAGTATATACAAGGTTTTAGCATTCTTCTACAATTTGATAGTTCTATTTCAGGATAATAATCAACCAAAATTTTTATTATTAATATAGTATAGATTAACCAAAATAAACAGTAAACCTTCTATGAGTACTCCAAATGGAAGAGTACCAACAAATCTGTAGATTTGTGTTTGAGGTCTCGGGAAAAACTAAAGAACTATGATATAATTGAGCTAAATTTGGGCTCCGTTTGGCGCAACGTTTTTGCTCGGGTGAGTTTGGACAAAAACGCCACAATTATAGAATGTATGTTTGATATTACAATGGTGATGACCCCACAAAGAAGAAAAACTAATTTTGAACAAAAAAGTGGATGAAGTTCCTTAGGTGAGGTCAGGCGGTCACGAACGACGGTTCATAACCACCACATTCATGACTACCAACACCGCGCCAAACGGAGCCTTGGTCGGGCTTCTTGAGGGGTAAAATGGGTCGATAAAGGATGTCTTATATATGACTCTGGAGAATGGTGTATGAATTGATCCTTACATTACAGTACATGAACAAAGCAAAAGGGGGAGCAAAGCAGATTGAGCCCATTTTCAAGCTTTAATATCTGAACTTTCACGACATGCCAAAAATCAAGTACCAGTAAACATTCACAGAAAAAGTTCTAAAGGAATATGAAAAGTTTAGAAGGCCAAAAATGTTTTTCCATCTTTAAACGACAACTGATAAGTGTTGAATGTTATGATGGGTGAACAAGGTGACCTTGAAACAAAAAAGATTAATTACTACTGCTATAAAACAGGTTCATATTTTATCTTCTTAATCTTTTTGTAACAATGAGAAACCACTGGATAGAGCGGATCCCCTTTGGGAGCTAAGTCAAAAATCTTGCTCTTTTTTATGAAGGAAAGAGGGGAGTTGTTCCAGCTTAACCAGTGGTCTCAAGTTTGAGCCCTGGGAATGAAAGGGTGTTACAACCCGGTTGGGAGAGCTTTGTGGCCCCATGTGGTCTTGCGAAACTCAATCTAGATTAGTTGGACCCGACGTGATTACCGGATACAAGATGGTTTAGACAGAAAACGAGTAGTGTTGGCTTCTAGACACCCTTCAAAAACAAGGGAAAGGGTGATGAGAAGCCACTATAGCAGTAAAAATGAAGTAGTATGTTAGAGGAGACTCTTTATGAAAACTGTATTCATCATGTTCTCTACGTAATTACTTTGTGAAACTACTCACCATGTTCTCTACGTAGTTACTTTGTGAAACTACTCACCATGAACGTCCTCTTCCCCACGAAGCGGCTAATTACTCTGCATCCTTCCATCTACAGTCATCCCCATTAGTTTAATCACGAATAAAGGTGTCATGTTAATAGCACCGGTGAGCGGCTAATTACTCTCATGGTTGTCAAGATTGCGATCCGGATCAATAGGATCTTACGATCCAGATTTTGTAAATTGATCCAGATTTTGCAAAACGATCCTTGATCCAATCATAACACCTGATCTGATCCAATCTCGAAATGATCTCATCTAGGATCTCGATCCAGACAACCTTGATTACTCTACATCCTTCCATCGACAATCATCTCCATTAGTTTAATCATAAATAGAGGTGTCATGTTAATAGCACGAGTGAGCGGCTCTTTTTTTCCCTTGCATTGCTAAACTACTCTCCACTACATGGCTAAATCTTCGTTCATTCATACATTTCGATTAACAGGAGAGTAAGAGTTCATTTGACGCAACATTTTTGCTTTGGTGCGTTAGACAAAAACGCCACCGCCATTTTAAATATGTTTGGCATGGCAAGGTTTTGACCACAGCTGCGGAAAAAAATTCATTTTTACCCTAAACATGGACGTGGTTCCAGGTGCTAGGTTGGACTTTCGTGAACTACAAATCAAAACAATGGCTCTCACAGCCTCCATAGCCGCGGCAAACAGAACCACAATTGATAGCTTCAGTGGAGATGAAGAGGAGTTCACATAACACAAGGAGAAAAATAATGTGGAAAACAGAAGAGAGTAGCAAGTGATGAGAGAAATATTTGAGAATAACTCAATTATGAAGAGAAAACTCACATACATTGATTCAAAGTTATCCAAATACAAAGAAGTGAAGAACGGCCTTCCTACCTATAGGTAAGGTGAGGAGAACTTTGTTAGATCGGTGGTTGTGATTCTTCCAATTCATTAGCGAAGTTTTTTTTAGTGACTCCAATCAACCTATGATTTATTTACTCGTTTTGAATTTTCCACATAAATATTTTGCTTGTATTGTGTTTACAAGCGGAAACTATATCACAAACAACATTGTAACCTAAACACCAACAGAATTCACAAAGTCTATGTCAGTTTAAGAATTTAATGATCTACATCTCACAATGCGGAGTCCACTAAGACACTACAAGCAATCCTACTCATGCGAGAGTTTCAAGTCATACACAAAGGTCGCACTCGACCTAAAGTCCATCATGTTCACACCAAAGCATCAAGCCCAACAAGGGGTGGATCTAAGAATTTTAACAGGGGGCAAACATCATCTTCCTCCAGTAAAAAAAAATCTAAATGTCATCATCTAATCGGAGACGTTTCTCCCTTATCAGGTCACCGTTTTTTACGTGTAAATAGTCAAGATTCATTGTCTCGACGAAATAAATTTAAATTCACTAACCATTTTGCAAAATTCTCGGAAGCCCGCCCCCCTTAGATCTGCCCCCTGACCTGGACAACCATTATGAGTGCACGGTCACGACTCCAGCATACACAATGCTACAGCTATGAAGGAAGAACAAAGCATCAAGCCTCATACAACTCTTCACAGTCATTCAATGGAGGTGACCGGTAATTAATACCAGCAATAACAAAAACCTAACCACAGTTCAACAAAGGTTATTCAAGCAATTCCGAGAACATCAGGCAAAGCCTAGTTTCATGATTCATAAAAAAAGGGTACCTTAATGCACAGATTACCGGTGCATAAAATGTGTTGGATCTTCCCTGGAACAAGCATTGACTTGAACTTTGCAGGTAAATCAGCGGCCCTGTGAGGAATGTGGAGATCGCCAAGCGCTAGAACTAGCACCATCCTCCAGAAATCAACCGATCGACCTCAGACAACAACGATCATCTCAATCTGATGAAGAACATGAAAAGGCGCGGGTTCACTCGCACCATAACATTGAATTATGAAAGCGATTTGAGATGAGAATGAAAAAAAAATTAAATTAACGAAGAATCATTTGGGCTTTTGTTTCGCGGATTTGATTCTGAATCGCATTCGTTTGGATCGAAAATCATCACTTTCCACGATTCGCGCGATATATGATAAAATTGATCCATGATTTTCCCGTGAAATCGAGGACGAAATTTACCATGATTTGCGGATCGAAACAGCAAAGCCGAAGAGGATCAAAATGAAGTAAAAACCCTAGGAAACCAGAGGTTTCGTCGAGGCAGTTAGCTTCTCAAGGACAAATCACTCAACAGTCATCAGGACTCGTGAACACTTCATTTCGCCATTTTCTTTGGGGACGATCTCGCACTGAATTTTTAATTTTAAAATATTTTTTTCACTAATATAAAATATTTCTTTATGATTTCATATATAAATAAATGTTAGAAGCTATAGTCAATAATTAAAAACAACTTAAATATTAGAAGCTATATTTTTTTTTATGATTTGATGCTGCCGTAATCCCTTGATCGGTGGAAATAAGTCCTCTAATAAGAGCTAAAAGCCGAATTTTTTTTGCTGATAATCATTAGTTCCATTCCTCTCATTTTCATAATCTATATTTAAATTTAAATTTAAATTTGCTAAACAGTTATTCATTATTTATTAATAAATAATAATTTTTTTTATAGCCATAAAATAATTTTTTGAGTTGACTCAATATTGAATCGAGTTCCTTCAAAATCGAGTCAATTTCAAATCAAGTCGACCAGATTCAATGTTGATTTTGACTCGACTTTGAGTCAAAAAATTTATTTTGAGTCAAACCTGACTCGATCAAAATCAACTCGATATCACTTTTAGTGTGGATAATAATTGGTTGAAGTATCATGACTAATAGAAAATTTATGTATATAAAAAAAATTATTTTAAATAATTCTTACGTGACATTAGTATAACAGTCATTAGAAATATTTTTTGCTTTATGTCAATTTCTTTTTTGAATAATTTTATATATTGTCCACACTGAAAAAAAAAATTTAGGTTTGCCACTGGGGGGTGCAAGTTGAGTTGAAACTTGACTCGAGCTTGATCCCGTGGAGTTTGAGTTTGACGATCTCAAGCTCGATTGCGAGTAGAGCTCATATATTATTGTTCATGAGCTTGCGAGCCGGCTCACTTTTTATTTTTTTAAAAATATAAAGAAAATAAGGCGCATTAGCTAAAAAACTCGTGAACAGCTCGAGCTCAACTCAAGCTCGCGAGCTCGAAACTCGAGCTCGATAAGTAGGTATTGAGCTCAAGCTCGAGTCAGGATAAAATAAGCTTGTCGAACTCAAACTCGATAAGTAGGAAATTTTGCCAAACTCGACGAGGGTTTGCTTATTGAAGAAGATCCTTCTCCGAACTACTTGTATTTCTTATCAACCCGCCTTTGGATCCACAGGAAGGCAAAATTTTTTTTGAAACCGGGCGCCCAATCCACATTTTCGTGCGGCAGGAGGTCCAATTCCCCTCTTTTACTCGTGAGCAAATAAAGAGATCGAAATGGAGCGTTTTGATCGCGCCCGAAAGAACGCAAATTTAGATCGACATCGAAGAGAAGTTTTTCTCAACGGGCTCTGTTCCGAAATCCGCATTGGGTCGAGTGGAGAAAAGAACGACGATTACATCTAAAAATGAAAGGGCTTCTCACTAATTTGCACGATCTCGTAGGAGATCAAAACATGATCCACTGGGAGATCAACTAAGGCTATGTTTGATAACCCGGTTGCAGCTGTTCCGGTGGGGATGAGCCGGAGGAGAGAGAAATAGGGCCGTCTTTTCCGGTGAAACTGAGCTTGCCTTTTTCCGATTGAGAACTGGTCCGGTGGCACGCCGGGGAGGAGTGAGAACCTACACATTGTTGTCCCAAACGGCCAGCGAGGACCTGCACGCTGGTGCTCCCGGGACCAGCGTGGAAAAGGGTGGTTTGCTCCTGTTCAAAATGGTCGGCGGGGAAGGGAGGGCGCGCCGGTGTCCCAAACGCCTTTTTCTCCGGCTGGACACCCCCGTCCGTCGTGAGCTGGTGCGTCACTTTTTCTTCCCAAACGGCGCTCCTCCGGCCCGTTCCAGCCGGCCGTCGTGAGCTGGCCCTCACTTTTTCTTCCAAACGCGGCGAGTCCAGATCATTTCCACCGGAACGGTGCCCCGCCGAATTCTCAAACATAGCATAAGGCTCTGTTTAGAGGGACTTATTTTTACCGGTCAAATGATTATTACTGCATGAACCGAACCCTAATTAAGGTCAGATTCATACAGTCGTAATCACTCATTTGACTGGTAAAAATAAGTCCCCAAACCGAGTCGAACTCAAGTCCGCGCTCCGGACCGAAAAATTACAACGGGCTAGGGCTATCGGGCTCGGAGGGCAGAACTCATCATCTTCCTCCTACCGGCTCTTTTTTGCCCCCCATGGCTTCACTGTGGAGCCAACCCCATTCAGCTATCCGCATCAACCTTTCGATGCGGAGCTCCGGAAATCTCCCGCTTCGATCGCTGCTCCGCTTCTCTTCCTCCATTCCTCCTCGCGCCGGCGCTTCTCCATATTGTTTTCCTCTGAAATCATACGCGGGCCAGCAAGTTTTATCCCCGAGATGCCTCCGTCACTTTAGTAGGTGCCCCAATTTTCTTAATCCCGGATCGTCCGCCACCCTCTGCCGTTTTTCATCTTCCCGGCCGGCCGCTGCCGTTGCCTCCGAGAGCCTGCAACATGCGTGAGTTTTCTTATCGTTTGCTTTATTATCGATTCTTTCACTTCATGCTGTGTTGGATCATCATTTCTCAGCTTTACGGTCAGTTTGGCTCGGCGCTTTTGCTCCAGTGAGCTTGGGCAAAAACGCCACCATCATAGAATAGAATGTATGGTTGACATGACAACAAAAAACTAGTTTTGAACATAAAAGTGGATGCATTACCTTAGATGAGATGGGAAGGTCTAGTTTTGAACATAAAAGTGGATGCATTACCTTAGATGAGGTGGGAAGGTCACTAACAACGGTTCATAACCACCGCTTTCACTTGGAGAAGGTCATAACCCTTGTCATGCCAAACATACATTCTACAACGGTAGCGTTTTTTATCCAAACTCATCTGAGCAAAAACACTGCGCCAAACGGAGCCTTAGGTTGTGTGTTGCGTTGCGGTGACGGTCACAAACGTAGTTGTTGCGGTCAAACTCGACGTCTCGGTCGGACCGGAATAACCTGGACCGCCTTAGCTATCGGAACGGTCGAGCGCGCACACAGTCAATGAGATAGATCAATCATACACACGAAGTTTTAACATGGAAAAACCCCTCAACTGGGTAAAAAATCACGTGACCGGGTATGCGTCGGTCAAAGTCCACTATTTACTCGCGGTTACAATCTGTTTGTTGAATCGAGGGCGACAGACCGCTGCTCGTTATAATTTGGAGGTGAGAGAACATTTTGCACTTGGCGGATGACAAAACGTCACGCCCGGTGTCTTCTACAAATTACACTTGGCGGTCATGGGCGTCTCTGAGCGTCGTGATGGCGCTGAATGCAGGAGTGGAGCACTTGGAATTGCGTTGGTAGGGACTTCCAGGAAGTTATGAAATAGGCTTCGTTGGACAGTTCAAAGATTTCTTGAACGCGGCTCGAAGATGGTTTGAATGTGGCTTGAAGATGACTTGAATGTGGCTTGGGGATGGCTTGAATGCTGCTCGTAGGAGGAATCCGGCAGAGCTCTGGCCTGAGGAAGAAAAAGACTGGGTAGAAAAAAAGTCAGAAATGAGGAGGTCTGGTGCTCCTTTTATAGCCTCCAAGAGGTGGTTATGCGGCTATCCACGCACCCTAACCACCCAAATTAATATTTTTCCTATAGTTTTAAGAGTGCGTATTATGATCATTCATTATGATACCTGCAGACCAATGAATTAAATAATAAAATTCCCCCATTAACCACGGCGATTAGTGGATGGTTACGCGTGAATTGGACGATGGTGATCGAACCGAGACGATCGGACGGCGGGGAAGCGCTCTTCTTGGAAGGGCGATGAACTCGTCAGCGAACTCGCCGTCCACCGACGATCGCCGGGAGGGCGGGCGGTGGCTCGAAAGGGGGCGACCCGCTCGGTCGCCGCTTTGGAGGCTTGTCGGCGGCCGGAAGGCCGGCCATTCGACCGCACGCCGACGGCCGGAAGGGGCGGTCAGCCCGGCCGGCCATTCGGCCGCACGCCGGTGGTCGGAAGGGGAAGTCGGCCCGGTCGGCCATTCGGCCGCACACCGGCGGGCGGAAAAGGCGGCCGGCCCGGCCGGCCATTCAGCCTCACGCCGACGGTCGGAAGGGGCGGCCTGCCCGGCAGCCCTTTTAGCCGCACGCCGACGGCCGAAGGGGTGGTCGGTATGACCGCCCACTTGGTCGTGCGTCGGCGGCCGAAGGGACGGCCGACATGGCCGCCCACTCGACCGGCGGAAGGAGGGAACGACCGGCGAACGGGGGCGGCGTCGGCCGCCCGGCGCTGGCGAGGTGGCGTCAACAGCGGTTCGGGAGTTACGCGGAATCGGATCTGTGCGTGGCGGGATCGGGCGTGGCGATCGCATGCGCTGTCAAACCCATGATTCCATTAATTTAGTGGAGATCATGGGGGGAAGTGGGTATGTGCACACTAACTCTTTAAAAGGAAACCTGCCCCATCATTTGCCCCCCGAGATCCTTGTTGCTGGAGAACGGTACGGGTGAAAAAAAACAAGGATTTCTCTCTCAATCATCTTGAGCAGTGGTGGCGACAATGGCGAACAGAGAAAGGACGGAGACGGCAGATGGCAATGCCCTGCAAGCTCAGGTGAAAAGTTAGAATGGACGAAAAAACGGCGAGGATGAAAGCCAGAGCGCGCGGTCGGAGGCGAGCTCGGTTGCGGGTGTGCGCGGCCGTGTCCGCACGCTCTTGCTTGGGTGTGCGGTTAGGTGACCGTGCAGACACCTACGCGTGTGCGGTCACCTATCCGTGGGCGCGTGCTTGTGCGCCCGGTCAGGTGACCGCGCGGGCACTCATTCGCGTGCGGGTATGGGTGCCCGCGCGGCTCAGGGTGCGCGCACCTGGCCGCGCGGACTTGCGCGCACATCGGGTGCGCGCGCAAGAGAACTTGTGTGTGCACCGGGGTACGCGCGCACCTGATCGCGCGACTTGGTTGTGCGGCCTAGGGTGCGTGCATGCTTGGTCGCGCGGACTCGCGCGCGCACCAGGGCGCGTGCGCACCTGGTCGCGTGACTTGGTGTGCGCGCACTCGGTAGCGCCGACTCCTGCGCGCACCTGGGTGCACGCACGCCTGGTCACGCGGCCTGGGGTGTGCACGCATCTGGTCGTGCGGCCTGGGGTGTGCGCCCACCTGGCCGCGCGCACACTTAGCCAACTTTTCTAGCTGGGCCTTCTAGCTGAGACAACCAAGGCGAAAACCAACTTTTCTAGGATCAGGTAACGGAGCTCTGCCTTATTTAGGACCCTGGTGACATAATAAATGGGCAACTGTTTCTTACTCTCCTCCCGGACTAGGACAGAACTTATGGCCTCAGCTCCCACTCCCAGATACAAAGCCAGGTCCTCCCCCTCCTTAGGTCCCTGGAGGAGCGGGGCCTGGGCGAGCTGTCGCTTCAAGGCTTGGAATGCCTCCTCACATTCTTCTGGTCATTCAAACTTTTGATTCCCCCACAACACTTTGAAGAAGGGTGAGCACTTCTCCCCTGCCCGGTAGAGAAACCTACTCAACCCGGCGAGCTTTCCTGTCAAGCGCTGAACTTCCTTGGTGCTTTGCGGCGATTCCAACTCCAGGATAGTCTTCACCTTGTCAGGGTTGGGGTCCACCCCAGCTGGGGTGAGGAGATAATCTAGGAACTTCCCCCTGCTTGCCCCGAAGACGTCAAGGGGTTCAACCGTATTTTAAACTTCCGCAGGGTAGCGAACGTTTCCTTCAAGTCCAGTAAGTGGGAGCTCACAACTTTGCTTTTTACCATGAGATCATCCATGTACACCTCCAGGTTCCTCCCCCTCTGCTCTTTGAAAACCCGGTCCATCATCTGCTGATATGTTGCTCCTGCATTTTTCAACCCAAAAAGCATCATCCTGTAGCTGAAGCATCCTTCTCTCGTGATGAAGGAGACATCATTTACATCGGGTGGATGCATCCTGATTTGATGATAACCTGAAAAAGCATCTAAAAACTCATAACAGAAAAACCGACGGTTTAGTCAACCAGCGCGTCGATTCGAAGCAGAGGATAGCAATCTTTAGGGCATGATTTATTCAAAATGGAGAAGTCTACACACATCCTTCATCGCTCATCACCCTTCTTAACCATTACCACATTAGAGACCCAGCTCGGATACTGGATCTCTGATACAAAACTTGTCTTGAGGAACTTCTCCACCTCCTGTCGGATGGGCTCCTCCAGCTTGGCGGCGACGGTCCTCCTCTTCTAGCTGATTGGGCGTGTCTTTGGGTCGAGGTTCAAGCGGTGGCATGCAACATCTGCATCGATGTTTGGCATGTCTGGCACACTGCACGCGAAGATATCGACGTTCCTCTGGATGCACTCCCGTATCTTCTCCTGATCCCTGGGACTCAACCCGTCGCTGACCCGCACCTTCTCCGCCCCCGGTGAGGACTTCCATCTCCACCACCTCTTTTGCTGCCTCCAACCTCGACTGCTCTCACTCGCTTCCCAGTCTCTCCCCCTGCACAAGCACCCCCTCTACTTCTTCCACCTCCATCACTCTGGACCCCTCCATCAATCTCTCCTCCTTCTCTCCTACTCCTCCCATCATCCCCACTCCTTCCCGTGCTTCCAACTCCGTCACTTCTTCTCCAACTGCTCATGCTCCACCTCCCTGCCCTGCCGGCACCTCCAGCGCTCTCCCAACCTCCTCGGACTCCGTCATCCAAGAAATGGTGTTTACCGCCATCACATAGCACTGCCTCGCCACCTTTGGATCCCCCTTGACCCGGACTTGGACCCCTCCGCTGTTAAACTCGAGACATTGGTGAAAAGATGAAGGGACGCAGTCGAAGGCGCTGATGAGGGGGCGCCCGAAGATGACGTTGTAACTGCTTGGAGCGTCAACAATGACGAACCGACAATTCCTCGACACCCCCCCCCCCCAACGTCACATGGAGACCAACTCCTCTCGACTTCCTTCCTCTCGCCGAAAAATCTGAACAACGGCCCGTCCAAGGCCAATACCCTCTTAGCTTCCACCTTCATCGCCTCAAAGGCTCCTTTGAATATCACATTCACCGAGCTCCCATTGTCAACCAGAATTCGGGAGACCGTGTAATTTTCAATCGTCGTCTGGATCACCAGGGCGTCGCAGAATGGATCCTCATTGTCGGTCATGTCTTTTGACGAGAAGGTAATCTTCTCCTCTGAGGGTGGGGTTTGGGAGGTCGAGGCGACGCTCCTCCTGTACATGGTCTGGAAGCTCCCCTTGCGGGTGACTTTGACTCCCCCCCCTATGGATCACCCTGATCCCTCCTCGGGCGCCTACATCAACCCGATCCTCACACCTATCTTCTTCTCCATCTGGTAGGACTTCCTCGATCCGCACCGGCGGCTGCTCCTGAACCTGGCCTCGGTCCCTCCTCACTTCCAAAAATTCCGGGCAGGTGGCCGTTGCGTGACCTTCCTCCTGATGGAAGTCACAATAGGCCATCGCCACCCTGACCCCTTCTCTCCTTCCCCTTCCAGCTCCTCTTCTCATCCCCCTTCCCCGGGCGATCGCCATCGCTTGCTGCGGCGGCGGAAGGGGTGGCCTCTGACCCTGCCTCCATCCCAGTGGGTTGAACCTCCCCTGACCTCCGCGGTAATTCTTCCCACCTTGAAATCCTCTCCCCTGCCCCTGGGAAGGTCCCTCCCGGGGTCTCCAGGCCAACCGGTTGTTCGGCTCCCGATACCCCCAACCCTGTTGTTTCCCCTGGTTCCCCTGACCTCGGGGCTCTTCCCTCCTCCTCACCTCTTGCTGCATTTTTTCTCCCGACTCCTTCACCTCATCCTCTATCAACTTGGCCAGCTTTTTGGCGAATGCTGGGTTTTTCATCTCCCCCTCTATCTCTCTTGTCGCCCTCTTCATCAGCTCTTCGAAGGATATGGGTGACACCCTCTTTAGTTCCATGCTAAAGAATCCTTGTCGGAGCCCCAGTGTGAAGGCGAGCATCAGGGTATACCCTGGAACCTCCTGGACCGAAAGGATCTCCTCTTAGAACGAATCAATGTAGCTCCCCAATGTCTCCTCCAGCTTTTGCTTAATTGCGAACATGCATTTTGCTCTCTTCTTCCTCTTTTTTGACGTTGAGAACCTCAAGAGGAACTCACGTCGCAAGTTCTCAAAGCATTAGATTCAGCCCGTGGAAAGCTGGTGGAACCAGTCTCTGGCTTTCTCCTTTAAGGTGATGACGAAAAGTCGACACTTGAAGGCGTCCGACATCTGCCTGATGAAGATGACATCTTCGAACCACTGGACATGTTGCACGAGATCATCTCTGCCCGTATAGTCTGACATCTTCGGCTCTCTGAATCCCTCTAGAATCGGGGCCGAGACGATTAACTCACTAAAGGGGCTTCCCCCTCCCAGCGGGCGAGCCGAACCAGCTCGCGCCCTGGGCCCGCTGACCCTATCAACACTCGCTTTCCCTAGGAAGAGTTCTCACCCGGCGAGATCCCTCTCACTGCTTTCGACCGGTACCTCCTTCCCGGGTCACTGACCAGGGGCGTTCTCGCCCTGAGACGGGGTCGCGACCATCGGGACAGAGGGCGTTGCCCACTCGCTCCTTGCAGCGAATGCTAAGTGGATGGTTTGCAGGACCTCCATCTTGAATTCTTCCAGCATCCCGACCGTAACACCACTCGCCAGAGGTGGCGAGTCGTCCGATCCAGCTCCTTCTCCTTCACCTCTGGCCATGAAGCTTAGCCCAAGACTTTCTTGTGCAGGCTACGGTCCACGCTTACCGCACCAAAAATGTTGAAGCCAAAACATGGTCTCAACGAGAGTTCGGACTCAATGGGGTAGCTTGCATTTACTCCTCCTGAACTAGAACTCCTGACCAGGCAGTCAGAACTGGAAAAATGACCCTGGGCTGCAACGCAGAGGTCCCACCACACTCGGAAGATCTCAAGAGCGCTTCCCCTCCCAAGCCAAAAAGTTGAGCTGGGCACCTTGGAGGACTCTCACAGCTAACAAAGACAACCAAAGGAGGAAGAAGCCAAAAGAACCGGATCCCCTCAAAAGGTGCTCATAAGGTCTATTTATAGAATTCCAAGTCTGGTCTGTAAACAGCTTAACTCCGTTGTTCAGATTTTCTATACGCAGCCCAAAACTGTCCGCCAACAACGAAACTCCGCTGTTCGGAGGGGTTATTGGCAAGCCAACTGGGGCATTCTAGTAAAAAACACTCTGGGAGAGTGGTCCATGAAAATACCACTCGCCTAGGGCGGCGAGTGCTCGATAGGACTAACACTCGCCGCCAGTCCAGGGCCTAGGGCGAGTGTGGGTCTGATTACCCCTCTCGCCCACCCCCTGCTATGGGCCCAGGGCGAGTGCGAGCCTATATATTCCACTCGCCCCCAACGCTCCTGGCTACTCGGCCTAAGCGAGTTGGGGACCACTCCCCTGCCCGACTCGCCTGATCCAAAGCATGTCCAGACTATGTTGCATCGACACCGACACGTGACACGCGGCACGACACGACACGACACGCGACTCGTCAATTCTAAAAAATTATCATATTCCGACACGTTGGGATACGTTGGGATACGTATATTAAATCTTTATTTTTATAATTATGAAAATCCTAAAACATTTAACAAAAAATAAAAAATGAACAATTAACAAATATTTAAATAAACTAAGTCATGTTTAAATATTACTCATTAAATATTCAAATGCAAAATTTAACAAAAGGATAAAAAATGATAAAACATTAACATATTACCATTATATATTATCAGTAAAAATAATGGATTCTCAAGCAAACATTTTCCTCCACTTTCAATCTTTCTTTTTCTACAAAAAATATTCACCACACTAGTAAATCCACCATCATTTCTTGAAATGCTAGAAGGGGGCAAAGATACTTTTTAGGAGCAAGACTTGTTATTCTAGCATTCACCATTTTTTCTAGTTTTTCTACCTCAAATAGACCACTTTTTGAGACTTTTACACTCTTTTCAAATTTTTTTTCACTAATCATTAACAAATGTGCTCTCACTCTTATATATAAACTTATAAAATATTTTTCACAAAAATTGCACTTTCAAGATAAATTGCTTCCCGCCTCACCATAAGTAGCTAGCTTAGGGACACGCGCGTCCGATTGAGCGGGACACGCGAGTCCCGCGTGAGCCAGCGTGTCGGACTTCCGACACGAGTGTCGGAGAGTGTCGGAGAGTCGGACGGGTGTCGGAGAGTCCGACACTGACACTCTGGGCATTTTGAAGTGTCGGTGTTTCATAACTGTCCACTAATCGGCTAGGTCCTCCCCTGATGGGCCCACTCGGTGGGCACGGAGTTGTACATTCAGTGTCTACAGCTGACAGGGTGTTGAACTCAGGGTGCACAATGCACATTTGTCCTGTTCAAAGTTGGTTCACATCATACACTAAGTCTGATGGTGGACAAGTTCTGATGGGAAATGAGGCAAAGTGCAAAATTCCTGGAGTTGGGAATATACAGATTCGGATGTGGGATGGTGTGTGAGAACTTTGGCTGAAGTTCCTCGCGTTCCAAAAGTAAGAAAGAATTTGATCTCTTTTAGTTCTTTGGATAAAACGGGATATTCTTTTATTGGAAATGATGGAAGATTATCAATCCAGAAAGGTGACTGTGTGATAATGAAGGGTCATCTAGTTAATGGTCTTTATTATTTGGACGGTTCTACTGTTGTTGGATATGCACAAGTAGCAGATTTATCTTCCAAAGATAGATTTGAGGAAAAGATCTGGCACATGCACCTTGGCCACATTGGGTGGAAGGGCATGAATAAATTGAGTAAAGACAGGCTTTTGGGTAATTGCAGTGTTACTAAACCTAGCTTTTGTGAAGTCTGTGCACTGGGGAAGCAGAAGAGGGTTTCTTTTACTGGAGCGGAGCATCGCACACATGGAACATTAGAATATGTTCATTCTGATCTTTGGGGTCCTGCTCAGGTAGAGTCATTGGGTGGTGCAAGATATATGATGATGTTAATAGACGACTATTCCCGTTTCTGTTGGGTCTATTTCTTAAAAGCTAAGTCTATGGCTTTCCGGACATTTAAGGAATGGAAGACCCAGGTGAAGCTTCAGACTAGTAGGAAGCTCAGACGATTGAGGACAGATAATGGGATGGAGTTCTGTAGTACAGAGTTCAATTCTTATTGTAAGGAAAGAGGGATTGTCAGACACCAGACAGTCGTCTATACACCACAGCAAAATGACGTAGCTGAAAGGATGAATAAGACTTTGTTAGAACGTGCCTGAAGCATGATGGTTGGAGCAGGACTGAAGGGAATGTTTTGGGCTGAAGCAGTTTCCACAGCTTGTTGTTACATTGAATTTACTTGGAATAAGTGGTCACTGCGCTATCACTTTCTTTAAAAAGTTAAATTCTAACCTCCAAGGGAGTTTGCACAGGATTACAGTCTTGCATAGAAAATTAATTTAAGAGTGCAATAGCCTATTTATTTTGACAAATGAATATCTAATCGTCTATTTGAACAACTTCAATTCTGAGAAAGTATGATATAAGGAGAAGATTTGTTATCTCAAATGCATGCACCTGTTAAAGGCACACCATTTTCGGCTATGTGCACACCCAATAAAAATATAATCCTTAATAATTTAGGTTTTTTAAACCTCACCCAACTAAAGCCGAAGCAGCCCGCTTCCCCCTTCCCGACACGTGCTTTTGAACTGCGTCTTCTACGTTCATTTTCAGGAGAAGTGTTCAACATGAAAGTTGTAGATCTTGACGATATCTACAACTTTCATGTTGAACACTTTTTGATTTAAAGCCGTTTAGGCCCCGATTTGGCCCCCGGAAAAAATCACGCGTGATTTTTTCCGCGTGATTTTTTCCGGGGGCCAAATCGGGGGCCTAAACGGCTTTAAATCAAAAAGTGTTCAACATGAAAGTTGTAGATATCGTCAAGATCTACAACTTTCATGTTGAACACTTCTCCTGAAAATGAACGTAGAAGACGCAGTTCAAAAAAGTGCGTATTTCATTTTAAAAAACTATGCAATCACGGCAACGTCATCCTCCCCACAGCTCTTGTGGACATGTACTACAGATGCGGGTGCGTTGAAGCAGCTTTGGAGGTGTTCCGCCGGATTTCGGGCAAAGACGTCGTGCTTTGGAACGTGATGATCGGAGGGCTCGCGATGCACGGTCATGGCCGCCTTGTCGTCGATCTGTTTGCTCTGATGAAGGAGACGACACGGCGCTAAACGAGTTCACATACATTGCAGCTATGTTTGCTCAGACTGTGCACATAGTATTGGTGTGCACAAAGCCGAAAATGGTGTGCACATAAAATTTCAATGGGTGCACATAGTATTGGTGTGCACAAAGCCGAAGATGGTGTGCCTTTAACACCACCCAAATATTAATGTCTTCAACTTTTATGGAATTATTGCTTACAAAAATGCATTTCTCAACGTAAAGATTGTTATGGGCCTTCCCTGAGCCCCCGTGGTCGGTAGAGGAGCAATGGCGGAATGTTGGCAAGCGATGTCGAGCAGAAGACGGAACCCATGGGGGTGGCGGCTAGGGCAACTCCGGGTTCTTTCCCGTGAGTTAAGAGAGAGAGAGAGAGAGAAATAAGAGAAATAAGAGAGAGAGAGAGAACTTGATTCTAATTTGCTTGCATATCGTTTAGGTCCATCCGGGCCCTATTTAAGTTCACAAATATGCCCCCCATTTGGGCTTACGACAATGGACACAAAACGTTAACAATAATACACGAAACAACATAAACATAATTTGAAGATACGAAGAAGATAACTGGCGTCGTCATGCCACATAACATCGTCGTCCTTGTCCGAAGACAACTTGTCCTCAAGCTGGGTTGAAGGGTCTTGCAGTGTCTACCCCACCTGTCGTGTCATCATCGGGAGGATCATTTACTTCGAGCCAAAATAAATGTTTGCATCGATGGCCCGGGGTGAAATGGTCATCACAATTGTAGCACAAGCCTTTTTCGCGATGCTCGGCCATCTCGGTGCGGGACAAACGGTGGCGAACAGTAGGTCGCAGTGTAGCGTCCCGAAAAGGAGCCTTGTCAGGCAAGCTGGCTAGAGAGTAAGTGCCCTGATGGTCGCGACGTCCCAAAGGTGGATGATCGAGAAGTAGCCGCCGTTCACAGGCTCTGGCGAGGCTCATAGTGTCGTTGAGATCATGTGGCAGAAGGAATTCCACATCCCAACGCAATCGCTCGTGGAGACCGGCGGTGAAGAGGGGAACTCGTTTCTCCGGTAGGACGAATGTTGCTCTTGACAGTAGAATCTGAAATTGTTCGAGATATGAGTCGATGGAGCCGTCCTGTTTGAGGTTCACAAGATCCCCTAGTGGGTTTCCCTGGATAGCAAGACCAAATCTCAGGGTGCAGGCCGAACTTAATTCTACCCACGAAACGTTGGGGTGTTCCCGCAAAAGTTGAGTGAACCACAATTGCGCTGGGCCCGAGTAACTGGAAGGAGGCAATGTCAACGCTTTCTTCCTCTGGCATGCGCTGGTTGGTGAAGACAATATCACAACGGGTAAGCCAAGGTAGAGGATCTTCGCGGCGCTCGTACATGGGAAAATCCATCTGGATCGTTCGTGCATAGGCGGGGTATTCCACGCCTGTAGGAGCGGCGGAGTCCACGCGGCTCGTCGAAGGGTGGTCGGTTGTGTGCAAGGGAGGGGAAGAATGCAACCCTTATAAGGCATCCAGGCGCGCGTTGAGGGCGTCCATTTTGGCGTTCAGCGTCGCGATCATAGTTTGGAAGAGGGCCATGATCTCAGCAAGCGAGGAAGCACTGTCGGCCATCGGTGATAGGGCTGGACAGACGGTCGGTGGTGTCGGAAGTAGGTCGGCGGAGGAGGAGGGTCGCGGAGCTGCTGTAAGACCCCCCCCCCCCCCCTCCCGGAACACAGAACACGGCACGAAGGGAGTCTTATGCCCAGAACAGCCGCTTGTGGTAGCACTAGCACTCGGGGTAGCCTGTACTACAAGACACCTATTCTGCCGGCCTTTACCAATATCAATTATCAACACAAATGATCAAGTGCGGCAAACATTCACGCACTATCAACCCTTCCACATATCCATGCACCAACCATATTCAATCCTCTTCCAACATTTCGAGCTCACAGCTCACATTACCGATTCACATATCTAGTTGTTTATATAATCCAACTTGTCTGCTCACTAGTTCACCTAGGGATCTACCATCCAACCATTTCGTTCAAGTAGGTTTTACTTCATCATCTGATTATAAATGATCAACCAACAGCTCACCACGAACTTTACGATAACTGTTCACAATTCCTCTAATAATACTAAATTTGGTTTATATTAACAAAGAACCAAGCATGCATGAATTGTATAGAGAGTAGAGCTTCAAACGGGGATTCCTGATGGTATAGGAATCCGGCGAGAAAACCCATCGTTGGAAAGGTATTTACAAGGGCCACGACTTTCGTGTTTAGTCAGAAGCCCAGATTTGGCCGTATCATACTCGAAAGCGGCTTCTAAGACTGTTACATTCAAATTACAGTTTCAGCACGTTTACATTATCAGTCACCAATTTCGATCAGGCTTTTCCGTGGCTTCAGATATCGCCTGAAGATGTGGAACCACTCGTTGGAAAGATCTCTTCAAGGCCTATGACTTTCGTGTTTAGTCGAAAGCCCGGATCTTGTCATGACATACATGAGAATGGTCATGAAGATCGATGCGTGCAGAACACAGATTTCTGCACGCATTTTTTGAGGCGGAATGAACGGCATCGGTTCATCTTCCTCCTCTAGCGGATCTTCCCAAATCACACCTAGAAATCCTCCTCCCTTATTCACCCTCATCAGGTCATTCCTCTTCACGAGACCATTCCCACCATCACATTGAAGGAAGGAGAGGTTGAAGATTACTAAACCCTAGAACACAAATCCTAGTATAGCCTCCTCCTAGGAGTCTCCATCTCACACATCAAGACTCTTTTGAGTCGATATATCGCCTAGGATTAACTACAGATCTAGCACCAAGGGAGAGGGGAGGAAACTCACTTTATTTCCGGCGTTTTCGTTATTTCCGGCCATAGATCGGGTGACTCTTCGCGGCGACATCCTCTTCTCCTTGGCGACGGCGGTTCTTCACGGAGTATAGTTGATTCCAGCAATTCTTTCCCTCCTCCAGCAGTTTCTCCACAGAAAAGAAGGCTTGGGAAGAGGATGAAAAACGGTCAAATCCTATATAAATAGGATCAACACGGGTAGGAACACGCCCGTGTTCCTACCCGTGTCCCGCTCGGTGAAGCGCCGTCGACGGTTATAGCGTCGTATGGACACAGACACGGGTAGGGACACGCCCGTGTCCACTACCCGTGTCACGGGACATGGCCGTGTTCTTCCCCGTGTCCAGCTCGGGAGATACGGTCGGCTTGCTGGAGATATGCACACGGGTAGGGACACGCCCGTGTCTCTACCCGTGTCCTGCTCGGGACACATTCGTTGATCTTCACTCAACGCACACGGGTAGGGACACGCCCATGTCTCTACCCGTGTCCTGCTCGGGATAGGCCTTGTCGAGTTCCACTCGACACCTCTCGAGTTCTACTCGACGCACACGGGTAGGGACACGCCCGTGTCTCTACGCGTGTCCAATTCTGGATCAGTTTCTCTTTTCCACACGAGTGTAAGCCTAGTCCCCTGCACTCCCTGGGCCCAAGCCAGCTCTCCTGACTCAGAAGCACGCACGATGGGCCTAGCGCGAATCGGGACGTTACAGCTGCTGCGGTGGTGCTGGGAGGGTGGATGGTAGCCGCAGAATACCCGGGAGCAAGGGCCTCGGGGCTGGCAGTCGAGCCGGCTCATGTGCGGTGCGGCGGGGTAGTAGCCATGGGGGTGGGGGAAGAGTCGGCGAGCGTACGGTGTGGCATAGTAGTCGTCGCGGGGTTTGAATGGCATTCCGGATCACACGGGTTGCTGGGAGAGGAAACGAAAGAGGGTTGGTGCCGATCGTGCGGGTTAGGGCGAGCGGTAGACGTGTCGGAGAGGGTTGTCTCTGATACCGGTCTGTTATGGGACTTCCGTTGAACCCTCGTGGTCGGCGGAGGAGCAACGGCGGAAAGCCAACGAGCGATGTCGAGCGGAAGACGGAACCCGTGCGGGTGGCGGCTAGGGCAACTCCGGGTTCTTTCCCGTGAGTTAAGAGAGAGAGGGGGAAAAGAGAAATAAGAGAGAGAGAACTTGATTCTAATTTGCTTGCATACCATTTAGGTCCAACCGGCCCTATTTAAGTTCACAAATACGCCCCCGCCCCCCCCCCCCCCCCCCACCCCCCCCCCCCCCCCTCGACGCAGGAGGAATCTATAAGCGGCGGGAAAATCTGCGACATAATCTTACATGTTATTCAAAAGCCCGACAGAAAAACCACAATTAGATAATAAGTTCTAACATCTCACGCAAATCATTCACAGCAAGACAAATATTTTAATTAGAGCGAAACGAGCTTAGCCTTTCATCCGCGTGGAGGGCCAAAGCACGAGCGCACGGCGAATAAACTCTTTCTACAATTAGAGATTATTACGAGAGCAAAATACTATAATGAGCAGAAAATCTCAAGAACATGTAATAATCCAAAACCATAACAATGTTTACAACCGAACAAACCAATACAAAATGCAATACAAATATTAGGGCTGCTGTAATAATAGTAGATCTGAACGTTTGGGGGCTCAAAGAGAGATTTTGATGGTTGGTGGACAGGATCGGGCGAGGGGAAGGTTGTTCGGGGTTTAGGAGGGCTGGATCAGGGTGGGGGATGGCCGAACCCGGGCTAAAATACCCAGATCTGGACAGATTTGGTGTTTGGTGGCTGTTTCGAGGTGGATCCACATGTTTGAGAGAGTAGGGAAAAGCTGGGGAGGGTCGGGCTGATGGGAATCTTGGCTGGATTTACCCAGGGAGGCGGCTGGAGTCTTTGGGAAGGTGGTGGCTGCCTGAGAGGGGACCTGTAGGGGGGCCGGTGGCTGGACAGAGCGGGGAAGGTGGCTGAGGGGTCCTGGAGGGTGTGTCCGTCTGTTGTTTAGGAGGAGAAAACAGAGGCGGCAGCCTGATTAGGAAAGGGCGGAGGTGGAGGTAGGGCCGGCTGCAGGAGGGGTTCTGTGGTGGCCGGCAGTTGGAATAGGGAAGTGAAAAAGTATAGAAAAAGAATAGTTAATTTCATCAATAGTTCTCAACAGTGAGGTGGCCTCATCTGTGTGAGGTATAAATGGGAATGGCTGATCTTGGGCAGGAAACTTCACGGTTAACAGGGGCTGGACAGCGGGGAAAAAACAGAGAAAAATGGAAGAAGAAATTAAAAGGACACAAACTTACCCAAGGAATCGTCACCAAGGGGGCTCCACGGAGTCGGCATGAAGGAAGAAGCTCTCCACACATTCAGCAATCAGAATGACGACAGCCCTAAACCTTATATTTATAAGAAATAAAATTAGGGCAGCCAGAATCAACGGTTATGATTGTTCGTTGGTGTCGAAGCTAAAACTACATGAAATAAAAAACCGAAAAGTACAATGCTATATATGAAATTGATTCGCAACGCGAATCTGGACGCATCCACGGAGTCGGATCGTCGATCCGGGCACGCCATATATGGTAAGTCGTCAAAACAGCCCTGAATGGACCCAAAGCTCGTCCTCGTCTCTGCTCCGCATTCCCCCACCATTTGACTTACGATAATGGGCACAAAACGTTAACAATAATACACAAAATAACATAAACATAATTTGAAGATACGAATAAGATAACTGACGTCATCACGCCACATAACAAAGATGCAATGATAATATCTCACCAGAATGATTGCAACATTAACAACCTCACCAAAGAGAGGGGCATTTTCACAACACGATCTCATTAGAGGAAATTATGTTCACTCTTCAGCTGTGTGCTTTTTGTTTCTTTCTCGTTTGTCTCTTTACGTCGTTTTTCATGAATCTTGGTGTTTGAATTTCTTAAATTGACTACCTTGTATAAGATAGACCAATTTTTTTTTCACTAAAATCATCTATAAATTTTAGGAAATACCTATTATGGCCATTTGACAGGGCATTCATGTGACTTCATTCTTCATGAATAGTGGTTGAATTTCTTAAATTGACTACCTTTGTAAGAGATGGACCAAATTTTTTTTGCTAAAATCATCTATAAATTTTAGGAAATACCTATTATGGCCATTTGACAGGGCATTTATGTGGCTACACATTGGAATGGATGAACTCAAGCGGTTTTGCCACACGCCGATTCTTTTTCGCTAGAGGATATTATATCCCGAGCCCTTGTACTATAAAATCCGAAACATTGAAAGCCTGGTGTTTGGTAAGCATTTGCTCAAGACCACCGATTTTTTAATGCTAGAACTATTTCTCAGCCATTTTAGCATTTTAATTAGCTAATTTTGTTGTGGATTGCAAAAATTCTATGGTTTGTCCCACTTTGGGTAGTGAATTACTTTTGAGTGGTTATATACTTGGGTTTATAAAGTCTAAAATACATAAAATGTTGAAGCAAGACTCATTGCTCCATACATGCTAGAAAACATGAAACTGTATTAGCTCTTCCTTTGTTATCTTCCCATCATCTTTTCATTTGTAGTTGAATGATCCTGGGAGCTTGGTAGTGAAAATCTATGGTTTTGTTAATTTTTTATTCATCATATGGACCGTTAGATGTATCAAAATAGGATTTTTTTTAAAACTAAGTGTAATACATTTGAAAAGTGATGTCGTATAGTAGATCCATAGATTTCAGCAAACCAAACAACTCCTTATATCGAACTATTACCAACTCATTTTTTTCCGCACTTCTTCGCAGTGTAGAATCATCTTTGGAAAGTGAAACTAAAGGTCGTATCTATCAGGAGACTTACGGGTGTCAGATGAATGTAAACGACATGGAGATCGTGCTGTCGATCATGAAGAAGGATGGGTACACAGATATCGTTGACGCCCCAGAGAATGCTGAAGTCATCTTCATCAACACGTGCGCCATTAGAGACAATGCCGAGCAGAAGGTGTGGCAGAGACTCAACTACTTCTGGTTTCTCAAAAGAGAGTGGAAGAACAATGTGGCAACCGGAAGGTGCACTTCGACGCATCCTCCAAAGGTGGTGGTTCTTGGATGCATGGCTGAGCGATTGAAGGAAAAAATACTCGACGCGGACAAGATGGTCGACGTGGTTTGTGGCCCCGACGCGTACCGAGACTTGCCACGACTATTGGAGGACGTTGGCTATGGTCGGAAGGGAATCAACACTCTACTCTCCCTGGAGGAAACATATGCTGATATTAGTCCTGTGAGAATTTCAAACAATTCTATTTCAGCCTTTGTATCAATAATGAGGGGATGCAACAATATGTGCTCATTTTGTATTGTCCCATTCACAAGAGGAAGAGAGAGATCTCGTCCGGTCGAATCGATTCTCCGAGAGGTGGGCGAGTTGCAGGAAAAAGGTGTTAAGGAAGTGATGCTTTTGGGCCAGAATGTCAACAGTTACAATGATGTTTCTGGGGCAAAAGATGTTGAGCCAGGATCTAACTGGGAATTGAGTGAAGGATTCTCTAGCATTTGCAAGGTGAAAAACACGGGCCTACGATTTTCCGATCTCGTGGAGCGACTATCTACGAAATTTCCAGAGATGCGCTTCAGATATACGTCTCCGCACCCGAAGGATTTTCCCGATGAGTTGCTCTATCTCATGAGGGATAGATATAATGTCTGCAAGAGCATTCATTTACCTGCCCAAACAGGGAGTAGTTCCGTGCTCGGGAGGATGCGGCGGGGGTACACAAGGGACGCGTATTTGGATCTCGTCAAGAAAATACGATCGATCGTTCCTGAAGTGGGGATAAGCAGTGATTTCATATGTGGTATTCCTTTTTATCTTCTCTTGAAATTTTCTTGTTTGCTCTTTTGTTCTCTTATTAGGCCATCATCTTTGCTATCAATGATTTGTTGTGCACCACTATTTTATATTCTAGCCCTCCCATCAAGAGTTCTTGGAGATTTTATTTATTTATTTTGATTATTTTCTTTTGATAAATAGCGCGTGTTTTTTGAGGATTATATAGCGCTTTAAAATGTGTGGAACACAATTTGTTGGCAAAATAAGCTTGGAAGCAAAACTATTTCCCTTAAGAGCCCGGTGCACAAAGGCATTCCCGCTCAACGAGGGTCCGGGGAAGGGGACCACCATAAGGGTGAGATGTAGGCAAACCTTATCATGCATTTTTGCAAGAGACTGTTTTCAGGACTCGAACCCGTGACCTCAAGGTCACACGACAACAATTCAACCGGTAGGTACGCCAAGGTTCCCCTTTTCAAAAACAAAATTGACTACAAAGAATAAATATGTTAAGAGTTGAAATCACGGCGAGATAAAGAACAATGCCAATGCCACTGAAGTGTAAAGTATCACTGTGATAAACCTCCGACAAATCGTAGAAGCGATCACAGTCGACACACGGCAGACCACCAAACAGAACAAAATACAAAACTCTTATCAGATCTCCAATCACGACGAACACAATCTCATTTCTCCTTCCTATTCGTAGAACAAAAACATTGAACGAGAAAACCTTCACGGGGCACTAACAGAAGGAAAGACTCCACCTTGCCCTACCACCACCATCACCACAGGCAAACCGCTAGAACTTCACTAACTCAGCAAAATCTACTTGAAACCTTACATCAGCCCACTCTATTTATCAATATTGTTTTTTTCCAGGTTTTTGTGGTGAAACAGAAGAAGAGCATGAAGAAACACTAAGCCTCATGGAGACTGTTGGCTATGATATGGCCTATATGTTTGCATACAGTATGAGAGAGAAGACGCACGCGCACAGGAACTACGTTGATGATGTCCCGGAGAACGTGAAGCAGAGACGACTTGCCGAGCTTATCCGCACGTTTAGAGAGAACACGGGCCCGTGTTTTGACTCCCAGATTGGGACCACCCAGCTTGTTCTTGTGGAGGGACCTGCTAAGAGATCTCCTGAAACTGAACTGATGGGAAAGAGTGATAGGGGCCACAGGGTGTCCTTCACCTCCGTCCCTCTTCGACATTCGCGCACAGCCGACGACGAAATGAGGAAGCCTGTCGCCGGCGATTTCGTCGAAGTTCGCATTTTGAATTCGACGAAGGCGACTTTGTCTGGGGAGGCATTGGCGAGGACAAGCTTGAGCTGTTTCCACAAAGCTGGGGTTTCTTCAGATTCTGGTAGTTTATTGGAAGTTGCTGCTGGTGTGTGATTGGCCTCTACATTTATTAACAATGACGGCCGGCTTTAAAAGCCGGTTTGGGTATCGGTTTCGGTCATAAAATTGTCTACCTTCCGTAATTTAGATTGTTTTATCGGTTTCGAGATTTCTGTAAAATATGTGATACCAATTTTTTTGCAGAATTAAGAGTGAATACAGCAATATAAAAATACGAAGAAGAAGAGGAAAGCACATAAAATTTCAGTGGTTCGATGGACGGAGTATTGATCTTATGTTCAGGAGGGGAAAAAAGTTGGTGTGTGTAAGACACCTTAGATCATCGTGCGCGACCTCCAATCCTGCCGTATATTTCCGCCAGCACGAAGTTTTGCGGCCGATTGATCTAAAATACGATTACGTCTCAAAACGACCGTATATTTTCGCAAGCAATTTACACCATTGAAATCGCGAATCATATGGCAGGATTTGCTCTAACATGGTGATCTATTATGATCACCGTGTGTTACACGTGCCCAAATATTTCTTGTTCAGAAGGAAAGAGATGAGACTTCGTCGGTTAAAAGAGAGCAAACATATGAGTTTGTGTACGAATTTATTCGCAGTATGTTGATTGATTCTCCACCTCGGCCTGCTCTTTTGCCTGCCTCTGTTGGCTTCCATGGTGGATTGATACACATGAGGTAGGCGCGGTAGACCTACGGTCGAGCAAATACGAAATTTGTGGACTGGCTGATAATTATGTTATTTTTGAATTTCCCATGTCATGCTGCACATTTTCTAAAGCACAAATAAGAAGCCTTGTTGACGGACGAAAACATCTATGTAGCGATATCGGAAGCATCAACCACATGCAAGATAAAGATAACACCGGTAAGGTCGAGAAAGGTCGAGAAAATCAAGCAAACGGCGAATGATGCTACTTCGATGTCAATTTTTAATTGCAGAAATTTTGGCGGGATCATCACTATACATGACCAAGACAGCTGATTGTCTCCTTGTTGAACATGCATTTTGATAGTTTGACAAAGAGTAGTCGCCGGGAACTTTTAATACTTGACGGAATTGTTAGATTGGCTAAAATTTCATCGAAGAAGATTCAATGCCCTTAAAACTCAAGGGTCCCTTTGCAAGGTTCGTTCACGGAGGGTGAGGTGAATATTTTTGTACTATCCCTTGTTGGTCCCGAGGGACAGAGGAGGTTAGGTTATCCAAAAGATGATTATTGATTCATGAATGCAAGTTGACCTGCTTTTTTGAGTCCGTTTTAGGTACGTATTCGCACATATTTTAAGGTGGAATACGATCGCTGCCGTTGGATTTGGATTCCAACGGCTAAGATACAGTCGTATTTTGATCGCAATACAACCGGATGTACAACAGTTTAGATACAAGTATACAACCGTATCGAAGCCGTTGAAATCAAGATAAATCAAGATCTAATGGCCTAAATACAACCGTATCGAACCTAAAATTAAGTGTGAATACGTACCTAAAAATGAGCGTGCTTTTTAAGGGTAAAAAGGGTACATGAAATGCCTAGAGCCAATATCTAAGCACCATACGCTATGAAGCTGAACTAACCTAAGGGACAAAACATTGCATCATTTAGATGAAAATTCATGAAAAAAACTCAGGGTCCGTTCGTTTGGGCGAAATTAGAGTTGGATATTGGTGATGTGATTAGTTTTCTCCATGCACAATATTGACGTCATTAGATGGAATTGACCCTGCCCAATTCAACCTCTTTTGTCTAAATTCCGTTCAAACAAACAGACCCTAAACCCAACTCAAACACATAGCCTGGCTCAAGACCAAAAGATTGGACTGTTCTAGGGCCCAAAGTTCTCAATACAAAAAAGTTGTGTTTGGCAAGGCGTTGGTGTTTGTGAACGGTGACAGTTACAAACCATTTATTCATTTGGCATAACATTTTTGCGCGTATGAGTTTGGACCAAAACACCTGAATATCTATTTGACATAACAACGATTATGACAGCTAATAAGGCTCCATTTGGCATGGTGATACCAGTCACGAACGTGGTGGTTATGAACCCAATCACACCTATGAAACTTCACCCACATTTATATTTTAAAATAAGGGCCATTTACCGGGACCTCCCCTCTAACTTTGTTAAATTACTGACAACACCCCTCTTATTTTCGAAATTACAAAAAATTCTCCTAAAGTTTTCATCATTACAAAAACCCCCCTGAAGTTTTAATTTCATAACATTCATACACAAAAACACCCCCCTGGTGAACAGTGTCCAGGGGGTATTTCTTCATGGATGCAATGAAATGAAAAGACCAGGGGAGGTTTTGGTAATGAAATGAAACTTAAGGGAGTTTGTAATTTCAAAAATAAGAGGGGTGCTCTCACTAATTATGCTAGTTTACAGGGGAGGTTTGGGTAATTATTTCTTTAAAATAATTTTCTTTTCTTGGTGGTGTTTTTGTTCAACATCACCCTGAGTAAAAGCACCCTACCAAATGGAGGCTAAGAAAAAAAATTATTTTTGAACATTAAAATATATAAAGCTTCTTAGATGAGGTCAGACTTTCACGAACACAGTTCATAAACATGACTTTCACAAAAGACGGTTCATAAACATGGCATTTACAACCGCCATCAAAACTGACCCTTAGGCTCAGTTTGAGACGATGGTGCCATTTGTTAACGCCCAACTAAGGAACTTCATCCACATTTATATTCAGACGGATGATATTTGTTAAGTGACCCTTAACAAATAAGGGATTAACTCATGCATTTACGACCGCCGCCACCGTGCCGAACGGAGCCATAACCTACAATGACAAATAAAGCCTATCAAAAAATATATTTGCATCTAACATTTATAACTTATTTAAAATAAATCAATTATTAAAATTCCATGAAAAGTATTAATTGAATATATATTCATAGTGTTAGACCGGATTTTGAAATACAAAATTATTCACATACCCTGGAGATTTAGCGAAATTTTAGGGACCAAAATCTGTGGAGGGATCCCCTAGGAGATCATTTTGATCTACTAGGAGATCAAAATGATCTCCTAGGACGCTGAACTTCCCCTCTCTACGGCCCCGCACAAAGTATATGCCACATGTTTCCCCTTGATTGATCGCGGCCGGGAGGAAAGGATACAATTCATTTTTAGAATCATTTTTAATAAGAACATTCACTAAATATTAACATGGGATAATTTCAAACAATTTTGTGTTGGGACCAAAATCCCAAACAAAATTCAGAGAGTAAAAGTTCAGCTTGCAGGCATAAAAAATTAATAATAAAAACCCATTAGATGAATACAATTCGCACGCAATCCGACATAAATAAAAAAAATTAACCGTGCGCGGGTTTTCAAAGATCAGTTTTGTCAAATGTTACAAATCCATCGGGGGACATCAACAACATAACACGAACAAAACATCGGCGTCGTCGTCGTCATCATCATCACAACAATTATACATAGAAACAAGTTCTTAAGTTACTCGGAGGCACGGATAAAACCTTAACATTAACTACAGAGATTTACAGGAGGCGGCAGTCTTGTTCTTCGAGTCCGGCGGGGGAGACATTATCTATAGAAAAGCAAACATAAGTGGGGAGGATAAAAGATCACACAGGTCAGGATTGAGCAGTGATAGCATCCGAAGTTTCTAGCTCAGCTTCATTTGTATAGGATCTGGGTTCCGATTCGAGGCCGCCGTGTTCGCTTTCATCTTTGGCGGCTTTACGAGGAGTTCTGGCCTTGGGGCCAGTTGATTTGAGGCATCTTTTCCGCTGTCCAAGCTCCGGCGGTTAACGATGGGAGAGAACTTGCTATTGCCATCACCGGGGGATGAATTGTGGGCGTCGCTGCAGCTCTTTCTTCGACCAAGCTTCGGTGATTTCGCACGAGTTGGCGGTACCTGCTCGTGTGCAGGGAATGACATCAAGACCATATATATCTATGTGCTATACAGTAATATTAAGAGCTTTGATGTTCGGGGTGACACCAAAGTGTGCTTTCCACCTTTTTAAAGGGTGGATTTCATAATTCTCTTTCTGCCTATTTGGGTGGGGTGATGGCGGTAAAGATGGAGCGGTTGGAGATGGAGATGTGGCTCCGTTTGGGGGGACTTATTTTCACCGGTCAAGCGGTTACGACCGCATGAACCAAACCTTAATTAAGGTCCGATTCATGCGGTCGTAACCGCTTGACCGGGGAAAATAAGTCTCCCCAAAAGGAGCCACAATAATGTTTGTGTTTTCTGCGAAAACATAATGGAGAAAAAAAACGCTTGGTGGGTTCCAAATGGAGGCAATTCAGGCAAAAACAGTGTTTGTGCTTTCTGCAAAACAGTAATGCAGAAAAAACACCCAAACAAACGGAGTCTTCTACTCATAAACAAGGCATCTCGTCTAAACACTACATCACAGGCAAATATCATAAAGCTAACTTCCCTAGAAACTAAGAGACTCTTAAGGATCTCTCTATCTATCTCTCGACAAAACTACGAGTTTAATCCTAAAATGAGCTAAAGCTCGGAGTTTTGAAAACCTAAATTTTTTTTCTGAAATACTAATCAACAACAGAATTCCACTTCTTAATTGAATCAATTTCCAAGAAACAAACACCTCAATTCCCAGCATACAATATTGATAGGATGGCCTTTTAGCTGCTCCACAAGAATAAGAATAACTTACACTACTTCATATTCTATTAATATCCTGCCTAACAAATTACGGCTCCCTTTGGGAGGACTTATTTTTCCGGTCAAGCGGTTACGACTGCATGAACCGGACCTTAATTAAGGTCTGGTTCATGCGGTCGTAACCGCTTCACTGGTGAAAATAAGTCCCCCCAAACGGAGCCTACATTGCAAGGAACTGATAAAAACATACTAGAAACTATGCACAGGTATTGCAACATTCAACATAAACTATTAATTACCCAAACCTCCCCTGCGAGTTAGCATAATTACAGGTTGCACCGCTCTATCTTTTGAAATTACAAAAACCACCCTTGTATATTTACATTTCATAACACATGCATGCACAAAAACACCCCTTGGAGCATTCTTCTAGGGGATATTTTTATTCATGCATGTGTAGGAAATGTAAACTTGCAGTAGAGATTTTTGTAATTTAAAATATAGAGGGTGCAACCTATAATTTTGCAGACTTATAGGGAAAGTCTCAGTAAATGACCCTAAACAATAATGTAAATTAGTATCAACAGGAACATAATCATTGATTTTATATTTAAGGCTATGAATATAGAACTTGGAAGCATAGTGCAAATTGAAAATAGTTATTTCAACAAGAGTTGGGTACCAAGATGCAAAAATAATCAAAGCTCAACCTGATAGGCCCTGATTTTAATCTGAATTGATGAGGAAAATAACTATAAATAGGAGGAAAGGTTACCTTCTTGAGTTCAGTTTTAGGAGGGGGCCCTTCATGGTAGAAGTTTGGCATAGGTGTAGCTTTAAAATTCATGTTCCTCCTAAGCTGCTTCAAAGCTGCCTCTTGTTCCTCCTGAAAAATGAAAGCCACAAAAACCAGTTAGAACATAAAGCGCACTTTGCATGCGACAGTATTTAAAATGTCGCACAAATTAGAACCAACTGGTAATACAGGGCAGAGATCTACGCCTGCAAGAACCAGCAAACAGACACAGGTCAACAGCTTCCAGCTTTTATAAGTGATTATATCAGCCATTGAAAATCAAGGAGTAATGCCAGGTTCATGTATACTATTCATCATATCATGAAGAGTACAAAAAAAGAAGAAAAGAGAAGAATGTATGTTCCATTGAGAAACGGGAGTCAACGAGGAATCCATGTGTGGAACATATAGCTAGCGTTCCTGCTGAGCCTTGAGAGCATCAAACTATTGATGCAACCTGGGTCGCATCTTTGCACATATTTATGTTATTGTTAATTTCTGTATTTTCCTGTGTAGCGCATGTCTTTGCAAGCATTTAATTATCATGCATGTGTTTCGTTTTATTTTGCGCACATCGCCAGCGCTCGTTATGACGGTTTATTAGGGTGATAATTCAATAAGTTGTTGAAGGCAAGCACTCAGATATGAGATATTTAAATTAAGCATTTTTAAAATTAGTCACCATTGAAATCAAAATTAAGTATTTTCTATTTTCGGAATTAAGATTATGATGAAAATTACTAAATGGAAAATCCCTTAAAAATTCCCTTTTTGTTTTGGTCCTTTAAAATCTCCGGCGTTTATATTCACTGCCCTTTAAATGCCTAAAAACGAATTCACTAAAAACCAGTCATTTTTTCCTCACTTGGCAGCCAAAGACAACTGAAACAGAGAAATTTCTTCTCAGTTTCGGTAGCCCGACCGTTTCTCTCCCATGCTCGACATCGCCACAACCGCTCGCCTCCTCTCAATTCCGCCGACCAGCTCCACTCCCAGACTCCCTCGCCGGGTTCGTCATCACCGACTGACGCCCCCTCCGACTCTGGAGACCCTCCCTCCTTAGGGTCCTTAGTTTCTATCATTCCTTGTGTCAGAACGACGCCCTAGTTGCAGGAAATCAACGAGCCTCCCCTTGTTCTACTCCATCCCCTTCGTACAACCACCACAACCTTGTCAAGAGCTTGCGGCGACCTCACTGTGAGTTCCAGTCAAGATCCCTTGAGGCCTTTTTGTTTGTTCGCTCCCGTCCCATCGAAGCCGTTTGTTCGCTCCCGTCTCATCGAAATCGTTTATTCCTCTCACTTCCGCCGACCAGCTCTACACCCAGACGCCCTCGCCGGGTTCATCTTCACCGACCGACGCCCCCTTCGGCTCCGGCGACCCTCCCTCCTCAGGGTCCTTAGTTTCTATCATTCCTTGCATCGGAACGACGCCCTAGTTGCAGGAAATCGACGAGCCTACCCTTTGTTCTACTCCACCCCCTTCGTGTAACCACCCCAACCTTGTCAAGAGCTTGTGGCGACCTCACTATGAGTTCCAGACAAGATCCCTTGAGGCCTTTTCGTTTGTTCGCTCCTGTCCCATCGAAGCCGTTTGTTCGCTCCTGTTCCATCGAAGCCGTTTGTTTTTGCATTCACCAGTGCATTTACATACAGTCACTCACACTTCCTCTTATTGAGATTGATTTGACACTGCACACGTGGCCCGTAGGTATAACTCTCACTGAGTCTTTCGCTCACACCATGTTAGCATAACATTACGCTTTATATTTATTAAATCATTAAAAGTCAGGGCGTGCTTTCCTTAATTGTTATTGAGCTTATTTGTCGTTAATTTAAAAATCTTCCTTTTCTCATATTTTGTTTATCTAATTGTAGGCTCGTGGAAAATTAACTCACGTTGATTCTACGCTCAAAAGTTTGCTTCTACTGTGTTTGCGAACTCGAGGTTGATTATCGCTTACCGTTATTCGTGAAAGTCTCTTGCGCGCCATTTTTTAAAAGGAAACCAAGTTTATTAACTTTTAAATCGAATCGAGGATCCCGGATTAAATCAACTATTCAATTGTAGTTGGTGAAATTGTCATGCAACAGCTTGCTCTTCGGTTGAGTCGCCCGCTTGATGAAAAAGTGACACCAGGTTGGAACAAGAAGGTTCGTCAAACAATTTTGGAAGTCGTGCCGACCTCTCCATGTTTGTCATTTCACTTCCTTTGTTCAGGCATTTTTTTAAAAAAAACGGCCCGGGTTTTCCCCACTAACCAATTATGTTACGACCACGGAACAAACCTGATTGACGAACATGGTTTATGCATTGCAAATGTAGCGGCATGTCAAGCATTTGACAAACTCACCATCCATTTCAGATGGGAGCAATTGCACGGGATACCCTCTTTTAGCTTCTAGGTTTATTTTTTAGTTCAAGATAAAATACTTGTAGAATTTTTCCGCCCAAAATGGGAATGGGCTGAATTATATAGCAGAATGTTACTACTAGAATAATTACAGCAAAAATTAGAGTCCTGGTAATAAAAGTAGAGGATACATGAAACCATTTCTTGCTAAATTTTTTAAGAAACTGAGGATTACTGCAAAACAATGTTATCTCCTTGACAAGGTCCTAAACAGGCAAAATAGGAAATAAATAACATCCTATATCTTTTTAGAATTCTTAAAGCTATGAAGATACACATGGCACATGAAGTTATTTAATTCCCACTTACCAACCATACAAAAATTTCAACTCTGAAATTCTATAGAAGGGTATGCCCATGGTCACTTACATGAGCAACTCCAACATAAGATTTTTTTTTCTCATAGCTAGTGACAGATGCAGCATTTTTATACCTAACAAACTTGAAAAGTGATACAAGGAAGAACAGACAATTGCACATTGTCTTTGAGGGGAAGATAGGAGGCATAGAAAAATTTAGTGGAAAGAGTGGAATGGAGTCGATGAAGGGGAATGAAGTGGGGATTGTTGTTGATTGGGGAAACAAAGGGTGCGTATTTTAGCGGAAATGAAGCAATGGTGGTTGGAGAGGGCGTCCAGGAAAGTAAAGATAGTGGGGGTGGAAGGAGTCGGTGGTTCATCTCGCATACCATCGTTTTAATTTTGCTGAGGGAAGCATCGATGTGATTGAGGCCAATGAGTATGAAAGTGAGAGTGGCGATCATTTGGAGGAGAGAAATGGAAGGAGTTGGAATTTGGCGATCGGCGAAGATAGCAGGCGGTGAGCAGCAAATCAAACCAATTGATACGGAGAACAACAAGGGATTGCGCTAGAATATGGAAAGGGATACAAATTCAGGAGGCATGCTCGCGCCAATGCTATTAAGGATTAGCTCTCTCTAAGAGATCTCCATACGAGACTTTACAAAAGACTTCCACCCAAGAATCAAACAGCCCTCTCATATATAGGGAAAGTGTGATTCACATACCTAAATTTAACATAATACCACTAAAGAAGAAAAATATGTAAGGGGCAAAATATTTGATTAAAAATACAATAAAAGATAAGCTCAAAGAGGGGGATTTGAATCTTTTCTTCATAAGGAGGGTCAGTAGAGAGCGCCTGTATATTCCCTTATAAAATATATCTGGCAATTTTCAGCCATCATAATAACAACAATGATAATAATTCTCTCTACCAATTACACCATGATGACAAGATTCCAATGCTACAACCTACGAAAGCATCAGCATGTAGAAGAAATATTTTGGCAGCAGGGACTTAAAATGCCAGGAAGTCAATGCTTACGTTTCTATAAAACCTTAAATGCACAGAGTGTATATGGCCACTCAGCATGTACACTAGGAATCCAAGAGAAATAAAATTTATAAAGCTAGCCTACAAAATTGTTCCCAAAATTTGCCATCATACCTAACCTAGAATGCAAATCATGTGAGTACGGAAACATTGTCGTGTCATTCACCTTCATTGTCAATCAAAGAGCAAGTAGTTTGGCATATAGTGATGTTTAGGGGACTTGTAGAATAACATCATTGAAAGGTTTCAAAATATATTGCAACCCTTTTATAGATTTCTTTCTTGCTACTTGAAGATTATTATAATGTAATTCCTTACACTTACAAATGTCTTTACAGAGTTACGGGAATTACACGACGACGGGCCAATATGGCAAGTCTACACGCGCCAGGCACGTATATCGCAGGGGCCCACCGAGACCGCGGAGGATATTTAATATTAAATATGTTGCTATGTTTGCTTGTTGCGTTTTTAGTATTTCCAGTATTTTCTATTTTCAGTATTTTCTTTTGTATTCGCTCCTCACCACTATAAGAGGCCATGCGGACCTTATATTTCTTTATCTTGGATGAATGAATGCTTTTTCATTCTCTCCTCTCTAACCCTAACTCTCCCCTCTCTTCCTCTCTCTCTCCTCGCCCTCTCCTCTCCATCTCTCCTGTTCACCTTCTCCTAACCGACCGTACGCCTCCGCCCCGGGTTCGTACCAAACTGGTCCGACCTTCCCATTCCGCCCAACGTCGGACGACAGAATTCAAGCCAGCGCAGCAGTCCCGTCCACATTCTCGTGTCGCATCCCTCGCCGCAACCCCGCCCGCATCCCGCGCCGCATTCACGCATCCCGCGCCGCATCCACGCAACCCAACCCGCAGGCCGCGCCGCACCCCGTCCGCACCGCAAACCAGCCCGCAAGACGCGCCGCACCCCCGTCCGCACTGCAGACCGCGCCGCAAGGAACCGCCGCCCCAACCCCGAATGCTCGTCGTTCCAGGCCGCCGCGTCGCACCATGGCACCGGCAACCCGATCGGCTACCGAAGCCCCATCGGAGAACGCCAACGAGGCCCTCCTACGCCATGTCGACGCCCAGGAGTCCCTCGTGGCCTCCATGCATGCCTCCCTGCTCGCCCTTCATGTCAAGATTGATGCTCTCCAACCTTCTGCCACCTCGTATGCCATCGGATCCGCGTGCCCAGCCTCCGGCACGTCCATCCTCGGAGCGGCCCCGCTACTGCACAACCCGGATGTCGCACCCCCGATTTTCCATGGCCGCCTAGCCCTTGCCTTGGACCTCCCCACGTTCGTCGGGGAGGACCCGATTGGGTAAATCGCCAAGGAGGAACAGTACTTTGACCTCCATCACACCCCCGAGCAGGACAAGGTCTCTACCGTCGTCGTGGGACTCGATGGCTCCGCCCTACATTGGGCTCGATGGTTCTGCCAGTCCAACCAGGCCATCTCCTGGTCGGAGATCAAGGAGGAAATGCCTCCGCTACGACAGTCGTTACACCGGCTCTGCCATCGAACAGTTGTGTGGGGTATGTCAAAGCGGTGCGCTGGATGACAACATCGACAAGTTCGTGGCTCTCGTCACCCATGTTCCGGGTTTATCACCGGATCACTATCTTGGCTTCTTCATGCAGGGCCTCCTGCCCCACATCCGCTCCCGGCTTCGCACTCATCACCCCAGGACGGTGTCTGAAGCCCCAGACATGGCCTATCTCGTGGAAGCGGATTTGGCTCCTCGATACCCGCCACCTTCAAGCAGACCCCCACCGGGGGGACAACCATGACAGATCGCTATTCTGGAGCCTCAAGCCCCTCCAGCCGCTTGGCAAGCCCGACCGACCACCCCCCAGCGGTTCTCCACCTGCGAGTTTGATGAGCTTCGACGCAAAGGACTGTGTTTTCGATGTCGGCAGCCCTACTCCCCAGCCCATGCCTGCACGGACAACGAATTCTGTGCCATCATCGGCGACTTCGAACCAGAGATCACTTTGGCCGATTTCAAGGACCTCGAAATCACGGAGTAGGTCACCACCGAGGGTTTTACTGACGCAACATTTCACCAGTTGAAGCTCCTTGTTTTTCCGTGGACGACATTTCAAAGCCGCAAACTATGAAACTGGCGGGCAAGCTGACGACCGCCACATTGTTATCATGATGGACCGCGGGGTGAGCCACAACTTCCTCTCCGCTCAGCTGGCTCACCAGCTCCGCCTTCCAATGGAACCGTCGCCAGACTTCACGGCCAGTTTGGGCGATGGCCGCCGACGCTCGATACAGGGGTGTTGCCCATCGGTTCCACTTTCAGTAGGCCCTTACTCGGTGACGGCAGATTTCTACATTTTCGGCATGCCTTGGTTTGTCTCTCTCCAGCATGCCTTGGTTTGCGCCTCGGTGTTAGCTATGCTGGATTTCTCCCAGCCCTTCCTTGTGGAGTGCGCCCCATCGGACGTCAGAGTGGAGGCCGTACTCATGCAAGGCGGCTGACCTGTGACCAATTTCAGTCGCGCGTTCTCAAATACCATCTGTAGCGGTTCGGCGTACGAGAACAAGCTCATAGGCCTTGTCCTCGCAGTGTAGCATTGGCACTACCTCTTGGGCCGACGATTCGTGGTCTGCACCGACCACCATAGCCTATGCTACCTCTTGCAGCAGAAGATTGCTACGCCCTCCCAACAAGTGTGGGTGACCAAGCTACTGGGCTTTAACTTCAGCATCGAGTTCCGACCAGGAAAGGCGAACCGCGCGGCCGACGCTCTCTCCCGCAACCCCATACTTGCATCCATCTCCCACCCGATCTGGGAGGATGCGGACGCAATCCAACGGAGGGTGGAAGCATCCCCGACGCTCAACATGATTCGAACAGCGCTCCTCGAGGACGCCACATCCCGCCCACCTTACTCCTTGGTTGACGACCGCCTACTTTACAAAGGCCTCCTCGTACTCGCCCCCTTCTCCCCGAGCATCCCTCTGTTATTGGCCGAGTTCCATGCTTCCCCGACGGGGGACACGTCGGTGCTTATCGAACATACCGAAGGCTCGCAGCCTCACTCTATTGGCCTCACATGTTCGGACAGGTCAAAGCCTTCGTGGTCGTCTGCCTCATCGGCCAGAAGGCCAAGTGCAAAGCCATTTTTTTTGAGTGGTCTACTTCAGCCCCTCCTGACTTTCGACCGTATTTGGGATCCAACTACATCCTGGTCGTGGTGGACCGACTCTCGAAGTATGCTCATTTCATTCCCCTCTTCCATCCATACATTGCAGCCACAGTTGCTGACAGCTTCATCCAGGGGGTCGTGCGCCTCCACGGGTTTCCTCGATAGATCATCCGCGACCAAGACCCGCTCTTCCTGAGTACTTCTGGACTACATTATTCCGCCTGCAAGGCATCCACATTCGCATGAGTACGGTGTACCATCTTCAGACAGACGGCCAGTCAGAGGTCCTTAACCGGTGCTTGGAGACGTACCTTCGCTGCTTCGTGGGAGAGCAGTTGCATAGCTGGGCTAAGTGGCTTTGGTGGGCCAAGTATTAGTACAACACCGTCCACCACCAGGCGGCCGACACCACTCTGTTTGAGGTTTTGTTAATGGTCAGCCTCCTTCGTCCATCGTCCCCCACCTCCCAGGGGAATGCTAGTTGGAGAGCCTGGCCACAGCTCTTCGCGACAGGGACATAATTCTGGATCACCTGAAGCACCACCTCAGACGAGCCCAGCAGAAGATGGTTTCCTTTGCAAACAAGAAACACTGAGACCTCTCCTTCGAAGTAGGAGAGAAGGTCTTCATCAAACTCCACACCTACCGCCAGCTTTCGGTAGCCCGACGACCGTGCCCAAAATTAGCCCCGTGATTCTTCGAGCCGTTTGAGGTACTTGCACGCATCGGGGCAGTCGCGTACCGCCTTCGCCTCCCAAGCGGGAGCCGCATCCACCCGATCTTCCATGTCTCGCAATTACGGCGTGCAGTAGGCGAGCACTGCCACAACGGATCAGCTCCCGGCCGATCTCGACCTTGCCGGAGAGGCGCCTTACTACTCCGCCTCGATCCTCGATCGTCAATGCCGCATTCTGGGCTATGTTGTTAAAGGCGCGCTAAGACTCAAGGCTCATCAGACTCAGAGGTTTATGCCTTCATTCGTCTTATTTGCGTATTTGAAACATAAAAGGCGTGTCTGAGTAAGATTTTTGTTGTAATTATTTTTCAAAAAGAAAGAAAAATAACGTAAGAACTCAATAATTTTTAATTAATTTATTGTTTGTGAAAGAGAATTGTACGTTGGGACTTAGATATGATGCAAGTGACCACATTAATTCTTTTATTTAAATAATATAAACAATAGTAATGAATGATTAAATAGTAGACTAGATGAAGAATTTGATCGAGAAAATGAAATTATGTTTGATGTTGCTTATAAAAAATGGATGTGGTTGCACCTTGTATTCGTCAGGCGCGCGCCTACGCCATGAGCTTTGCGCCTAGGCTCCAAGAACACTTTGCACCTTGGTGCGCCTGGCGCCTTTAATAACTAAGATTCTGGGGGACCATACATCAGAGGAAGTTCTTGTGGCTTGGATCGGTCGTCCCGACTCGGACGCGATATGGCTTCCCCGGGATGATTTCCGCAGCCAGTTTCCATACCACTGCCTTGAGGACAAGACACATTTTCAAGACGGCGCCATTGTTACGGAACTACACGACGACAAGACACCATGGCAGTCTACACACGACGGGCGCGTATATCGCAGGGGCTCACCGAGACCGCGAAGGATATTTAATATTAAGTATGTTGTTATGTTTGCTTGTTGCTTTTTTAGTATTTCCAAGATTTCTTATTTTTAGTATTTCCTTTTGTATTCACTCCTCGCCACTATAAGAGGGCATGCAGACCTTGTATTTCTTTATCTTGGATGAATGAATGTTTTTCTCTTCTCTCCTCTCTAACCCTAACTCTCCCCCTCTCTTCCTCTCTCTCTCCTCTCCCTCTCCCATTCACCTTCTCCTAACCGACTGTACGCCTCCGCCCCGGGCTCGTGCCATATAGAGAGGCACCATAAAATCAATACCATTAAAATAATTAAGAGTACTAATGCTTATAAATGTAAATATTCCAATTTATTTAATGACTACTTATCTACCTGTGGGATCCACCTCAAAAACTTCTTATACTCATAATCTCGGTCAAATTGAGATAAATGAGTGTAAAAACTGACATCTTCTTATCTTTTCAAATATTTTGTTACTGTGTCCAAATGAGTGCTCCCAAAATCTGTCTGGCTAATATTCTTCTTGCAACATGTTAATCGAGAATATAATGTATTCTATTATTCGTAATTGCCAAAATACTAATGAAACCCTATTTCCAGATAATTTTTGTGTTCTTCTTTTCCATACCCTTGTGCACACGATTCACTCATACTAAAAGCCATCATATAAGTAAATCAACATATATTATGATAGATCATACTACTATGACACATATACGGCCTCCGGGCCGAAAGTCACCTTGACAAGAGTTATCATCTTAGTATCACGTTTTAAAATTCTTTTTACCTATGTAGTTATGGTCCCACCTTGGTCGCGTAGTTCGCCGACCGTATCTACTCTATTTTATATTTTATTTCGCGCTTGTTTGATCCTCCGTGTCTAAGCCCAAGTAGGGGGCGTTTTGGTGTTGCTACTTAAGACCCGGATGGAGAACTAAGATCCTAAGCAAGCAAGAAGTATTTTTATTTTATAATTTTAAATCTTCTCTCTCAATTCTCTCTCTCTCTCTCTCTCTCGTTCTTACTCCTGCCGAACCCTAACCCGCAGCAAGCCGTGAGCCCGCCGACGCCAATCAAAGACCCGCTCGCCTCCTTCGCCACCATAGATTGTCGGACCTCCAGGAAGGCCTTCTCCTCCGCCATCGAGGACTTCCCTCCTCTTCCCCGGCGCCCGCGCTCCCAATCCCGAGCCCGTAACATCTTAGTATCAGAGGGAACCTTCCTCCCCGCTGGCGACGTTCCAGATCCAGCGATTTCGGCCCTTACCGTGGCCGACCACGACGACCCCACCGGACGCAGCACCCTCCGCCGCTCTGACCGCGAGTTTTCGCGTCCGCAAAGGCCGAACTGCCCCGTACAGCAGCCAACAGCTGTCGTCCATGCAGATCCAGCCATTCCCGATGTCCGCCGACCTCCAGCGGTTCCGGCCACCCATCCCCGCCTCGACCGCTATCCGCAACTCCTTCTCCAGCAGCCATCCTCCTTGGATCCTCCAACGACGAACGTTCCCTCCTTGCGGCCTCTACCGGGCTGCTTCCGCCACCGGTCCTTCCATCCTCCGGACCTCCCGGCGCCAACCCCCCACCAATTTCTCAGCTCTAAATGGCCGAACAGACCTCTCTATCACAAATTTTCGAGTCCCTCGCCAAACTCCTCATGGATAACAACACCGCCCTCATTGGCGTCGTCACCACCCAACTAGCGGCTAACCGACCGGCCCAACCGACAACGGGCTCCTCCAGTGAGGCGCCGATTACGCCAACCCTGCCGAAATTTTTTCCCCCGCGGCACGAGCACGACGGGTGCCACAGTACTTGCTATTGGACTTTTCCATATTTGATGGCCACGAAGACCCCTTAGCCTGGCACTCTCGTTGTGAGCAGTTCTTCACCCACCAACGCACCCCGTGGGAAGAGTGGCTCCATGTTGAAAATATTGAAGTGTGAAGATTGAAGTCGAGCGGTTAGAATGATCTAACTGCACAGACCGCAGAGACCGGGCGGATAGCATTGGCGGCTAGCATTGGCGGACAACGACTTGTTGTGGTTCTCTGGCGGTCTAGGCCAGCAAGCACTCTAGTGGTTAAGCAGTGCGGATAGGATGTTTATCCGCAGGTTTATGGAAGGTTCTCTAATTCGCTAAGGGGCAGTCGGTGTAGCGGACTGGGGCGGTTAGTCTCCAAGTCCGCTGGTGCCTTCTCGGGCGGGATGGATCAGAGTTTGTTGGTTTATGCGGACTCTATGGAGCTCGCAGGTGTTCGTCATAGATCAAAGCTTGCGGTCTGGATGAATGGATCGTGGGATAGGTTTTGTTGCGCGATCAGGTCGCCTGGTCTGATGGGGCAGTCCGCTTAGTGTGTTGCGGACTGGATGTTCAGAGGGGTGCGACTTTGGGATCAGGTGGCGCGGTTTGGATTGTTAACCGCAGCTTTCATTGGACTTGGTCTGGGGGGAGACAAGTCCAGCTTGTTGTTTAGCTCGCCGAGCTCGCTATGGGCGGACTGGTTGGCAGCTCGTCGAGCTCGCCATGTTTGGTCTGGTATTCGCCGCTGGTGCAGCTTGCTTGGGTTCTTGCCGAGTTCGCTTTGTGCGGGCTGGTTGCTATCCGCCGAGATCGGCAGTGTTGACTGGACTTGGTCACTGGCTGCAGTTTGGCGGATACAAGCCGTATCCGCACAGGGTGGCGGACTGGTGTTCTATCCCGGCATATGCTATGTGGGCGACCTGGCGAGAAGGGTTTGGTATCCGCATGGTGTGAATACTGGTGTTAGTCAGCACAGATTGATGGGCGGTTTTCCTATCTCTATAGGCGGTGACGACACTCCTTCCCGCACCTATAAATAGGACCCCCCCCGGCTCATCATATAAGTGAGATGAACAGTAAGAACAGCTCGCACTAGAACTTGCGGTTACGGTTTTTCTAACCGCTGCGACTAAGGAAGGTTAATTTTGCAGGTTGTGCGGCTAACACCAGGCGGTTAGGCGACTAGAGGATACACTGGTGACGGACAGTTCGCGGGATACAGTTTTGCAGGTCGCGTTAACTTGCGGCCAGTCTCTTCCTCGGAGTTGCGGATAGTGGAGCAGTTCGCTCGGCCTATCAGCGGGTTCTGTTCAAGGTTCTCAGCATTGCAATAAAGTTCAGTCCGCGCGGTTAGCTGCGAATAGACGGCTTCTGCGTATAGGCGGACAGACTCGGCGAGTAGGAGGTCTGTGCAGACTCTGTTAGAGCTGCCACTTAAAACCGAAAACCGCAAACCGAATCGGAACCGAACCGGAACCGCAAAGAACCGGACCGAACCGTTCGAAAATTATTCGGGTTCCGGTTTGAATTTTGGAACCGTGAATAACATGGTCCGGGTGTGGTTCTTATATTTTATTATCCGGACCGGAACCGCAACCGCAACCGCAACATACAAGTCTCAAGCGGTTTCAAGATTTTTAGACACGATCCGAACGGACCGAAGTAGAACCGAACCGCAACCGTTTATTATTATTATTATTATTATTATATTGTTATTATTTTATAATTTATTTATAATATTTATACTTGCTATCACGAGTGAAGCTGGTGCAGTTTGAACCCAAACCGCAATCACACTAAAGGGGGTCGATTTTGGACCGAACAAAACTTCACCGCATAAAAACTGTATGATATGGTTTGACATTGGTGCGGTTTGGAGTCAATTTTTGCAGTGCCTTTTTTATTTTTATACAGTTATATAATATATTTTCAATTTTACTTACATATTTTTTTGAAATATTTTATTTAAAAAATATAGAAGATATACAACTACTATTTATTAGTTATCATGAAAGACAACTAATTATAGGCGGCTGTTACGGTTGAGCATGCCGATGAGATGTTCGCAAGCCAACTAGAATTCGTGGCAAGTCTACACGCGTAGGAAAGAAATTGATATTATCCCACCGATCGCGGAAATGACCGTCAAGAAGTGCGCAACATAATTATTTTTATTTCGATATTGTTTTGAGTTTTACTATTTGCAGCCCGCTTTTATTCATTCCGTCAAGCTTGATTTTGGTTTTAGTTGGAACCGATTGGAACCGGACCGAACCGTATGGAACCGGACCGAACCGATAATGGCCGGTTTGGTTTTGGTTCTTGTTGAACCGTAACCGGAACCGTTGACACGACGGTTCCAAAAATTAAGCTGGAACCGGAACCGGAACGGTCAAACCAAATAAGGTTTTGGTTCTAATTTGAAAAACCGTTACCTTAGTGGTTCGGTTCATGGTTTTAGTAGAACCGGAACCGAACCGGAACCGTGACAGCTCTAGACTCTGTATTCAGACCGCGCGGTTTCTTTCTTGCTGCAATTTTTTGTTCCTGTTGTTTTACATTGTAAGAATGTCTCGCAATGTATGTCTCGGCCTGTAAAGAAGATTGATTCTAGTTGGAAAACTCTTGTGCTTCATTGTTGTTGTTTTTTACTTGGCTTTGGTATGGTTGATGTGTTCCTGCAACCTCTTGCCCAACGCTAGCAGAAATTTTAACATGGTATCAGAGGGGTGTTGAAGAGTAGCGGTTCACTGATCTAAGGTGTTGTACCTTCTTCGAAGCTCAAGTGATTCAGTGGATAGCAATGGAAGCCGATTATGCAAAAGGGATTGGAATCGAGCTCTTGACGCAAACCAACTTTAAACGTTGGAGGTCTTGCATGTGGAGCTATCTTCTAGGCGAGTATCTATGGGAAGTTGTCGGTGGAGACAACCAATAGGAAGTGGTCGCTACTGGAGCCAATGTTGAGGCGGTGAAGCGTGGAAGCGTACAGATGCTAAGGCATCTTTCGCTATTAAGCGCGTTGTTTCACCGGACCTGTTCGATCACATAATTAATTGTGGATCGGCAGCGGAGATCTGGATGACCTTCTCAACAAGAAGAATGTAGCTCGGCTACAGTTCTTGGAGAATGGAGAATGAGTTGGCTAAGGCCACTCAGGGAGATCTGTCAATATCTTTCTTCTTCTTGAAGAAGAACATCTGCGCTGAGATTACGGCACTAGACCCGGAAGAGCCCATCTCAGAGGCAAAGTTGAAAAGGCATATTGTTCGTGGCTTGTGGAAGGAGTATGTGTCCTTTGTCACTTCTGTTCAGGGCTGGGCCAATCAGCCATCGTTGTTGGAGTTGGAGAATCTGTTTGCTTCGCAGGAGAGCCTAGTTAAGCAGATGGCTGGAGTGTCGGTCTCCAAGAGAGACGGCGAAGTTCTCTTCTCGGGCAAGAAGAAGAGATGAGACAGGAAGAAGAAGACATCTGCAAGCGATGATTCATCTTCTACATCTCAGCAGGAAAGGAGCAAGCCTCCTAAGGCTGATGACGGAAAGAAGCGGACTGGACCACGGTGCTACAGGTGTAACCAGTTTGGTCATATTCGCAAGGATTGCAGAGTTAAACTTCAGCCAGGACATGCTGCAGAGAAGGAGGTCGAGTCCAAGACTGAAGATGGAGTATGGGGAGGTGCATTTATGACGGGCACTTATGTCCCTGCACTCTCCTCCATTGATTATCGGAAGGACTGGATTGTAGACTCCGGGTGCGATCATCACCTCACGGGGGACGTCTCCAAATTCTCATCTCTGCAGGAGTTCAAAGGTAACGTCTCTATTGTTACTGCTGATGATACTATGCATATTGTAGAAAAAAAGGGATCGGTTTCTTTGGGTAACGTCTCTATTGTTGCGGAGTGTGTATCACATACCCGGGATGAAGAAAAAACTCTCTTCTCGGTGACAAATGCGGTGGATGCTGGATATCACGTTCTGTTCGGCCCAACAGAAGTGAGGTTTCTCCGAAATGTTTCAGCTATGAAAGCTGACGTTACTCATATGGGAAGAGGGTAGAAGACTTGCACGTTTTGGCGACAAGTACTTATGTTGATAAGATGAGGGCGAATGATAGCGCAGCTATCTGGCACGAGCGGTTGGGGCATGTTGGGATGAACAAACTAAAGGCTATGGCAGTGAAAGGTCTGGTGAATGGCTTGCCTAGTCTTTCATCCTACGGCGACGGTCATGTATGTGCGGGTTGTCAGTATGGAAAGGCGCATCGCCTTCCATTTGACATATCGCAGACCAGGTGTAGAGGACCGTTGGAATGTGTTCATGGTGATCTAACGGGGCCTACCGTCACGCCCAGTCTCGACGGAAGCAGGTATATGCTTATTTTTGTCGATGACTATTCTAGGTATACTTGGGTATACTTTCTGAAGGAGAAGTCAGAGGCATTCGGGAAGTTTGTAGAGTTCAAGGAGCTCGTGGAGGGTCGGCTCAGTCTGCGGCTCAAGAAGTAAAGAACGGATAACGGCGGAGTATTTACTTCGTTGGATTTCTCTAACTTTTGCAGAAAGTTCGGCATCCAACGGGAGCTCACTTGTGCTCACACTTCACAGCAGAACGAGATTGCAGAGCGGAAGATCCGTCATTTAACGGAGACTTGCAAATGTTGGCTTCACGCCAAAGGCATCCCTAGGTCCTTCTGGGCGGAGGGGATGGTCTGTGCGGCGTATGTCATCAACAGAATGCCTCTCAGTCCCATCAACATGAGATCCCCTCATGAGTTGATTTTCAAGGTGAATCCAGCGTGGAATATCTACGGGTGTTCGGGTCAACTTGTTATGTGAATGTTCTGGATGCGCTTAGGACGAAGCTAGATGTGAAAGCAAGGAAGCTAGTTTTCGTTGGATACGATGAGCGCAAGAAGGGATGAAAGTGCATGGATCCAGAGACACGGAAATCTGTGGTCTCCCGAGATGTGGTATTTGACGAGTTAACGTCATACCAGGGTAGCTCGGCTGAAGAGTTACAGGAGAGCAAGTCTGACGGAGGGCAAGAGGAAGCTTCTCGGGACCTTCTGGTGGAGTTTTCTGTGTCACAGGTGCTCCGGTGGCATCTAGCTCTGGGGCAGAAGCTTCTGGATCAGGGAGCGGGTGGAGCGTTGCTCCTAGTGGGCCCGGATCAGAGCTAGTTCAGAAGAAGAAGCGGGAGTGGTGGATCAGGGTCAAGCCCTGCGGAGGTCCAAACGGACTATTGTTCCACCAGCTCGGTATGGGGACGGAAACCAGGTGAGCATTGTCTCATGTTTCTTCGCAGGTCCCCTGGATAAACGTGAGCCTTCGAGCTTTGAGAACGCCGCTGGTGTCAAGGAGTGGGAAGATGTTATGTCTGAGAAGATGGCATCCCTCAAGAAGAATGAGACTTGGGTTCTTGTGCCCAAAGTCGAAGGCATCACTCCAGTAACGTGCAAGTGGTGTACAAGCTAAAGAAAAAGGCTGACGGGAGTATCGAGCGGTACAAGGCTCGCCTTGTGGCTCGGGGGTTCTCTCAACAGTTCGGGGAGGATTATGAGGAGATATTTAGTCCTGTTGCCAAGAAGACTTCGGTACGGGTGGTGGTCTCCTTGGCGGCTTGCCAAGGATGGAGGATTTAGCAACTCGACGTGAAGAATGCTTTTCTCTACAGTGAGATTGACAAGGACATCTTCATGGTGCAACCACCGGGTTACGTATCTGAAGAGTTTCCAGAACACGTCTGCAAGCTGAAGAAGGCCCTCTACGGTCTGAAGCAAGCGCCTCGGGCGTGGTATGGGAAGATCGCAGAATATCTCCAGTTCTGCGGGTACTTTGCTTCAGACTCATATTCAAGTATGTTCGTTAAGAAGCAGGGAGAGCTTCAGGTCCTTGTTCTGTTGTACGTGGACGACATGATCGTCAGCGGAAACTCGAAAGCGGAAGTTGCTAGGCTCCGGGCTGAGCTAGCTATCCGGTTCGAGATGAAGGATCTTGGTGAACTTCACCATTTCCTTGGGCTCGAGGTACAGAGGCGGAAGTATGACTTGCTCATATCTCAGAAGGGTTATGCAGAGCGGATTGTTAAACGATTCGGCATGCAGGATGGGAAGAGTTGTTATATTCCTCTGGAGGTTGGCCTAAAGCTTCAACGGGATGAGGGAAGGGTTCTTCCTGACCCTTTGGTGTTCCGGGCTTTTGTGGGGAGTCTTATATATCTGACTATTACTAGGCCGGATATTGCTTATGCAGTAGGCCGGGTGAGTCAGTATATGGCAGAGCCGCAGAAACCTCATCTGGTGGCGGCTAGAGGTATCCTGAAGTACGTCAAGTCCACCTTAGAGTTGGGTCTGTTGTACAAGAGGGACACGGGCTTTTGTTTGAATGGATACACGGATGCGGATTATGGGGGAGATACAGATGATCGGAAGTCGACATCAGGGTATGTCTTCTTCACGGGATCGGCGGCAGTTTCGTGGTGGTGCAGCAAGAAGCAGGATTCAGTGTTCGTCTCCATTACTAAGGCAGAGTACAAGGCTTCGGCCTCGGCTGCGCAGGAAACCATTTGGCTTATGTGGTTAGTGGATGACATTCATGACAAGGTGCGACGTCCTACTCTGATTCGCGGTGACAATGAGAGTGCTCTCAAACTGGTGAATAATCCTGTTTGTCACGCGCGGACGAAGCACATCGAGATCGAGCACCACTTTATACGGAAGAAGGTGTTGGAAGGATCGTTGATGGTTGACTACGTTCGGAGTCAGGACAACGTAGCAGATATCTTTACCAAGCCGTTGGCAAAGGGGTCGTTTACTCGGTTACGGGAGTTGCTCGGGCTGGTTTCCTCTTCTACACTTCAAGGGGGAGTGTTGAAAATATTGAAGTGTGAAGATTGAAGTCAGGCGGTTAGAATGGTCTAACCGCACAGACCGCAGAGACCGGGCGGACTAGGCGGATAGCATTGGCGGCTAACCTAGTCGGACAGCGACTTGTTGTGGTTCTCTGGCGGTCTGGGCCACAAGCACTCTGGTAGTTAAGCCGCGCGGATAGGATGTTTATCCGCAGGTTTATGGCAGGTTCTCTGATTCGCTAAGGGGCAGCCGGTGTAGCGGACTGGGGCGGTTAGTCGCCAAGTCCGCTGGTGCAATCTTCGGGCGGGATGGATCAGAGTTCGATGGTTTATGTGGACTCTATGGAGCTCGCAGGTGTTCGGCATGGATCAAAGCTTGCGGTCTGGATGAATGGATCGTGGGATAGGCTTTGTTGCGCGATCAGGTCGCCAGGAGGTCGCCTAGTTTGATGGGGCAGTCCGCTTAGTGTGTTGCGGACTGGATGTTCAGAGGGGTGTGACTTCGGGATCAGGTGGCGCGGTTTGGATTGTTAACCGCGGCTTTCATTGGACTTGGTCTGGGGGGAGACAAGTCCAGCTTGTTGCTTAGCTCGCCGAGCTCGCTATGGGCGGACTAGTTGGCAGCTCGCCGAGCTCGCCATGTTTGGTCTGGTATTCGCCGTGGGTGCAGCTTGCTTGGGTTCTTGCCGAGTTCTCTTTGTGCGGGCTGGTTGCTATCCGCCGAGATCGGCAGTGTTGACTGGACTTGGTCACTGGCTGCAGTTTGGCGGATACAAGCTGTATCTGCACAGGGTGGCGGACTGACGTTCTATCCCGGCATATGTTATGTGGGCGACTGTGGAGATTGGTGAAGGTTTGGTATCCGCATGGTGCGAATACTGGTGTTAGTCGGAACAGGTTGATGGGCGGTTTTCCTATCGCTATAGGCGGTGACGACACTCCTTCCCGCACCTATAAATAGGACCCCCCGGCTCATCATATAAGTGAGATGAACAGTAAGAACAGCTCGCACTAGAACTTGCGATTACAGTTTTTCTAACCGCTGCGACTAAGGAAGGTTAATTTTGCAGGCTGTGCGGCTAACACCAGGCGGTTAGGCGACTAACGGATACACTGGTGACGGACAGTTCGCGGATACAGTTTTGCAGGTCGCGGTTACTTGCGGCCAGTCTCTTCCTCGGAGTTGCAGATAGTGGAGCAGTTCGCCCGGCCTATCAGCGGGTTCTGTTCAAGGTTCTCAGCATTGCAATAAAGTTCAGCCCGCGCGGTTAGCTGCGAATAGGAGGCTTCTGCGGATAGGCGAACAGACTCGGCGAGTAGGCGGTCTGTGCGGACTCTGTATTCAGACCGCGCGGTTTCTTACTTGCTGTAATTTTTTGTTCCTGCTGTTTTACATTGTAAGCATGTCTCGCAATCTATGTCTCGGCCTGTAAAGAAGATTGATTCTAGTTGGAAAACTCTTGTGCTTCATTGTTGATGTTTTTTACTTGGCTTTGGTATGGTTGATGTGTTCTTGCGACCTCTTGCTCAACGCTAGCAGAAATTTTAACATTCCACGTTGCTGCCTTCCACCTGATGGGCCCCGCACAACTTTGGTTTTCCCATCTGCAACAAGAGAAACCGCTCCCATCTTGGGAAGATTTCAAGGTACACTGCACCCTCCGCTGCACAGCAATCCCTTGGCGGATCTCATTTCCCTCCGACAGACCGATCTGATCGACGAGTACCTCGAGCAGTTTCAAGTCCATCTGACCCGCACGACCTCCGTTCTTCCGACACAGCAGGTGTTCTTCACCGCGGGACTTCATGAGCGCCTCCGCATGGACGTGGAATCTCAAGCACCCGCAAATCTGACCACTACAATGAGTTTGGCTCGCATCTGCGAGAAGCATCTGCTCTTGGATCGCCCTCACCTACATCACCGGGACACCAATAGGTCCAATCGTACTTCGCGCCCTCTGTCATCGGCCACCGTCAGTCTCCTCGGCCCGAAACGCGACGTCGACCGCCCTGCTGCCATTCGCCGACTGCCACCACAAGAGATGAGTAACTGTCGGGCCAAGAGCCTCTGTTACAACTGCGACGAGACATTCTTCCGTGGACATCGCTGCAAATGCCTCTTCTGGTTGGAGGTCGACGACCTAGCAACCGAACGGGGTGCTGACACTGACACGGGCGACCCGACGCCGACCGTCACTACAGACCAAGCTTGAGGGCAAGCTTGTCGTCGGGTGGGGTGGAGATGTTATGGTGCCTCCTTGGTCGCGTAGTTCGCCTACCGTATCTACTCTATTTTATATTTTTATTTCGCGCTTGTTTGATCCTCTGTGTCTAAGCCCAAGGAGGGGGCATTTTGGTGTTGTTACTTAAGACCCGGATGGGGAACTAAGATCCTAAGCAAGCAAGAAGAAGTATTTTTATTTTATAATTTTAACTCTCTCTCTCTCTCAATTCTCTCTCCCTCTCATTCTTACTCCCGCTGAACCCTAACCCACAGCAAGCCATGAGCCCGCCGACGTCGATTGAAGACCCTCTCGCCTCCTTCGCCACCATAGATCGTCGGACCTCCGAGAAGGCCTTCTCCTCCGCCATCGAAGACTTCCCTCCTCTTCCCTGACGCACGCGCTTCCAATCCCGAGCCCGTAACAGTAGCTCTAGTAGTATTTTTGTAATATTTGATATAGGTTCACTCTTTGCCTATCTAAGGGAGGATATGGGAGTCTTAGAGGTAGTTTTGGAATTCATAGGAATTAGATCTCTCTTGGAGAGGGACTTCAAGAGGGAATCAACCCTGGGCGTTAGGTGGGAGCCTGCCTAACGAGTTTGTATCCCGATTTTGATCTTAACAATCAATTCTTTATTTTGTATTAATTGGACCAAC